>JARGCU010000030.1:13737115-14350384 GCA_029227775.1 Morpho helenor
GGGGAACATATGCAACTATGGTCAAAAAGCTAATATATATTTATGTAATTTAAAGTCTTTGTAAACTGTTTTACGTTAAGTCGTCACGTGAAACTGCTGAACCAATACAATAAAAAATGTAAGTAAAGTAACGGCCTGTTACAATCCCATTGCTGGGCATAGGCCTCCTCTCTCCGTTCCTGGAGAGAAGGGTTGAAGCTAAGACCTACCACCCGGCTCCAATGCGGATTGGTGGTTACACATATCCCCAGATTTCTCAAGAAATATGCAGGTGTCCTCACGATGTTTTCCTTCACCGAAAAGCGTGTGATAAATTGCAATTATCAATTAGACACATAAGTTTTAATAGAAAAAGTCATTGGTGCCTGCCGGGGCTTTTAAGAGTCGCAAGGTCACACCGCTGGGCTATCACAGCTTTATTATTTATTTATTAAAAAATGTACAATTGAGCAAATACTAATAACGGCTAAATACTAACCAACAACTAATTACATAACGGACTAATATACTTCACTATTTTTATTCAAGGGCAGCATTGTTATCGACCACTCTCTAAAATTATGTTCTATAAAAAATACAGTATAATAATCAAGTTAAAATGACTTACTTGTCTGTATCCCTCACAATAGTAATTAGGTGATGTTATAGTTATTGAAACACTTCTTAACATGGGGTCTACTATTTCATCGGGAAAGTATTTAGACGTACGAGGCAAGCACAACTCCTTACCCTTAAAATGTATTGCAACGTGTTAAGATTAATCTAAATTTATGACATGTTTAAATAATTTTTTTATGTACAATGTATATTTTATCCAAATTTAAAGCACAGATATATTTGCACTAAAATTATCGCGTAAAATTATGTTAATTTCTGAAGTTAGAAGTGTTGGTTGCCTCAAGCCGCGAATATAGATTTTAGAATAAATGTAGTATTTTTAAAATGCAATTATTCCCAAAATACGTTAGGCAAAAGTGTGATAGGTTAATAAAAAAAGTCACAAGCGTTGTGTCCAAAGTATAGTAAGTAGATCGTAACTTAGGAAAGTAAGCAGGAACCTTTAATAAACAAATAGCAAAGATTATAATATCATCCATACTAATATATGAAATGTGAAAGTTTGTCTGTCTGTAACGCTTTCACAGCTTAACCGATGCAGCAATATTGCTGAATTTTGTTACAACTGAAGCTTACATACCGAGCTACGCACATACATATTATAAAAAAAATATATTATAAAATAAATATATTAATATAATATATTGATACCTTAAATTTCTAAACAATTAAAAACATTTATGTTATTTCACTAATGCACTGACAATTACAAATGTTTCCCCAATAATTTTTTTTTTTCAAAACTAATTGCTTTTCTTCCATACTTCATCCGTTTGAAAAGCTATTGAAAAAGTTCATCTAAATTTTTCCGCTGTAATTTAAAGCCGCGTTTGTAAAACTCATATGTAGCAGGTTTATTTGTCAAATCCTTTTACCAAGCTGCTGCTTTTACCTCTTGCTTTTATTGGTAAAACTCCGACTCCATGAATCAAACCGGACGACGGGCAATATATTGGCGCGACTTTTTGAGCGAAAAATAAAATTGACAGTTCGCAAAAGTGGAGCAACTACCAGTTGTCAACTGAACTAAAATAAAATTCAATATGTCACAATGTAAATAAATTTCAAACGGTAGGATATCAATAAAGTACTTATGTAACTTTTGTTACTATTGCAACCGTTATTTATTAAATTTACAAAAGTTGGAATTTGTTCAATTGTTTAAAAGCTTTAATATATAAATAGACTGTCCCAATTTAAAATGAGTACATGTTATGATTCAAAAATGGCTTGATATGAAAAATAAAATTTAGCAGCCATAGTATGTAAGTAGTGGAAAAATACGGTAATATAAATAATTTACCATTCAGATGTTTACTTTTTAAGTTTAAAGATATTGGTTAAAATTTATATATTTATTGGTAATTGATTATTTTTTTTAATTATTCTAACTAAACTACGAGTAACTAAATTACAACAATTAACCAAAAAGGTTGCTGAATAATATCTTGAATAAGTAAAAGTAGCTCTTTAATTACGTCTATCAAATGACTTTGTGTATTATTGTGTGTTGTATTTTCCTGCTTCCACGCACATTTCTATGTTCCATTTACAATAATTTTTATATATGAATAAATAAAGTCCTGACCGTAAAATCACATCGTCCCCAGCCCGTAACAAACGCTGTACTACCCGATAGTGACAACTGTGGCATGACCAATGATATGCTTTTTACAGATGATCTGAAAAGCAAAATAGTTGTTTCATTAAATTTATTTTGAAGGACTTTATTTTTTTTCAAACTATTTTACGCACAAAACTAAAACACCTGAACACGATGTCTTCGTAAATTCTCAGCATAGAGATATCACCAATCAAGGTAGAAGGATCGAAATCTTGGTGAATTACAATTACTAGAACAGTCAGAAGCAACGTGCCACGGTCTGAGTAATTTTCACCTACGACAACTCTTAGCTCCTGGATCGGCACGCTAAAATAAATAGAAATTTAGTATATGACAGTCGTAAAATATTAATGTGCTTTTAGAGCTATTCTTTTACAGAAATAAGGCAGCATATAGAAGAATTTTTTTTTTAATTGGAATCCCAACAAACGCTATTATAAATGTAAGGGGCTTTATCATTCGAACTCGAGAAAAAATTAACTGTTTTTTTTTTCATTTTTGTATATATTTTCCTTTGGTTATATTGTTATTTATTACCACATACCTCCGTTTTTAGAATCTGTCCGAACTACAGTTCCTTATATATCTACCCACAAAATTTTAATTTACTTATGTGTTAATTGTTTATTATTAATTTGTAAGTTCCATCACAAGTTTAGTGATAAGATTAGTTTAATACATTAAAAGAGTAATCCTTATTGGTTTATTTTATAATATATAGTCATAGTTTGTAATTAAATTGTAAAAACCACCTTTTTCGCGTTATCGTCCCTTGCTTTTTACGTTTTACTCCTATTTCAAAAAAACCATATAATTAACATATTGTTTTCTTCTTTTTGTATAAAACTTTAAATACAATTAAACTAAATTGCAGGCTGACTAAAGTAACTGATAACTGATAACTAAGCTGATAAGTTAACTATCTTGAGTGGATTTCTTAAAAAAAAAATAGCATATCTTACTCACTCAACAACAGAATGTGCAACTGTTAAAACTAAATTCTTAGTAATTAAAGTCCCAGTCAAATAATGCCCTGTGTTTCTGCGTATGCTCACTACATAGGGGTGTTCTGTCACATCCACACGAGTGCCTCGAAATATCTAACAAAAATAATAACAAGAGAACATTTTGAGACAAATAGAAATTGGACACAAATTGCACAAATATCTTAAATTAACTAATAATACATTTTTGTATATAAACCCAAAACACGCCGTGTCGTATCCAGCTGAATAGAACAGTACTACCCTCATTACTTACTTAAGAGTCGTAAAAGGCGACTAAGGTAAGTTGACCCACCGTGTGGTATCCGGTTGAGTAAAATAGACCACCCTCTTTCTTACCGAGGTGTCGAAAAATACGACTAAGGTAAGTTGACGTCAGGCAGGCGACCGGTCGTAAAATACGTAGCCAAATTATGTGACAACATGTATGTAACATGTTGTGCCGACCCATAAGACTTAGAGTGGGATAAGGGCAGGAGGATGATGATGATCTTACAGTAATAATACATTTTTGTACATAAACCCAAAAATATTTAGGTAAATATTCCATATAGAAACGGACCAATCAAGCCCAATTTCGTTTATTTAGTACACAAAGTACAGTCAACATGGTATCTTTATCGCACGCAATTTAATATTTCAATTATTTTCATTTAACTTACTTACATTACAAAACACAATTTTTTTCTTATTTTGTGACAAATTGGCATGTAAAATAAATACAAGTACTTAATACTAGTATTTTGAAAGTAGATAAAATAAAATTGCATTTGTAAAAGCTTATTGTTTAATATAGAAATTGTAATCTTTTGGTCGATTGCAAGTATAAATATATATTCATCTACCGTTCTTTTAGATACGAAAGCAACCTCTTTCAGGCGATATACTGGTATTTATATTTATCTCACTTAACTATTCTCTTATCAAAACTTACACTTTCCTACTTATAGCAACAGTTCTCCTCAAAGTATAATTAGCGCTTTTTTGGCATCTTCAGTTTCATACCTTCTTGGTATCAGGTTATTCAAGGAATCGCAAAAATTTAATAAACAACTAAACAGCGGCAAATAAAACAAACGAATAATATACGGATCAAATTTCATTGATTTGGCGTTTAGTGTACTCAAGCGGCACGTGTGTCATTTATTCGCAACTGTGAACTGATTCAAAACAAATATTATGATTTTGACGATGTTTGACATGATTGCAGCTTGTTATTATGCCTTGTTAGCCCCACGTGTATATAATGAATAGAGTATACCTAAAATCTTCAATTTGGGGCTTCCATTTCTTGAACATATATAATTCTACAATTGAACGATAATTTAAGTATTATTCTTAAAATACGAAGCTGAAGTTATGATAGTACAGAAATTTAGTTCTTTCGAACAACTGATAAACATTGAGTTCCAAGGTTTTCTAATGGCGACTCCGTATCGTAAGATGTATCGGTGATATACCACTGCTCATGTACAAAAATGAAAATTAACACGGATGATTGCCTCTTCAAGTGACAAGAGGGCTGGCTCCTTTTTCGCACAAAGAATCAGCTTAGCCATTCAGCGCGGAAACGCTGCCAGCATTCTTGGGACCATTCCACGTGGGCATGATTTGTATAGTCCTAGCGTGTAAGTAATTTAAGATAGATATAATTTGCACATTTTTGCTGCAAATAAAAAAAAATGAAAGTAATTATAATACCTGATACATTCTGAAAACTCATGCACTATACACTACCAAAAACACAACAATACACAAGCACTGCACACATTCACTACCACAATCTCAACCATCTTAGATTCGGCTACGGGGCGAAACGATTGTGTGTTGTTGAATATTTTCACTATTTCTGTGTTAGGCGGAGGCCTAACACCTTTGAATCCCTTTGGAAGTATATATTTTAAGATTTATTTGAAAAACCGGTTTTTACTCAAAATAAATATTATTCACTAACATAATTCTGTGGGTTCCAATAAAGAGTATTCTAATTAAAGTACTGTTAACATTATATTACAACATAAATATTTATTAACATATTAAATCTCAGCGAGTAAATCTCAGTATTCGAATGAGTGAATAGACTACTGATATATTTATACTAATATGATGATATTAAAACTCTAATTACTCTGAAAATCATATCTTATCTTATTTATGAATAGGAGCTTTTACTCGTTATCTGATGTAAAAGCAAATCGCAAAAGATCGCTGCTAGGTCTGCGTTAGGTCACTGCTTTTATATGCATTCAAGCGCTAAGCTAAATTAAGTTTAATAAAATTTCCTGACATTTTATTCAAATCACAAACAGGTATAAGCAGTCAACTGAATTTCTAAGGTAAAGAATATTTACAATACTCTACATTTATTTCGTAGCTGTGTTAAGAAAAATTCTTTGTAAATAATATGAACTGGATTCAATGTAAGTTTTGTAAAAGTATTACCATACTCGTAAGATGTGACATGGGTTGCGAAATGTAGTGCAGTTCAGTTAAAAAATTTGGAGCACCGACTGAAAAATATATTTATTTTACGCATCATTCTTTTATATATGTTTTTTACTCGAATAGATATTTTAATTATTATACAATTGTAAATTTCCAATTCAATCATATATAAAAAACTAAGAAATTCCTTCTATTGTATGCGAATAGTGAGTTCATTTCTTAGGTGAGACGACTTAATATAATACTAGTATTAATATTTTTATGAATCAAAATCTACGAAATATCTTTTAAAATATCGTTAATTTCAAATACGCAAAAAATGAATCACACACAGCATTTATGTATTTAGTTTGTAACATTTCCTTATTCAAGACAATAATAAAAGACTTATATAAAAAGCGTTATTTTTTAATTTATTTATTTGTAAAAATCTATAGCTATTATCATGACTAAATTACTCTTAATATAAAAATATTAACAAAAGCCATTTAAGAATACATTTTTTAGACTAAACATTGTAGACATTGAGTCAAACTATGTAGGTAATAAACATAATATAATTAATAAAGTTAAATAGAAAAACAACAAAAATTTTAGTTGAACAAAGATAAAGGATACACTCTTTATTTTTAAATTAAATTAAAGTAAACAAATCAAGTAAAATAATATTTGAACAAAATTATGTATGTTGGTGTTATGGGATGGTATGCTTTGTATGATGTAGGTAGGTATGTGTTAGTGTGGTTGTGTGTGTTGGTATATGTGAAGTGTATGTGCTGTAAAATTTTATAATCTGTATGATAACATGGTATAAAAATAATGTGTACAAGACTGAATATGATGATTGGTGAACAAGATGACCCACAATATATTATGTTTTAGATTTAAGGAGTTTGCGTACCTTTCGATTTAGCAGAGGTATGTCACCAGTTAGGGGGTATCCTGTAACTTCGAACAATGACTCGTTTGAGCCCTCGTTAATTGAATTTGACCATTCATCCTCGTCACTAAGACATTTTGAGACGAAAAATACTGTAAATATTTTGGCAATATTTATGAAGAGACAGCAATGCAATCTTACTGATAGATACATTAATATTAATACGTCTGGCAGAGATGAAAATATTATAAAATTGTTTTAATAAATTATAAAAGTACTAACTTAGAAATGTTTTAAAAATAATTGATATCATTTCTAATATATGAATTCCAAATGAACATGTCATGTTAATTCTATATGGTCGAGATCACAAAAATAAGTCATTACTATTACTATATTATAGTGTTTTAAAAATATTTAATATACTTTTTTAAAAATTGCCTATAAAACGACATATCATAGGATTCAAAGCAAGTATCACTGAAACGCTCTTATAAAAAATGTAGTTTATTTTTTTAATCGACCTGGTTTACGTTACGACTACTATTTCTTTCTTCTTTTATGTTTCTTTGTAGGTTCGTTCGTTAAGGTGCGTGTTTCTTTAATAGCACGTTCTTAAAGTTTTATTTGCTTATCTTTAATAGAATGAAAAAAATCATTTTTAAAGTTGTAAGAGGAACGATTGGGAACGAGCGAACATGTTGAAGGCTAAGACTAAGTGGAAATCCCACCAGAAAACCCAGATATCCTGCCTTTACATTTTTTTATTATATTTTTATATCCTTTATTAAAATTACCGAGCAAGGCTTGGTCACTCATATTATTTATATATGGTATTATTTATATGTGTTATCTGTAGATGATAGTTCATCATACAAAATAAAACCAATAACGGACCTGTATACATTTGTTTACGTATATAATATAAAGTACGTACGTCTACGTATATACTTATAAAGTAAACCGGTCGAAAAACAAAGTATTAATTTATTAGAAAACTTTTAGAATTTTAGAATAAATTACTTTGTGTCCCTCTGTGGACATTGTCACTTCAGTGAACACAGTGTTCACGGAGAAGTTTGTCTACGGAGGAGAAAACTTGCATATAATGCTAAATAATATGTATAACATAATAAAACTTGTTAGAAGAAAGCACGGTTTTTAACAATTGCTGCCATTAAATTTCAACGTGGTGACTTTAATACGCATTTTTCATATTAAAACTCCCGGAATAGATAATAGTATATAGTATCTCATCATCATCCTCCTGCACTTATCCCACTCTAAGTGGGGTCGGTACAACATTACAAACACGCTGTCACATTATTTGACTACATATTTTACGACCGCCCGCCTGCCTCACGTCAACTTATCTTAGTCGTATTTTACGACAACTCGGTAAGAAAGAGGGTGGTCTATTCTAGTCAACCGGATATAACACGGTGGGTCAACTTACCTTAGTCGCCTTTTACGACACCTCAGTTAAAAATGAGAGTGGTCTAGTCTACTCAGCCGGAAACCACACGGCATTATAACGCCAAAGAACATTAATTTAAATTATTAAATATTAAAATATTAAGTATATAAAGTTGTCATTTACACTATTTGATTTTTGCATTAACTCGATTTTAGAATTTTTGATGATCGATTCGCATGATCCATGGAAGTGCTGGTAAAAGACACTTATTTGCATAAAAATATTAGAATTATTTTATTTCAGGTAGCCATTACACAGATTCAACCGAATTTTTTTTTACCGAATACCAATTTACCATATTTTAATATTTATTAATATTTATTTGATTATAAGAATAATTATTTTAGCTTTTCTGTTTATGACCCAGTAATGATATGTATTTATTTTTACCTTTTTTTAAAGCGATATCTAGTAGAACCTAATATCATATTAAATATATAAATTCGCTTTTAGTTTCAAAGTGAAATTTGCTTCGTGTTCGACGGTTCAACTTTACACAATATCGGGAAATGTTTCATAACTCGTACTTCATAGATTTTGGAAACTTCTTGAGTTCTCGGCTTATCAGACTACCTTAGTGTCTCGTATCAAATTTACTGTAGGTACTAGTTTGATTACATTTAACTTATTAGAATAAATATCTGCAAATTTGAAGACCTAATTTAAAGGTGTATTGCGAAGAGCGAGATTAACATAGTAACGCAGACTTATAACTTTTAACAACATCTCATACTTACATACATTTACCTTTTTGTTCATGGAAAACAATATAAAACAATCAAATTCAAAACCATTATTCATTCAAATGAACATGTTAATAAATATTGTTTATCGTCAACTCGGCTGCTGGTACAGTAAATTACTCCTGACAGGAAGAGCTAGCTAGAAACCGCTGAGTTTCTTAAAAGTATTCATTGTTTCAATATACTTCAATTCAATACACTTTTGAAAAAGAACTCATTTATCTAGTTACATTTTGTCATTGCTAACGTGCGTGTGATAGTGTATTGGAAAAAAGCAAACTCGAGATCATACGAAGAGCAGACACCAGTTTCGTTTTATAAATTATCACGCACTTATATTAAAGAATAAACATTTAGTAAATCTCTGCATATATTTCTTGAAAGAATTTGTGGAATGCAATACAATACTCAAACTAGAGCGACTCAAAGCGCAATCTTCAAGGAAAGAGGAACCCTTTGCAAAATTGTTTAATATAAACAAATTCTTACTACATTAATATTCTTTTAAAAATAGCAAGCTACTAATAAAATTAAAAGACTACAAAGTTAATGTGAACATTTTATATTCTAATAATGTATTGTACAAAGGGAATTAAGACAGGTAAGTTATAAACACATACAAAGTCCGTAATAGAAAAATATCAAAGCGTCGCCGAGATATAATCCTCATTTTTCTCTGGACATGGGAATAAAAATAATAGATTCTCGCTTTTAATATCCGAGCGAAGCTTCAACTAAAAACTCGCTGTAATAAAACAAAACTTGAAATTTTTTAAAGTTACAAAGCAAAATACGTAGGAACATGATATTAAATTGTTAAAATTTTTTTGGAAATCTCTTTCCTTAGTATAAAAACTAGAACTCCCATACCATTTTATATTACAGTCTGTTTCACAATTTTATTTTACCAGGTTTATCTGTCATGTTGAAGTAAATCATAAAGTCTCTACTTAAAAATAATTATTTTCTTTCTGTACACACTCCTAAGTGTCTTTTGTACAATACTTAATTTTGATATTGGTTAAAATTATTTTTGAGATATGCTTTATACTTGCATTTTTTTCAAATTTTGAGATTTATATGTGCACTACTTTTATGTTGTTTGATAAATAAAAGTTATTAACATGGTTAATTTCGGTCTTGCCCGTGCCTTGTTTTACTGATTGTGGATATTGCTATTGAGTTAAGGCCGGCGAGTCATCATGATGACTTATTATAATTATCTAAGTATTCTATCTCGAATACTTCAGCAAAATTCATTACAAAAAAAAATTAAGAACTATTGAATATTTTGATCGAATTTGAAAACAACATTTCTAGTTATTTAACTTACTTACATAGCATTGGTATTATGAATTTATCGTGCACTTTTCCGTGCATCAAAGTATCTCAAGGAAACTTGTATATCTGTGGTGAATTCCTCGGATAAGTGTAATCTCCTGATTGAGATTGGAGCAGCTTGCTGGGTCACAGCTCCATCCTTCCCTTCCAACTAGGCCTTTGCCGAGAAAGGGGGAGGGGGTAATAGCTAACCGCTGCTTCGCTCTCTTTATACTTCATGTTAGAGTTTTACCTTGGTGAGATTGTATGTCCGACTTGCTTGAGACGTTGTATTGTTCAGGCGTGTCAATATGAAAAAGCTTAGATTTTGCTAAGTTTAAATAATATACGCTTATTGAAAAATCTTTATAAGCTTGAGTAATGTGCGTATAAAGATTTTAATATCGCTGTTTATGTACCTAATCTCAATAATGAGCTTTGAAGCCAAGATTGAGATGCAAGTCAATAACTAATATTTGGCTCTCTGCTGAATAGTTCATTATAACTTGTGTAGGACTATCAATGAATTCTTGAGTTCTTGAGTATTGTGTACTCTATGAATTGCAAATGAAAATCGATGTACACGATTGTATTGTATCACATTCAGCATTCTCATCACAAGTTTAATAGAAGGCATCTTTTTACTTATTTTATCTATTTACTTTCTTTAAATAACAGTAATATAAGGTAAAGGACTTAAATGCATATTCAAAATATTCTTTATTGAACTAAACTTGTAAACAGGTGCTTCTGAACACTCAACATTACTAACATAAAACAAAATATACACGAAATTTTGAATCATTTTCATGTCATGTTATAACTGGTACATTTACATCATATACGCAAAGTACATACGTATTTTAAAGAAAAATCAACACAATTTTTGTAACGATTTACTACGCGTTTCACAGTAGCTATCGACAGATTTTAATATCCGCCTACGATGCATATTAAATTGCAAGCTTTCAATACCATACGCTGAGAGACGGCAACTTTGTGAAATTTTCGAAAGTTATTTCCTGATACAGAATTACTTCATAACAAGCTATCACTATTTTAAATCGAATATAAAAATCACTTAATCAAATTTTAAATCATGTTTTTTCGTATAGCGTTTAGTAGTCTATTAAGGACGGAAATGAAAATAGTAATAAATAGTAAAATAACTAAATTGTATTTGTAAATTTCCTAATTACTTATATTTCATGAAAAAGCAAAAACTATTACACTATTTTTTTATTTCTATTACAATTCTTTTTTACTGTTGGCTTATACGTAAAATGTCATTATGTACTGTAAACATTTATATTATAGCTCTCTTGAGGTTTTTAGGTGTATTACTGTTACACGTTCTATCTTACAAAAATAGGAATAGAAATAGGAAATAATTTACCAACAGTTTGTGAATTGACTACGATTATCTCTTCGATCAGGAAACAGCGAAGGCATACACATCTGTGTCGTCATTTCCGGTGTATTCAGCTTTAGTTGTCTGTCGAAGGATATAAACCGATCACTGGCTCATAGGTGGCGTGATCGCTTTTGCGGACGGGAGTTCACAAAGTGAACAGTAGAACAACTATGTCAAATAAAAATGACAAAAAGCCTTTTTTTATTTTAACAATCAATTTTTCAGTCAACAGTTCTACAAATTTATGTTTATCTCAACATATTTCCGAGCCGAATATTGTGCTGCTTTGAATTTAACGGCTATCGAAACTAGACGGGGCAGTGGTCCTGGGCCCCATAGCTCAGGGGGCCCATACGAGTCTGACTTACATACTATAAATGGAACTAGTATAAAGCTTATTCAACTTCCAACAATTTTCCTTTATCAGCTCATAATAAAAAATGGGTTGCACTCCGGGAGTGCCAGAAGTGAAAACTTTAATAATAAAGTTGTGGATTTTTGACATTTGTAATAGTTAAGGAATAATTTGCACAAATCACTTTAATTATCAGTATAAAATTACTAAAATTTATGTGAATGTGTTTTTCACTTATATTGATTTATTACGCTATCGTACACAAACATGACAATTTATATTGCTTTAGAAACTTACCACTTCATAAATATTACAACTCAATCCAATTCGCGCAAGCGCCTTGCGCCGCCTAAACGAAACAGCAAGCGCAGGATTTGCCATTTTCACTGCGCGGTAGAAAAAGAAGCGGATACTTACTCTCCTACGCCGCGCCGCCGGTATACTCTCCCTCAAAAAGTGCACAACGTCGCTAAAGAAGTTTCCACTTCAAAAACCTTAAATTGGTATATTCAACATTATAATCTTATACACAATTTAGTTATCGCAAAATTAAAACTAACGCTTGCCACAATATTAGGAGGGTATATTAATTAATTTAGATTATTTACACTCTACTCATCACTACTCAGATCAAACTTCATTTACCAAAACTGAGATTGATGCAAAACAAAACTATGACAGTACCAGTTGAACTTCTTTCAACTTCAGTTGCTTTCAAGCTTTTTCAACGGACCGGTTAGAATGAATTATTCATGAAAATAAATTTTCATAGGTATGCAAAGAAAATTACGCTAGGCGCACGCGTACATACCTTTTATGACAGAGGAATTAATTTGCACCTAAAACAACGGCATATCGACAAAAACAAAGCAGACACAGACGAGATTCGCAAAATGAAAAGGATTTATTTTTGTAATCTACTTTATAAAATATTTAAAAAAAACTACATTTTGGTTATGACAAGAGTTCACATCAATTTTCTACAAAAAATCACCTATTAAGGCATTCCTCTATTTCCTTAATATTTAAAACATGTGTATGAAACTAGCATTCACATTTGTATTTCCTTTAGATTTTATCTTTTACATTTTGTCTTTATTTCAAATCTAATCGATCAACTCCTTAATTTTCTTTTTTAAAAATTGTTACTAAACTACTTGTGTTACTAAAAGAAGTATTCTAAATCAGTTTTATTGTTTTCATAAAAATTGCAAAAATAAAATCAAAGTAAACTCTCATTCGCTATTCGCGGGCTAGCTGCTAATGACAGCGGCTGTCACATCTCCCACGTCAAAATGGCGCTTGCTTGCTTGCAGTAACGACAAGGCGACGTTGTTACAAAATCTAATTTCTTTCTACGTTTCGGATGCCAATTATCCTCCATTTTCGCGATATCACCCTTTTTTATTTCCTTTTTATACTATTTTAAAAAAACCTCCATCTGATTTGACATATTCTTTTTCCTCTTTTTATACCGAACATTATACTACATCTTTAATTTTTAAATGAAATCTTGTATGAATAAATATATTTTTTCGGAATCTTGGAAACACCTCCAACGATTTTACTAAAATTCAGCATTTAGGGGGTTTTGGGGGAGAAAAATCGATCAAGATAAGTTTTATTTTAAAAAAATGTCGTTTTGTCACTGTTTTCGGGTTCTAAATTTTTTTTAATACAATCACAAATTCACAAATTCGCAATTTCGCTGTCAAATGTAAAGTCATGGTAGTTCATTTGGGGAACGGGCAGTCTAGAGAGGTGAAAATGCCTAGGATCGAGCCCCACCTGCACTATTATTTTTTCCTTTTTCTTTTCAATTTTTTTTTAATTTTTTTTTTACATCATTAAAAATTACCGAGCAAGGCTCGCTCACCCAGGTACTTATTATATTACATTACATACCATCATCGTTATACAAACACGTGTAATGTATTAAGTGCTGCATCGGCTTGTAGGAAGGTGGGTATCGTGTTGTAATTTGTAAATAAATTTCTGCCAACTAACGATATATCGTTGTTATTCCGTTTAATCATGGACAGGTAAAATGACACCATCATATCAACTATACCAAAGGCTTGTTTTAAAATTGTTAATTATATATAAGCATTAGAATATTGAAAATTTCCGATGTAATATTATTATAGAACTGTGAATAATATGTTATCCCCCTATCCCATCATAGTTTAAAGATAATATTAAACTATAGAATTGACATAAATTTCTTAGGAGTTTATCACCAAAACTAATGTGGGCGACAATTCAGTGAGTGTTTCTCTCAGGGCATATATGATCCACTACCTGTATAAAGCTTAGGCTAGAATATCCTATTTATAATGTAATACAAAAATAAAGAACTTGAATTAAGACCTCTTACAGAGTTTCGCTTTTGAAATTCTCATATATTTATCATACGACGCAATATTTCTCGATTTCTTATTGTATGTATATATGTATATTTTCGGAATCTCGGAAAAGGCTCCAACGATCCTGAAATTCAGCATGCAGGCGGTTTGGAGGGGAAAAAATCGATCTAGCTAGGATTTATTTAAAAAAAAACGTTTTATCCCTGTTTTTAGGCATAAAAAAAACACAAAAATTCAAATTGATTATATAAAACACGGGGAACGGGTCGTCTCTAGAAATAAAAATACCCAGGATTGAGCCCCACCTATCCAATCATCTTTATCTTTTTTTAGGATTTTTTTTTATTTTGTAAAAAATTACCAAGGCTCGGTTCACCAGGTACTAGTTATAAAGCAAGCTCCATACAATTAGAAGAGACATATTTTATGTAACATTTTTTTTTAGTCACGCTCGTTACGTAGTTTTACAGTTCGTCAGTCTGTAGCGCTTTTGGTTTTGCATACCAAAAATGTAATGAATAGTTGAAGCTTTTACACGGAATTTATGTATTTTTTCAGAGGAATTTAATTGAAGACTGAGTTTAACTGCGTAAGCCTATTAGTATAAAACTTGGCTGAGAATAATCGAACAATATCGAGGCTGGAAGCAAGATATTAAAATTCTTAAATTCAAATATGAGGTTATAATAATACGAAGCTACAATGTGTTCTAATAAAATACAGAAAATGTACACATTAACGCATAAACTGTATTCATCTTCCTGCCCTTATCCCACTCTAAGTGGGGTCGGCACAACATGTTATAAACATGCTGTCACATGATTTGGCTGCGTTTTTACGACCGGCTGCCTGCCTGACGTCAACTTACCTCAGTCATATTTTACGACACCTCGGTAAGAAAGAGAGTGGTCTATTCTACTAAACTGGATACCACACGGTGGGTCAACTTACCTTAGTCGCCTTTTACGACACCTCGGTAAGAAATGAGGTGGAACTATTCTATTCAGCCGGATACCACACGGCGGATTAACGCATTAAATGTATAACCAAAAGAATACAGTTAGTAGCACATTGTCCTTGTACTCCTATTATTTGTTTTAATAATTTGCTAGCTTGCGATTTCATATGCATAGAATAGTTATTTTGGGCAGCTTATTTCCAACAACAAGTAATAAACAGTTACTAATGCATTTGTAATTTTGGTATGAACTAAACGAACTTTAATCTGAACATAATAGAACTTTTAGGTTGTAAGTTTATAAGAGGATTAAAGTTAGTATTTAAATAGACTATCTCGGTGCAATATAGTGTTAGTACCTTTAGATAAAGTTTAAAGCACGAAAGGTAACGTTTAACAGCACGGAATATATATTGAAGAGTTTCATTGCCGAGAGCAAGTGAGTTTTCAACATATTTTAATTCATTTTGTTAAATATTATAAAAAAGGCTACTAAGGTAAGTCGACTTGCCGTGCGGTATCCGACTGAATACAAAAATACCACACTCATTTCTTGACGAGGTGTCGTAAAAGTCGACTAAGGTAAGTCGACCCGCCGTATGGTATCCGGCTGAGTAAAATAGACCCATCTCATTTACAAAAGTAATAATTAAATTATTTTGCTATAATCCGCGATGAAATAAAATAGAAAATCGCAAAGCTTTGCGATCTATCTCCTGATGATGCTTCGGTTGCGGGGCGAAACGATTGTTGAGTTTGTGATAGTGAACGTATATAGTGCTTGTGTTTGTGCATGTGTTTTGTGCATGTGTTTGTGTATGTGTTTTTTACGAATCCTGCATGTATCAGGTATGATAACCGATTGTCCACTCTACATTTAGCATTATATATAATTTCTATTTTACTTCATCGCGGATTATAACAAAATAATTTTATTATTACTTTTGTATTATGGATCTCCGCAAAGTAACGCCTAATTCTATAAACCATCTCATTTCTTACCGAGGTGTCGTAAAAGGCGACTAAGGTAAGTTGCCCCACCGTGTGGTATCTGGTTTAGTAAAATAGACCACCCTCTTTCTTACCGAGGTGTCGTAAAATACGACTAGGGTAAGTTGACGTCAGGCAGGCGGCCGGTCTTAAAATACGTAGCCAAATCATGTGACAGCATGTTTATAATACTTGGCAAAGGAAGAAAAATTCAATAGTAAATTTGGCGATTTCAACATAATATTTCAATTGAGTTAACATCAACACAACAATTCGGCAATGCTCTTTGCATGCAAAAGAAAGAATTTTATAAGGAAATGTAAAAAATTAAATATAATTAATCAGTGTCAACGTGAGATACTTATATTTGTATATTACAGAAAATCAACTCCGTTTTCATCATACACTTAATTATTATGAAACTAAAATAAATAATAAATGCAATATATAAAATAAAGGGTGTTTTATTTTCATATACGCCAATGATTGATTGCCAGCAGTTCAACGTAAGCAAATATTACACTTCATAATTATGAAGTCTGCGGTTTTTATAACCAAACGTTCCGCCTGCATTGAATTACGTCGTCGGTATGACACTTTGAACGATAAAGAATATTTTAATTAAAATTTTATTATTGCTTCGTAGCCGCAAACATAATTATATTGTCTTTTATTTACTTATGCTGTGTATTCAATTTATACAATTTACATTTAAGTTAATGCAAAATTGCATTAGCCGAGAACGCTATACAAATTTAATTTTAATTTTAAAAAAATCGAACCAATTCACTGCTACTAACGTATAATATTGAAAATAGATTATAATATCACGAAAATTAATTTAAATTACTGCTAGTTTTATTCGTCATTGAAGGTTATTTTAAATGCTCTAATAATGCTTAAAAAATAAATTTAATTTTCAATCAAATTGAAATCTTAAATATCAACTCATACATTTACTCTATCATCTCGTTCATATGTAACCTATAATATGAAAGGTTTTCAGTTTCAAATTTTTTAATGAATCATTTTTTTAATCATTTTGAAAAATTAATAAATCATTTTTTTATATTTATACACAAATATAAAACTTGTCTACAAGACTTAATTTAGGTGACGTGAAAATGATTCAGTAGAAACAAATTGAAACCGTTCTGTTGTTCTTTTTTACAAGCTAATTTTCAAATTTTCCTACCGAACATTTATTAATAAGTGAATATAATTTCGTTGTATAGTTAAATGATACCGCAAGGTATGACGTAAAACTGTTCACCATCTTGACTGAAAGCTACGCCATGTAAGTAGGTAAAGCCTACTTACAACTTACTTGTAGTAAGCACATTGACTTTTCAGCAAGGAATCATTATTATCAGAACTCAGACGGCTCAAATCTTTATACTACATACATACATACAGAACATGCGATTTCAAATTTTTCTTTAGATACTTTCAAAAAATTTATTGCTAAAATCAATACAATAAATATGAAGATATACAATGTAAATTATATGTACTTAGTCTAAATGACAGTACCACAATGAATTTTTTTTTTTAAATGTTTAAAAAAAAATTCACCAAGTTTGTAATTCTCTATAACTTAAAAGTTCTAGGATAATAATAATCGGTGTATATAAGCGTATTTTTAGGAACTAAGTTGTGGGTGAAAATTTAAGAATTACCAATTTTTTCTTTTAATTGATTTTCTTTTTAATTTTTGTAAAACCACTTATTAAAAACAAATTTCAGCGCGATGTGCTCGTAGAGTTATTGATACGGTATGTCTGTGTTTTTATTGATTGATTGTATTGATAACAAGTTAAAATACTATTTCTTATACTCCATCATTATCATTTCAATAAAAGATGCCAATTGCTTACTCAATAAAATCCATCTATTTTTCATCTTTATGACCAAACAACCAAATGTACAAAAGCCAATGCTTACACATAAATATAAAAGACCACGAATGAGAATATAAGCAGGGAAACAGGAGATAAATTATACAAAACATCTCTGTCTATATTTAAGTAATACACCAAAAATTGAACTAAATTGTAGCTCTGCGGTCATGTTACCAGACTTTACACTGTCTGGGGGTTTTCATTATTAAATCAGTCCCTTAATTAAATTAGCATGTCTTAGAATGGAATACCTTTGATGACAGTAATAAAGGACGTGATTACGCATTAACGTGTTATACATTTGTGTGATACTAGGATTTGGAGGAAAAAGGGAATCGCATAATTACGAAACGAAAAAAATGTTTTTTCTGCTCTACAAATGTATATAGGATATAATAAGCGCATTATAAACAGCGACAAGCTATGATATAGATAGATAAATTTTATGTATAGGTATAACTTTTTAATGCGAACCAATGGACGTGAATCCACAGTCTCAGTTTTATTTCAATGGTAAAATCAACAATAATGCTAAGAATAAAACTCAGCGCTTGCCAATCAGACAAGTGGAAAGTTACTTGTCTATTGTCCCTCTATAATATTTTATTCTCAAACTCCGTCTAAACTCAAAAAATGATTTTGCTTTTTTCCACCGATATTAGGTTAGCTTTTCGTTCAAATATCGATTGGAATCTGTCATTAAGCCGGACCAATTAGTACAATAATTTATTTACAGTTCAATTTCCGTCTTTAGAATATCTTGCTTATCGATATCCGTCGTTCAGAATTTAGAAATTAATGAAATTTTTATATTACTTGAAACTTGATAATTTATGTAATAAATAAAAAAGTTTAAGTTTTAGTTCGTTATCAATCGATTTTTAAGCTTTTTCTTTTTCTAACTATGTCCTAAACCCGCTCTCATAGCTTGCTCCAAACAACAAAGGTTCCCTGTAAAAGATTGCTAAAAGCGAGAAGACCGCCTTTGCTCTATTTTTTCATGAAGTGATGTATCCTACAGCACATATAAAAAATTTTAATATTGAGAGAAAAAAAATATGAGCTAATTAAAAAAAAAATAATGTTTTTTGGCAATCAGACGTTTTTAACGAAAAAACTGTTATCAAATTTATTAATCGTACCTCAGTTACGTATGAAGTGACAATTAGTATACTTAAAACACTTGAACAGTACAACTTAGTTTAAATTAAGTTAGTACTGAGTTACCGAAACTTTGAAACTACTCGTAGGTAAAGGTTTATAACATTTAAGTTATATAAGCTAAGTCAGTTGATATATCATACACAAGTTCTAATAAACTTAAATTATTAGACGTGCAATTTAAGTTTAAATTAAACCACGATGTACTTGTTGCCAATTTAAGTTTAACTAGAAACTCTAAGATTATCGGTGCACACAAAGTGTGTTATGTAGAGTGTGTTCATAAAAAAATGTGTTAAGGGATGTTACTATCCCAATATGGGGATGCAGGGTAGACATCCTCAACTTACTCTCTCTGGTAAAAAGGATCGAATCCTGTGTGACAACTAAAATATTTCATTATTTATTTTATAAATAAATTATAATATTTCCATGCGGCTTGTAAATTAAGTACTTGTTTCTGTAGAAAACTATAAAACCATGATACATGCCCTGAATTTTGAACCCACTAATCTTTGATAGGGATCACGTACTCTTACTGATTGGCTATTGAATGTATCCTAGTATTATGATCGTATCATGAGTATATCTGACACGCAAGTCGCAAGCAGTTTTTATTTGTTAATTTTAATTTTAGTACGACCATCATAAACAAATGCATCTTTTACGATACGAAATAATGGAATAGTTTATAAAATTAAGATTTACCTATACTTAGCGGAATTAATACAAACGCCGCACCGACACAAAGCTTTGGGAATATATTGTGATTTATTTGATTATTTGCCGAATAAAATGCCTGGATTTGAAAATTCTTTCAGTTTCATTGAGGTTTAATTATGTAAATTAAAAAAAAAGAAAATTGGCCGCCGAGTTTCTGCTGGTTCATCTCGGTAAGAACAACATTTCGACCCAGTTGTAGCTTCATTAGGTATTTATACTAGGTAATTATATTATATAGGTAAAATAAATAAATAAATAAATATTAATCCTTGACGATTTAAAACTTGAAAGAGCTTATTTGAAGCTTTTTGAGATTTTGATTTGATTTACTTTGACATCTACCTCCTGATGATGTGCCAGACGGTTTGTCTTTTGCTTCTTCATTCCATTTTATTCCACTTACAACTAAGACGTATAATTAGTCTTCCCTGAGATAGAAAATATGTTGTCAAGTCAGATAGTTTAAGCAAGACTTAATAGTCATATACTGAAGAAACTTGCTCTTCGACAGGATTCATCAGTGTTTTGCATTTATTTTAATTTTGATATCACGTCAGCAGCATAATTCTAATTTTTAACGACCTACCAAAATAAATATTGCAAATATAATACAAAAGGTTTTTGACGAGTATATCTACATAGCAACTAGTACATTGCACACAACCTACATAAAGTGAATCTTAATAAATAATTACGAAAGTATCTGGGCCAAACCCTGCTCGGTTGTTTATTTAAGAAAAAAAAATGCGATAAAAAAGAATAAAAAATAAGAAAAAAAAGTAAAAAAGCGCCGGTGGCACGTGGGTCTCGTACCCGGAAATTTAAACTAAGTTTTTTATGGCCGCTTGTTACCATTAGGCTATCATAGCATTCTGTCTGACAGCCGAATATCATTTGCTTTCTTTCCTAATTTAACAGTTTTTTAAGTGCCCAAAAACAGGGATAAAATGAGATTTAAAAAAAATACAAACTAGCTAAATTGATTTTTCTCCCCAAAAACCCCTACATGCTGAATTTTAAGAAAAGCTTTTTTAGAAATAGAAAATTTTCAGAAAATATATTTATAGATATACATACAAGATTAACTCATTTAAATATTAAAGATATAAAAACCTTACAGATAAAAATCATTACTCAGACGAAAAGCCGAATTGTAATAACAACAACACGTTAATTAATCAGTGAAAACAAAATACGTATAGTAATCTGAAACCCAATTGCTGCTATTGAATGTTTACTGTAATACCTATTAGATTTCCATAGATTTACAAAACAATGTATATTGTTTATCATAAATATATGTAAACATCAATTCACAAGAAACAATACAAATATTATTACGTTGTAGGCATATAAAATTATTAATTGTATTTAATAAATAATAAGTAATTTTACTTAATATAAATTACATAAGCTATGTAATCAGAATTCATCAATCTTATCTATTCGTACAAGATTCCTGCTAGTTCTGGATATATATATCTTTATTAAATTTACTAAAAAGGATACAATTTACAATTAACTTCATATACATACACAAAAAGCTGTGATAGCCCAGCGGTAGGACCCTGTGAATCTCTAAAGATGATCGTGGGTTCAAGCCCGGGCAGACGCCAATGTGTTTATTTTTCAAAACTTATGTACCTAATTAATATTTGCAATTTACCACACGCTTTTCGGTGAAGGAAAACAACGTGAGAGATAATTTCCAAAAAAAAGGGAAGAGGAGGGTTATGCCCAGCAGTGGAATAATAATAGGCCATTACAATGCCCAATACTATGTTTAAAAAAAACATTATTATCTACTTTTGCTTTTGTTAGCGTTTTATTCTATAGTGTTATTCAATCGATCCGAAATCTGATCTGTTAAAAAGTTAACACCTTAAACAAGCCAATGTTTATCAATATTCAAATGCCAATGCAGTGACAAACGAATAGTTTTGCTTAGTGAAGGTAAAACTTACCTCCCACAGACGCGTGTGTCACCTAAACTCAATTAATACCCGAGTAATAGGACCACTCACTGAGATAGGAATTTGTAATCAATATCAAGAGGTGTACATATAGCTCAAGTCCAATATCGTAGCGTTATTAAAATTAATATATTAAAAAAAAACGATATTTTTACTTTACACTTTTCCAATAAATAAAAAGCAATTTTCCCAAAGTCATTAATATTAAAAAACATTGCGCGAAAGAGTAAATGAGTTGACTTTGGGAAAATTGCTTTTTATTATTGCATAAGTAAAAAGAAGAAATATCGATTAGTTATATATAACTTTTTTCAAACAGCTCTTTCAAGAACTTTCATGAAAAATTATTGTTTCAAAAAGCTATTATAATCAAATATCGAATCATTTAAAAAACTCTTTCACGATATTCTTAAATCTTTTGGACGCTCTTTGCACTTTTGAATCCTTGATCATAAATGTTCTTCTTGAATACGCTGTCTGTATTCTTATCTTCATTCCAGGTGGGTATGAGTGTGTGGGTAGGGTATGCCAACTTGTATATTTTCGATTTAAATTAAAAAATATTTATTCTTATAAAAAAAAGTTTATTTGAGAAAAAAAACAGATTACACAAAATAGCCTGGTTTCTATAAATTAAAATTATTCTGTCATGTTACAATATTAAGCAAGCACATTAAAAATAACACAGAATATCAACTTGTTTCATATCTTTACAGAATCCAAAGAGATTTTATTTATTGGAAACATAAATCATAAAGCATTTTAACTAATAATTATTTTATAACTTGTATCATTTATATACTATATTCAATCGTATATTAATACATAAAACTAAATCTAGATTAAACATTTTTCCGAAAATAAATTTAAATGATAATCTACTTACATACTTAACTGAAGCCAAGTTGATTTTTAATCATATTTCCTCCTAGCTTCAGCGGAATTACATAATAATTTGTAAAAAAATTGTATCTAAGCCTTTATGCATAAAAAATTGCATTTTGCTCACGTTCTAACTACGATTGGCCATTTCAGGAGGACAATACTAACAGTCTTTATTCTGACAATAGTTCGAAAAGAATAAAAAAGGTTCAATTCTAAAACGTACATATGTAAAAAATCAAAGTTGCATAGATTAAAGGGTACGGATCCGTAAAGCCCAAGGTAAATTGGAGACCAATCAAAACTGGAAACTGCAAAAGGTCGTCCATAGTCTGTCATCAAATCGGTGACCCATTAATTCACATTCGCACAGTTTTTGAAAGCCTTTAATTAGTTTTTAGCTAAAGTTGTAACTTTCTGATCGCTGGTGCTAGGAGTGCCGACATGTACGAGGGTATGCGCGGGCCAGGCCGATGGGCATGATCGCTCCATGCGACCCAGACATGAGGCAGCGCTACTACAGCTGTAAGGTCGCGTACTTGTTGTAGTCACCGAGTGCACAGATATAACCTAGATTGGAAAAATAAATTAATAGCACATTTGTCATGCACATGACCAGATCATCATCCTCCCGCCCTTATCCCACTCCAAGTGGGGTCGGCACAACATGGCATTAATTTGGCTGATTTTTTACGACCGGCCTATTCTATTTTACTTAACCAGATACCACACGTTGTGTCGACCTGCCTTACTCGCCTCTTACGACACTTCGATAAAAAATGAGGGTGGCCTATTCTACACAGCCAGATACCACACGGCGGGTTGACTTACCTTAGTCGCCTTTTACGACGCCTCGGTAAAAATGACTGTGGTCTATTCTATTCAGCCGTATACCACACGACGTACATTTTGACTAGATATTGTTAGTATTTAAGTATAAGTTTTAATTAGGTTACTCCAGTGGCGGATGATTTTAATTGCTGTACAAAGCTATTAGCATTTAGTTTCGTGTAGCGTTTGATTTAATAAAATGATTTATCTAATAAACATTGATGAGCTATCTCTATTTCTGGTAATTAAACTTTTTTTTCTAATTGAAAGCTCTTACTGAATCGTCGAAGGTACTAAGGTCCGAAGTCCGAACCACGGCTAACAGCATAAGATGATATCTAGTATAACTTATGTATTTTACTAGTCATAACGCTGTTGGGAATTTATAAAATATACGTTACGTGTTGTTTTAAGTTCTATTTACCCGCCAATATCAAAAGCTCATATACGTTAATAAACATTCCGTAGACGTTTCTACTATAAGATACTCTGGCTACGTCATCGTTTGTGTCTATTATAGTATTACTGCATTATTATACACGTACGTTTATAAAATGGGATGTATCAGGTCTTTAGAGAGCCGATAAATGAATGTATCATGTTTACGTATTTTATTGTAGCTAGTGCTAATGGAACCTATCCTCTTGTGATTTATATTTCCAATCAGTAAATCTCTTTTGCGGATGACTGGCAGCGCAATACAGCCAGTGAAATTCCAAAATGGTGGTTTATATTTGAAAAAGTTTTAGTAGCGTTAGCAGAATGGTAAAAAATACTTTAGAGAATCGAGTAAAAGGGAATTACAATATATAAAAAAATATCACATTTCTATCATTAATAGTGTATTTTGACAACTTTGTGGCTTAAGGTTTTCACTTTGAGCTTTTAAAGGTGAAATTAATTTGAACAAAATGAACTACGCAAAGCATACGAGAACAGTAAGTATTTTAATTATTATTGTACCGTACGAGTTTATTTCGTTTGTACACAAACGACATATTTTAATCAACGGACCGGACATCGGATTTAAATGAGCTAAATGTTGTTTAGCAAATGTGTGTCTAAAGTCTACTAACGTTCTTTGACAAAGTAAAAGAGCTCCGTTGCACATCCCAGAACCGCAAATGAGAAATATTGTTTAACGTCCACATATTTATTTAAGAGTTTAGATTAAGCTTGTGGTGTATAAATAATTTACTAAACTCATATATACACGATAGATGTATATATATTTAATATTTAAATAAGTTATTCTTGTATGAATATAAGTATATATTTTCGGAATCTCGGAAACGGCTCCAACGATGTTCCTGAAATACAGCATGTAGGTAGTTTTGGGGGAGAAAAATGAATCTAGCTAGGTTTTATTTAAAAAGAACTCCTTTTATCCATGTTTTTGGGAATTAAGAAAATACAAAAAATTTATATTGAATATAAAATTTTTGCCGTAAATAGTCAAGCCAGCGTAGCTTATTCGGGGAACGGGCGGTCTAGAGAAATGAAAATACCTAGGATCGAGCCCCACCTATCCTATAATTTTACGTTTTTTATTACTTTACTTAATTACTTTTTTAATTGGGTGACCGGTACCGTGGTACCTTGCAGGTACTACGATTATAAAATGTAGATTATATCATCATTGCTGACATAAGAATTAACGTAAAGGAAATTTATCCATCTTACAATACATATATTGTAAGATAAATAAATCTTATTTTCTTACTTTTCGATTACTATAATTATAGGTTGAAAGTAATCATCCTATTCGTTAAATAATATTGTCTAGTTAAATGAATAATTAAATTCTAAAATGTCAGTTAGTTAGACTTAAAAGTAGCTGTTTCCAAATACCTAAACTGCTAAACATTGAATAAATGCAATGGGGCCGGAAAACTACAGCTTTTTAAACATAACGTGTAGAAGTTAAGTAGGGCAGAGTTTTCTTTTGTAATACGAGCTTGCAGTGTGGGACTTCGCTTTTTGTTGATTACGGAAAAAGTGTGACACAAAA
Source organism: Morpho helenor (assembly GCA_029227775.1). Lineage (NCBI taxonomy): Eukaryota > Metazoa > Arthropoda > Insecta > Lepidoptera > Nymphalidae > Morpho > Morpho helenor. Next base: position 13,762,792 of record JARGCU010000030.1, read on the forward strand.
ACTGGCACAAGACTAAACTATTGTGCCTGTTACAAATAAATTTAATAATGGAATCTTGTCTTTTATATCTAGTTGCATATGAAAAAGAGAATAATTGAAAAAAAATCTTTTGAAATTGGTGGTTAAACCCGCGGGGCGGTTCCGCGACCCTATGTTCTCCCCTGCGGATAGGCGGATAAGGCGTATAGTGCAACAACAAGTCAAAGCACTTACCTTAGCGGTTGTGGACTGTATGGTGGTAGCCTGCTCTAGATCTCTCGGGATCCAAAGAAGGCGCGGCGCGGATGACCGTTACGGTACAAAACGATGATGCAGAGAATCGATGCGGACTTGACTTCTCGGCGGTGTCAAGCGTTATGGCGATTGCGGCGCGGCGATAAACCGCAATGGCGGCTGCAGCGCGACCATTCGATTGGTCGCGCGACTTAACCACTGTCACTCACCACTAAGTTCGTGGCAGTGACATGTATTACAAAATACGCCCAACCATCCCCCCGACCTTAGGAGAGATGAGGTCTCCTAAAGAAATAGGAAGCCTGGTAGAATTTCCTAAATCCTGGATGCGATGTATATCTTGAAGGATAAATGGGCGTACATGCGGAATGCGGGATTTAACTAAAAAATGCGGGGTTAAATTAAATAAATTGCGGTATGCGAAAAAAAAATTGCGGAATGCGAAAATAAATATAAAGTTGCGGAAAATAACTTAATACAAAAAGGGGAAAATGCGATAAGTAAAATTATTGTGTTGGTAACGGACAGACCTTCACAATCGGCCTTTGATATGTGCCAGTTCGGGTGCGGACAGTAACAACTCGGACTAATCCATCAGACCCAGGATGAACAGCGGTTATTACACCGATGGGCCATTTGAGTGCCGGCAAAATATCCGATTTTAAAATAACAACTGTGCCTACTGTAATAGGATCAGTGCGCGTGTTCCATTTCTGTCGGTTTTGTAACGTTGTTAAATATTCATTTCTCCATCTTGACGAATAACCTTTAATAAACCCATCCAACAGATATTTGCGTTTAAGTAATGACTGCGATTCAGACGAAATGTCAACAGCATGAAACGAATCAAGCGGTCCCAAAGTATTATCGCGAGAAAAGTTTTGCGTATAAATTAATTCGCATTGTTTATCAGTGGGTGACATATGTTGTATGCTAGGAACATCTTCCACATTTAGACATTCATTCATCAAATTTTCCATTGAATTCTCTGTATTACAGACGTAAGAATGATACGCGATATATTTACTAGCGGTAGATGACTCGGCAACGCCTTTTAAAATTTTTGCTGAACCGATTATGATGTAACCGAACTCTGTTTCCAACGCGTCTGGAGTACAAGAGCTACCTAACACCTTATTCCCCTTTAATATTTTAGCAAATACCTCTGAACCAATTAACATATCAAAATGACCCGGTAGGAAAAATTTATCATCAGCAAGCGGTAAACTAAACAAATAATCTAATGAAGAGCGGTCAACAACAGACTGCGGTAAATTACTTGAAATTTTATTTAAAACTAATGCTTGAAGGTCAAGTTGAAACTTATTGAAGCGCGAATATAATGTTACATTACATAAACCTTGCACCGATTGTGAGTTATCTCCTATTCCCTTTACCGAAATATTTTCAGTCGGTTGGTTAATATTAATACCAAGCCTTTTACAACAATGCTTCGTTATAAAATGTTTTTGAGAGCCCATATCGACGAGTACTCTAATCGGTCGCATAATAGAATTTCGATCTAATACGTAAACAATCGCGGAACCTAATAAAACTATCTTATTATCACTGCTAGTGCTCGCGGACATACTATTGCTATGCAAGGAAACCGGTTTATCGCCCGAAGGTATGAGCTGTTCGCAGTGACGTTCGTGCGCTTCCGATGCGCCTTGCACAGACTGAACAACCCCCCCGACCATATCAGTACGCGGGCTAGTAAAATGCAGTGATGTATGATGTCTCTTATTACAGTTTTTACAAGTAGAATTCGAACGACAACTAGATAATGTGTGACGCGTACTTAAGCAGTTAAAGCAACTCTTTAAATCCTTAACTGTGTTGTGTTTATCGTGCGGCGTTTGTTTATCAAAGACGGGACAAGAAAACAAATGAAAGTGTTCGGTCGATTTACAGAGCGAGCATCTACGCGATATAGTTTGCATATTACTTGTGGACGGTGCGTTGACAATATACGAAGCGGGATTTAAGTGCGGATTGTAAACAATGTTGGAATGACTATGTTTGACGCGGGTGGTAATATTCGAAATGTTCGCCGTTCTCTGCAATATTTTTAATTGCTCGCGAAGAAATATAACGAACTCTGAGTACTGCGGATAACATTGTTTTCTTATACTGTTCTCGAATTGTTTTGCGGTTTCGACGTCTAATTTTCGTAAACCGAGATGCACAAATAAGAAATCTAATAGATCGTCGATTTTAAGTTGTTTTAAGGCGGCGATAGATGTCGAATATGTATCGATAAAAGTATCTAGTTGCGTTGCAGTGGTGTTTTGAAGCGGTTTTAAGTTTAATAAATTTTCTATGTAACTGACAGCTATTGCTCGGTTGTCAGTATATTTATCGACTAATGCGTTGTAAATAAGTGAATAATTATCCGCCGTGGGATTAATACCTAGCCAGATACTTTCTGATTTACCCTTTAATTTAGCAATTAAATAACGAATGCGTAAAGAATCTGTCAATTCATCGTTGAAATGAACCATCGAGTTGAATGACTCAATAAACATAGGGAATTTTTCGTATTCGCCATAAAACTCGGGAACGGATAACTTTTCTAAGCGTATACAACTTGCGGGAATGTTATGATTATTACTATTTTTTAACGATAAAGTATTTGATAAAGAGGGACTATATTTCTGCGCGGCATCCTTTATTTCACAATAAAAATCTTCGAAAGCCCATATCGCTTCGAAGTTTGTTAAGTATTTAGGATTCGTTAATAAATTTATTTTATTAATATGATCCACTAAGCGGTTAAATTCCGATCGAACGGTTTCTAAATTTGAAATCCTTTTTAAAAACAAAGAACATGTGGGATCCTCAATGTTTTCAGGAATTAACGAGTGAATATTTTTAATTCGTAAAAAATATGACTGCTTCTTAGCTTCTAATATAGCTAAATCACATTCACTAGTATTTGCACATTCTGAAAAGTCACCTTTCTTTGAAGCTATCTTGATACTTTCTGCTGTTGCTTTCAGTTAAAATCAAAAAATTTGAATTGCGTAACGGATAACGATTAAGCGAAAAATGAATATTTAAGCGCGGTGTATGCGATAATATGTTGTTTAAACACAGATTAATGGATATTTTTATAACAATTAACTGGCCAATGGGGTAAATAATTTTAAATCGCGGTTCTATAACACTGATTATGGAAAATATGAGATTTTGACAGCGGAATGAAAATTTAGAACATACAAATGGGCAATAGCACATAGAAATCGCATCCAGGCTCGAAGTAGACCAAATGGTGGTTAAACCCGCGGGGCGGTTCCGCGACCCTATGTTCTCCCCTGCGGATAGGCGGATAAGGCGTATAGTGCAACAACAAGTCAAAGCACTTACCTTAGCGGTTGTGGACTGTATGGTGGTAGCCTGCTCTAGATCTCTCGGGATCCAAAGAAGGCGCGGCGCGGATGACCGTTACGGTACAAAACGATGATGCAGAGAATCGATGCGGACTTGACTTCTCGGCGGTGTCAAGCGTTATGGCGATTGCGGCGCGGCGATAAACCGCAATGGCGGCTGCAGCGCGACCATTCGATTGGTCGCGCGACTTAACCACTGTCACTCACCACTAAGTTCGTGGCAGTGACATGTATTACAAAATACGCCCAACCAGAAATATTAATTCGAAAAAATTATGATATTTATTAAGTAAGTCCGTTTTAACTGTTATCCCTTTAACAATTTTAACGAGTTTATAGTCAAAACGGATATTTTTTTACATTTTAAACTCAAACATTTCCTCGCTCGTACCTAGAATTTTTAAATTGAAAACTTTTTTGCGAGGTTGTGCACTTTTTGTGATGGGTGAAAAAATTCAACTCGCGTCAGGTGACCTGATCGAAAATTTGTAAGACAGAGGGAGAGTAGACCGCCGGCACGGCGTAGAAGAGGAAGTATCCGCTTTTCTTTCTACCACGGGGCGAAAATGTATGCCTGCGCATACTTTTTTTGAAATTATGAATGGATGTTGTTTTGTTCTGACAGATAAATTACGCAATGTAAAATAATTGTAATAGGTTTGAAGTGTTAAATTTTTAATGTAGATAATATAAATTGTAATGTTTGTGTACGATAGCTCAATAAATGAATATTTTATTTGACCACTCTTTATCAAATAACTCGAAGAAGTAATCACCATTGGTGGAAAAAGTGTTGTAATGCATTATTATATTTGATCATAATGTGTCAGTCGTCCTTGCCAAGTGAAGCGACGAATTTATATACATCTAACAAGATCTTAACAACATAAAATACTCATCATCTTCCTGCCCTTATCCCACTCTAAGTGGGGTCGGCACAACATGTTATAAACATGCTGTAACATGATTTGGTTGCGTTTTTGCGACCGGCCGCCTGCCTGACGTCAACTTACCTCTGCCGTATTTTACGACACCTCGGTAAGAAAGAGGGTCTATTCTACTCAACCGGATACCACACGGTGGGTCAACTTACCTTAGTCGCCTTTTACGACACCTCGGTAAGAAATGAGGGTGGTACTATTCTACTCAGCCGGATACCACACGGCGGGTCGACTTACTTCAGTCGCCTTTTACGACACCTCGGTCAGAAATGAAGGTGGTACTATTCTATTCAGCCGGATACCACACGGCGATAACAACATAAAATACTATACGCAAAATAATGTACGCAATAATTGCAATATCGAACCCTTGAATGTCTTTTGAGTAAAGGGTGGCTCTCAGTGGACGATCCGTCGCATTCTATAGTCCTTGAGCAGTAACCGTGAGCCATACGTAGAAATATTAGCATAGCTGCTATCAGACATCCAGCATATACAAAGAACTCTATCGCCTGTAGTTGAAAAACGACAAATTAATGAGACAATTATTAAATTACAAGTGTAATGATCAATACATTTATAAAAGGCTACAAAAATATATAACTTAAGGATAAGGATAGATATAACTTCATACGATATATAGATGTATTAAATATTTTACGTTGTAAATTAAAAGAAATATAAATAGATCGAGATGTAGGTAAAAATATGAATGCAGGATGGATGAAGTGGTGGCAGGTCTCAGGCACAATATGCGACCCTCGAATGTCTCTTAAAGTTAAGGGAAAAAATTATAAAGCGGTCATAAGACCTATCGTATTGTATGGATCAGAATGTTGGGCAATGAAAAAGACGGATGAAAGAAGAGTACATGCAAATGAGATGAGAATGTTAAGGTGGATGTATAGTGTCACAAAGCTGGATAAAATACGAAACTAGTATATAAGGGGAAGTCTGAAAGTTGCGCCCATTATAGAAAAGACGAGAAGTGCAAGTTTGAGATGGTATGGACATGTAATGAGGAGGGATGAAAATCATGTGACCAAACGAGTGTTAAATTTAAATGTGGATGGATATGTGCCTAGAGGGAGGCCTAAAAAGAGATGGTTGGATTGTGTGAAGTATGATATGCATATAAAAGGAGTGGCGCCAGAGTTGACGAATATAGGAGAGAATGGAAGAGAAAAACATGTTGTGCCGACCCCACTTAGAGTGGGATAAGGACAGGAAGATATATATAAATCGGAAATATATATAAATTAGTTCCAACACTATTGAAACTCTGAACGCTTGTTATACTAAAAATTTTGTTTCAATTTTATTATTAAATATTTCTCATTTAATTTACAAAATATTATGCCGATACCCGAAACGTGAACACACCATCCTCACTAAGAGGATTACCTCGTTCGTTACAAAATACGAGTATAATGATATTTACAGCCAATGTTATGGAAACATTTAACAATTTTATAAAAATTAATCGTTTACACCTACGTTTTCTGTATCGTAGACGATTAAATTTCAAATATTTTCAAAATCTTCGCATATAAAGGTGATTTGTATTAGTTTAAATATTTTTGTGTGTGCAATAAAGGGACTACAAACGAATAAACGATTTCTAAATACTCTACATTATACCGAATGTCATTTCTCCAGTTTAAAGAATAGCCCCACCCAGCTGTAGTAAACTAAATGGTAAAAATACACAAGTACAAGTAACACGCTATTAAAATAGTTATCAAAATCATACCCTAGATTCAAATATCTTCATTTGTGCAACGAGAATCACGATAAGGTTACCAATCGCAACGGACATATACCACGCGGCTATCGTGATTGTTTTCATACTCTTGGGAGCCTACAAAGTCATTGTTTATAATAAAGAATATGTAAGTTCATTAAACTGTTATTAAATAGGGCCTAAGAACTGTGTTTGCGATCGTTTCAAAAGTCACATAATACTCTCCATTGTCCTGGATATCCGAGGTTTACTGAACCTCCATAGAGATATCGACTTTTGAGTGAAAATGAAGTATTGCTTAAAAGTCGATCTCTTCATTAAGTGCTTATAAAAATCTTCTTTTAGTTTTAAGTTCAGATGTATCCTAACCCGCAAATGCCATAAGCTCTTTCCTACAAATTCCTATAAGATCCGGACAATAAAATTACGATTGCAAATATAAACACACACAACATACATTCACATGCAAAAACAAACACACATACACGGGCATTACATACACATACATTAATACATCATCTTCAGCAGTAATGACGATACTTTGTCAGATTTTTGTCAAATCTTGGCCGTTGGTTTGCGCGAATATTCGATAGGCGCCATACGCGTAGGCAGTCATACCACCCCGCGTCTTTACGTGTCACCTAGTAACCATCTCAACGCTGTTTAGGTTAACAGGCACCGAAAATATAGGCATCCAAAAAGCGCCTTGTATGACCCTGACGATCAATTAATGATCGCAAACACACACACATATAATACACGCAAACAGCGTCTTCGCCGGCGAAGACGAGGTCCTAGTTTTCTGACGTCGGTCGGCCGTGGCTTTTCGTCATACTCCCGACGCTATGATGACTAATCGTCATACTTTTAGCCCTCCACTACACGACGCCCTAAGCCGTGGTCCGGCCTCACAGGAGGTACCCTTAGGACGACGTTCCCCGACGCTAGTAGAGCTTCTGCGCTCTACTCTCTTCATTTCGCAACTTCGGCAATGCTTCTGCGCTCGCCCGTCCCGCCCGGTGACGCTGTAAAAGCCGTTAGGGCTAACAGCATATAGTCAATCCGAAAAAAATAAGTTAACAAATACTTCTAAAAAGAAATGATCTAAAACTACTTCAGTTGGTAGTCAATGGGACTTAGTAACAAACTAATATTATACCGCAGAGCTTTTGTGATAACATCCTGCATTAAAATACCGAGATTATAGTTTTTTAATTATCACCAAAACATATTAAAAAGCTAGGAATTACTCTAAAAGTGATGTTCTTGTCAAAGGCTGCAACTAAAGCAGCCAGTCCCTTTGGCGTGTGCACTTAATAAAGCTAAGAGTATTACGTGTCCCCGCTTCGAATAGTTCCACATCGGTTTTCGAGGCGGACGAAAATCTAATAGCATTCTATCTAAATAATGTAATACTATATTAAAATAAAAATGTAGGTCATTATATAAATTAGTATACACTTAAAATGAATGTTACTGTATTTTCACAGCGCTAGATTGAATGAATTATTATATATTAAATAACAATTTTATAACCAATAATAAACTTATCGCACATAGTTGTCGACATTAATTGATAATCATATCATATCATATATGACTAGTAATACCCGCGACTTCGTTAGAGCCAATTTAAACGTTTAAGTATTATCAATAATGGAATGTATTATTTCCCAGTTTCCGTAAGGAAAACGGGCATTTTCCAACCATTATGTAATGCTTTAATTGTGCCAAATATCACCAATATTCGTCCTGCAGATTAGCCTCGAAAGCACATGACAAACATACAGATTTAAAGACAGGCACATAGACAGACTTTCGAATTAATAATATGAATGACTAGCTTTACCCGCGACTTCGTTCGCGTGGACTGTTGTCGTGTGATAGGTCGATAATAGATGACGCTTTTCAATGTCATCGTATTCCTGTAGAATTAACAGGATTTTTATAACCTATATGTTACCCCAGTGTGCGAGGAATAATTGTGCCAAATTTCATCGATATTGGTTCAGCAGATTCGCGGTAAAAGAGTAACTAACATACATCCATACTCACAAACTTTCGCATTTATATTAGTAGGATAGGATGATCATACTTGCGTGAACGAAAACTCGAGTCCCGACACGGCGAACATAATCTCAGCCATAGAAACAAGTAAGTATTGCGGAACGATCCACACAAGATCTAACTCGTTGGGTGGGTTTGGTGCGTGGAGGACTGCCGTGTCGAGTCTGCCAAGTCTCTCGCGAAGGCACAGCACGTACACACCGCCAGCGCGAAGATACCCTTCACCAGACCCTGCCATTTCACCACCAGCGCTGTCAGCTCGCCATCTGTACCTTAATAATCTAATGGTTAGTTTAGCATCATCATCTTATCCCACTCTAAGTGGGGTCAGCACAACATGTTATAAACATGCTGTCACATGATTTGGCTGCGTTTTTGACATTCAACATTTACTCAGACATTTTAGCTATTTTTAATGCCCGAAAACAATGATAAATGGACATTTTTTTATGTAACCAACCTAGATAAATCAAATTAAAGACAAATTAAATTAAGCCTATATCCTGATGATGCATCGATTACGGGTTGAAACGATCGTTGAGATTGTCGTAGTGAATGTGAGTGTTGTTGTTGGCGGTCTTTTGTGATACGTTCGGAGACTAATTATGCATGTATAAGGTATGAGAACGGATTTTGCTGCCAACACTTAGCATTACATAATTTTTTCCTTCTTCCTTGCATGAACATATTACCCTAAATACATATATGTATATTATATAATCTTAGTTAAACAATGAAATGATTGAATGAAAAAATTAAAATAGACGTAACTTATTGTAATCTTAACTTAATTAATTTTTACAATTAAACTTTGATATAAAATAGTTTAAAATTAGCGGGTAAATGATGCTACACCTGCTGCTTATGTAGACCCTAAATATAAAAAATGTTATACATATTTTGAATTAAGCCACTTACTTTTGCTTATAACGTAACTTTTAAATATACACAGTTTTATAAAATAACGGAAGCCTTTTTAAAGTGACAATATTACTACGTAGTAACGGAATGAAAAAAGTAGATAATATAAAACCTTCGCTCACATATTGAAAACAGAACACTATTTAATTTCAGAGATATTTCATTAAGCGCCGAAGTATACTATCGACAGCTTTTGTCTGAATTACAAAAGCTGCTCTCAATTTTCCGATAAAAGCCAACTACCGGAACGATACCTACAGTATCTGTTCGCATCATAAATAAACTAAAAGAGTGATTTACATATTTCGTTACTAATTACTTTTATTTATTTCACTGAAAATAACTTATTATATGTGTATTTTTAACAGACCGCATCCATAATTAACTGAACTCTCGACTTTTCTAGCACGAAGTATATAATTGGTTGAAGAAACACGAGTTTTTAAGAACTCCAAGGATGTATTACAAAAGGTTTCTCAACCATATATTTAATATTTAAATGAGAATGAGAATTTACTATTTTTGCCGTTAATTGTCAAGTCAGCGTGGCTTATTCAGGGAACGGGTGGTCGTGAGAAATGAAAACAACTACCCTATTATTTTTTTGAAGTTTCTTTTTTTTTTTTTAAATTACCAAGCAAGGATCGGTCAACCAGGTACTTATTGATAAAGAACTAGGAACCCTAAACGCTCAGTTTAGATTATTTACAAATTTACGAGCCAAGACATGAACAAAGCTATTACTCAAGCTATCAATCGTCGACCTTGCTCTTCTTCTATTTAGCGATGTCTCGAAGACGCGGGGTCCGCTTAAGCCATTCCTTTCACTTAAAGAAGTCAAAGAAACTCAAAAAAGTCAAAATGGAAAGCCATTTTTGATTCGGTCACAGTTTTATGCATAGCGATTGCCGTCTGGTAAATCAGCAATCTCAAAAGAGGTACTGTTATCATCAGAGCCTCGTCCGTTGCTTAGCAACGTGCATTACTTGCAGGTGAGGTTGACTTGGCCCGTCAAGATGTTGATGCGGTCCCTTACACCCCCGATGGTCGTTTGCTATTGGACCACAATTCATCCTTCCACATAAAAATCATAAAAATGTTAAAAAATAATATTACAACGTTAAAGAAACGAAAAATCATATATCTTGTGGCTTACTCTGTACTCCAACCAACCAACGCAGCTATCTAAAGTGCTTCGAACAAGGCAAAACAGTGCTTTTAACCTTAATAGGGCAAATCATCGTTTCTTCGTACTATCTATAACGTCAATTACGACTTCAACTATGCGGCTCAATAATCTATTTTATATAGTATACATATTACATAGATTAGTTATAAAAATATACTTTTCATCCGAATACCTCCTTCTGATTTGATCTAATATCTTTTCTAAATATAATTCGCTCCATAATACATTAAGACACAGTTTTCTCTCGAGGCCCAAAGTTAGCGTCCAAATTCAGATGGATAAGGCAGTAAGAATTTTTGATTTCTACCATAACATTATTTATTTAAATGCATCTATGCTACTAGTACATTACATCTTTAATATTTAAATGAGTAGTCTTGTATGTATATCATTCATTCTCCTGCCCTTATCCCACTCTAAGTGGGGTCGGCACAACATGTTATAAACATACTGTCACGTGATTTGCCTGCGTTTTTACGACCGGCCGCCTGCCTGGCGTCAACTTATCTTAGTCGTTAACATATTTTACGACGCCTCGGTAAGAAATGAGGGTGGTCTATTCTACTCAGCCGGATGCTACACGGCTTTTAATCTTTTACACATATATGTATATTTTTGGAATCTCGGAAACGGCTCCAACGATTTCCTAAAATTCAGCATGCAGGTTTTGGTAGAGAAAAATCGATCTAGCTAGGTTTCATTTATAAAAAAATCGTTTTATCCCTGTTTTTGGGCATTACAAAAATTAAAATTGAATATATAAAAGTCTATTTTTGCCGAAAACTGTCAATTCAGTGTAGCTTATTCGGAGAACGGGTGGTCTCTAGAGATCGAGCCCCACCTACCTAATTATTATTTTTTTCTTTTTTTATTTTGCATTAAATTACCGATCAAGGCTCGGTCAACCAGGTCATATATTATCTAAAATAGATAAAACACTTACTTTCCTGGCTGTAGGCACATGTAGGCCGATTCGCCAATATTATCAACAGGTGCATTCGACACATAATATATATCACTTAACCACTTCTCAGTTTCCACTGTTATAGACACGTTTTTATTTGGACCTGTCTCACCTATGTAAACTACCCTAAAAGTAAAACCTTCGTTAGAATAAATGCTTAAATAATTCGCCGATTTATCGTTAAGCGCTTAATATTTTTTACATGACAATAAAGAGCATTATTTATCAAAGAAAACTTACAGACGCCATTGGCTAGAGTCTAGCAATATATACTAAATATTTACAATCTAACCACTGAACCAACATGGTTTATTATTGCTCACAATTTCCAAAATTGTAAATATAATACTGTCAATATTACCTATTACAGATCCACCGTGTGGTGTCCGGCTGAATAGAATAAACCACCCTCATTTCTTACCGAGGTGTCGTAAAAGGCGACTAAGGTTAGTTGACCCACCGTCTGGTATCCGGTAAAGTAGAATAGACCACCCTAATTTCTTACCGAGGTGTCGTAAAATACGACTAAGGTAAATTGATGTCAGGCAGGCGGCCGGTCGTAAAATACGTAGCCAAATCATGTCACAACATGTTTATAATATGTTGTGCCGACCATACTTCGAGTGGGATAAGGGCAGGAAGATGAAGATTACCTATTACAGATGGCGTTTGACATACTTTTATTTCAAGTTGACATTAGTCAGAAACGATGCTTTTAAAACCCACATTTGATTAAAGGATTTAAATCTTACTTTAACTTCGGCTTTCCTGTTAATGATTTTATATATGGACCCGGATCCAAAAAGTAAAACGTTATTTGATCGTCGGAATTTTGCCCAATGATAACTGGCATAAACTGTAAAGAAAAACTGATAAAAGTAAAGTTGTTTATTTAAATTTAAAGAATGTTAATTTTAAAATATAACCAGAATGAGCTTTGATCTGGGATTGTTATCAAAAGCTAGTTAATGTTTATTTTATATCATGATACACTCATAGGTTCCAAAATTCCAGTTTGCGAAACACAATATTCGGATTTAGAAAACGACATGCCCAGATGACATATAAAAACTTTTTTAAAAGAATTTGATAAAGGTTTATATTCGATCGAAACATGGGCTGTGATCGTCCACAAATCCGGATTCAATTTATAAAGTGTTTGTACAGATCGACACTAATCCGTGTACAGGATAAAAACGAAGCAAATGCAATTGTAGCAATGTGAGTAACACAAATACGTTCTCTTTTTGAATTCGTTTAATGCTGGAATGAAGGATGGACATAAACTTTTTATTACAAGATATTACGAGTACGCCGTGATGCAAAGGGATTTAAACTTCGCTTATGTGGAGTCAGTACGCCATTTTATTATCCAAGTAGTGTCCCTTGAGAACGTAATCAGACATGCAAGCTTGGATGTTCCGAACACCACTCGTACTGGATTGCAATTTATAATCTTTTTCAAGTTCTAATCGATAATCATATAAAAATACATGATAACAATCAATTTTAATGATGTTGCGTGTTTAATAAGAAAGTACCTGGGTGACCGAGCCTTGCTTGGTAATTTTTTAAAAAATAAAAAAATAATTGGGTAGATGGGGACCCTAGGTATTTTCATTTCTCGAAACATAAATTCTCGAGGGATAAAATGTTTTTTTTTTTAATAAAACCTAGCTAGATCGATTTTTCCGCCCCAAAGCCTCCGGCATGCTGAATTTCAGGAAAATCGTTGGAGCCGTTTCCAAGATTCGAATATATATATATATATTAGGCCTTCATTTATTATTTATTCGTTTACAAGGAATTTGCCTTGCCATGATAATACCATCGAAAACTTGTTTCTTTTTTAATTACTATTAAAAATTATTACTTTCTTAAAAAGATATCCTGCTAATTTTTCGCTAGTTGTTAAATTATATATAATATTTAAAATCTATGACTTTTTAATAAATAAATATATGGGACACTTACACACACGGTCTTCCGTCCCCAAAGTAAGTAACTTAATACTTGTGTTATGGTAGACAACTGGTGAATATATACTTATATATTTTAAATACATACTTAAATACAAATATACACCCAAGCTCAAAGACCAACAAATTCATGTTATAGAATATGTTGGCCCTCGGCGGGAATCAAATCCGCGACCCGCAGAGCTGAAGATAGGGTCGCTACCCACTGCGCCAACGGGCCAGTCTAATGTAATGCAAGAATGTTATAAATTTCTCGGACTCACCATTCCAGCGACCGTTTTTAAATTTGTTCTAAAAATGTGTCGTTTCATAATCCTGCCGGCACAGACCGTTGGGCATGTGGCAACAATAGTGTAAGTGCTACTCGGTATTGGAGTCATAAGGGCCGTTCCACCGTGCTCGATACATGCCATTCCTTCGCCACTTACTGCCAACTCGACAGAGCACGCCAAAGTGTTTAACGCGATTATTCCGATTTGCTGGTGTCCGGGAACTTGTAACGTAGATCGCTACAATAAATTTTCTAGGTGGACATTTTCGTTCTTTATAAAGATTATGATTAAATCCTAGGTCAATATGTTATTTCAAAAATGGAATGCGCTATTCTGGGGAATATAAAATCTCATAAAAGTAGCAGCCTATTACTCTCTCACTGCTGGGAACAGGCCTCTTCTCTCCGTTTTTGGAGGGAAGGTTTGAAGCTAAGACCTACCACGCTGCTCCAATGCGGGTTGGTAGGTTACACATATCTCCAGAATTTTCTAGAGATATGCAGGTTTCCTCACGATGTTTTCCTTCGCCGAAAAGCGTGTGATAAATTGTAATTATCAATTAGACACATAAGTTTTAACAGAAAAACTCATTGGTGTCTGCCCGGGTTTGATCCCGTGACCTCCTCGAAAGAGTCACACGGTGTTACCGCTGGGCTACCACAGCTTTAATCACAGATAAAATCTCATATAACTAATAAAATAATATCTACTGGTTATTGGTTGGTTATTTGTATGGTAACTAGCAGCACTTTAACCAGTATTACGAACTACTTGAATCAGCAGAAAACACTTGTTTCACACGGTTGTAAATATTTATTAATATTATTTCATGATTAATTCCTTTAACGGACTTTAATTAACGGAGTTATTCTCACAATTTTATTATTCCATTTTCATACCTCTATGCTTATTTGAAGGATACCAGCACAAACAAAAGCCATTGCTGCTAGAATACCTCCAGCAAACATTTTATGCAAAGGCGACAGATCAGGTAGAATCGGCCAAGCTCCACCAGGGCACAAAGGTATCATTAAAAGCACCATAGCTGGGTTCATCACTTGTAGCTGGTCAGGCATTAATGTTACGCCAAATACTTCACTGCGTAATCTTGAAGCTTGAAACGTCCATCGTGATCCCTGCAGCATTATGAGTTAAAGATATAGAATATAAACATTCAACGTTGAAAATTTAAGTTTTTATACATTTTTTTAAAATGTAATAGCGCCTCGGCGCACCTCCCCGCACCTCTCCGCACCTCTGCTCACCTCTCCGCGCCTTTCCGCGCCTCACCTCACCACACCCATCCCATCCCCATCATTACTTCCGTTACAATATAATAAGTTCCATATCTTTCAAAAATCGATTTGAGAGAAAATTGACAATTTATAAAATTCATCTACCCGAGTTATACAAATTGCTACTTCAGTGTTAATTAGGACCAAACTAATGTAAACTTCGATATTAAACTCTACACTACATTATCAGAGAATATTAAATCCTTTTACGAAACTAGATTGAACGGCTATTAAGAACACCGGAAATTACGTGGCGTTGAACGACTATATTTCGAATATCGTGGACTGATTTTCGAATATACTTGAAGAGCTTGTTATCAAGCAGCGTCTATCAAGTCAGTACACACGTTTCAAAAATTATTTGATCGTGTTTTGCGAAAATTAAAATATAAAATTAAATTATTGAGCGCCCTTAGAGCCCTTAGAGCGCCTTATCGTCCCACGCAGAGTCTAGAAAATATAAGTGGATAAAACAAAGAGAGTAGTCTCGCTCGTCCCATTGCTTACTAGCAATCGCCAGCGGCTCCGCCCGCATCGAAAGATTAAAACCATAATATAGTCTTTTGATAACCATAAAAATGGTTAAAGTGGGTCAACCTTAAAAGCTAGACATATGCTGTCGAGGACTTTTATTTAGAACTTTTAGAGGGGAACAATTTTGTTATACATGATTTTTGAATAACTATTACCGTTTACTCAGCGCACGCAAGGAAAGCTATTGCCGTTTTCGTACTATTTTTTATTGCTGCTCCTCTCATATTCACCTTAGCGTGATGTAATATATAGCCTTCCTTAATAAATGGACTATCTTACACTAAAAAAAAATTCAAATCGATCCAGTAATTCCTGAGATTAGCGCGTTCAAACAATCGATCAATCAAACTCTGCAGCTTTATAATATATTAGTATAGATGAAAATAAGTATACCTTTAACTATATATTCTTGTTTATTTTGACAAATGAAATGAATAAAATTTATGAATGAATACTTACTTGTTGATCGAACAACGACCAAAAAATAGGAACAGGCAAATATAGATATAATATAGAACAAACTATTTTCATATCAGTGACGAGTTTCTCCCCATATTTCTCAATGGAATAATCGAGCCAATGTTCAAGTGGTGGACCGTCTACACTTCGTTCGTAGCGCATTCGTTTCTTAAAGGCATACTAAAACAGCAAGGAATTGTATTTGCATAAAATCATAAAGAGGGTAAAAGAGTCGTTTCATTCTCTTTATAATATGTTTAGTGCGCTTTTAATGAGGTAATGACACATAACGGTAGTAATAGTATAGAAATTTAAAACCTAATGTTATATACATAAAATGTGGATGAAAGAACGTGTTATAATCAAATATATGTATATCCTCCTGTCCATATCCCACTCTAAGTGGGGTCGGCACAACATGTTATAAACATGCTGTAACATGATTTGGCAGCGTTTTTACGACCGGCCGCCTGCCTGACGTCAACTTACCTTAGTCTTATTTTATGATACCTCGGTTTTCTGAATTTTGGAAACGGCCCCAACGATTTTTGTGAAATTAAGCATGTAGGTAATCGATCTAACTAGATTTTATTTAAAAAATGTTGTTTTATCCCTGGATAAAGCAATGGATTTTTCAACGGAATCAAACAAACCATGTATTTTTACTGCACTGAAAGAATACTACAATTTTATGAGAAAGCAAACCTTAATTACGCTGTCAAATTCCAAGCCACGATAGCTTATTTGGGTAACGGGTGGTCTTAAATTCGCAATAACAGGTTCGATTCCAAATAACATATTCTTTTTTAATTGCATTTTTTTATATATCTAAAAAAATTACCGCGCAAAGCTCGATCACCCAGGTAGTTATATATCTATATATGATACAATAACGATATCAAAAAGGGACACTAGATGGAAATAGAGAATTGATTGATACCATTTTCCTACACCGATTCTATTGAAATGATGGATGTGCCCGGGTAACCTTTTTGCACTATGTACCGACGCGGGGGTCATCAATAACACATGGCATACAATTTATAATACTTAAAGAAAGTAACAATAGAGTTCTGTACTAGATAAAACAAAAATATAAAAATATAAAATATAATTATTTAACAGAATAAATAGTTCAATTTATATAAACTTTTTTTTTTCTATATGACCCGTTTCTTCTTGAATTCTTGTCCTTTTCCTTCTATTACTTAAAGGTTGACTGGAAGCGATCCCTTTTAGGGATAAATCTGCCTTTATAATTGTGTTTATTTTTTAAAAAATTTCTTTCTCTTTTCTAAATATATGTATAAAAAGAATAAATAAATAAAAAAATAAAATAAAATATTCAATGTTCCCATCATGGGTCAATTTAACCAACTTCTAAACTCTTAGATATACATACATATGTATATTTAAACTCGAAGATATATGTATTTTTTTTTACTTTTACAATCCTAAAAATCCGTAAAATACTGTAACATTATATTAATATTAGTACATATAAGCAACTCATAATTTTATTACTGTTACTACGAAAATAAATTTGGCAGATCATAGTTACTCGTACTCGTATATTGCAATTGCATTTTTATTTTCGCGTTTAACAATTATACAGGTTATTTTGTAGTCTATAAAAAAAAACTTGTCAAAAGCTATATAAGTAATACACTATAAGAGACTGACTCCTTTTTATCTATTTTTATATTATTACTTGACACTATACTACATTAAATACCTTTTGCACGACTTAATTGCAAGAAATATTGAGCTACCCTAATAACATTTCATACCTTACTGTACAATTTTCTAGCGACGAAATAAATAAATAAAATTCATTAATAAAAATATTTAAAAATAACTTATCTCTACTCTGCTAGCTTAAAGTTGCAAAACGTTAACTATTTTACAAAAATACGAGATTTAAAAGTAGGCCCTTTTATATTCACCCATGCACACGCAACAAATTTCAACGTCACATTATCACGCGGTTGTTTAATTCTGTACCACGGTTTACCCAACACAAAAATCACTGAAAACGAAAAGGTGAATTAAACATTACAATTGCAGAAATTATGATGGAATTATTTTGCTATATTCCGCGTTTTGTTAAGGAAATAGAGTGTAGTGCAAGAAGCGGTTTACATACCTTATACATACATTCAGGACCAGTCACAAGTCACGTATTACAAAACGCCGCCACCAACAACACACCACACAAGCATTACGGACTCACTACGACAATATCTAAGATCGTTTTTCCCCGTAACCATCAACTCCTTAAATATCATCAGGAGGATAGGCTCCACAAAAATCGTAATGATTACGATTTTGTCTTTTTGTGATACATCTGGTGACTGGTCCTGCATGTATAAGGTATGTGAACGTTGCCTGCTTCCTACACTCAGCATTACATAGATCCAATTAACAAACGCGGACTATAGCAAATAATTCTATCATAACTTATGTTTTATGGAATTCAGCAAAGTAACGCCCGCTTCTATAAATTACTTTAGAATTTATTTCAAGGCGTAATCTCTATTACATTCACATATTCTTTTTTGACGTAAACGGCTTATAAAAATAACATAAACCACTTCACTTCTGAACACGAAGTGGAATAAAAAGTTCGTATAGCATATGATTAAGGGTTTATTAAGCAAATAGCACGTAGAAATATTAATAGTGTATGATAGCTTCTACTTCGAAATATTGGCTTACCAACAGAAAAGAAAACGAGTATCGCAGGAAATCCAAAGCCAAGTGCATAACAGGCATCATCACCAAAACACATCACACTCCTTCTAAGTGCTGGAGTTACCACCATCCCCATAAATCCTCCAAGATTCACGGTGCAATAAAACGTCGAGAAGAATTTCTGTAATCTCTGATTTTCTTCGGGCAGACGAAACTGAAAATATATTCGGAACTTGTTTGGATATTCGGGTTGGTTATGGATTGAAAGATTACGGTAAAGGCAGACAGATCTTTGGCACATACGGTTTACAGAAAACCCACCCACATCGATAGATATCTTCGTGCCACATCGCACCATCATCCTAGGCACCTAGAGGTCTTCTAATCCTCGTCGACGAACAGAGCTTATGATCTGTGCGACCCTGAATACCTTGACGGTGAATTACAACATATTCAGGAGACACTAAAAAAGAACGGCTACACTAACAGAAAATTAATAAGACCATGCACGCGTAAGGAAACACATCTTGAGGTGAACAGACAGCCGGCGTTTTTACCATATGTTAAAGGCGTCACCGACAGAATCGGGACCATGTTAAGAAAGGTTTCTATAAAGACCGTCTTCACGCCTTACACTAGGTAGCTCCTAAGGTAGCCTCCTACGCACGCCGTTATGTTATCCCCTACCAGACTTCAGGGATATATAAAATTAACAGCAGTTGTCGTAGCGCATAAATCGGCAAAACTAAACGAACCATTGCTGAGCGGGTAAAAGAGCACAAAGCTGCAGTTAAAAATAACCAGCCAACGAGCACAGCTATCGCAGATCATCTTCTTAATTCAGGGAGCGATCAGTGAATTGAGCTTCACGATCCCAAAGTACTGTCAACTGATGCCCGCTATTATACGAGGATAGCGAAGCAATTGAAATTCGAAAGCATAATACTTTCAATAGAGAAGAGGGCTTCAGATTGTCAACGACTTGGGATCCAGTGACTAATAAATATAACTCGCGAAAGAAATCGTTGAAAGCTACATCGCATGCAGGTTTTTTATTTTATCGTGAATATTAACAAGCTAGAAATAGCTTTTTAATCGTTTGTTTTAAGTATTATACTATATAATATATATACTAGCTAATATGCAGGGGTTCTAATATTTTTACTAATTAGGTATAGTTACTTTCCTTATAGGGATAAGTCCACCTGTGTACATGTGCCATTTTTTATGTATGTACAATAAAGAAATAAATAAATAAATCATCAGATTATTAAAACTTGTGCCATAAACAATATGGTTCTATTTATAAATTTAAATATAAATATATATAGGACACTTACACACACGGTCGCCCGTCCCCAAAGTAAGCAATTTTAATACTTGTGTTATGGGTGACAGACAACTGGTGAATATATACTTATATAATTTTTAAATACATACTTAAATACAAATATACACCCAGGCTCGAAGAGCCAACAAATTCTTTTATAGGAAATGTTTGCCCTCGGCGGGAATCGAACCCGCGACCCACTGCGCCAACGGGCCAGTCATTATTTACACAAAACTTTTTGTTTTCACATCGGAAGCGGTAGGAACTTAAGACGAAATATTTAAGTAATAATACGTGAGTATAGCTACGCCGTGTGGTATCCGGCTGAATAGAATAGTACCACCCTCTTTTCTTACCGAGGTGTCGTAAAAGGCGACTAAGGTAAGTCGACCCGCCGTGTGGTATCCGGCTGAGTAGAATAGACCAACCTCATTTCTTACCGAGGTGTCGTAAAAGGCGACTAAGGTAAGTTGACCCACCGTGTGGTATCCGGTTTAGTAGAATAGACCACCCTCTTTCTTACCGAGGTGTCGTAAAATACGACAGAGGTAAGTTGACGTCAGGCAGGCGGCCGGTCGTAAAAACGCAGCCAAATCATGTGACAGCATGTTTATAACATGTTGTGCCGACCCCACTTAGAGTGGGATAAGGGCAGGAAGATAATGAATACGTGAGTATAGCTGGTTTCTATAGATTAAGAAATATTCAATTTCTATGGTGACATTATTTAACAATATCTTAAAATAGTAATATAAAGGAACGGAGATCAGAACTATGAACTGCAGAATGTTTTCACATAATTAGTTTATTTAAAGGAAAGTCACGAGCCATACGAATGAAACAACGAAAAGTATATTTTCTTCAGTATACTCGAAACTCTGAAACTATATAACTGTCTCTTTAGACACTAATGAATCGTGGACTAGGAGTTACTACAATCTTTTTGTACTTCAATTTAACGCAGTTACGTAGAGACAAGGATAAAATAAAAATTAAGTCAGGAACTTTTTTTTAACGAATTAACGTTGCATGCTGCATATTGCAATTGCTTAAAAATAGTTTATGAATATAAAAAACCCTTGGGTACCACTTTTTAAAGACTAAATTTCCAGACTAAAAAGTCTTGTGCGCTTTGATTCCAGTAGCTCCCAAAAAATTATTAAAGTCGTCTTAGCACACAGCGAAATATCTAAAAATGTCGCGGTCCGGTATGAAGTCACCTTTTTTCATTCATTCTTAAAACTATATCAACCTATCGTATCTCCTCTTTTTTAATCCTTATGTGATGTGCAGGCCATTCGGCCTATTTACTTTTATATTCCTCTCTGAATTCCTCACGCAGAGAAGCCGTTCCCTCATATGTATATTTAGTAGTACCACAGACAAACGGTTTCAGAATGTAAGTATATGTAACAACTTAAATTATTTTTGTACACTTATCACACTTAAAACGTTCTTATACAAAAGCAGTGATTCAAGATTCTGACTGGCCCGTTAACGAAATGGGTAGCCTTCAGCTTCGCGGGTCACGGGTTCTATTCCTGCCGAGGGCCAACATTTTCAATAAATCAATTTCTTTATCTTCGCGTCTGGGTGTATATTTTAAAATTATATAAGTACCTTTATTTTCACCAGATGTGTCTCACCCATAACACAAGTTACTTACTTTGGGGACAGACGAGCGTGTGTGTAAGTGTCCCATATATTTATTTATTTATTATTATAAGATTATCGCTCATTTCGTAAAATTACTTAGTGATTTACAAGCTACGCCAGTAATCTTAAAGTAGTAAACTTTTTAGTAAATTTATAAGTAGTTTGTGCATGCTCAAAATTGTTTCATCCGGACATCCGCTAGTTGTCGTCGTACACACAGAACGTTGCCCCCCATAGTAACCACCACCCCCCCATGCTCATTGCGTTAAGCGTTCCTTTAAGTTATATTGCGAGAAAAGCAAGATACACCGAAACCTCTTATAATAATGACTATATATACCGAATATAAAACTGAGCTATATGACCTCAACGCTTTATTTACTATCGATATTGCAAACGCATTTAATATGCTTCAAACTACAGTTTCTTCGCCGACTAAGCAAAGTTTTAAGACGTAGATCTTATCAAAGCTTTCCATCACACACCTAGTAACATGATGAATTATCTAATAATCAATTTGTCATATTAGTAGCCCTAACTTACGCCTTAATGGAAGTTTTGCCATCCGCGACCTTGAGGAAGTACCCAAGATTTTTTTAACCCTAAAAATCTTCTCCATGTAATTCATTTTCCGACATTCGTTCTGCCCTTTGCTGCCCCTACCGTTATGAAAGTATGACTGAACAAAACTCATTTCATTTCGAAACTAAAACTATACTACAAATCCTTAATAAAATTTTAAAAACAATCAAAATAAAAACAGATTTGATGTACATAAGTGCTCTTCACTTTACAGCAATCGATACATTAATTAACAAGACAACAGCACGTCATCGATGTAATTAACAATGTGACAAAGTTGCAGTATCGTACGTAACCCATCTTTCTTTTTGTCTACATAATCCATATCGTTTGGAATGTTTGATTCCTATATTGATGTCGACATGCTAGTAACAATGAATCAAACGGAGCACTTCGATTAAATTGGAAACCTCGATTTAGACAATATTTGACTTGTAACTGTTTTTAGTTTACACAACAAGAACTCTAAAAGATTTTAGATTGAATTGGTTGTAAGGTTACACACATATGTACATAGATAAATTTTCATCGCATTTTCATCATTACTACGTTCGACTTTTTTGTTTAAATATGTAAGTTTTAGAAAGTCTCTTGCACATAAGAAAGTATAGCTAATAAGATAATTCTCTAATTTTCCTTTATTGAAATAGTATAACGAATACCTATCTCATATGAATCCAACTTTGAATCAGGATACTTTAATATAATGGCGTATTAATCTCATTTTTAATTAAAAGCGTTTATTTAACTTGCCGTGTATTTATCTGAAGGTGGAATCTTGCAAGTTAAATATATACTGGTCCAGTACCGATGACAATGAATGTTTATGATAACTATAGCCTGCTGACTAGATTGGCTCCAGACGGGAGAATTTCTCAACGGTTAACAGTAGATACATGAAATTTTATTGAAAGCTTTTTTGACTTTACTTGTTTGAGTTAATTTCTGCTTTTACAGGGTAATGATAAAACATTAGATGGGAAATTGTACTATCTGATATGTCCATCGAAAATATATTCAATGTCCATATTTATATCGACTGGCCCGTTGGCGCAGTGGGTAGTGACCCTGCCTTCAGATCCACTGGTCGCGGATTCGATTCCCGCCGAGGGCTAACATTTTCTATAAATGAATTTGTTGGTCTTTGAGCCTGGGTGTATATTTGTATTTAAATATGTATTTAAAAAATATATAAGTATATATTCACCAGTTGTCAATCTACCATAACACAAACATTAAGTTACTTACTTTGGGGACGGACGACCATGTGTGTAAGTGTCCCATATATTTATTTATATCAAGTGCGAACTGCTCTAAACTAAGAATATTTTTGTATTAGTGGAATCTCGGAGAGACATCTAAATATTTTGTATTCTCATGTAAGTGTCGTATTTAGCATTTACTCCCATGAAGTGTATAAATTGAACGTCACCTGATCCCCTCCAAAAGCCGCCACACAGGGTTTAATCCCACCAGTACCCGTAGCGATCAATGCAAGACCAATCATTGATGTAGAACTGCAACGAAAGAATAAGGTTTCTAATTAGAAAATACCAATTACGATAATAAAGACTACAGCATTTGTGGCATTACTTCATCAATTTTATCTATTACGGTCAAGATTCATGCTAGTTCTGCGTATATATCTTTATTAATTTTAATAGGATACAATAAACAGGATACAATTTACAATTAACTTCATATACATACACAAAAAGCTGTGATAGCCCAGCGGTACGACCGTGTGAATCTCTAGAGACGATCATGAGTTCAAACCCGGACAGACACCTATGTGTTTTTCTTTTAAAAACTTATGTGTCTAATTGATTATTGCAATTTATCACACGCTTTTCGGTGAAGGAAAAAATCTTGAGGAAACCTACATATCTCTAGAGAATTCTGGGTATATGTGTAACCTACCAATCCGCATTGGAGCAGCGTGGTAGGTCTTAGCTCCAACCCTTCTCTCCAAAAATGGAGAGAGGAGGCCTATGCCCAGCAGTGGGATAGTAACAGGCCGTTACTTACATACACAAAAGGCTGTGATAGCCCAGCGGTACGACCGTGTGAATCTCTAGAGACGATCATGAGTTCAAACCCGGGCAGACACCTATGTGTTTTTCTATTAAAAACTTATGTGTCTAATTGATAATTGCAATTTATCACACGCTTTTCGGTGAAGGAAAAAATCGTGAGGAAACCTGCATACCTCTAAAGAATTCTGGAGATATGTGTAACCTATCGATCCGCGTTGGAGCAGCGTGGTAGGTCTTAGCTCCAATCCAAACGAAAAGAAGAGGCTTATTCCTAGCAGTGGGAGAGAAATAGGCCGCTACTTTACTTTTTACTTTTACATACACAAAACTCATACTTACGTTGGTGGTAACATGAGAGGAGGTATTGCAGAACAACATAATAAAATCGTACCAACAAAATATATAATGGAAAAATATAAGATGACTCTGAAAACAAAAAGCAAGAGATTACGGTTGAATACGGAGGTTATTAGAACATATGATTATGCCTTAAGTTGGACCTATTTATACTAATATTATAAAGAGGAAAAATTTGTATGTATGTTTGTAATGTTTTCGCACAAAAACTAATGGACCGATTTCAAATTTTCTTTCATCATTGGAAAGCTGCATCTTTACTGAGCAACATAGGCTATATTACATTTAAAATAATAGGGATCCGTAATAAAAAATGTAATAAGGTGTAAAAAATTAGTCATAAAAAACTGTCATCGCATGCGTTGTGGAAACTATTGATGATATATTTAACAAAATTAAATCAATAGTCATCTATAAATTTTCACTCATTTTATTTTCTCCACTTATTTATTTTTATACTATATATACAAATATTATTGTGAAGCCAAAGTAAGTACAGTTTACTTTATAAAATTCTCAACTTAACTAAACTTGTTATAAATCCTTAAACTTTGTCGAAGTAGGATCAAAGTATTTGTAAATTTAATACGAGGCGGAATACCGCGATCGTTTTCCAATAAGAACTATAAAGAAGTTTCAGCAACTTACGGTTAGAAACTTGATTATTCTTAGAGATCGGATTGCTATAGTTCGTCGTGTTGAATTGTATTGTCGTGATGCATTTTAGAACACGATGAAATGTATTAAGCTTGTTACTATAGCTACTACTATACCACATTGTTTGGCAAAGTCCTCCTCTTTACTTAGATAACCTTTGCCTACTAATTAAATTAAAACGATTTTCCTATTTTCAGTGTTTCATGAATGTTATTCTTCACGATAGTAATAATAAAATTATTTTGCTATAATTTGCGGAATAGCAAAATAATTTTATTATTACTTTGGTATTACGGATCTCCGCAAAGTAGCGCCGCGCCATATTCTATATTCAAATTCAAATTATTTTTTATCCGAATAAACTTGTAAACAAGTGCTTTTGAATAGTCAACTATACTGCTGGTTCGGAAAACTATTCCTACCGAGAAGAGCCAGCAACAAACTCGGCGGTTGCTCTTTTAAAAATATAATTCTTAATACTACAGTTACATTTCGTCATTCCTGTCCTGTACAGATTTGAAGAGAGCTATATCCACACATTCTTATCATCCAAATCCTCAAAAGTATAGTAGGCTTTCTGTAGCAGCCTCTTTTTAACAGTGTTTTTAAACTGCTGTAATGGCAAAGGTAAAATTGCGGAATTTTATTGTAGAATCTTATACCCAAACCCACAAACGACTTACGACTTACTTATAAATTACTTAGTACATTAAAAAAATTGTGATCAAACCTGTATCGGCCAATAAAGTTATCAGCCAGTACCGCTCCAATCAGTGGCATGGTATAACACATCATGATAAATATGTGATATACTACAGTGGCTGCGTTCTCGTGGAGACATAGGACGTTTCGTAAATATAGGGACAAAATAGCTAAAGAAACAAAATGTTACATGTATTTATTATTTTATTTTTGAGTTGTGTTTTATGGAAATATGACTGGCTCGTTGGCGCAGTTGGTAGTGACACTGCCTTCGGCTCCGCGGGTCGTGGGTTCGATTCCCACCGAGGGCCAACATTTTCTAGCCTGGGTGTATATATGTATTCAAGTATCTATTGAAAATTTTATTAAATATATATTCACCAGTTGTCTCTCATCCATAACACAAGTATTAAGTTACTTACTTTGGGAACTGACGACCGTGCGTGTAAGTGTCCCATATATTTATTAATTTATTTAATACAGTGGTTTCATAAAATAATTCTTATGTTGACTATTGTCTTATGATATCCCATGATTTTAAAATATGACGAGTTTAAGTAAATCGACGACATAACTTGAACTAATATACGACTAATCGTATATCGTAAAACTTTTATTGAAACATTAGGGAGTAACAATAAATTAGAAATACCCATGTTAAAACCTCAAAGATATATTCTATATTCTAAAACAACTATTTAACTTACTCCTCAAACCACAAAAAGAAAATCTCTCACAAAATTCTGTTGCAATAATACAAAAAATTGACGTCGGCTGACTAAACAGCATGTTTTTTTAATAATGGTTTTTTAATAATTGAATATATTATGACATCTATATTAAAGTTTACATGTTATGTAGTCTTTGGTCTAAGGTCCTAACGCACCGAACACTGACTAATAACAGTTTAACTAAAACTGCATTCATTGATTGGATTATTTTTTAATTTGATTACAGATCTGATACTGATTAAAATAACAAGAGATTTTGCTACATTTTGTTCTTCTTCTTGAAGTGCCTCTCCGACTAGCGAAGGTTGGAAGTACATTTTGTTAATTTATATAATTTACAGACTCACGTTTATTATATTAGTGTGAGTACATATACATTAAACAGTATTTCGTAGTTGCAAACAACAATATTGTATATTATTGGTAATATTAATATTGTATATGTAACATAAACTTTCGAGCAGCGAAGAGACGAGATATGATAATAAATTAATATTATTTCATCAGACGATCTAACTGCGGAATAGACAACTTTAACAAGATAGCGGGATGCTGGATTCAAAAGGTAATCGCCGGGGAGACTAATCTGTGGACGTCTATCGCTTAATAATTTAAATTTCTTCTAATTTGAATAAAAATGGATGAAATGAAACATCAATTTTGAACACCAATAATTTATTGGAATAAGATTAACATACTAGGAATTAATAAACTAAATAGAAATAAAATATATCGTATAAGAAATAGTACTAACGATACAGTATACCGATGAATAACATCTATTATCCTAGATTTTCAATAAACAAGGAAGTTTATGGCAGTCATTGATACTGCCTTTAAATTTCTTGATAATTGTATCTTATAAATATAACCTGGATACAAAAACGATGTATTATTATAATAAATGATTATATCATTATATCGACGTTTAATAAAACACCTATAAATTTTTTGACTTACATCGCCAGCGTAGGTAAACTACAAAATTTCATTACACTGAATATATATAGGACTTTAATCTCAACGAAAATAATACAGTTTTCTAGTAACTCTTTCTAGTAAAAAATTAATTGAATTATTTTAAAATTAAATACCGCAATAAGAAAAACTCTTTCTCGATTCTGTCATTCACTAGCAGCGTTTCTTAATCTTCTTGATAAGTGAATCATTTTTAATAGTATTAATTTCATTGTAACATTCTGTAAATGGATTATATGCAAAAATGACAATTATTTCAGATGGCAAACTAGGATCTTTGATTAAAATAAAATATTTCAGTTTTAATTCAACTTTTCGTTATTTTTATTTTTCAAGCGTGTAGCAACCCAAGTATTACGGGGAAGTCCGCACGTTATTTAGATTAGTATAGAGTTGTTTAATCGTTCCCGCCTCACGGATATATCTTTGAATTTGAGCCAGACTACGCCAGACTACGCCTGCGCGGAGGCGTTGATACAAGTCTTTAGTCTCATTTTGTATAACGTTTCGGTTAAGTTTCGGTATTGTTGTTTAAAGTTAGTTATAATCACTGTTTTATGTTTGTAGTGTAATAGTTTTGTTTTAGTCAACGCATAGTATACGAAGTTCTGCCCAAACTATTTCTTTTATTTCGGGAAACCGAACCCATTATTTTGTCACCCACCAACGTGTTATTGGAGCCCATCGTGACTGATATTAGCGCTCCACCGTGACATTGACACCCACCGTGATATTGGCGCCCAACGTGATATTGGCGACCAACGTGATATTGGCGTCCAACGTGTTTTGGTGCAGAACTTTAGTTTCCGTATTTATGTGTATTGGTGACTTTTGTATTGAGAACATTTAATTTTTCTATTACCCAAACTCAGTGAATTACTTGTGACGGTTTGTTTGTCATAAAGTTAACATGCCGACTTCAAAGAAAGCGCGCGGCCGCCGCTCGCTTGGAACCGAAGACGATGATGTAAACAATTCACAATTATTTATTGGCCAAGACCAACTACGAGCTCTGCTGCAAACCTTTCAACAATCGCAGGCTGATTTTTGTTCGCGGTTACTCCAAGAGGTTCGATCTTCCACGCCATTAGAGGCACCGACTTCTTCGGCTGTTACACAAAGTTCGCCCGCGAATTTTTCACAGTGTACAGCGCGTTTTGGCGGGACACCCGGCGAACAAGTTGAAGGTTTTATTGATGCAATAGAGGTATATAAATCTTGTTTACATATTTCCGATGAAAATGCCTTGAAAGGATTATCAATGTTGCTAACGCAATCTGCAAGTGTATGGTGGCAAGGTTTGAAATCCACGACTGATTCATGGACTGACGCCCTTACGAAGTTACGCTGTGCTTTTGGTGAACGCCGCCCTGCTTTCAGAATATACAGAGATTTGTTTTCTTTGTCGCAAGGTGACGAAAGCACTGACTTTTTTGTCGCAAAGGCTAGGTCACTCCTCGCTAAATTACCTAGAGGGGATTTATCTGAAAAAGTGGAATTAGACATGGTATTTGGTTTGTTGGATCGGCGCATAAGAAAACGCGTAGATCGTGGTAGTATAGATTCTTTTGACACGCTTCTTAAACGTGCTCGTAGTATCGAAGAATCATTAAAAGAGGCCGATCTTGAATCAACAAACACCGCCAGTCATAACAAAGCTCGTCAGAACAAACCGACTTATAAAACCCCGTCATTTGAGCTCGCCGCTACACTCAATACGTCAAAGGAGTTTAAACAAAATTTTATAAATGTAAACAATAATGAACAAGACCGACACAAACGCACCTTTTGTTCTTATTGTAAGAAGCGGGGTCATTTAAAAACAGACTGTCAGAAATTAATACATAAGAATGCCACTTCAAAGTCTCATTCGGATCTTATTCCAAACTCGCAAATAGCGTGTTACGGTTGCGGCGCTAAGGGCGTTATTCGTAGTAACTGTTTGGAATGTAATAAGAATAAAGACGCATTTTGTGCGCTAGATCATGAGACTGGCAATTTAAGAGATTACAATAATGTTTCACATTTTGGAAGTACTTCGGATATACTCTCGACGAACGAGATCTCAACATCCAATACTGTTTCCACTGCTTCACTGCCTGGCGCCTGTGCAGGCGTTCGACGGCAACCTGATGCGTCGAAAGATCGACGATCCAGCTACAACAACGGGTTTGTAAAGTGCAGTGAAAATCGTAAGTACAATCCTTTTTGTTTTGAGTCTAAATCAAAGTTTAAAAAGCGTAGTGCAGTGCAATTAAGTGAAGTGTCGACAAACGAATCGCCTAATAGCCCTGTAAATATAGTACAAGAGCCCGCGGTAAATTCTTGTATTAGTTTGAATAACGTTGCTATTCCGATGGGTTGTATTAAGGGGGAGTCTCTTACATTATATCGACGACCCATATTAAATATTGAAATTTTAGGAGCAAAGGGTAGGGCCTTAGTCGATACTGCTTCTAAAAGTTGCATTGCGGGACATTCGCTACATTCTTTCCTTGTAAGCCGTGGTCATCCTCTTCAACCTTCTACGAGAAATATTAAGCTCGCAGATGGATGTACTCGGGTTATGAATGTTTTGACAACTTTGTTAGAGGTGAAATTGCTTCATAAAGTTTTGACTCTTGAATTTATTATTTTACCTGAAGCGCGTAATAACGAATCTTTATTGGGTATTGATTTTATAACGCAAGCCCAGCTTGTTTTTGATTTTGGTAAATCTTTTTGGAATTTTTCGGAGGATAGTCATAAAAAGTATGAGCTTCTTTTTGAATCGGTCTCGCCTCACATTTCTTATGCCGCGGTGGACGTACTCCGCGATGATGAGAGGACGTGTCTTAAAGATAATGAACGTGATGAGCTTTCCCAACTTCCGTCTGGTTTTAACAGTACATTTAATTTATGTGGGGAGCCTACACCATTTGTGGTGCATCATATTGACACCGGAAGTCACCCGCCGATAGCTATGCCTCCGTATCGCTTAACGCCAGCAAAAAAGATTATGGAAAAAGAAGGTTATGAAGTTATCGCAGGAGATCCTGCTAACGATAAAGCATATCAAAAGATTGTACAAAAATATTATTTCCCGGGAATGCGTAAGGTTATTGCTAATTATGTTAAATCTTGCAACACATGCCAGCGGTACACACCTTTTAATGATAAACCGCCTGATTTAATTTTAACGCCACTTTTTAATCAAAGAAATGAAGTGTTAGCAATTGACCTTTTTGGTCCGCTACCCGGAGGAGACAAGGGGGAGACGTGGATTTTGTTCATCGAGGAACATATTTTTCATTTCGGTTTACCGCGTCGAATTATAGATACTAAAGTTCAATTTGTGGCCGTATCTATGCAGCAATGCATGTTTTTACTTGACACCGATGAGAAAAGTTCTCAAGCCATGTCATATGATGTCGGTGATCTTATTCTTCTAAATACTCAGAATTTAAATAATGCTACTATTGGTTTTATTAGAAAATTTAAACGTAAACGTAAACGTGATGTGCCATACATGTTTGTTGAAAAGTCTAGTCTAACTTCTTATAAAATATCTACCATTGTAAACCCGCATGAAGTTTTGGGAAAGTTCCATGTTCGGGAACTTACAGGTTTTGAGAATCGTGGGGATGATTGCCCCAAACCTATTTTTCCTAAAAAGGGTCGCGGCCGTCCTCGGCAGCAGGAGATGCTAGCCCATACACGAGGACGTGAGCATGGTCTAGAGGGGGAGGATGTAGCAACCCAAGTATTACGGGGAAGTCCGCACGTTATTTAGATTAGTATAGAGTTGTTTAATCGTTCCCGCCTCACGGATATATCTTTGAATTTGAGCCAGACTACGCCAGACTACGCCTGCGCGGAGGCGTTGATACAAGTCTTTAGTCTCATTTTGTATAACGTTTCGGTTAAGTTTCGGTATTGTTGTTTAAAGTTAGTTATAATCACTGTTTTATGTTTGTAGTGTAATAGTTTTGTTTTAGTCAACGCATAGTATACGAAGTTCTGCCCAAACTATTTCTTTTATTTCGGGAAACCGAACCCATTATTTTGTCACCCACCAACGTGTTATTGGAGCCCATCGTGACTGATATTAGCGCTCCACCGTGACATTGACACCCACCGTGATAAGCGTAATTTAGTAGTGCCTTTAAAATTTTATTACTTCTTCATGGTGCTTCCTTGAATGTTATAAAAAAAACACGTTACTTTCGCGGAACCCTTAAGTGATCACCACCACCAGTTCACACCAATCAGTTGCATTGCATAGGATTTTAATACCTAGTGCTTTTGGCTATAAAAATGATGAAATTACCAAGAATAGTTCATATAAGTATTTCATGTATGTTAAATTTCTATGGTATTGCAATGGCGATTAAACATAAATATTAGTAAAATACTTATTTAATCTACATTTTCTAACAAGTGCGTCGATATCATTCATTGAAAGAATTAATTATTCCACGATTTAAATAATTGTTTTGTTAAAAAATCATAAAAATGAAGGAGAAAAATATTGATAATAATTTATAAATATAATTCAGTTTAATATGTATTTAATATAATGTGTACCTACGATACGAGAGATAAACATGACTTTTTTAAGTTATAATTATAAAATTTAAGTGAAAAAAATTATGATTAATTACATTACATTAACATATGTAAATAAACTGATACAACAAGTTACTTGTGGTTATCGTTTCACATGACTATTTCGATTCCACAATTATTTCAAAAAAATTATGCTTTTTGTACTTAATAATTCATTTAATGGTTATAGTTTTGAAATTTAAGTGAAAAAAAAATGATTAATTACTACATATACCATACATACACTAATATATGATACAACTACTTTTTTTTGCTTCATTTAAATATAGAAGACTAGTTTTTACCTGCGACTTCATTCGCGTGATAGGTTGAGAATAGATGACGCTTTTAGTGTCATCCTACTCCTATAGAATTAACAGGATTTCTATATTTATGTTATTGCGATGTATAAGGAATAATTGTGCCAAATTCATCGATATTGGTTCAGCGGATTCGCCGTGAAAGAGTAACAAACTTACATCCATAAAAACAAACTCTCCCATTTATAATATCAGTAGGACTATCGTAGGTTGCATTTTCGCTATTTTTCGGGAGAATTGATTTAATCAAGTACGTCCAAGGCAATATTCCCGTCTAAAATTGTCATGTAGTTTTACATTACTATCGTTTCTATCTTTTTTTCACAATATTATGCTTTTTCTTCTTGATAATTTATTTAATTCGCCATTGTACAAAATCGTTGTGCTAACTACCTTAGTTTATTGGCATCGTTGGAGTAATTGAGAGAGGAGGCTGTATTATTTTGTCCTGTGCATAATAAACTATAATTTGTTTAATTTTTACACTAGTACACAACACAGAAGTGCACTAGCTGGACCATAAAACTAAATATAAGGATTTAGGAAAAAATTACTACATTAAGGTTCACTGTTAAATTTAAATTCAATTAAAAAAAGCAGAACAAACAGTCTCGACAGTCAATTTCCTTAATTTTTAATTAAACACCATTTTATTACAATAATGATGCAATTTAGGAACTACTAAATCGGAAGAGCTATAATAATTATACATATTTATTCTTGACAACATTAAAAAAGAATTGAGCCTTTTCGTTTGGGAGCCTTGGGGATCACCAAACAAAAAGGGGGGAAAAGCGAATGGGGTCACGAAAAGATCTTCGTTTTCGAAGCATTCATAGGCGTATGTATTATTCGTCACCAAAGTACATCATTATTACAGTTAGGAATGCGGATATGAGGATTAACACTGATAAAGCCTTAACCTTTATTAAACGATTATTATAAATTAATATATTTATATTGAATATATAAAAAAGAAAAAAAAACAGTTACTAAAGTTATTAAGTATTTATTTCACATTATAAAAACACACAAAAATAATTTTATTAAACAGTACCATAGCGAAGAACTGCCGCAATTTAATTTATAGCGCTTTTATAGCCAAAGACAAATGATTACATTACCTTGGTAACAACACTAAGACGCCTTTCTCTTTTCTCCAAGATTTTCCTTTAGGTCCAATTCGAGCGGAAATAAATATTTCAAGTTTAGACATATCTGTTACGCATTTACAATGGAAGCGAAAAAAAACTTATTTCTAGTATTAAGTTTTAGAAACCCAATTTACTTAAGATTTAAGGCCGCCATCTTGTTCACGATTCAGCTGAGAAATGGAAAAAATGATTATATCATGGTCTTTCAAATTTAGTTTGTTATACCTTCTAGATAGATGATTCTAAACATTGGCTACTTATTGTAATTTAGTGCAGTGGCGTAGCTATCGAAGGGCTAGGCGAGGCGGTGCCCGGAGCCCCTGAGCTCAGGACACCCATAAAACTCTGACTTACAAACAATAAATTGAAGCAGTGCAAATTTGTCCCCTATTCGGAATATAAATAAACCATATTCCAATTAATCTGTCAACTTATTTAACAACTAGAAATATCCAGCGGTTTTAGCCGCGTAATTTTTATTACGGATCCCTATTCTTTTGAATGTAATATAGCCTATGTTGCTCAGCAAAGATGCAGCTTTGCAATGGTGAAAGAATTTTTGAAATCAGTCCAGTAGTTTTGTGTAAAACCATTACAAACATTTTTTTTTTACTTTACCTATTTATATTATTAGTATAGATATACACGAAACTTACTATCAATTCTCGAACATCTTTTTGAAATTTCCGGGGATTTCTCCTGTATTTTTAGGCTGGTTTTAGAATAGAATGTTTCAGGTTTTAACTGCGCGCTCTGTGTAGATTCAAGATGTGCCCTGCTATCTATCAGTTTATTGTGTTATGCATAACAAAGATCTGATGATCAAAGTAGCTTTCCAGTATTTCCATATTCCATATTCAAATTTATATTTTGTTTTCTATTGAAAAAAATTTTAAGTTTTGTTCTGTATTCGTCGTGCAAAACTCGACAGACTACAGTTTTGTTGTACTCCAACGCGTAACGTAAAATGTATAGTCGATCAAGAAAGTGGTGTTATTCGTTTAAAAATCTATACTTTGCTCTACGCAACTCTATTAATTTACCTTCTTTATCTGTATGTCAATCATAGAACTGTGTTTTTGATCGGTAACACGTACGTATTTTCTTTTATTTTCATTAAAAGTTTTGCTTTATTTATTAAAAAAACTTTTAACTAAAAAGTAAAACCAACTCCAAAAAGGAAAAAAATATTTGATGCGTCAAACTGTTTAGGAAATAGGTGATATAGGTCTAGACTCTAGATCAATTAAAGAAACTGGCAGAAGCTTAGTTTTTTGGTTTGATCGTATATTGATCGATAACAAAATCCCCAGTTTAATGTATTAACTTAAGTAACTTATTCTCCGCAAAGGCATTGAAACATTCCTTTAATTCTTCGGATCTTATACCTAAACTTTGATGTTCATACCTAGGAATATAATCAAAAACACTATGGCTAAAAGCAATACAAGCATTTCAAAAATAAAGTAAAATTCGCATAATTCTACACTGCATTCTTAAAATATATATGAATTTTCTTGTAACATAAAATATAGTTTCTATAGTTAACAATTACCATAACAATACGAATCGATTTTATATTTTTAATTTGTTGCCAATAATAAACGAAATTATTTCTCGAGTACTTTAATTAAATCAAACCTGTAGCAATAAAAATTAATAATTATTAATAATTTTCAAATCAGCATTTATATAATTTCGTTCTCAATTTAAATATTAATTAAAAGAAAATTATTATTATCAATATCAACTTATCAAAATTATTATTTATTATCAATATTATCAACTGTAGTGAAATTTATTATGCAATTCCGCAAGAATATATTAGGCAATTCCGTTATACAAGGTGTGACAAGTAATTAATGAGACTGATTTTATTGACACGCCTGTTTTGAACCTGCGACCTTAAAATTCCCTTTCACTTTTTCCTCTATATTGATAGATTAACCATCGCTCTAGCTTGTCTCGTTCGACTGCTGTGCTGTTTTAAGTAAACGTGTATTGTTGATGCTCTTCGCGAAAATGAAGGAACAAAAGCTAGCAACACGTCCCGATAAATGGATTGGGCGAAACAGCTTCGGAAATGTATGCCTAAATTATAAAAGTGCATGGTGATAGTGCTTTTTGTCGTGACCAGATGTTAAGGCGACATAAAGAGCTTAAAGAGGGCCGTAAAAGCGTAGAAGACGAGGCGCGGAAGGCCAATGTTTTTGATTGTCGAATCGTCCACAAAGAATTTTTCCATCGGACCAAACCGTAAATCAAATTTACTATCGCCAAGTACTCGAAATATAGCGAAAACGAGTCAACACGGTGCGCCCTGACATCGATCGTAACTGGTTCTTTAACAAGACAACGCGCCTTGCTATACCGCCCTAAGCGTGTCCGCAGTATTTAACCTCTAAAGGGATCGAAGTATTGTAACAACCATCTTAAGGTGCGTACAGACATCACGAGGCGTGCGTTGCGAATGGTTCATCTGTCTGTCGTGTGCTCACAGTGAGCATTCGCGTCATACGATTGTTGCGAACGCTGTAGTATGAGCCGTGCACTCCGTGTAAACGGACGTTTTGTTCGCACACTCATGACTCATGGAGTCCATGTATTCCCATAATGTAATCGGTTCATAGAAACTCTTTTTATCCACCAGCGTCTTTTCTCTTTTTTATATTTTATGAATTACTATATAGGCGATCTGCACGTCACGCCTTGACATAGCCATTTTTCTACTAATGAATACCATGCGTGGTTGTTTGTGTGCTCAGCTTGAGCATGTGTTATTCGGGAAGGATGTATAAATGTACCATCGTATGCCAAAGGTTGAGACATGCGTGACGAATTCGCGACGCACGCCTCGTGATATCTGTACGCGGCCTTATTCGCATAATATATAACGCTGTAACTTTATTCTGTTTTCTAGAAAAAATCGATGGTCAAAGGAACCAAGTTTGATTCTACTACCGACGCACGCTTCGCGATGTCTGTACGCGACCTTATTAGCCTGATATATAACCCTGTAATTTTATTGTTTTCTAGAACAAATCGATGGTCTAAGGAACCCATTTGGATTCTACTACGGAACGACACACGCTTCGCGATGTCTGTACGCGGCCTTATTAGCCTGATATATAACACTGTAATTTTATTGTTTTCTAGAAAAAAAATCGGTGGTCATAGAAATCCATGTTGATTCGACAATGGACTTCCAAGCAGCGTGAAGAAGGTACTCGCGAACATCCCATACCAAGCGTTCTAGAAATGTTATGAAGCGTGGAAAATACAATAGAATATATAGCTGCCCAAGGGAACTACCTTGAAGGGAGAGGGGATTATAAATATACGGTTTTTATGGAATATTTATGAATACGGCCTCATTACTTAACGCCGTGGTATCCGGCTGAATAGCACAGTACCACCCTCATTTCCTATCGAGGTGTCGTAAAAGGCGACTATGGTAAGTCGACCCGCCGTGTGGTATCCGGCTGAGTAGAATAGACCACCCTCTTTCTTACCGAGGTGTAGTAAAATACGACTGAGGTAAGTTGACGTCAGAATGGCGACCGGTCGTAAAATCGCAGTCAAATCAAGTGACAGCATGTTTATGACATATTGTGCCGACCCCACTTAGAGTGGGATATAAGGGCTGGAAGATGAAGATGGTCTCATTACTTAATAGTCACACCTTGTATACTTATATCTGTATATATTAAAACACTAATAGCACTAGCAGTTCTATGGAATAATCTTAAGATTCTAATAATAAGCAAAGTTCTACATTGACTTAGTCAAACTACAAGCAAAACAAACATCTAATTTCTAGAAAATTTTCTTATGTATAACATCTACATAAGATTTCAAACTTTAACACATACTATTCTTGTGGTTGCACACGACCGTATTCCGGTGATAGCGACAACAGGAAGTCGTCGAATATCCCATTAACCGGATGGGCGTCGATGTCGATGGAATTATAGTTGTAACGGTTGAGGGAATTCACAGGCGGCGCTGGATTGAAGATGTCGACGTTATAATATCCTGGAACTTGCGGCATATCCTGTTTATGGGAAGTAAAATTTAATTAAAATTAAAAAGTTAAATAAAGCTAATGTTATATTAATAAATATAACAATTGGAACCCCATTTAAGTGATTGTATTTAGTATTCTGCTAAAACAATAAAAACTTTTTCATGTGTTATTTTTATTATTATTTTTTACTTATATTAAGTCTATATTAGGGATGTGACTTGGAGTAGAAAAAATCGATTAATTAATAATCGATTTTTATCCGTTTAAAAATAATCGATTTTTTAATCGATTTTTTTTTTGTGAAATTAGATTAAAATGTGTAGATTGGCTAAATGGTAAATAAAGATGGTGTCATCCAACAATGCATATCTAATTTTAAAAAAACAAGAAAAAGAGTAAAAAGGGATACCTAAAATAATCAAATATTAAAAATCGATTATTTTTTCACATCGCTAGTCCATATAATGTAAGCAGTGCATGCGAGACGACAATACGTGCATGAAATGTCTAGTTTGTTGACTAATTTGAATACTTACGCCATTAACAAGCAACTTTGATAAAGGTTGGATAACGCAAAGATGGCGATATATCTGATCCGGCCAGCTTTTGAATATCTCCTTACGTATTTTCTCCAACTTCAAAATCTCCACCTAGTAAAAAATAATTTTATAATTCTTCTGCCCTTATCCCGCTCTAAGTGGGGTCAGCACATGTTATAAATATGTTGACACATGATTTGGCTTCATATTTTACAACCGGCTTCCTGCCTGACGTCAAGAGGATGGTCTATTCTACTCAGCCGGATACCACACGGCGGGTCGACTTACTTTAGTCGCCTTTTACGACACCTCGGTAAGAAAGAGGGTGGTCTATTGTACTCAGCCGGATATCACAGGCTAGAAGTTTAAAAGAGCTATCAGTAAATATTTTGTAAATAGCAAGAAGAGGGTAAAAGTGATTTTTAACTGAAAAATATTTATAAATAGCGGTAATTGTTTTATGAAATAAAAAAAAGAAATTAAAAAAAAAAAAGACAAAATAATTGGGCTCGATGCTAGGTATTTTCATTTCTCTAGACCGCCTGTTACCCAAATAAGCTACGCTGGCTTGACAGTTCACGGCAAAAATAGTGTTTTATATTCAATGTAAATTTTAGTATTTTGTAAATACCCAAAAATAGTAGATATGTATGAGTATTGTAAGTAGATATATAATCGAGCGAACAATAAACGTCAGTCAGTATCTGGATCTCGCGTTTCAATACACCTCAATAGGGATAAAACGATTTTTTTTAATAAAACCTAACTAGACGGTTATTCTCCCTCAAAACCTCCTACATGCTGAATTTCAGGAAAATCGTCTGAGCCGTTTCCGAGATTCCGAAAATATATATATACATACAAGATTAACTCATTTAAATATTAAAGATATCCATATTTAATGCTTCATGCCGAATTGTCAAATGGGAATCTAGTGTAAAGTGCCCAATTATTGACACTTTTAGAACGAGCGTATAAAAAGAAATAAATATAAGCGTTCCACAGTGTTTCCAAATAACGATAAATTTTGGTAAATATAGACAACTATTTTAAGATGTTGCCAGTAAAATCAAATTTTAACTAGGATATTATTTGTTATTGAAATTATGATATTTATCTAATTGCAATGGTTTACCCAAATATTGACACAGAATTCCCTATTATCGGCAATTCAAATTCCAGTTTATTGACACCCTTCAGTTTTCATCAGTATTCAAAAATACTGATGAAAACTAAGTAAAGCACGCAGATGGGTACCTTATTTATGTTTTTATGTATTAAAAGAAACGATTACATATCTAAAACAATGTAATTTTTAAGAAAACGATAAATTATTATTTATGTGCACATTTTCATTCAACTGTTTAGTCGCCATATTATTTTCATTGCAACTTAATGATGCCAAACTAAGAAATTATGATATTATCTAATAAAATTGGTACAAATGGAACTATTTAGTGTTGTTATTTTTTGGAAGAAAATTGCTAGGGTGTCAATTAATTGGATAGGTGTCAAGAATAGGTTAGCTTACCCTATGTAAATTAAGATAAATTAAGAGGAGCAGCGACATTGTTTTTGAAGGCAATGCTATATACCTTTACGGCGGGATCCTTGTCGTACAAATTCATCAGCTCATGCGCATTTCGGAACAACCAGTCCAGCACGCATGGTTCCTTCCATCGCTCAGCAAGAAGCGCAGCATACAGCAGAATTAACTCTTGCAGGG
Source organism: Morpho helenor (assembly GCA_029227775.1). Taxonomy (NCBI): domain Eukaryota; kingdom Metazoa; phylum Arthropoda; class Insecta; order Lepidoptera; family Nymphalidae; genus Morpho; species Morpho helenor. The sequence goes on from JARGCU010000030.1 coordinate 13,802,859, forward strand.
GCTTGTGTGTTCTGTAAAAAAAAAATTACAATGAAAATATTTTAACATATTTAGCCGGATATGTGAAACTAGCTGAAACCCGATTTCACCCGCGTCGTAGAATTAAGATTTTTTATTTATTTATATATAAGACACACCAACGACATGAACGCAGTTGTGCAATTACATATTATACATAACTAGCGGCCTGCCCCTGCTTCGCACGGGTATAAAATATATATTCCATGTCAATCAGTGTAAAAAAAATTATTAAAATCGATCCAGTAGTTTTGATTTATTCATTACTGCCCGGGGCCCGCAAGCGTTAAACTTGGAGAAAAACAATTTCCTTTCCCTATACCAAGATTTCCTCCTATCTTTGGAATATCTAAATTCATATAGTTACTTATTTACTTTTACATTTTCCCTATGTATTTTATTTTTACAATTAATTACAGAAAGTCTTTAAACAAACTCTTGAAAGAGAGACATAGCTGCTAAAGTCGAAGTGTTATAGGGCGAAGCGCGGCGTCCTCACGGCATTTTAAATCTGTAATATCTCCGAAAATGTTCACTTAAATTACATGCTGTAAACGGCCATATTGATCTATATTAAATCAACTATTTATTTAAGGTACTTAATTGGATAAGGATTAATGCTGTATTGTATAAAAATTGCTTCAAAAATAAGGCATTATTTTTCGTAAAAAGTAAATGACAAAAAATGCTATAGTGGGTTATCCATAAGAGATAGACATAAACCATCGCGGACTTTTCTGTAAACCTTTTCAAGGTGTACAAATACTTAATACATATTTTTGATAAATCTAGTAGGGTTTAGCCAGTGTAATAGGAAACAAAATGTAATTATTTACAGAAACCTCAAAAATTATAGTATTTCTCTACTCCGTATTGAATGTTATTATACATACAAACCTTCCTCTTGAATCACTCTATCTATTAAAAAAAACCGCATCAAAATCTGTTGCGTAGTTTTAAAGTTTTATGCATACATAGGGATATATGGACAAACAAAGAATGCGACTTTGTTTTATAATATGTAGTGAAGTCTAATAAGTCGTCGTAAAGTTGAATAAGCTACGCTGACTTGACAATTTACGACAAAAATAGTATTTTATATGAAATTTATTTAAAAAAATATGAACTATAAAAATAAATATATAAAAATAAAAATATATGACTATATTTTTATAAATATTAAATTTATTAAAAAAATATGAACTATAAAAATAAATATATAAAAATAAAAAAAATATAACAAAAATAGTGTTTTATATTAGTTAGTATTTTTTATGGCCCAAAAAGAGGGATAAAACGAATTTGTTTTTAAATAAAACCTAGCTAAATCGATTATTCTGCCCCAAAACTCCCTACATGTTTAATTTCAGGAAAATCTTTGAAACTGTTTCCGAGATTCCGAAAATATATGTATATACATACAAGATTGACTTATTTAAATATTAAAGATACTGTCCCCATGAGCAGTGTTGATCAGCTGTTATTTTGAAATCAGAACTTACGTTGAACTCGCGAAAGAATTGAACAAAACGTGTTGTCTGAGACGTGAATCTGGGATGTGATTGACTTTGTCCAATATCCCCATCATTACTGAAGGGAATTTCATCATAGCCAGTTTGAGATAGTGGTCCGCAAGCTTCATAGCGTCTGTAAACCAAAGATTTATTTTTTAAAATAACGCTTAAAAATATAGCCACAGAAATATTATTTCGCAAAAAAGCTTTTATATAATTATAAATAATTTAAAAATCGTTATATATTTTAACAAACAAAAATGAGTACACTATACCATAAAAAGAAATGCACAATTCAAAATATACAATACTAGGCTTTTACCCGCGCAACTTCGTTCGCGTGGACTGTAGTCTTGAAATTAAGAGTAGCTTCTGTCACTCTCCAACTTTGCAAATATCTCCATCACAAAAATCAGATCGATCCGGGAAGAATCAAAAGGATTTATCGTTTTATCAAGAGCATAATTTGATAATTTTAGTAAATAACCCGTATTTACATGAAATAAATACTAAAATAGCATAGTAAAAGGAGTACAAAAACTTCATATACATCAAAAAATATTATAAGTATAAAGAACTTATAACTCATTAAAATTATTTATTTCAAACTATTGATAAATGCGTTCGTTCGCACCAACTTAAGCGTTTAAGTACTAATAAAGCATTTGTTTTCCCGTTTCCGAAGTAAAAACAGGATTTATTATCCTGTATATTATCTCCGGTGGTTAAGATTGATTTCTTCTAAATTTCATCAATCTTGGCTCAGCGGATTATACAAAGAGAGACAGACAGACTTGCGAATTATTATATTGGTATGGACTACATATGTCTATACTGATACGTTTATATGACAAATAGTAAATTGTATATATTAACGTAGCATATTATTAATACTGATTTCTTCATTTTTGATTTATCACCAGGTCGTTATTCCTTAAATAAGGTCTTTATAATGCCCACTTAATGATTATGAGATTTCCTTTAAGGCCCATTGACCAGGTTTCAAATACACGGGTCAATAATAAGCACTGTTGGTACTTTTATCTTTAGCAACACCACAGCATATTAAAATATTATAAATTTGCTAAATTTCGCTTGTGTTTTAATTCTATACTTTCCATTAAGATTATGATTCAACATTCGCGATTGTTCAGGCATTGCAAATAAATGAAAAAAAAACATAACCTGAATGAAATGATTATAAAACAAGCTTTTCGTTTGTTTGTTTTTTGAAGAATTGTATAACCTAGATATCGTTTTATACCAATACTTATCTGTTTTACACTATGGTACAAACATCGTTCTTATCAAAGTTTGCCAGTTAAGAGTTGCAAATAAGTTCGTTCATCATCCTTATCCCACTCTAAGTGGAATCGGCACATGTTATGAACATGTCACATAATTGGGCTACGTATTTTACGACCGACCGCCTCTCGGACACCAACTTACCTAAATCGTATTTTACGACACCTCGGTAAGATACGAGGGTTGTCTATTCTACTTAACCGTATTCCACACGGTGGGTCAATTTACCTAAGTCGTATTTTACGACACCTCGGTAAGATACGAGGGTTGTCTATTCTACTTAACCATATTCCACACGGTGGGTCAATTTACCTAAGTCGTATTTTACGACACCTCGGTAAGATACGAGGGTTGTCTATTCTACTTAACCATATTCCACACGGTGGGTCAATTTACCTAAGTCGTATTTTACGACAGCTCGGTAAGAAAGAGGGTGGTCTATTCTGCTCAACCAGATACCACAAGGCGGGTCGACTTACCTTAGTCGCCTTTTACGACACCTCGGTAAGAAATGAGTTTGGTACTATTCTATTTAGCCGGATACCACACGGCGTATAGTAATAAGTTCGTATGCACGTTGTATTATAACTTTATCGTTTCTCTTTACTTTTAGATACTTAACTTTCTGTTGCTTTGTCCTAATTTATGTATAAATAACATTTTGTTTCATAATATGAATATCTTGCAATAACGATGTATCTTTCCATTTTCATTTACGAAAATGAGACAAAACGAATTGATTGTATATTCATCAGAGAATTACATAAATGGCCTATACATACATATTGTAAACAATTTATAATGCACTTTTTTTATATTCTCCAGTTTCTAACCTTGGCTACATCATAGTTTACTATGAAAAGTGTACAACACGTAATTTGTCATCAATTAGAATGGAAAGTTCGATGGGCTTAAATAAAATAAAATAAAAACAAGACTTCGCCTTTATGCCAAATAAAATGCAGAATACAAAATAAATTACAGTAACTTTTAATACACTAATATTTAAAAGATACTTCGCGAAAAGATGACTTCGCAAGCAATATTACAATAATAACACATTTTATTCAAATAACATTACATTTCGCTGCTATAGCATTTATTGAAATAACAAAAATATTTTATTACATACATATATTTTATATACTTAACAGTTATATATTATATATAACTAGTCAGTATATACATATATAATCTTAAAAATATACTTAAATTCCCTAGAATCGATGAACCAACGTGTGGTATCCAGCTGAGTAGAATAGATCACTCTCTTACCGAAATGTCGTAAAATACGACTAAGGTAAGTTAACGTCAGACAGGCAGCCGGTCTTAAAATACGAAGCCAAATCATGTGACAACAAGTTTGTAACATGTTATGCCGACCCCATTTAAAGTAGGATAAGGTAAGGAAGATGATGAATCGATGAACTAATAAGATACATATATTTAGAAAATGTTGCGCTCGACGGGAGTCGAACCCGTGAATTTCGGAGCTGAAGGCAGGGTCACATGTGCCAACGGGCCAGTCATAGAAATTTTACATAGCTTACCACTTACTATTCACTACTAGTAATTATTTTTCATTTCTAGTTACATATTAACATTGAACTTACCTCGGCTACCATCCGCAACATGGAACAGTGCCAGTGCATAAGAAAATTGAATATTGGGCATGAATTTCAGGTCCCTCGTCTTGTCCATTAAATCCATGGCGTCAATTAGCCAACGATATTCTCGAGCCCTGATGGCTATTACGTCGATTATGAAAACAACAGCCAATGGATCTGATGGATCGAGGTTCAAAAGCATCTTGGAAAGTTCAAGGGCCGTCCTGTGATATGCTTTGTTACTCAAAAAATGTATATGTAAAAGCACGACAATGTGGAAAATTCTATTCTCCACACATCTGTATTCCAAACGCATGTTCATCTAAAATGATTACATATAATTTATTAGAATTATTTATTACTAGCGCGGAAAGATCAAAACCGAAATATAGTATTTTGATCATAAAAATGGTTAAAGTGGGTTAACCTTAACAGCTAGACATACAGTGTCGCCGATTTTTATTTAGATCTTTTAAAGTGGAACAATTTTGTAATACATGATTTTTCAATAACTATCACCGTTTACCCAGCTTTTGCCGTTTTTGTAATATATTTTTATTGCTGCTCCTCTCCTATTCATCTTAGCGTGATATTATCCTATAGCCTTCCTCAATAAATGGACTATCCTACACTGAAAAAAAATTTCAAATCGGTCCAGTAGTTCCTGAGATTAGCGCGTCCAAACAAACAAATAAAAAAACTCTTCAGCTTTATATATTAGTATAGATAAAAAAATGTGATACATATTTAATTTTATTTTATTTCACATAGGTACATATAGTAAAGATCTGCTAACAAATTTATTACTTTATTATTAGATCTAGTAAAGTAACGGCCTGTTACAATCCCACTGCTGGGCATAGGGCTCCTCTCTCCGTCTCTGGAGAAAAGGTTAGGAGCTAACACCTATCACGCTGCTCCAATGCGGATTGGTAGGTTACACATATCCCCAGATTTCTCTAGAGATATGCAGGTATCCTAAAGATTTTTTACTTCACCGAAAACCATGTGTTAAATTGCTATTATCAATTAGACACATAAGTTATTATTAGAAAAAGTTATTAATGTCTACCTGGGGGTTTTCACAGCTTATTATCAGATCTAGTGTTTGGTAGTAATAGAATGTGAAATAAAGTGTATCAAATATTTTTATAGAGGAGGATTTTTTTATTGAGGAGTTTTTATTAAATATTAACCAAGTAATGTTAACCTTAGATAGATTCAGACTTACGTTGGTCAAGTTAAAAGATGGATGAGCAGAGAACAGCATGTAAGCTATTATTTTTTCAATTATCGATCTTGCCTCTGTATAATCTTCAGCTAAGCAGAAATATTTCACCCCCTAAAGAAATACAAAATATAGCCACACATGACAAATAGAAAGATGATGGCATTTCGAAAAAACTTTTCTATACATATTATATGCAAACAACCAAATCATCAACTCGTCATGATTCTTAAGTGGTGCACAAAATTACAATGTTTAATGTATTTATTTATATATATATATATATATATATATATATATATATATATATATATATATATATATATATACATATATATATATATATATATATATATTTGTAATGTAAATAGGTAATTTTCGTTGTTCGTTTTACCGACGCCGTTAAGGCGCCGACATTTACATTTGACAACTAAAAAAATCATTGTCTTTCAATTCTACACTTTACCATTTCTTTAATTCCCAAAAACAGGTAAAATGCGATATTTTTTTAAAATAAAACCTAGCTAGATCGATTTTTCTCCCCCAAAAATTCCCTAAATGCTAAATTGCTAAATTTTAAGAAAATCATTGGCGCCGTTTCCGTGATTAACAAAATATATTTATACATATATATACATACAAGATAATTTAAATATTAAAGATAAAACTATTAATTCTTACGAATTAGATTTTTGCTTAAAGCAGCTATGTTACTTGAAACACGATATTTTATAAGTTTTGTTTCTTCTTTCAAATAGATAACTTGTCTCACATATTTATGGTTAATTTGTTTAAAACAATATAAAACCAAACGTACCTCTAGCATTCCTTCAACATGCATATTCCTTAAGGACTTCACAATCGGTGATACCAAATTGGCGACCCTAGAATGTAAAATTTGTTGACAATACATATAATGATGATAAGTTAGTAGAAGAGTATATGTAGTATTATGTTAGTATATTGTAATATCCGGTTGAATAAAATAGTACCACCCTCATTTCTTACCGAGGTGTCGTAAAAAGCTACTAAGGTAAGTCAACCCGCCGTGTGGCATCCGGCTGAGTAGAATAGACCATCCTTATTTTTTCCCGAGGTGTCGTAAAAGGCGACTAAGGTAAGTTGACCCACCGTGTGGTGTCCGCTTAAGTAGAATAGACCACCCTCTTTCTTACCGAGGTGTCGTGAAATACGTCAAGGTAAGTTGATGTCAGGCAGACGGCCGGTCTTAAAATACGTAGCCAAATCATGTGACATGTTTGTAACATTTTGTGCCGACCCCACTTACAGTGGGATAAGGGCAGGAAGATGAAGATGATGATGTAGTATATCCTCCTACCCTTATCCCACTCTAAGTGGGGTTGGCACAATATGTTATAAACATGCTGTAACATGATTTGGCAGCGTTTTTACGACCGGCCGCCTGCCTAACGTCAACTTACCTAAGTCGTTTTTTTACAACACCTCGGTAAGAAGGAGGGTGGTCCATTCTACTAAACCGGATACCACACGGTTTGTCAACTTACCTTAGTCGCCTTTTGCGACACCTCGGTAAGAAATGAGGTTGGTCTATTCTACTCAGCCGGATGCCACACGGCGGGTCGACTTAGCTTAGTCGACTTTTACGACACCTCGGTAAGAAATGAGGTAGGTCTATTCAACTTAGCCGGACACCACACGGCTAGAAGATGATGATGTAGTATTGTTAATTAAATAAAAGAATAAGAAATACTTTATGGAAATAATAATATATTTAGTAAATTACCTTCTCGATAAATGCAACAGCAGCTCGTTGTGATTAACCTGATACTCGCGGCTATGGTCGAAAGTAAAATACGTGTAATCATCTTCTACACGTTCAATCGACATAGATAATCCTGCTCGAGGAAAGGTTAAGTATAAATATAATCAAGATAATTAGCAAAAAGTATGTATGATATAACATATTCAAATAAACTTGTAAACAAGTGCTTTTGAATCGTCAACTCTACTGCTGGTTCGGAAAGCTGTTCCTACCGAGATGAGCCAGCAAGAAACTCGGCGGTTGGTCTTTTTAAAATATAATTCTTAATACTATTTACATTAAGTCGATACTTTCTTGTACAGGTTCAAAGAGAGCTATATCCACACATTCTTATCTTCTAAATAATCTTCAAGAATAAGGCTTTCTGTATCAGCCTCCTTTTAACAGTGTTTTTAAACTGCTGTAATGGCAAAGCTGAATACACTACTGAATGTAACTACTTAATCAAATAATTAAAGAGTGCTTGGGTGACCGACACTTGCTCGGTAATTTTTAAAATGATATTAAAAAAATTAAAATTTAAAAAAAAAAATTCAAAAAAAAGAAAAATTCAAAAATAACATGTCAAGTGGGACTTGATCTTAGGTATTTTCACCTCTCTAGACAGCCCGTTCCCCAAATGAACTACCATGACTTTACATTTGACAGCGAAAGATTGTATTCAGCGTACATTTGAAAAAAAATTTACAGCCCGAAATCAGGGATAAAACGAATTTTTTTTTAAATAAAACTTATCTACATCGATTTTTCCCCCCTAAAACCCACTGCTGAATTTCAACATGATGAAAGAAACATGCTGAATTTCAGTAAAATCGTGGAAGCGGTTTCCGAGATTCCGAAAATATATATATACAAAATTAACTCAATTAAATATTAAAGATAAAAAACTGCTATTATTCATTTATTCCTTTCTAAACTTGAAAAGAAGTGTTTTGTTTTAATAATTTTATGGTTTCAGTCTTGTCTTAGCGATTTGGGTTTTTTTAGCTGAACAAAAAGCTCTTTTGGGTCTCAATATATGATTTATAGAAGCAGGCGTTATTTGTCAAAAGCCACAGTAAAGAATTTACAATAGAATTATAGCAAAATAATTCTATTTTGTCTTCTGCAATAAATGACTGTGATGGCCTAGCGGTGCGACCGTGTGAATCTCTAGAGACGATCATGGGTTCAAACCCGGGCAGACACCAATGAGTTTTTCTATTAAAACTTATGTGTCTAATTGATAATTGCAATTTATCACACGCTTTTCGGTGACGGAAAACATCGTGAGGAAACCTGCATATCTCTAGAAAATTCTAGGGATATGTGTAACCTACCAACCCGCATTGGAGCAGCGTGGTAGGTCTTAGCTCCAACCCTTCTCTCCAAAAATGGAGAGAGGAGGCCTATGCCCAGCAGTGGGATAGTAACAGGCCGTTACTTACTTACTTTTACTTACTAATAAATGACACCTTTTGTTTGATATTGAAAAAAACAACTTTTAAAGATAAGCTATCTTAATGTTGTATCATTTTCATTAAACTGATATTAATATATATTACTACCTAACGTATACTTACCGCAAGATTTGAAAGCGAATTCCTTTGGAATAATTGCATTCCTTTTAATGAAAGCGTTCGAATTATGATAAACCGGGTGCGATCTAAAATGCAAAAAATTAGGCTTAATATATAATACCAAATTGTTCGTAAAATTGTTCAAATTTCTTTGATAACTTTGCTGAAAAAACATATAACGTTGGGACTGTTAATCTATCTGTGTATGTAAACTATTAACTAAGTTGAAGGACAACTGTAAAATTAATTAATATCTATCAGTTATTAGTTAACAAATAACGATGACACAAAACTAATAAGAATATTATTTTGCTATAATCCGCGATAAAAGAAAATACATGTAACGCTAGATGTAGAGTGTACTATTCGTTCTCATACCTGATACATGCAGAATTTGTAAGAACTCATGCATTACCCGATAACACAACAATACACAAGCACTGCACACATTCGCCACCACAATCTCAACAATTGTTTCGCCCCGAAACCGAAGCATCGTCAGGAAATAGACTCGCAAAGCTAAGCTAAGCTTTGCGATTTTGTCATGGAGTCTATCTCGATTCGAATTGTATGCATGTATCAGGTATGAGAACGAATAGTACAAAAAACGAGAACGAATAGAATAAAAAATGCACTAGCATTACATATATTTTCATTTATCACGGATTATAGCAAAATAATATTCTCATTAGTTTTGTATTATGGACCTCCGTGAAGTAACGCCTAATTCTATCAATTATTTAAATAACGATAACATTTACTTAAAAAAAGGCTTCCTGACATTGCTGGAAGTCGAAGTGGCAGGAAACGACAAACGTTCGTATGAAACATTAAGATGTTTCAGTTTGACTCCAAACAATAATTTTAACGGATCTGGTCTCTGTTCAACAGGCTCCACGAAATAGCGAGAGGGTTCTCCCAACATAGCGTTCACCTCACGAACAGAGCGGTCGATATCATCACCCTGTAAAAAAAATTAAGAATTGAATTTAGTCTGGTTATTTATTATCACAATTTAGTTTTCTAACTAAGAGTTCTACATACTGAATCAATTTGGGATTTCTTTGATTTTTGCTTATTTTTTTTCTTCCCATCTTTCTTTGCATTATTCGTAGTAGGATTTTTGTTAGGGGATGGTGCTACTTCTCGTTCAGATTCAGAAGAAGATATCGCCAACTGTCGACAGAATAAGAAATGTTAATCCACAATGTTGTAAAACGCAATACTTGTTACATCTAAAACAACCCAGGTCTTAAGTTATATCGCCAAAAAGTAAACGGTTTAAGCACCGCTGGTTTCAAGAATTTGTTGAAAAAAACATTAATTTTTTTCATAACCTATCGTTTTATATGTGATATGAAAATATCGTACACAAACAACAATATACAAACATCAGAGAATAATCTGAAGGGATGTCTGTCACTCATAACACAATTGTTATGCTACTTACTTTGGGGGCAGACAACAGTGAATGTGAATATTATTATTACTTACAATGAACAAGTAATATTGCTAAGCAATTTTTTTTTTAATTTAATCTCAAATTTTAATGCCAAACTGTGATAGCCCAGCTGTGAGACCATCCGACTCTTTCGAAGGGTCAAGGGTTGAAAATCTGGGCAGATACCAATAAGATTTTCAGTTAAAATTATATGACAGATTGGTCATTGCAATTTATCACACGCTTTTCGGTGAGGGAAAACATAGTGAGAAACCTCTACTACTACTATATATACTAGTCACTAATATAATCACTAAATGTTGCATCTCTATAGCAAACATTTAAAACTTCCAAAAAGACTTTAATCCAAATTAATAAAAGACAATCATTAAAACATACATCTTTTTGTCTTTGGATATTTTAATAAAAATATACAAGAATAAATATGTTTCTTTTTATGTAATTTGATAATTTAATATAAATTGTTTTATGCTTAACTAAATTGAAGTATTTGAATTTGTCAGTCAGTATATAACTCAGTATTCACGATCTTGGTTGTTCTGGAATCATCTTATATGCCAGACACATAAAAAACAAATTCATAAACAAACCCAAGTATTTTTAACTTTTTTAATGCATTATGTATAAATACTCAAGTTATCTGAATATATTAATTTTTAAGTAAAATATTCAGATAGCATTATTCGAAAAAAACGATCTTGTGCGTCAATAAAAATGGCCACTGGGTGCTTTATATACACATAAATTTATTTGACCAACAGAAGTTTTTTCTTTTGATTATCTTGAAAATATCAGACAAAAATCAATTTGCTTCTGAATATTTGTACAGTCCCTTACACTTATATATAAAATGTTCAGTGAATCTAAGTTATATTTACAAAATTATTTTCATCAATGAGTCAAAAATAAAGCAATATTGAGTTAACGTTAAAACTGAAATTAGTTTAAAACAACAAACAGTTGTTATATTATAATATATTTTTTTAAACTCACACATTGCAAAAACAATTTCATAGAAAACAAAAAAAAACGCTATTAATAGTAAAGTCACTACTAAATGATAGGAATGTATGCTATCTTGGATATCAAAGTATTAAAAAAAATATTTAGAGGATGATTTTGACAAGAATTGTCTAGAAAACCATAAATATAAAAAGTTGTCAACTTTATAGCCTTCACATAAAAACCTAATTGTTTTATTGTTTCTTTAAATAAACAAGATAGACTTACTCCAGCAAAAGGATTCACTACTTGGTCGTGAATTTTAGAAGGGTCATATTCCTCATCAGACTTATCAACAGGGAGTACAGCCTTCCCAAACTTTTTCAATTGACTTCGTGACATGATTTTTGTTACCTTTAAGAAAATAGACTTAATTTAAACATGCAAAAAATCATCCATAATAAAATCAATAAAACGCGGCGTGTGGTATTCGGCTGAATAGAATAGTACCACCCTCATTTCTTACTGAAGTGTCGTAAAAGGCAACTAAGGTAAGTCGACCCGCCGTGTGTAATCCGGCTGAGTAGAATTGACCACCCTCATTCCTTACCGAGGTATTGTAAAAGGCGACTAAGGTAAGTCGACCAGCCGTGTGTAATCCGGCTGAGTAGAATTGACCACACTTATCTCTTACCGAGTAGTCGTAAAAGGCGACTAAGGTAAGTTGACCCACCGTGTGGTATCCGGCTGTGTAGAATAGATCAACCTCATTTCTTACCGAGGTATCGTAAAATACGACTAAGGTAAGTTAACTTCAGGCAGGCGGCCGGTTGTAAAAACGCAGTCAAATCATGTGTCAGCATGTTTATAACATGTTGTGCCGACCCCACTTAGAGTGGGATAAGGGTAGGGGGATGATGTATTAAATCAATGAAACATCTACATGTATGTAAGCATTCTTAGTCCCACATATTATAAAAGTATATTATAGTTATATAGAATGTATTTTAGTAGGTATATGAAGAAACTATGTAAATATCATCAACTCAACACTACACAACCATGATCAAATTTCAACACTGGAATGCTGAATAGTAATTTTACAGTTGCAAAATATAGGTATTATAATATGATACTGGTGAGACAGATAATTAGTTGGCGGTTTACATGTTGAGTCAGGTTTCACTGGAAGTAAGGGAAGAAGCGAGTACTTTGTCTTTGTATGTTCATTTCATTTTTAAATTATCAATATTTGAAAAGGAATGTTTAACACCTTACAATATCTGTATAGACAAACACAATTACCAAATTGTAAGCTTTACTATATTTGAATATATAATCTGAAGAAAGATTACTATATACCTACTAACTCATGTAAAAGTTGTTAAATTAATTTCTTAGATTTTTTTGTATATTTGTGACGCAGATGTCTGTTAGATCATATATCAACATCAAGATTATATTCGAATCTCATAGTACTATAAAATATATCACCCCAATCAAGAAAGAATAAAATTACATGCTCTATGTTTATTGAAGGAACATGTAACTTTATTTTAGGGTAGATATATATATCGCAATACCACAATGCTCAAATATACCCATTTTCATAAATAAAAATAATAAAATTCTTGATTGATTGACATTATTTCGTTACAGAAATACTATAAATACATGAAAATATTTAAAAATTATTCCTAAAACTAATCTTAAAATATATTTGCGTATAATTGTTATGTTATATACCCATGGTTAATGTTTTGTTACAATATTTGAAGCAAAAGTTCTATTAAATAGAAAGTAGCAAATATTGTTAGGTGTAAGAACTAAAGAAATTTTATTTGAAAGCTTTTTCACTCATGCAAATTGGTTTCCATTTTTAAATATTTTCTAAAACATACAGAAAAAAACATTTAAAAATATAAAAAAATTGTCATCCACAGAGAGCAGAAAAAGAACCCAAGCTTCTGACGGTTAGGAATACAGAGTGAGGACCTCATCACAATGTGTGCTGTCTCAAGCAAGCCTTCTGTATCCTGCCCTTGATTTAACAATTAAGCGAGAGCCTCTTGAGATGTTGGTTGAGGCTCTTCGCTAGTAGACCGTTTATCGATACAACAATTGGAACAATTATTGTTGAGTCAATATTCCACATGGCGGTAATCTCATGAGCTAGATCAAATATTTAATTAATTTTAAAGTTTATTATTAACATTGCCAGTAAATTATGTAACTGTCAATTTGTTAAAAATAAATAAATAATGATCTGTATGATACATTAAGACCCACTGCATGCACTGACTGCATTAAGACCCCTTTTATTTTGTACTTTTCTCAATATTGGAACATGTTAAATATGGAATAATCATTTTGTAACAAAATTGCAACTTGTCATTATTAAAATCATTACTTTTGACATTTTTGGGCAAGTGGACAATACAAACAACTTAAAGTCTAATAAAGTCTAACATTAGAAGAAAACATAATATGGCAGTAGTTCTGTAAAAAATATTTTATATTTTTCAGCCCAAATGAGTAATAAAATATGGCAACTATTTAAAAGGCGCTTATAGAACTAATGTAAAAGGTACTACAAATAATGCACTGATAAAATTAGTTTCTTTTTTAAACAATATTATTCATTGCCATATTTGACTCTTTTACAGGAGTATTATATGAGTAATTTCGATGAATATGTTCTTCCAAAAAATAAATATTTAATTTAACTATTTAATTTATGAGACAGCATTTATAACAACTGTGGCACTGCAATAAAGTGCAATATTTACCTTGATTTAATTAATAAAATAAAAAATGTACGTACCAAATTCTTGAAGTTCTAGAGATCTGATAATTAACATAAAATAGTGTTAAATAAAAAATAATTACGTCCAATCAATACAAAGAGAAAAGTATAAAATGTATACGAAGTAAAGCAAAATAATAAATAATTTAAAAAAGCTATATTACTACACAAATAATAAAAAAGTTGTAATAAAAACAACCATGCCTATGCAACCCTTAGTCACGAAAAAAACACAAAATAATAAAATATTTCACATATTACAATATTCTCTTAAAGTATACCGCACAGACGAGAACACTTTAGCGAATAACCGAATAACGTAGTTTAAGGCAGTTCAGGTCGCCTGCAACTTGCAAGTTATAACCATAGATTACACCATAGATTACTTGGATTGTATCAGAAGACAAATCATTGCCAAACATCAATTTTTTTCGACTGCATCATTTAATTAATCAGTGTTTATAAAATCAGTAATATATACCACAGTATAGAAAGCTAGATGTGAAAAAATATAAAAATCGATTATTAATAAATCGATTTAATAGATTTCTTTCGGTAGCTCACAGTACTGATTACTTTTTCATAATTCGTTATTAAGATACTTTTCTCTGTAATGCACTTGATTTGATTTAAAAGGTTTTAAAATTAAGTGTCTTTCCTTCATGACATCACTAAGATGCAATTCATTTTAAAATAATACTTTTTGAAATGATTGTTTCAGTCGTAGTCATATTACGTTAATATACATATTAAGTTACTTATAAATTGTCAAGTGCATCAGCAGTGGCGGATTTAAGCTTAACGCCGCCCTACTATATTTATTTATCATGCCACCTTTAATGTCAGAATAAATTTTATTCAATCAGTACCATTATTTAGTTTGTAGTATGTAGGGGATTTCATAATTACGAATTTATTTTAACGAATGCAACATTTTGTGTATTTAAAGTATATATATACCTACTTGCGGCTACAGCTGCGGCTCTAAAAATTACTCAACACCTACCATGAAGTACTCAATGAGTATAAGTATCGGTCGCAAAATATCGAGTACAAAAGTATCGGTATCGATATAATTGTACTGGATACCTTTAAGGTATCGATACTTTTACTTTTGCAGTGTCCCTACAACAGTTAAACTTTCTCTTTTATCCGTAGACATACTTAGACTTTTATATAGGATGTTTTAACTATGATCACGGCTGCACTTTAACTATAGATTATACTTTGTAAGACGACATAGATGCGCCACATAATGATTCCATAGTCGAACAACGGCGGTCCAGACCTGGAAGCTAGCGCCATTGGCACTGAAGATAGTAACGCCACCTATGATTTTACACCATAAGCAATACCGTAGGTGGGCTTAATGCTTTGTGCGGATGACGACGGCGACGACGAGGACGACGCGACGGGCGAGAGGGCGAAACCACCGGACGAGACAACACTACCGATTACGACACCACCACCGGACTTGACAATTCCTGACGATGACTACGAGGTCTGCGACCTACAATTCCCAGACCTCCCCACCGAACCAGACATTCTCTAGGTCACCTAGGTGACCTGGGCTCACGGCCCGAATACCGACAACCCTTAGGTCACCTAGGTGACCTCGGCCTACGGCCGGAACATGGACCAGGCAGAATGCCTGCGAGGAAATGCCCGGGCAAAGAGGTACGCCTCGAGGCCCGTACCCCGCCTACCCCCCCACCCGGGGAGTAAGCGAGATGACCCTGCTGCTGTTAATGCTTTATTACTACTATGCTTCATTTATACGCGTGGGGATCGCGAATAATCACTGCGGATAGCGTGAGGAGCGGGTACGGTGTGGTGGTCCGGGAGCGCCTACCCACATACCCACTGACCCCCGCGCCCAGCCGGACGTCATCGACATAGTGTTGCACCACGGACTCGACCACCCATTTGATGTTGAGGTCCTCTACGATCACGACAGTCAAACCTACCGGTTCTGTTCACCCTAGCCACCCAAGGGGGCTTCTTAGTGCCTCGCCCGCCGCGGACGCGGACGTACTGGGAGCGCTACACCGCAGAGCTTACCGGGCTTGAGCTAGCAGGCCCGATTACCACCCCTTCGGAAGTCGACGATGCTGCTACGCTCGTCGCGGAAGCGATCATTACCGCCAAAGCAGCACCCACCACCACGACGTCGACTTCATCGGACACCAACCGAAGGAAGGACCTGCCGAGCTCGCTCCGCTGCATGCTCAGACGGAAGCGCACCCTGCGCCGCCTATGGGCCCGCACTCGTTGCCCCAGGGTAAAGGCTGACCTGAACTGGCTTGTAGAGAAGATCGCGCGTGCCATAGTCGCTCCCGACGATGTGCGGTGGGAGTATACCGTCGACCGAGCGACGGAACATGACACAGCGCTGCACTCTCTTTGCAAGCAACTTACCGGACGTGACACCCTCGTTTACCCCTTGCGCGATGCATCGGGTAAACGCACATATGCCGCCGAAATTATAATCATCAGATAACATACCGTGGTTAGATAGCCGTCTGTTTAAGGGGTGTAACTTGGAGTCTAAAAATCTATTGATAGATAATCGATTTTTCTTTCTTCAAAATAAATCGGTTTTTAAAAAATCGATTTACTTAATCGAAAAAAATATAAAGTTAATATAAAAAATAAAAGTTAAAATTAACAATAAGCTACCAAAAAGTATAGCAGAGATTTGCGACTATACAAAATTTAAAAATACACTTCATAAATTCCTTATAAACAAAGTATTTTATAATATTGAAAAGTTTCTAAATTTTAAACCTTATTAATAATGTTTCACAACGTCTTTATGAATATAATATAAATATAATAGTGATAAGAATAATAATATGTTAATTTTGATAAATATAATAATTTAATAGCTAAAAATAAATATTAGTAAAATAATAAAAGATAGGTAACATTATATAAAATTATACAATGTACTATTTGCATGCTTATAATAGGCAGAATGTGTTGTTCTAGATTATATTTATGTAACATCTCTGTGTACCACATTAAGCAATAAATAAATTTGAATTTGAATTTGAAAAATATCGATTTATTAGGACTATTTCTAAAGTTGCCGTTTTGAATCTTAATAATTATGAAAATAAAACTTATTAAACACGACAAGAATGAATAAAAAAACAGATGCGTTGTTTTTAAAATACGATGAGAATATATGTAATGTATGTAATTTAGCTACGTTGATTTCTTCTAACAAAGAATATCTTTCAACACAAGTAAAAAGAGAGTAAAACGTTAGAAGATAAACAGGGTTAATAAATACCTATAATCGAATTTTTAAAAGACGATTTATAATATTGATTAGTAAGACGATTATTATTATAAAATAATCGATTCATATAAAAGTCGATTATTTATCCCCCGTCATACACCCCTGTTGCTAAATAGTTGGGACTGACTTGGAGTCGAAAAAATTCGATTAAAATGTGTAGTTTAGTTTCTTCTAAATTAGTTTCATCCAACAATGCATCTTATATTAAAAAAAAAGAAAAAAGAGTATAAATGGAATAATCAATTGTTAAAAAACGATTTTTAATGTAAAGATAATCGATTATTATAAATCGATTACAAACAATCGCTGATAATGATTATTAAAAATCGATAATTAAAAAAAAAACGATGTTATAAAAAACCATAATTTTTTACATCCCTACTAAGTAGTCTGTCTCTGATCTATAGCATAAATTACAAACTAAAATACCTAAGTGTAGTATTTACATCAATTTAAATTATAAAATACTGTGTATGTTTTCCGTTGTAAAAAATGTGGATGTTTCTAATGTTATTTTATTTATTCGGTGTCCCTATCAGGGGTGCTGTTATTCCAGATAACGATGATCTTGTTGAGCAAGGACTATACAGTAAGTCCGATCATGTTATAATATTAACAAATAAAAATTTTGATTCAAAAATCTATGGCCAAAGAAAAGCATTTTTGATTCAGTTTTACAACAGTTATTGTGGTCACTGTAGAGCATTCGCACCAAAATTTAAAAATTTAGCAGCTGACTTGAAGTCCTGGAGGAACATATTACAACTTGCAGTGCTTGATTGCTCTGTTGAAGAAAATAATGAGATATGTCGACAGTTCGAAGTAATGGCATATCCATCTCTACGATATTTACATGAAAATTATGTTAAAGGTAATGCAAATGTTGGTGATTACTTTGGCTCTACAAATAAAGTAGAAAAATTAAAATCAGACTTATTGACTAAGATGCAAATCGAGCAATCAACAGGTCGGTTAAATTTTGCTCCATCACTGAGCATTGCATCATATGCTACAATTGCAGATGCACTCAAGAAAAATCCCCAGGATACAAAATATACTTTTACTGTTATAGAAAATGATAACTCAACATTTGGTTCAGAACTAGCCCTAGATATGAATGATTATGAGCATGTCAGAATAGTTAGAGTATATGATACAAGTGAATTAGCCAGAGTTGTTGGAGTAAAAGACTTTCCTGGGTTAGTTGCTATAGATGGCAACTCCCAACCAGTAATACTCAGTCCAAAACCTCCAACCAAACAAAATTTTATTAAGGAAATAAATACATTTTTAAAATCAAAAAACTTTAAGTTTCCTGCGAGAAGTATAGACAAAGAAGAGTTTACCACTAATTTTCATCATGATGGAACTAAAACACACCAAAGTGATATTGTTTTTTACAATGATTTAGACAAAACTTTAAAAACAAGTTTGCATACAGAAATAACAAGGCATAAAATTTTAAGTAATGAGCCTCTGAAAGCACTAATGGAATATCTAGATGTTTTAATACTTGCTTATCCATTTAGAAATAACCTCCAAGAATATATTGTAGATTTACGTAATAATCTTAGTAAGAAGAATCAATGGAGTGGAAGTGAGGTATACAATTTAGTCATAGCCCTTGAAGAAGCGCATGCACCAGTATTTTCTCCAAATTTAGATTACGTAAGGTGTAAGGGTAGCAGGGTAGGCTATCGTGGTTACTCTTGTGGCCTATGGACTTTATTTCATACATTAACTGTAAATGCCGCTCAAAAACCGGGCAATGAAGGCCCGAGAGTATTGAAAGCTATGTATGGTTATGTAAAACATTTTTTTGGTTGTACTGACTGCTCGGATCATTTTCAAGCAATGGCTAGTAGGAATAAAATATTTAATGTAAAAGAAAATAATAAAGCGGTGTTGTGGTTGTGGATTTCACATAATGAAGTGAATTTAAGATTAGCTGGTGATACAACTGAAGATCCGGAACATCCTAAGATACAATATCCAAGTGTTTCACAGTGTCCTGATTGTAGACTTGATAGAGGGGCTTGGAACTTAGCTGCTGTTTATGACTACTTACTGAAGATTTATGGTGTTAACAACATTCAGGATGGCACAGTGGCTAGATCAGCGTCAGGTGAACCTAGCCCACTCTCGGCTCTGGACATTGGGATGTTAAGCTTCCTGTACATATTTTCTTTTATTATGCTTGTTTTAGTTATTAAGTTTTTTGTTTCTAGACACTTAGTTCGTAAACGTAAATACAAACATGCATGGGGTAAAGTTTAACAATGAAATGATTCATTCACTAAAAAAGTTTACTAAAAAACTTTTATGCATCACAGGGATTCATTTCACTGCTCTTTATGTTAGATATTGTCAGATGTGGATCCAATTAATTGATTTGATTTAAATGTAAAACAGTTATATTTATAGTAAGTTCTTTTAATAATTTTAAACAATGGTCTTAAAAAGTCTTATTTAAAAAAATTTGTAACCTAAATTAATGGATTAGATTTCAAGGAACAGTTATTAAATAAGGCAGACATTAATAATGCACAACCATTACTAAAAAATGGATACCATTATACAAAGGTCAATTGACTTATTCGTGCAAATTAATTTATTTTATTATTATCATAATATCATATCTTAAGAGCAGTCAGCTATGTACCAGGATGTCACACTTAAATCAAATTGTATCTTTGTTTTATGAAATAAGAATCTTCTGAGTTTCTTGGCAGTAGTCAGTGATCGCTTCTGAAATAAATTTACATAATAATCACAAAGAATATTTCAAATTTGGATTAGTAGTATATTATTTACATGTAATGTTGATCTCAATAAAAAAAAATATGCTGTAATTACTAGTTACATATGTTGGCAAATTGACATTTATAATAAATAATTGGTTCCACATCTTGTTGTTATGTCGTATTATTTGTTGTTGTTGTTGTGTTTAAAAGTTGGTAGAAATTTAAATGTCTCATGTTTTCCTAACCTGTTACTTTAATCCAATTATGTCTTGAAATGAAACTATTCATATAATCTGAAATACTTATCATACACATCATATAGTAAGTTCTTATTACAAAAAGTTATGATTGAATTATTTTGCTTTAATCCGCATTTGTTAAGAAAGTATGTAATGCTTAGTGTAGGAAGCAAAAATGTCAGCATACCTTATACATGTAGGATTAGTTACCGCATGTATTACAAGACACCTCCACCAATAGCACACTACACAAGCACTACAGACATTCACTACAACAATCTCAATGATCAATTTGCTCTTTACGATTTTATCATTTCACACACATCTCTCACATTTTCACACTAAGCTAGATTAGATAGACTTTCTTAACAAACATGGATTATAGCAAAATATTTCTATCATAACATTTGTACTATAAAATTCCAAAAAGTAACACCTACTCCTATTAACTTCTTTTCACTTTACAAAAGTTGGAAGAATAACTTTGAGGATGTTAAAAGATAATAATGAAAACTGATTATAGTTTTTTTTCAGTAGTTGATTTATTCCCAAAATATCCATTTTAAAATGTGAATATATTTGCAGAACTGTCCAATTAAGATTTCATGTTGTGTTAAATTTTATAACTGGAGACTAAGATATATTCATGCATTGTTTGCAGTTTGTTGCTCTTCTGCTTATTGTTGTAATCTTTACTCAAAAGAATATATAAGATATGAACTTTAACCTAAAACACCTTACTTCCGAGTATGTGGGCTTCACTATCTTTGATGTGAAGATTCAAAAATATGTTGTTCGTTTGTATGCTTTTGTGTAGCTAGAACAGCTTGCATGTTAAAGTAGTTTTTCCGATTTTTACATACAATATATCTTTATCTCATTTATATAGTTAAATAAAAGATGTAACTAATTTAATTAAAATGAATTGCTCACTTCAAGGAATAGAAGTTGATTAAAATAAAATGTAGGATTCTGATTCTTTTACAGTTATTTTGTAACAAAAACAAAAAATGTTGTCAATAAGTGGAAATTATATTTTAATTTAATAAAAAATGAAACTTTAAGTAAGGAAAATTTACAATTATACTAATAGGATGAAAAATAGATAACGTTTTATCATTAGGATAAAAAAATTATTAGCTTTTATTAAGTTAAATTTTTAATTTAGAAATTTTATGACGTAGATACACGCTTTGTTCTTGTATTAGTTTTGTTACAATTACTGTTACTGTAATTAGTGGATGTAATGTGTGAAAGTAAAATTATGTCCATAGGAAGATAAATAGACACAATTTGTCAGAAATTTTTTAACATATCTAAATATATTAAAATGTTATAGTTATGAAGAAAGTTTATTGATAAAAGTAGTGCTATGTTTATTATAATGATTGAGAACAGATTCAGAAATTTGAATCTATACTTTGCCTATTATTTTAAAAACTCTCTAAGTGATAATAATCATCACCTTAATTAGTTTAAATCATATTTCTCATTAAATATAATTAATTATTATTGTGATAATTTAAATTGCATTCCAAACGACATTCCATCTTTGTTTGACAATTAAGTTTTTACTCATTTACAAATTTAAATATTTAACAACAAAATGTTGTGTAACAAACAAATAATTTGTTACTTCCGAACTGTATTCTTCAACTCAAAGCCAATTTCTAGCACTATCTATATCTGTTTAAAAATTATTTTGATCTCCTTAGGTAACTTCTTATCTTATCTTAGAATCTTATACCCAGAGCCACAAACGACTTACGTACTTTTGCAACGCGCAAAGCAGGAGCCGCAAGCTTATGTCTGCTTCTACTTTGTCTATTATTTATATGTAAAATTGACGCAGAGCATGTTGCTCGTGGCACTCATAGTCTGGTGCAAACGCACCGGACAATATGGAGAAAATTATTACCTTTTCTTTGTAAACGTACATAAAAAAGTTACACAAAAATAATTTTGCGATGATGAAGTATCTAATACATATTTACAAGTTATGCATATATCGTAAAGCGTAAACTATATTATGTTATTTATACTTTGTTATATTTAGTATGTTATTCTTTGAGTTATACAATAGATTGAAATCACTAGACAGATTGAAAATGATTAAACAATATTAGATTCTTGATTAAAGCACATGCACAAGTCATGATACGACGTTAATAAATACTCCACAATTTATGTACAAAACAATAATTAATTTTATATATATTCCACAATTTATGGACAAAAAAATACAATTTAGTTTTATTTTTAGATATCCCACAATTTCTGAACAAAAACACAATTATTTTATTTATACATATCCCACAATTTATGAACAAAAACACAAGTAATTTTATTTATACACATTCCACAATTTATGAAAACAAAATACAATTAGTTTAATTAATACATATCCTACAATTTAAGAACAAAAAACACAATTAACTTTATTGATTAATTTCCCACAATTTATGAACAAAAATACAATTAGTTTAATTGATACATATCTCACAATTTATGAACAAATAACACAATTTAGGTTTATTTTTATATATTTTTCAATACCTATTTGAACAAATCAATACAATTTTTTATATATCCCACAACTAATGAACCAAAACAATAAATTTTGAGATACGATTAAGAGCTTCAGAATTCTAAACCTTTCAAAAATTAGTCTCATGGCATTATCTGTTACAAGTTTTTATTAAATAAATTCTTATATGATAATGTAATCAGTGTAATACCTATATTTAAAGTCTACGTATTTGAAATTGATAACTGTATTAACGAGTTCAATGATCTTTTATTTCATTTTTGACTTGTAAATAAAAAAATTGAGATAAGTGTCTCAAATTTTTCATGTTTATTTGCTTATAAATGTAAAATCAAACAATTTTTTAAGGCTAATTATAGATTTAGTCAGACATGTTGGCTTAATGTCAAACTTATATTAAAATACCCATGCTAGTAGCTTCGCCCGTGGAATTTAGCGTGTCACGTAGTTTTTCCAGCGTAAATTCTGACCCTGCGGGAGTTCTAGGATAAAAAAGGCCTTTTGTTGCTCTACAGCCTCTATCTTTCAGTTAAAGTCCCATCAAAATCGGTGTAACCGTTCCGGAGGTTACACTACATTTTAGTAAAAAATAGTGCGAAAATCCGTTTAGTGCATTTTGAAAAAAATCGCCCACATACAGACAGACTGCTTTTGGGGACTTTGTTTTATAATAACAATTCTTAATTATATCTTCGGCACTGCTTAATTAGATTAAATTTACTGTGTATGATATTTTATGTTAGGTAACGAAAATACAATAATAATTTATAGAAGGAATTAGATTATGTGGCAAATAAATAATCATTGTCGACCCGTAGAATTCAGCGTTTACGTTTCAATAATTTACTGAAAATATTTTGCAATGTACGCAAAGCGCTTAAATATGTAAATTAAAATTATGTAAAATAAGTAAATTTATATTCATATAAAAGTATTTAAAAGTGAAAATTTAAACAAAGTATTTCTACTTAATAAAAATAAACTAATTGCCGGTGATTTTTATAAAAATTAAGGAATATTTAGAAACTCTTATTTTGATTAAATAAGTGATACTAATAAAATTGTCTTACGTTTAAGCAGTTTGATTCACCGCCTGTGGAGAGAAAGTCAACTTTTGATCTAGGCTAAGGTCAGTTAAAGAAGTCTTTATGCTTAATCAGTATCAGGTGGCGGGAGCTCCGTTAACAACCTTTATCGGGCCGAGAAATTATTCGTTATGGTCTACTCGAACTCTCGTTGTCAAATGAGAACGATTTTTATTTAAAAGCAAATTATTTGAAATAAATGAAATTTCTGCTTGACATTCCGCATTATACATATATTTTTTGTTCATGCTTAAATCTATTCTGAACCTTTCTTCTCATACACTGTTTTAGTATACGGCTCCTCTTACATTGCATGCTTTGTAATATAATGCATAAACATTACTTTATAGTCATTAAAAAAAACTTAAGATTTTTTCTAATGACGTGTGCGTTAACGTGCTTTAAAATGTGTATTTCATAGTTGTTTACATTGTGTTGTTATTCGTGTAAAAAAATTGGATAACCAACAAAAAAAATACTCCGGGGATCTTGTTTAATAAATTCATAGAAAGTGTTATATTTATTAATTTATTTTGGGAAACAAACAATGGTTCTACTAATATATTTGATTGACTGGCTCGTTGGAGCAGTGGGTAGTGACCCTGCCTTCGGCTCCACGGGTCGCGGGTTCGATTCCCGCCGAGGACCAACATTTTCTTTAAAATGAATTTGTCGGTCTTTGAGCCTGGGTGTATATTTGTATATAAGTATGTATTTAAAAAATATATAAGTATATATTCACCAGTTGTCTGTCTACCATAACACAAGTATTAAGTTACTTACTTTGGGGACGGATGACCGTGTGTGTAAGTGTCCCATATATTTATTATATTTATTATTATATAAATATTTACATATAAATGTATCATATATCAATAAAGTTTTATGTTTATAATAAATAATAATGCCAATAATGAATCCACTGGTATTTTTTATTATTTTTAAATAACGTAAGGGCATATTGGATAAATAAAATTTAAAAAAATATTCTTTATGTAATTATAGCAAAAAGAGTTTAATGCATACTTTGCTTTAAAACATTGAACGTTCGTAGTTCGAAATGTAAATACATTCTGGTTAATAATTTGCGTTATAAATCGATAGTAATGCTTGAATTGATTTTAGTAGATTTATAGCGTATAAATTAATTCTGTTATATATAACAAGTATGTTTAACTACAAGAGCGTAAAGTCGTAAAGTGTCTTAATTCATAATTTCTTTTAATTTTCAGGTACTTGAGTGCATGAGTATTTAAGTGACACGCAGACCAAGAGCCCAGTTAAATCCACGAAGCCATATTATGTACATTATTACATTCTTACGCTTAAGAAATGTTTTTTATAACCTCTTTTATATATAATCTCATTTTCTCACTTTATAAATATTTAAAATATGAATCTTATTATATTATGTGAATCAACTGGAACTGTGTACCTTTTATAAAGTTTGACGCCTAAAATTATTGATTTTTTACTAATAAATAAATCATTTTCCATTATTCTGATCTTAATTTAGCCTTTAATAAATAGGTACCTGGATGACCGAGCCTTGCTCTGTAATTTATTTAAAGATATAAAAACGCAATAAAAAAAAAACAGCGCCGGATGACATGTGGGAATCGATCCCAGCTTTAAAACTTTTTTGTTTCGCTCGTTACCATCAGGCTATCATAGTTTTGCATTTGACAGCTCAAATATCAGTTGCTATCTATTCCTATTTTTGTAGTTTTTTTAGTGCCCAAGTGCCCAAACAACATAAAACAGGGATAAAACGAGATTTTTTTTATTAAAACTTAACTAGATCGATCTTTCTCTCCCAAAACCCCGAGCATGCTGAATTTCAGGAAAATCGTTGGAGCCGTTTCCGAGATTCAGATAATATATTCATAATACATAAAAGATTAACTCATAAATATTAAAGATATTATAATCTTAACTTCATAAAAAAAAGAAGTCTATTTTTAGTCTATCTTATTTTCTAGGAAAGCATTTCATTTCATCTGTACAAAACCCGCTGTGTTCAAATACTTCTTTTAATTAACGCCGATAGACTTTATCGTCTTTTTTAAGTTACTTTCAAGCTGTTCCTATACGAGTCACGGCCGCGCGAAACCGTTTTAAGAAAGCTTATTGAATTTCTCAGTTAAATCGATAACCTGATACTTTGTGCAAAACACGAGCTAATCTTACCAGCTTCTGAAGAAACAATCAAGCGTGATATTAAAAGATAAGAATCACTTAAGTCGCAAATTGTACACACATGTAATACCTATTTCTGCCGTACATCCAAAACTTCACGCCGTTTTCCTGTTAGTGATATGGTATATTATTATGCAATAATAAACATTTTGTTTCTAATAAACTATTAATCCACTTACCGTTATATATTCTTGTGTTCGGTGCAACTATTAAAATGTAGTATCGCATATATAAAATAATCTTATCTACTAGTGCCAGTTCTTATGACGACATTTAGTTACTGTCAAGAGTTACAAACATAAACACGATAAGACAAAATCCAAATAATAATTCAATTATGAAAGCAAAGAAAGAACGCCGTGTGGTATCCGGCTGAATAGAATAGTACCACCCTCATTTCTTACCGAGATGTCGTAAAAGGCGACTAAGGTAAGTCGACCTGCCCTGTGGTATCCGGCTGAGTAGAATTGACCAACCTCATTTCTTACCGAGGTGTCGTAAAAGGTGACTAAGGAAAGTTGACCCACCGTGTGGTATCCGGATTAGTAGAATAGCCCACCCTCTTTATTACGGAGGTGTCTTAAAATACGACTGAGGTAAGTTGACGTCAGGCAGGCGGCCGGTCGTAAAACGCAGCCAAGTCATCTGACAGCATGTTTATAACATGTTGTGCCGACCCCGCTCAGAGTGGGATAAGGGCAGGAAGACGATATGAAAACAAAGAAAGAAAAATTAGTTTCAATGGAATGGTCATATATTAGGTAAGGCAAATGTTCAAATCAAGTTATAGAAAATTATCCAGTCAATTATTACATCAGGCCATCTAATAGCAGTGTGTCACGCATAATATAGACTATATTATGTACTGATAAAATGAGTACTCAAATTAAGTTCGTACTATTAACTGCCATATAAAAATAACATGAAATACAAAACGTCATTTAATGACGTCAATCAACTTTTAAATGGTTTCCCCATTATAGATATTTAAATATCATTTATAGAATTAGATGTTACTTTGCGGAGGCCCATAATACAAAACTAATGAGAATATTTTTTTTCTATAATCCGCGATAAAATTTATCGTTTTGTATTTAAATATCAGATAAATTTATAAATATTGTAAACCGAATTGTTTCATTAACTTGCATATCCAATCCAATGTAATGCTATAATTCATATCGTGCCGACCCGCCGTGTGATATCCGGCTGAGTAGAATAGATCACCCTCATGTCTTACAGAGGTGTCGTAAAAGGCGACTAAGCTAAGTTGACTCACCGTGTGGTATCTGGTTAAGCAGAATAGACCACCCTCTTTCTTATCGAGGTGTAAAGTACGACTTAAGACAAGTTGACGTCAGGTAGGCGGCCGGTCGTAAAATACGATACGTGATTTTTTATAAACTCAAATAATCCAAATATTATCCATTGCGTCGTTTTACTTTTATACAAAGGGGGACTTTACACAGACGAGATAAAAGCCACGATGCCTGCGGCCGAATTCATTTCGTTTCGTAACGATTTTTTCAATTTGAAAAAGGAATCATATAAATAAAACAACTAGTGAGATAGAAATTTTATTGAATAAGTATGAATAAAACCACGTTAGTACACATCACTACATATTATAAAACGAAGTCCATATTTACCTATGTATGCATAAAACTTTAAAACTACGCAACAGATTTTGATGCGGTTTTTATTAATAGATAGAGTGATTCCAGAGGAAGGTTTGTACGTATAATAACATTCAATACGGAATAGAGAAATACTGTAATTTTTGAGGTTGCTGTAAATAATTACATTTTTTTCCGCTTACATTGCAAACGCAGGCTAAACCGTTGGCCATTCTAGTTGTCTACCTATGAGTAAGTATATCGCATGAATACTTGCCTCTATGAGTGTGACGTTTTAGTTGAAACCCTCGTAATGTAATTATCGCATCTTCGCCGCCGAGTCACCGCGTGTAGATGGCGTCGGGACCAAAGTAGTCTCCACCGCCTAACCGTACACCCGTGAAAGGAAGGGTTAGTAGGATTCTATGGACGTTAGTTATGCGCAGAAAATACTAATTACAAATCACTACATTAACGACAACATGTCTCCAGGATCTATTATTATATTCCAAATCAAATAGTTAGTATCATTCTAGATTTTACATTAAATTTGATTGTATTCCTTCACTTTTTTACTGCTACCATTCTGTTCGCTTCAACGGTAAAACACAGTATATCATCAGACAGGTATCTTTTAAAAGAATTTCATTTACATATACTACAGTAAGCAACTTTTTGCTGCAGCTAAATGTGCCGTCATCTAAAAATGTTATTATCGGGTAAAAATAATGCGCAGACATCGGAGTTGGCAACTGATAAAACTAAGCACGAGTAAAATCGACAAATGTCGTTGTTGTGCAAAGATAAATACATATGTACATAGCACACTTTATAACAATTCAAGAATAGATTTGCATAACTTTTGTTTTGTTATCATATATGCATAACGATATATAATATATAAAACATATATTAGCCACATTGTATAAAATTAAATAGGTTTTTTTTTTTTTATTAAAGGTAGATAATACAATGTAATATAAATATATTAGTCTAGTGATAACAAATAAGTATTACCATGCCAATGCTATTTTATTTTCTGGAAACTAGTTTACTAACTACGATAACGCTTGGTGTGTAAGTGTTTTTATATTTAAAGTAGCAAACGCTAGCGGCCCCGCACGCGTGGAAACTAAAACCGTAATATAGTATTTTGATAACCATAAATTTTTTTATAGTGGGTTAACCTTAAAAGCTAGACATATGCTGTCGCGGACTTTTATTTGGAACTTTTAGAAGGGAACAATTTTGTAATACATTATTTTTGAATAACTTTCACCGTTTACTTGGACGCACGCAAGGAAAGCTTTATATATTAGAATAGATTATAGTCACCAATTTGAGACAGAAGGTATTCTCGGATGTCAAAAAGTGCGTATGAACCATACAGTAAATGATTATAAAGAGATAATAAGTCAATAGGGCAGTGTAACCTTTGTATTCGAGATAACACTATCTTACACTTATTTCGCGAAATATACGAACACTTTGAATAAAGACATTCCGTCGAAAATGACTTCAGTGTTATAATATAATGACCTATTTTGCTGATTCGCTAAAAAGAAAGCTCAAAGTCTTTCCAATCTTTCTAGATTAGTGCTTTTATGGATGGATTTATTTATAGACTTTTATGGCTAAAATTTAGCTTATTTAACTAATGGGCTTCAAATTGTGATGAGTGCGTTTTTTTTAGAAATAATTATATTCTTCAGAGGCAGTCAATAATTATCAACTCTCAGCAAATAGTTTATATTTCATTTTGTTCATATCAGGACATAATCATATACTACTATCTACATGCAAATCACTTACTTTAAGACACACAGTCATATCCACATACATCCACATGCACACACACACACACACGGCTGTAATATTAGTTTTAATTTTTGTTTTAGTTTTCTTTTTGTTTTTACTTTTGATCAATAACCTTTAAATGTTGTTTTTATTAGTTTTATACAAATTCCTTTTTTTTCCTTATTAATTGTAATTTTTGTCATCGTAATTTATATTTTTACTCCTGTACATATATAAGTTGAACCAAGTTAAGGTGGGCACTGGTTCCCAAAATACAGTTTAAACTAGCTTGGGAGCCAGAGACACAATAATTGTACATGTGCATTGTTGTAAAATAAAATAAACATGTGTTACAACAGCTGGTGTATTAGTTAGATTTTTTCTTTTTTAATATCTTCTATTATTTAATACTTACTACCCTTACCCATACAATAACAATTATTTTATTTGTCATGTGGTAAAGTAAGTAATAATTAGTAACTGTTACATTGTACTTTTATTATGCTTATTAATAAACAATACACTTTTAAAAACTATTGTTGTCTTGTAGGGTTTCATCAAGTATTTAGCTTCCCAAAAAGGTTCCGTCACCAAAAAAGTTTGAGAACCACTGATCTATACTAATATATAAAGCTAAAGAGTTTGTTTGTTTGATTGTTTGAACGCGCTAATCTCAGGAACTATTGGACCGATTTGAAATATTATTTCAGTGTAAAATAGTCCATTTATCGAGGAAGGCTATAATAGGCTATATAACATCATGCTAAGATGAATAGTTTAAGTTATCGTGAAGTTTGTGAAGTTTGCTTATTCGCCTTTTGGTTAGATCGTAACTTCGATAAGGTACTTCTATTGTGATTGTTCTTTATAATAGTAAATACAAATATGATTTACACAACTTACTTTTAAAACAGTGCCGGTTACCTGCCCGGGGTTTGAACTGGTGACCCACTGGAAATAGTGGTACTTTCACACCGCTGAGCTACCACAGCTTCAAAACTTCAGTTAAACAATTCTAATACGAGTATAATATAAATTAGAGAACGTAATTTTTTTTATAATGAATTGTCTATTTAGTGATAAGGATTACCATATTTTCGTTTGTTATCAGTGCACTGCGCTGTCGTATACCTTAAAAATTACTGTATTTATCTATGATCCGGAATTATAAAGGTAAGTAAGTATCATTACACTAAGCTTTAAGATATCAGACCGATTGTGAAGCGATTGATCATATGTGATTATTATTTATTTATAAATTGACAAGAAACAAATAAGAAAAATTAATAATTTCGGTTTAATTTAACCCCCTAATAGTAGTTGTCACTTGTCGTTTTGTACAATTATGATGTTCCGTTAAATCATTGTACTTATTCCTACGTACGGAAGACAAACGCAAATATTGCATAAATAAAAAAGCATGATTTAAAATATGCATAAAATATTAATCCTCTACAAAATATTAATACAAATCCTGTTATACTATTGAGGATTACATCTATACTAATATATAAAGCTGAATAGTTTGTTTGATTGTTTGGACTCGCTAATCTCAGGAACTAACTGGACCGATTTGAAAAAGTCTCTGACCATAAGATAGTCCATTTATCGAGAGAATAATGTTATCCTTAAACATAACATTGGTTGAAAATCAATAATGACCGTTCGACCTTGACACGTTTATCTAAATGGGTAATTTGGGTTTTTTTGTATCGTAACTGTGTATTTTTTATTACTACGGGAATTTAATCTGTTATATCGAACTATATTACATAATTTGTATAAATTATTAATTATGATTTGAAAAAGTTAGTTTAGAGAGTGTTTCCAATCCATCGAAAACGCATTTTTTATCATTTAATCAAGAAGGCAATATTTTATTTTTAAAAAAATCAATTACTTTAATTATCAACAATAGAAGTAAAAAACTTTTTAATGACTTTAAAATTGTTTCACCAATTTAAAACGCTTATAATTTATTTGACAATTCTGAGGTGAATCGTGACGTCAACACATTTAACTTACATCGCGATAACATTATCAAACAGGCGTAGAAAATCTATTCGATCAAGACGAACGGTATTGTTCAAGTATTAAACAAATGCAGTTTACTCTTCTTTCTTGTGGATTGTTTTTTATTGCATCAATATATAAACCTACCGGAAAGTCGGTTTCGTACATTATTTTTTTATGTTTAAGGCTACAATTCTTTTCTAAAATCGTTTTTATTTAAAATATTAATAAAAATAAACCTACTGGAAATAAAGAGATGTAAATGTTTCGTTATTTATTTAATACTGCTCGATATACAATAAAGAACGTTAATTATTAACCAAGAGAACAAGCCAGATTTTCGATTTCTATAGTGTTTCCAGCCATTAATTTTACTTTTGACATACACACGCCTGCGAAGTTCCGTAATTATTACATTAAAAACCACAGTAAACATCTGCTTTAAATTATGGGCGCTTTATTTTTAAAAATAGTGAGGTGACATGCTAACTATCACCAAATTTTATTGAGCAGCGTCAATTGAGTAGATGATTATAATTTAACCACCATTTCGTTGCGATTGACTCAAATTGGCCGTTGCTTTCTTCGCGGACGATGTTTTCTATCACTTATGAGAATGTTATTGATAAATAATAAATACGATTTTTTGAGAAATGCGATAAATGTAAAATAAATAATTTAAAATGCCGTGAGGACGCCGCGCTTCACCCTATAGCACTTCGCATTTAGCAGCTATGTGTGGTTCTTTCAAGAGTTTGTTTAAAGCTGTGAATGTTGGTTATGTAAAAGTAAATAAGTAAAAATGTACTATATGAATTTAGATATTCCAAAGATAGCAGGAAATCTTCTTGGTATAGGGAGAGGAAATTGTTTTTCTCCAAATTTAACGCTTGCGGGCCACGGGCAGTAATGAATAAATCAAAACTACTAGATCGATTTTAATCATTTTTTTTACACTGAGTGACATGGGATATATATTTTATACCCGTGCGAAGAAGGGGCAGGCCGCTAGTTTAATATATGTTAATTATTAACTTTTCCAATCCTTTGAAATTCCTTTTTCCTTTTCCTTTGAAATTCACCTGTATGGTGAAGTTCACGTCAGTACAGGGAAAAGGAACGTGATTTCATTTTACGATGAATTCTCACGAGTGAAACGAGTTTATAATTATATCTCACTCACTTAATCAATACATGCCATATAATGACTGTCTGTTAGCTCCATCTTTCCTATGTTATCCTGGTGTATTTTTGAAGACGCCGCGCAGTTGCGTGGCCTCAAGATATACTTACTCAAAATAGTGTTTATATACAACATGTAGCACTGACCTACAAACGACATAAGGTTGTCTCATGTTGTCTCACTCACTTAATCAATACATGCCACATGACGAAAGCTGTTAGTTACCTCCATCTTTCTCATGTTATTCTGGTGTATTTTTGCAGAATCGGCGCCGTAACGTGGCCTCAATATATATATTTACATATAGTATATACATTCAACATGTAGCACTGACCTACAAACGATATAGGGTTGTCTCGCTCAGTTAATACATGCCATATGACGAAAGCTGTTTGTTAACTCCATCTTCAACCTGTTAACCTGGTGTACTTTCAAAGACGTCGTGTCGTTTTCGTCGAATATATCAGCCCCACTTTTTTTTTTGTTACTTTCACTTTTTACTTCGTTAGCGTTATCTTTATGTGTTATAGGATCTATTTATAAATAGTACTAGCTTTTACCCGCAATTTCGTTCACTGTTGACAGTATTCAAATTCAAAATTCAAAATACACATTTTAATAGAATTTCACATAAAGCGCATCTGTTATTATTTATTGGTATTTGTCCACTTTAATTAGGCTTTATTCTATTTAATTATTAATATTTAAAAAGGCAAATTTTGAAATAGAAAAAATATCGATTATTTTGTCAATTAAAAAAAAAATTAAGGAACTGTCCAGAGCGTCGTTCGCGAATAAATGGGATTTTTCTCAAGCAGAAGTTACAGTCTTTGATAGTCTAGCGAAAATATCGAATTAAAACGTATTAAAAAATATGGTTGTCAATTGGAAATGTAACAAATTTGCACCGGACATGCATCTGCATGCGAGTTAATAGAACTAGTTCGAGTAACGCTTACCAAAACCACAGTCTAACTGACAGTTTGTATATTTTTTGTTCACTTACAATCAAATCGTAATAACTTTAGAGGCGCGATATAAAAAAAAACATTTTGTACGATAAAAGAAAGCTAATTTAGTGTAGTGTTTTTAATAACTAAAATTTATACTTAACTAGCGGCCTGCCCTTGCTTCGCACGGGTATAAAATATATATTCCATGTCATTCAGTGTAAAAAAATGATTAAAACCGATCCAGTAGTTTTGATTTATTCATTACTGCCCGTGGCCCGCAAGCGTTAAATTTGGAGAAAAACAATTTCCTTTCCCTATACCAAGAAGATTTCCTGCTATCTTTGGAATATCTAAATTCATATAGTACATTTTTACTTATTTACTTTTACATTTTCCCTATGTACTTAATTTTTACAATTAATTACAGAATGTCTTTATATACAACATTCACAGCTTCCTTGTCGTTAAACAAACTGGAAAGGACGATATAGCTGCTGGATTCGAAGTGCTATAGGGTGAAGCGCGGCCTCCTCACGGCATTTTAAATCTGTAATATCTCCGAAAACGTTTACTTAAATTACATGCTGTAAACGGCGATATTGATCTATAATAAATCAACAATTTATTTAAGGTACTTAATTGGATAAGGATTAATGCTGTAGTGTATAAAAATTGCTTCAAAAATAAGGCATTATTTTTCGTAAAGAGTAAATGACAAAAAATGCTATTGTGGGTTATTCATAAGAGATAGACATATACTATCGCAGACTTTTCTGTAGACCTTTTCAAGGTGTACAAATACTTAGTACATCATTTTGATAAATCTCGTAGGGTTTAGGCTGCGTTTGCAATGTAAGCGGAAAAAAATGTAATTATTTACAGAAACCTCAAAAATTACAGTATTTCTCTACTATGTATTGAATTTTATTATACGTACAAACCTTCCTCTAGAATCACTCTATCTATTAAAAAAAACGGCATCAAAATCTGTTGTGTAGTTTTAAAGATTGAAGCATACATAGGGATATACGGACATAGGGACAGACAGAGAATGCGACTTTGTTTTATACTATGTAGTGATATTATTTATTTTTACAATTGATTAGACAATGTCTTTACATACAACATTCATAGCTTTTTTATCATTAGACAATATAAACTTGAAAGAATAGTTGCGCCTCCGGTCGCTGCTAAATTCGAAGTGCTTATAGGTTGAAGCGCGGCCTCCTCGCGGGATTTTAAATCTGTAATATCTCCGAAAATGTTCACTTAAATTACATGCTGTAAACGGCAATATTGATCTATATTAAATCAACAATTTATTTAAGGTACTCAATTGGATAAGGATTAATGCTGTATTGTATAAAAATTGCTTTGAACATAAGGCATCATTTTTCGTAAAAAGTAAATGAAAAAAACTGCTATTGTGGGTTATCCATAAGAGATAGACATATACCATCGCGGACTTTTCTGTAGACCTTTTTAAGGTGTACAAATATTTAGTACATCATTTTGATAAATCTCGTAGGGTTTAGCCTGCGTTTGCAATGTAAGCGGAAAAAAATGTAATTATTTACAGAAACCTCAAAAATTACAGTATTCTCCACTTCGTATTAAATGTTATTATACGTACAAACCTTCCTTTTGAATCACTCTATCTATTAAAAAAAACCGCATCAAAATCGGTTGCGTAGTTTTAAAGTTTTATGCGTACATACGGAAATATGGACTTTGTTTTATAATATGTAGTGATAAGTATACTTAGTGTGACTATGAATGAAATAATAATGCACCGAACAATATAAGTATTATTTTTAGTTCAAAATAGATTAAATTCACGAGTTCAAACTCCGGACAGGCACCAATGGGGTTTTCTATTCAAACAGGAAGGAAAACATCGTGAAGAAACCTGCACATCTCTAGAGAATTCTGGGGATATGTGTAGGTAACCTACCAATCCGCATTGGAGCAACGTGGTGGGTGATAGCTCCAACCCTTCTCTTCAAAAGACCCAGCTGTGGGATAATAAGCGGCCGTTACTTTACTTTTGCGTATGGAATTTAATGAATTAAATTGTGTATTTGCGAGTTGTCGTGGATTAGAGCGAAGTAATATTTTCATGTTATATTTAGACCTCAACCAAGTAACATGCAATTCTATAAATTATGTAAATTCAAATTAAAATTCGAAATGTTCTTTATTCAAATAAACTTGTAAACAAGTGCTTTTGAATCGTCAACTCTTCTACTGGTGAGAAGAGCAAGTAAGAAATTCGGCGGTTGCTCTTTACAAAATATAATTCTTATTACTTATTACATTTAGTTATTACTGTCTTGAACAGGGTCGAAGAGTAGTTACGTCCACGCATTCTTATCATCTAAGTATTCCACAATAGTATAGTAGGCTTTCTTGTATTAGCCTTTTATTAATAGTTTTATTAAACTGCTGTAATGGCAAAGCTGAAATTGATTGCGTATTTCTATTATAGAATCTTATACCCAGACCCACAAACGACTTACGTACTTTCGCAATGCGCAAAGCAGGAGCCGCAAGCTTATACCGGTTCCTACTATTTCTATTATATACATCGCCAATCTTTTTATAATTATGTACGAGTATATTATTATGCACGAAAATTAAAATTGCTAAAAAATATACCGTGAAGCCGATGTAAGAATACCTATTTCCTTAAACTTCTCTCGCAGGGAATCACGCGGATTTAGATTGTAAATGCCAGTGTTATTACCGATCCCGAAATATAAATAACACATAAGTTACTTATTAGAAATGAACGGAGAAATGTGGTTCCCAGCAACATGACAGTTTAAAATCATTTTACTTTGGAATAATACAAATTTTCTTCTATACAATTTTGACCGTACAGAGTAAGTAAGTAATTAAAAAACAATGTAGATTCAACCGAGAAATACGATGCAATGCTACCAAAAGTCCATAAATGCGAAGAAGTTTAGTGCATTTGTTGTAGGTATCTTTATTTGCAAATCTTTATAGTTCAGGCATCTCTGAGAAAAAAATGTTCATTTCACGTAGGTATGTATGTAGTGCATTTTTAATCAATAATCTCTAGTGAGTGTTAATGGGCGTGGTCTTTTGTGATCGCTCCTCCGCCCCAAATCTTGCATTTACTTTCACTTTAGAAAGTGCTGTGGAACATAGAAATATGCACAATACAACCAGGAGTGCATAAATTACTAAGAGATTGAATTGTATTTTACTCAATGCAGTTTACATAAGATAAAATTATACATCTTTACATATAAATAACATCAAAGTGGGTGTCTGTAAACATCTTAAAAAAAGTTGTATTAAAAATACGAGTAACAGTAAATAATTATATGTCTGTTTCAATTCCGATTGTCAGGGGCCATTGTTGGGACAGGTAAACCCACTGTAAAAAGAATTTCCTTTTAATGATACAGTCTTGCGGTACATACATATTATGTCAATTTCATCATACGTCAAAAGATAATCTTTTCAAAAGAATCTTTTTAACAAGTTGCATTGCTATATTGGGTAAGGGCGGAGTGTCATTAATTCCCAGCAGTTTATGTAATCTCCATTAGCATAATAGGCTCTACGCAAATTATTATTAAATAAAATTGATATTTAATATAAAAGTTATAAAGAAAAACAGACGTAAACGATTAAATGAGAGTACAATCAAACGCGGCAAATTCGAATTTGATTACGATTATAATGCTATAATCAGAAAGCAATATATGCATCATACTACAATGTATTCAAATTTCTGTTTATAAAAACTGCTGTCGCGTATATTTAGTCACAGAATTCTAAAAATAATATAATAAATATTACTTTGTATAAAAAAACTGTTAAGATCTTATATTTTTGAAAAAAAAAATGGTATCTAAAATTTAATTTATCGCCATTGTCTATATTTATATGTTACTCGTAAGTTATTTTTTGTCTTTAAGTATTATTTCTATTAATATTAGTAAATTGATTGTTTAAGATTTTACGCATTGCTAAGTGGTGCATGCGTCTAAAGCAAATAAAGCGAATGTTTAATTTTTAATTCTCATATAAGAGAACATTGTAAGTTCTTTTGACAAATAAGTTGTAACTCAAAGTCAGGCACAGTCGAAAGTAAAGTTGAAGTATAATATTGAGAGTGTATAATAAAGTGGTATCAGATGTCAGACACGGGTCATTACAACTGATATTAATTTTTGACGAATCATATCGAAGCTAGTTTACTTTGTTGCAATTATACCTAAATGTAGAGAAAGTAGCAACAACTGACGCAGATAAGCAACTATCGTAACTAGTACGCTGTACCTACACTTTATAATAATCATTCCTGTCCTTATCCCACTCTAAGTGGGGTAGGCACAACTTGTTATAAACATGTTGTTAAATGATTTGGCTAGATATATTACGACCGGTCGCCTCGCTGACGTCAACTCTCCTCATTTGCCTTTTATGACCACTCGATAAGTAATGAGGGTGGTCTATTCTACTCAGCCGGCGATAGACTTTTTACAGATCACATACAGGCAGACAGCTTTTGTTGGCCGAGCTGCGAGTTGGTCGTATACGCCGAACTACTTCTTGCCTTCTTTTCCGTTTTGGATGTTAATTTTTTTCATGCTGTAGTAAGGTTTTATTAGACGTGTGATATAGACTGCATTCTTTGCATGTTTTTACGAAAATTATGCCTTATTATCGAAGCAATTTTTAACAATAACAGCGTTAATAACTTATCCAATTAAGTACCACAAATACAGTGTTGATTTAATATAGATCAAAATGGCCGTTTACAGCATATTATTTAAATGCACATTTTCGAAGATATTACAGATTTAAAATGCCGCGAGAGGCCGCGCTTCGCCCTATAGCACTTCGAATTTAGCAGCGATCGGATGCGTTTGTTTTTACATGGCCAACTATATGTTGCTCTTTCTCCTCTAAAGAAAACTTGTTTGTATTGTGTAATGGCAAGAAAGCTTTGAATGTTGTATATAAAGACCTTCTGTAATTAATTTTAATAGTAAAATACGTAGGA
Organism: Morpho helenor; assembly: GCA_029227775.1. NCBI lineage: Eukaryota > Metazoa > Arthropoda > Insecta > Lepidoptera > Nymphalidae > Morpho > Morpho helenor. The sequence goes on from JARGCU010000030.1 coordinate 13,841,835, forward strand.
AAAAATGTAAATAAGTAAAATGTAGTATATGAATTTAGATATTCCAAAGATGGCTGGAAATCTTCATGGAATATGGAAAAGGGAATTGTTTTACCCTATCGATTTTTAACATTTTTTTTACTGAGTGACGTGAGTTATATATTTTATACCCGTGCGAAGCAATAGCGGGCCGCTAGTTATATACGGAACGTGGCTTACAAAAAACTGGGATAGTGATTTAGAGATTAGAACTCGCATCGAAATGGCGCGGAGTACCTTTGGAAAAATGAGAAAGGTACTTAGTAACCGTGATATCAAGATTCCACTTCGTGTACGTCTTCTACAATGCTACATCTGGCCTCTGCTTCTATACGGTTGCGAGTCCTGGACCGTAAAAGAGGATCTCAGGAAACGTATAGAAGCATTCGAAATGTGGGCATACAGACGTTTGATGTCAATATCGTGGACCAAAAAAGTAACCAATGAAGACGTTCTACGACGAGTCGGACAAAAACGCAAACTTTTCCCAATCATCAAGCAACGCAAAGTTGCATACCTGGGCCACGTACTCAGGCATAGCCGATACGGGCTACTGCAACTGATAATGATGGGAAAAGTTGCTGGGAAGAGGAGACCCGGTCGTAGAAGGAAATCATGGTTACGAAACATCCGGGAGTGGACGGGAATCAAGAGCGCTTCCGAACTCTTCCGTCTGGCCACGCAAAGGAGGGCGTATGCAGAGTTGACTGCCAACCTCCACTAGTTGGAGAGGCACCAAAAGAAGAAGAAGAAGTTATATATGTTACTTTGATAAAAGAAATACACACTAAAAAAGGAAATAAACAAAATATATTATGTTATATTACTATAATACACAATAAAAGTATCATAGTTAAAAAGTACAATAAAATATATTTTTCTATAATTCACATGTGAATCCGTGAATTGTGCAATGTTGTGCTTTTTTTGTCAAGAACTTTTGTGTGGGGGTTGAAAAAGGGTGGCTAGGCTAGGGCGCTGGTATGAGGCTGTAGGTTGTAGTGAAACAGATAACGCTTTTAACATATGTTCGCCTAGTACTGTTCACTATCGAAAACTTATAAAAATTCATCACTATTATATATAGTAGTAATAAATAAATAAGCAATGAAATTTAAATAGTCGTCAACTAATCGATTTCAATGATCCTCACGCTTTAATTTAATTAACTCACAAAAATATATAGATGTTCTGTGTGTTTGTATGCCATACTTTGAAGACCAAACGGAGCAACAAATTAATATGAATTTTTGTTTGGAAATGTGACGTATGGCGCTTAGCGCCTAAATTTAAAAAGATTTCAATACACAAATATTGAAATAATTTATAGAATTAGGCGTTACTTTGCGGAGATCCATAATACAAAAGTAATAATAAAATTATTTTGCTATAATCCGCGATGAATCGCGGATCGCGGATTTCATCGCGGATTATAGCAAAATAATTTTATTATTACTTTTTACACAAATATTGGTTAGTTTTATATCAATTATAATAAATTCCACACCTAATAATTATTTTTTTTTTAATACAATCTTTAGTTTTTAATGGTAATTTAAGCCTACATAGATAGCTATTGTAGCTAATTATGTGTAACATAAAAGTTGTGACGTGAAACGTGGAAAGTCTGATCGTGGTGGGTGTCAATCATTCTGACCAAGTAAAGAGGAGGCCTCACCCAGCTGTGGGACACTAATAGGTCTATATATTCACGGCGAATGTTGTCATAACAGGTAGTTTCTACTTTCTACTGCCCAGAGAGTTAAAAATCCATGAAAAATGATATTTTTAAATTAGTATTAGGATATACTTTAAGCGCCTTTGACGTTGACTCACAACTGTTTACGTAAAACTATTTATTATCTCTCTATCGATCAACATATTTCTTAAATACAATATAAATATAACCTACGTAACGGATCAACGACATATGAAATACTAGAACAACATAAACGAACAAAGGTGTAGTTTCACCTTATAAACGCCATATTTCAGTAGTCTAGACAGATATATTAGTGTTGATGACGTCTCACATATTGATTTCAGTACTCGCCCTACTTGTATCTGAAACGCTCCACGCATGAGAGAGTGAAAAGCACAGATAACCATTTATCCTTTTCAATTCATTCAATTTAAATTAATTACAAGAAATTTGAATTTAAATTAAGTATAAGAATTGGAAGTATTTTCGACTTTCAAAAAGCTTGACAGAAGATTGGGGCGATGTGTGACCCCCAAAAGAAAATCACGAGTTCTAATCCGAACTGACACCAGTTAGTTTTATGAAACTATACGTAACTAACTATACGATTAAACGTGAAAAAATCCATATATGCTAAGAGAATTTTTGGAATATGTGTAACTTAGGATTGCACATTGAACAGCTTGGTGCATCTACCTCCTCTACCCTTCACTCCGAAAATAAGAGAGAAGGCTCTCTGAACCAGCAATGGTTATAGTAGGCGCCACTTTTGATTGTACCATGCTAATTTTCAAGTAATCAAAATTATAGCCAAAAGTAAGACGCCAACATCAGTTTTCGAGTTCTAAGCCCACTTAGTAGTTTTTTTTAAATAAAAAGTTAAACTATTAAAGAAAGGCTACAACAACAACCACATACAACAACAACATACATATACATTACAAGTTTGCAAAGTTTTGTTTTTGCTTTTAGGTTATACGAAGTTTTGTGCGAGCTACTAGGACAACATAAACGTAAGGAGAATTGAACTGGCGGTGGCGGTAATAAACACGTGGTTTAATTTTTAGGGGTCGCGGGTGAGAGACAGAGACAAAGTTATATAAAACGATATGTCTGACGGAGATGTCATTACTATAGCGTACGTTTTACCCCGCACTCCCTGTATCCCCATATTGATCGGTAAACGAAAGTGAGAATGAGTGACGTAGGTGGCAAAAAGGGGTAGGTAGGTATTGATTTAAAACGAGCGCTAAGCGGGCGGTTTGACTAAGATATCATAAACTTAAGAAGATACGTTCCTTTACATTATTCGCTAGGTGGCCTTTTTTTAAAGGTTTACCCAATAATTATATAATTAATTAGTCGTGTGGTCGGCTAAGTAGAATAGTACCACCCTCATTTCTTACCGAGGTGTCTTAGAAAGGCGACTAAGGTAAGTCGACCCGCCGTGTGGTATCCGGCTGAGTAGAATAGATTAACCTCATTTCTTACCGAGGTGTCGTAAAAGGCGACTAGGGTAAGTCGACCCACCGTGTGGTATCCGGTTTAGTAGAATAGACCACCCTCCTTCTTACCGAGGTGTCGTAAAATATGACTAAGGTAAGTTGACGTCAGGCAGGCGGCCGGTCGTAAAAACGCAGCCAAATCATGTTACAGCACGTTTATAACATGCTGTGCCGACCCGACTTACAGTGGGATAAGTGGAGGATGTATGTACATTATACAATTAATGTCCTTAATATAGACGAAGCTATGTTATATATTACGGATTTGTTGATAAAATAATTAATTTTAATAAGTAAGAAAATCAATAATCAATCTTTGGGGATATGACTATAACAAGTTATCTCGCATACAGAATAATATAAAAGTAATATATTTTGACTTATTTTGTTTTTACTTCTATATTTATTAAACAGAGCTTCTTTTCTTATTCTGCTTTCGTCATTCTGAGTAAGAAGTCTTAACAATGTGTCTTTTGCGTCAATATATATTTCGAAAAGACAGATATTTATAAGTTGATTTTTAATTGTACTATTAACATTATTTCTTTAATTTTTATCGTATGTTATATTTATAAGTTTCCGTTTTATTAATAGTTTTTATTTTTTTTAGTCAATTTGACGACAAGGTAACGATTGACCAGGAGTCTTTTTGACAGGTTTGATCAGGAACGAGACAGACAATCCTGTAAGCTGAAAGAGCTATGAGCGGGGATACTGTATAGGTGTGTACAAAGTACTGATGGACGTTTGGTTCGAAACCATTAGAGCGCGTCCTCGCACCAATCCATGATCAAATATTCAAATTAATCAAAGTCGTATGCAATGGAAATCCCTCGATCTATATTTTATAGAAATAGACGTAGCTTTACGAAGATCCATAACACAAAAGTAATAAATGATTAATCACAAATTATTTCAATATTACTTTCGTCCTTTTCTTATATTTAACAACTAGCTTTTACCCAACTTCGTAACAGCAGGGTTCATCTCGCGTGCCCTTAAGGGTAGGCGGGGTACGGGCCTAGAGGCGAACCTCTTCTGATAGGTTGATAATAGATGACGCTCTTTAATCTCGTCCTATTCCTGTTCAATTAACAAGGATTTCTATAGCATATATGTTACCCTGGTGTATAAGGAATAATTGTGCCAAATTTCATCGATATAGGTTCAGCGGATTTGCCGTGAAAGAGTAACAAACATACATCCACACTCACAAACTTTCGAATTTATAATATTTATGATAGTATGGACATTCATTGGTTACAAACGATATATTTTAATAAATAACGCCTGACAATTTTTAACAGCAAAATATTTTTGCTGCAAGTACACCAACACTTCATTTTGACGTTACTTTTAAAAAAAAAGACGCAAATTGAATTAAGATTTTCTATAGAAAACCACGATAAAATTCCATGGTTATGAAAATACTACTTTTTAAAAAGAAGACTACACAACATAAACATTAAAAAAATAGTCACTATAAAACTTTATTACATACATACAAAAAAAACTATTCAATTAAATAAATTGGAAAAATATTTACATTTTTTAAAAGATTTATTCTCTTTAAAAAAAAAAGCTTTTAAAAAAGCGTTTTTTATTAATTTTTTTTCATAAAAGAAGGCAGTGTTGCCATCTTCATTCATTTCGTCATTCTCAGTTATTTTTCATTAATACCTTCTCTTTCGTTCGACGTCGTATCGATCGACATTCCATGGTTTTTCGTGTCCGAAATACCGACAATTCCCGGGTTGTAAGCGACCGTAGGCGATGATTGCCGAGTACAGCCGAGTGTGCCCTCTACACGATCGTGTTCGCACTTAATCGTTTGCATTCGCCAATTATGAAGAGGAGCCATAACATACCCTCTTCTCTCTTTAATAGTTAATGTTGTATATACTATTATATATTTCTGAATTTTGAAAACGGCTCCAACGATTTCATGAAATTCAGCATGTAACGGATTTTTTGGAAATCGATCTAGCAAGGTTTTTTAAAGTGTTGTTTTATCCTTATTTTCAGGCATTTGAAAGACTGCTATAATAGAACTGGATTGTAAAGCTTAAATTTCTGTCATTTGAAAAGTTTAAAGAATAGCTTAGTGGGAAACGGGCTTATTATATATGTGAATATGTGAAAATACCCTGGTTCAAGACATGTCACCGACCTTTTTTTTATTTTTTTTTTATTGCATTTTTTATATCTCTAATAAGATTTTCGAGCAAGGCTCCGTCACCCTGGTACTAATACATATATAGGCAATATTCTATAATTAATAACTAAATATTTTTGTATATTATAATTTTTTATAATTATTAATTATATTTAAAATAAAAATTAATAATTATCTTTCATTATGTAAAATAATTTTTTGTGTTACATTTAAAAATTTGTCATTTAAAACCAACGGCCAACGGCAGTTAGGTTACATTGTTAAGCTATAAGCTAATTGATAAGCTTGTTTCAATTGTGAATAAAATAAAAGTGTTCAGTAGTAAGTTTCTTGTGACTTTTATTTACTCTTGGGACGTAAATCCTATGGACGCTGATAGTTAGCCTAGCCACGCGCCAAAATATACTATTCATTAAAGCCATACAATAAACTCCTGTTTACTTATACCGCCTTAGTAACTTAAAGCCGTAAGTTAGGTTATATTTCATCGAATAATGGTCAGGAACGAACACGTGTCGAAGTCGTAGACAACACCTTTGTTTATTTATGCCCTCCTAGTAGGTTTGGATCGTAACTTAGGTTATGTTATTAACAAACATTCTTAGAATAAAAATATATAATAATTTGCTGACACATGTCCTATTGATCGAAATTGTATTTGTGCCGTGTTATAAAATAGCTAAGTAGAAAATTCATAGGTTGAAAAATATTTACAACCGACGTAATTCTTTTCAAACAATAAATAATAACAACAGCAATAGTATCAAAATAAAACTTACACGTTTAGGGAATATTTACTAATTAGTAGAATTCAATGATTTACAAATCTGTCTTTATAGATATTTGTTGGTTCTTTGAACCTGGGTGTATTTAAGAATGTATTTAGAATTATATATGTATTATGTTTAAAAGTTAGTTGTCTATCACCATAACACATGTATTGTGTTACTTACTTTGACGATCGTGAGCTATTTTATTTATAAACACCCAAATTTTTGAACATTGTGTATTTTCAGTTATGATGGTGATTGATGCTTATCCTGATCCTTAGTTAAACTAATGTGACAGCGGTCGCGAGCCCAATCTATATCTATACTGATATATAAAGCTGAAGAGTTTGTTTGTTTGATTGATTGATTGTTTGAACGCGCTAATCTTAGGAATTACTGGACCGATTTGAAAAATTCTTATAGTGTAAGATAGTCCACTTATCGAGGAAGGCTATTGGCTATATCACATCACGCTAAGACGAATAGGAGAGGAGCAGCAATAAAAATATTACGAGAACGGCAAAATTTAAAAGCTTTCTTGTGCTTGTAAACGGTGAAAGTTATTCAAAAATCATGTACTACAAAATTATTCCCATCTAAATGTTCTTAATAAAAGTCCGCGACAGTATATGTCTAGCCTTTAGGGTTAACCTAATTTAACCACTTTTTTAGTTATCAAAATTCTATATTACAGTTTAATCTTTTCACGCGGGCGAAGCCGCTGGCGAAAGCTAGTGAGTTATAAAGCTGAAACAGCAACGGGCGAGGGTTAATAGTTCGAGGTGTTGATGGACGTTGAGGTCTCTTATTGCTACGAGTAGTATGCGACTGCGACTACGGAAAATCAGTGTAAATAGAACCTTCCGTACGTGGACATAGGATCTCAAACAGGTCGTTGGATGCATATCCAGACTATTGTTCAACAGTAGACTTCAGTTCATCGAAGAGAGAGTGAGAGTAAAAGGAAGATAGGAATCTTTATCCTATATATAAGCATATATATCGGCATTAATTGTGCTCAATTTTTATCGGTGATTTAACTGTGTAAAGCGTAATTGGACGTTAGATTAAAACTGAGCACGTATTAATATAATGTTCGCTCATTAATATATTAATAAAAATATACTTTCTTGGCTTTATGAAGTCCTAGTATTCGCAGTCGCTTTAAATGAATACTTCTACATGAACACTTCATTTGTATACCAAAGCATGTATATACGAGAAACAGATAAGGTTAAGTTACCGATGTATGGGATAATAATATCCCTGTCAAACATGCAAATTTGTATAATATTTGTCTCTCTCCCTCGACACACTCCTGTAAGTGTTTGTAGTTGCTATCAATATACTTACTACATCAATACTTTCATAAGTTTGCTGACGTGTAAATGAACGTATGCATAGTGCATTACTTTATCTCTTTCCCGCGATATACACTTGTGCGTGTTAGCTGTCGTTATCAATCAATTGCTTTGCACCCTAATACTTTCATTTGTTTACTGACGTGTAGATGACGCAAACAGATTTGCATAACCGTCCCTTTTACTCGATACACCAATTTACCAAACATCGAACTCGCATTTTGCTGAATTTTTCCAATTCTTCGCAAAATAAGCTAGTATAATTGTTCATTAGAACCACGATAACCTAAAATCCAAGGGAAACAAAATATTTTAAATTATAGAGTATTTAACTTATCAAGTGCTTGTGTCATAATGGTAGTGGTGAGGGAGAGGGGGGGGGGAGTGTTGTCTTGAGTGAGTAAACGTAAAGTAGTGAGAGAAACTATAATGACCTAGTAAATACATTTTGAAACATCCTGACGTGTGATGTAGCGATTTGAACCCACGTCTCCAATATCTTGATTTAAGATTCCTTTTACGAACTTTTTATAGTGAATTTAATTACCTTTATATAGTGAATATAATCTATAGAATACCATATAAAGCAAATATGGGTTAATATGGAGTATACGAGTATCATCATTATTTATTGTGACACTCTCAGTTACAGGGCTGCTTATTGATTGCCTTCTCTAAATATAATTAATAACTCTATGGAAATACCACGAATGAAAAGGATATTTTGAAATTATGTACTCGTAAAAATACTGTTTAAAAGTTAGGTACAATAGTTAATTTGTTCCTTATTTATTTATATCTCTGCATAACAAACGCGTATTAATTGCATCATTATCGTATTAAAAAAGTATAAGTAAACAAGAGATAATTTTTTTTGCCTTTCTTTTGGAGGTTATCGAAAGTTCGAGGCAAGTTTAGGGTGCGTTACTAGAAATGCAGAAACGCGAAGAGGTGGCCACTGCACTACACTACTGCGGCTCGAACACCGACAACAGACAAGGACAAAGTTATCGAAAAGGCCACGTGTGATAAGGATCACTACTTGAACTTACACACACTATTACAAAACGCTGCACACTTACTTTCTCCGATGTCTCTTTATATATATATACGTCGGTAAACGAGAGTAAGTGTCGATGTCACAGGTATTGATTTTTAGCCACAACATGTACTAGGATTTCATGAATGTAAAGAACGTACATTTTTTACCTGCCCGCTTATTAAAATGAGTAAATAATAATCCACATTAAAGCATTATCACTACATATTATAAAACAAAGTCGCATTCTTTGTTTGTCCATATATCCCTATGTATGCATAAAACTTTAAAACTACGCAACAAATTTTGATGCGGTTTTTTTAAATAGATAGAGTGATTCCAGAGGAAGGTTTTTACGTATAATAACATTCAATACGGAGTAGAGAAATACTGTAATTTTTGAGGTTTCTGTAAATAATTACATTTGTTTCCGCTTACATTGCAAACGCTGGTTAAACCCTACGAGATTTATCAAAATAATGTACTAAGTATTTGTACACCTTCAAAAGGTCTACAGAAAAGTCCGCCATGGTATATGTCTATCTCTTATGAATAACCCACTATAGATTTTTTTTTTGTCATTTACTTTTTACGAAAAATAATGCCTTATTTTTAAAGCAATTTTTATACAATACAGCATTAATCCTTATGCAATTAAGTATCAGTATCTTCGTGTTCGATCAATGACTGACGAAACTCAAATAATCCAAATATTATCCATTGCGTTGTTTTACTTTTATACAAAGGGGGACTTTACACAGACGAGATAATAAAAGCCTCGATGCCTGCGGCCGAATTCATTTCGTTGTAACGATTTTTTCAATTTGAAAATGGAATCATATAAATAAAACAACTAGTGAGATAGAAATTTTATTGAATAAGTATGAATAAAAACCACGTTAGTACACATACATTGATAAAAGGTGATCCACACAAAAAGTAAATTCAATCGTATCACTCTCAGTGCACATTACTTATCAGAGTAAGGTACTATATTTTTGGCAAAAGTATTATGTTAAAATTAGTACATGGAAAAATATGGTAACACACAAATAGTTTTCATCGCTCATATACGGTCATCAAGAGTTACAAATAGAGAATAAAGTATTCCAACGATGTAATAAGTAGGTATATTGATACCAGTGATCTTGGAATTTCCAATTCAATTTTTAATAGTCTGTGTAGACAACACTACCGAAATATTGTTATAATACGATATAATGGAAAAAATTCAGTAATAGCGGAGAACTCGGTTTGGACTGCTTTCATAAATACGGGATAGACAGATGAAATATCAATTACATCTTTGATTATTATGAAAAGACTTGATTAGAAGTTTGAAACGAAAAACTCGTGAAGCATTACTTAATCCACTATCTTCTTTATTGCTCTTGCAAATGATATAAAAATGTTTAGAGTTTTCTAAATATTGTCAAATGCATGCTCCCCAAGTTTTTCGTTTAAAATCGAATTTATTTTGGTAGTAATTCTAACTGCATTTTTCGTTCCGTGTATATGAAAGTTTTCTTATTATTTATAAGTAACTAAGTTAACTAAGTGTCAAAGTTTAACTTTCTCAAAGTTGTTTAAAATCAATTTTAATTTTTTGTTTCTTTTATATATCATTTTAAAGGCTTGTAATGGATCCGAAAAAAGAATTATTTTTAATATAGCAAACTTTCACAATTGAGGAAAACTTACATAATCATTTTACGATAAATCGTCGCTGTTTATACATTAAACAGTGAATATCATAATTATATAACTAAAATCAACTTAGACAAGCCATTTTGATTGCTTTAAAGATTTTATATCGTAATCTAAATAAAGAACACGGCCAACGCTCTATGTTGGTTGACCATAGACAAATATATAAATGTCGATACTAAAAATATATTTAATAATTTTTATTCATGTACTACGATAGTATTCTCATTACATTCATTTTTAACATTGATACAACACCAAAAATAATTTATGTCTAGTTGTACAATAGGTATGTTAAGTCATTTATAAGCGACGGACTATACAAAAAGCTAATATATTTGTGCTAAAATAAACTACGCGTATTCGCAATACACAGCACCCAAAATTATTAATCTAAATTACAAATATTAATTCACATTGGACTAAAACAGGTACATATGCAAATGCACATATTTTAGAATACAACTGCACTACATTGAATTATTTCATAATTTTTATTATTGCTTTTCAGTGTTAAATTGAAGGGGCCAATTAAAGTCGATTTATTAATTAGCTGGATTTGTCCAACGTGAAAAGAAAACTTAAAATAAAGTAATATAGGTATAAATTTTTTAGGAAATAAAATTACAATATGAAATTTAGAATATTAATACACTTAAATATTGCTTAGCATAACAATTATGGCACAGTAGCCACGAAAATCTTGAGGTAAACAATGTTATCATGTTCTCGCCAACTCATTAATCATATAGCTGATTAGACGGAACAAATATTGACTTTGTACAAACGCCAAATACCTACTCTAATTCGATTGCAAATGCATAATCTTTGTTATATATTTCAACAATTATTATTAATAATTTCTTAGTAATTTTTTAATTTTTTAAACAATAGAAAAAAATTGTCTCTAAATATGTTATATTAAAAACATAGCTAATTATAACCATCATTCATTGTATTTTTTTCTGTACTTTTTTGGAAGCACATAAATAAAGTTAGTGTAAATGTAAAGTGTAAGTTAATTACAAGTAAATTATTTAAACCAACATTTTAAACGTTTTCATTTGTGATCGAATTTCTGTAACAGTACAAGTTTGTTTAATAATAAAGACCTTTTATTACTGCACTTTACTTTTATTTGTCCTGAAGAAGCAACATGTAAGGGACATGTTGCCTCTCATTCTTTACGTATCGAAACGAACTATCACGTCAACTACATGTTAATTACATTTTCAGAATGTTCCGTATTAAAATGTCGACTTACAATTATGTTATTAGAACTTTTATGTCATTTACATGTTATGTAAAACAAAAATAAATTATTTATCAGATCCTCATTAGATTAGAAATTGACAACACATAAAATAGATATTTGCAATATTATAGACACAGGGTGTATTGTGCGTAAATTCTGAGAGATACATAATCTTATTTAATTATACGTTTTATTATTTCCTCGTTGGTTAATAAGACTGTAATGTTCATTAAAGAGATTACAATTCCAAATTCTAGTTTTAAAACTAGAAAGAGGTCACAGTAAACTACACCGCTATAACTAGGAAAAAATGTAGCTCAAGAAACTTGCTTTAAATTATATAATTAGGTTCTGAAGGTTGGGTTCAGATACTGTTATTGCGTCTAGATCAAATGGAGATAATCGGTAACAATAATATAAATATCACTACCTAAATACCCAATTATAATGCAGGTGGTTTAACCTCACAGATTTTATTTTTGTGATGGAGATATTTCCGGGGTCGGAGAGTGACAGAACAGAAGCCTCTGTTTATTCCATTACTACGGTCCATGCGGACGAAGCCGAAAGCTAGTAAATATATATAAATCAGTAAAATGTATCCTATCCAGTTCCATTTAAAATTATCAATGAAATGAAATTACTATGTAAAATAACGGCGGAATCCAAACAGTTTGTTGGAAAACTGTTTTCTTGTAATATATTTCATGTTTTTTTTTGTTGAGTAAAATGCTACGAAAAAATAAAACAGTGTTCCATTTATATTTCGATTTCTTTTTAATAATACATAAAAAGGTAGAAATATTACATGAACATTAATATCGATAGGAGTATTTGCGTTACTTTGCAGAGACAAATTATGGAAGAAATTTAATTTTTATGATTCTATTAGATCAATTACTTAATTTTCATATATAAAACACTGATTGATATTGACGACAGTTTTCAACACGAAGACATACGTGAACCAAATCTAGATATACTACATTTGCACAGACACCCACATTTGGAAAAACAAAAGACATCTCAAATATCGAGTGATCAAAATTTAATCCAATTTTAAGGGTCATTCTACATAAAATTTTGCGATTTACGTAGAATATTAATTTGCGAGTTAAGAAGACATTGGCGTCTACTTAAACTCAACATAATAAAAAGAAAAAGTATACAAAACATTTTTCAAAAAGATTATACGTAATTGAGATTACGTATAATCGTAAATTAATAATTGAGGAATTGAGATTAATTATTTAAATTTTTTTAGAAGTAGCATGACGATTCAAAAGCACTTTTTTTACAAATTTACTTGAATAAAGTATATTTTAAATATGAGTATAATAAAATTACACCTAAATATAACTGGACAGAACTGAAAATAATAAACGCTTAAAAATATTTAAGGCTTTTTTGGAAATTAACGTTTCTTATATTGTCACTCACTTAACAGTACAGAATTTATAAGCTAGTCGGCTCTTTATTATATGTTCTACTCATTTTTATCACAATATTCGTCAGTGACAAGACAATAAGATAAAGCGTTACTATCTCCTAATTAACACACAGGCGGAGCAAACTAATGTTTGTTTTATAAAGAGATAAATTTATAAAAATCTTAATTAACTTCAAGATTTGAAAGTGCTGGTAGAATAAATATGACAATATACACGAAGGGTGTTCCTCTGAAGCTTAAAAGCTATTACGAAAAAATGACAATTAAGGCCTGTTGTGTCAAATCCCGCTAAATCCCTCCCTTTCAACTTAACTTTCAATTAAAAAATATAAATCTAGGTTAAAATAACCGAGCAAATTTTGCCATTATGCTAACCATCAAATCCTAAGTTTAACAATTTGCCACTCTAGGCACATTACCGCTGCAGTATTTCCATCCATTTATTTAACTTCTGACATATACACGCTCATAGAGTTCCGTAATTATTACATTAAAAATACAGTAAACAAATGCAATGCTTTTTGAGAATCCAAAAATTCTCATGACATGACAATAAGACCTCTAATACTTGCTCACACAACCTATTGATCGATACTATAGTTGATCAGAAAATGATTTTTATTTCTTTGATATTCACATATTTTATTATTTCGGTCACTTGTCATCTTTCAAAAATCGGACTTAAAGGGTTTGACATAACAGACCTCAATTAACGAGTAAAGAGCGCTTTTGTGAAACTTATGAAGAGGCACTTAAAAAGTTACTCTGTGTCGAACGTAAAAATGTTATTACGTCAATATAGGAATAAATTCGAAAAGAATTTTATTTGCAAAAACATCAGGATGGTATTGTGAAACTATAAGACTAGACCCGGAGAAGAGTGATTTAAGCCATATGTATACGTAGTATTATAAGAAAATAAACCCGTAATAAGTAATACTCAGGAAAAGATTAAGCTTAAAAGTTGTCTCCTTGAATGCCATAAGTAAGTATATAAATAATAATGATATCATAAGAAATTGTTCTCGTTCTCGAACTCTATATTTATCACGAGAATATGACATCGAAGTCGAAAACGTATTTATTGTAAAATGCAAATTACTAACGCGAGAATATGACAATTAATTGGGCAAGAGCGCTTATTCAAAATGTAATCAAAGCTTTCAAAGTATTATCAAAGCAAAACAAAGTATAAATTCTACCACAAGGTTAAAAAATAATTTCTGAAAAATATTCTATCATGTATCATGAAAATGATCTGAAAGTATTTAAAGTAATACACAAAAAGCGCTCTTTGCGATATACACAATGCTACCCTGAGAACATTACAATAAATTTGCTGGATTATATATACATACAAAAATACACAAACAACAATCCAATTGACTAGTAGATATAAAAAGACCTTGTTATAAATACGTCAATACTATAAATGTGCAACACGCGCGCACATTTATTGAAAATCTATGTCGTTTAATAAAACATAAAGGAGATCTTAATAACACCTACAAAACGCACTAAATTACATTAATTATTACAATTTGTGAACTGCACTTTTTGAACACCAAACATTTTCATATACCCTAAAGTTAACGACAGTTTAGCTAAATAAAAAAATATATTGTAGGTATCATTTTAATACTATGACAGTCATTTGTATCTACTTGAGTGTACCTATTTAGGCGATTGGTCTATCAGATCAACGCTCCGATTATTCATCGTAAAGCCAACCTTACACCATCATTCGTGTAAAAATCTCGCTATCGAATCGCATCGTATAAGATTTTTGTACAAGTACTACAATAATAATATTATAATAGCAATAGTAGAAAGAAAATATATTTGTTGTCATTTGGCAGAAACTCTTGGACAGTACACATTTATGAATATACTAATTTTGCAATACCGATAAGAAAACACTCTTTACCTCTATGTAGATTGTGGCTCTAAACGGCGCGGAGACCCTGGAAAAATACAAGATGTTATAACTCAACCTGATTGATAACTTTACAATATGAAAAACCTTATATGAAAGCAAGACGGCGTTATTTAATTCTTGGCCTCTATTTACTTGCAATTGCTACTTTATGTATTTGCAATTCAGGGAAATGTACTTTATGAAGTTTTTCTAGGTTATTTTTAAAGATAACATTTTACAAATGTAATGATAGAAAAAAATTCTATCGTTACTTTTGTGTTAAGGAATTACGCAAGGTAACGCTTTTATATATTAGGTACAAAATTCAACCTCCATCGTCCTATTGGTTATATTATCTAAATTTTTCTTGATTTCAAAAAAGAACAGAGGCTTAATAGTTACGCTTCATTAACTCGCTGTTTACATTTTAAGTTCAATAAATATTAAATAAAAACGACTCTGACTTGAAACCACTTTTATCACGTTTACCGTAAATTTAAATCATTGAGTTCAATTAGGTTTAATCATTTATGTAATAAAACCAAATCGAACTCAATGGTGTAATATAATTTTGCATCGAATGGACATTTGGCATTAGAATTACAAGAACGACCCATGCTGAGTCACAGAACACCCTGACCAAATAGAACAACTCGTATAATTACGAAGAACTAAAAACCAAACCAAACATCATAAAAAGCTTAGCTACAATCAATGTCAGATATTTAGACCCTACGCAACAGTTAAAAAATTATTTATACCAGACTTGAAAATTTAAAGATTAATCGTCAGGACTTAGAAGCGTAAACAATGATTACCTATGGCTAGTATTACTTATATAACTTGGCCAAAACTGTGCTAAATGAAACCGTGGGCCATTCTAGTTGTCTACCTACGAGTAAGTATATCGCATGAATACTTGCCTCTATGAGTGTGACGTTTTAGTTGAAACGCTCGGAATGTAATTATCGCATCTTCCTCGCCGAGTCACCGCGTGTAGACGGCGTTGGGACCAAAGTAGTCTCCACCGCCTAACCGTACACCCGTGAAAGGAAGGGTTAGTAGGATTCTATGGACGTTAGTTATGCGCAGGAAATACTAACTACAAATCACTACATTAACGACAACATGTCTCCAGGATCTATTATTATATTCCAAATCAAATAGTTATCATCATTCTAGATTTTACATTAAATTTGATTGTATTCCTTCACTTTTTTACTGCTACCATTCTGTTCGCTTCGACAGTAAAACACTCTTATATCATCAGACAGGTACCTTTTAAAAGAATTTCGTTTACATATACTACAGTAAGCAACTTTTAGCTGCAGCTAAATGTGCCGATATCTAAAAATGTTATTATCGGGTAAAAATAATGCGCAGATATCGGAGTTGGCAACTGATAAAACTAAGCACGAGTAAAATCGACAAATGTCGTTGTTGTGCAAAGATAAATACATATGTACATAGCACACTTTATAACAATTCAAGAATAGATTTGCATAACTTTTGTTTTTTTATCATATATGCATAACGATATATATAAAACATATATTAGTCACATTGTATAAAATTAAATAGGTTTTTTTTATTAAAGGTAGATAATACGATGTAATATAAATATATTAATCTAGTGATAACAAAAAAAGTATTACCATGCCAATGCTATTTTATTTTCTGGAAACTAGTTTACTAACTACGATAACGCTTGGTGTGTAAGTGTTTTATATTTAAAGTAGCAAACGCTAGCGGCCCCGCACGTGTGTAATCTAAAACCGTAATATAGTATTTTGATAACCATAAAAATCGTTAGTGGGTTAACCTTAAAAGCTAGACATATGCTGTCGCGGACTTTTACTTAGAACTTTTAGAAGGGAAAAATTTTTGTTAATAATAAATAAAAATTAGTAAAAACAAATAAAGAATGGGTAATACTATCTAGCTTTTGTGCGCTAAACTATTAGCGTTTTATGGAGTTTGAAATTCATCTGGTTATAGCCTTTTTTGACGAATTAAAAGTAAATATATTACTACTTCCATAATATACCGTCGGTTAAGAATATCGCTACAATCGAAAAGCAAGAAACGATATACTTTCTTGTAAAGCATTAAAAGCAGCAACTGTAGTTCATTTGTGTATAAAAAAATTGAGTTATCGTTGTCCACTAGCTATCAGGGCAATGACGTTTACAGTGAACAGTTTTTCATAACGGAGAGCTTTATTTCTTTTGAATAATTTATTAAAGGCTATAGACTATATAACATCACGCTAAGATGAATAGGAGTGGAACAGCTATAAAAAATAGTACGACGACATTATTTAAAGCTTTCCTTGCGTGCGCTGAGTAAACGGTAATAGTTATTCAAAAATCATGTATTACAAACTTGTTCCCCTCTAAAAGTTCGCGACAGCATATGTCTAGCTTTTAAGTTACATATAGTTCTCCTCTAAAAGTTCAAAATAAAAGTTCGCGACAGCATATGTCTGGCTTTTAAGTTACATATAGTTATACTATAACCATTTTTATGGTTATCAAAAAAGTATAAATACGGTTTTAAAATTTCCACGCGGGCGAAGTCTCTGGCGATTGCTAGTGTTTCTATAGTTAACCTTCACCTTATATCTGCAGATAAAATAGAGAAGAATTATTATGATATTGACATTATTCATTACCTTTACCTTGGAGATGTCCACGCCTGTAACACCCTTGACCAGATCAGGAATGCACTGCACAATGCTGAGAACTTCTCCAGTAAGCTTAGCAGCGCCAACTTCACCACCACCGCACGACACCATGGTCACTTTACGGGCCTGCGACAGCGGAGCTGCTACTTCTGCTGCCACCTAATGGAAAAGCGATTATCATCATCCTCCTGCCCTTATACCACTCTAAGTGGGGTTGGCACAACATGTTACAAACATGTTGTCATATTATTTGTGTTGTCGCCATTGACTTCCGCTTTGTATTTTATAGCAACACAGTCATGAAACAAGAGTATCGCGCCCTTTTTGACTGAAATGTTGGCAACACTGTGTCGTGTTGTTTCCGGTGGAGTCTTTCTATTGATAAAATGATTCAGTGGTTTCAATCTTTGTTCGTCATTCAAGAGAAGTGCATCTCGGAACGGGAATTGTGGTATTCCTATTATATCGTGTTATTGTATATAGTGTGCGCTAACATTTGGCTACGTATTTTACGACCGGCCGCCTGCCTGACGTCAACTTACCTTAGTCGTATTTTACGACTCCTCAGTAAGAAAGAGGGTGGTCTATTCTACTCAACCGGATACCACACGGTGGGTCTACTTACCTTAGTCGCCTTTTACGACACCTCGGTAAGAAAGAGGGTGGTCTATTTTACTCAACCGGATTCCACACGGTGGATCAACTTCCTTAGTCGCCTTTTACGACACCTCGGTAAGAAATGAGGGTGGTACTATTCTATTCAGCCGGATACCACACGGCGTATGGAAAAAAGATTATTGAAGAAAGAAAAGACAGAGAGAAAAATTTATTTATGGCGTTAATTTCAAGTTGACTTTGTAAATAAAGTTATTAAAAAGTAGGCTGACGCTCAAAAGTGGAGGCTTTATTAACACGTCAAAATCGAGGCTATCCACCTTCTCAATACGAGAATAGATAGAAGACTGAAAAGTACAAAACCTTTTGAGTAAGTGTAATCTATAGTAATATATATATATATATATATATATATATATATATATATATATATGTATGTATGTATGTATATATAGCTGAAGAGTTTATTTGTTTGTTTGAACGCGCTAATCTCAGGAACTATTGAACCGATTTGAAATATTATTTCAGTGTAAAATAGTCCATTTATCGAGAAAGGCTATAGGCTATATAACATCACGCTAAGATGAATAGTTTAAGTTATCGTGAAGTTTGTGAAGTTTGCTTATTCGCCTTTTGGTTAGATCGTAACTTCGATAAGGTACTTCTATTGTGATTGTTCTTTATAATAGTAAATACAAATATGATTTACACAACTTTTAAAACAGTGCAGGTTACCTTACGATGTTTTCCTTCGCCGAAAAGCGTGTGATAAATTGCAATTATAAATTAGACACATACGTTTAAATAGAAATACTCATTGGTGCCTGCCCGGGGTTTGAACGGGTGACCCACTGGAAATAGTCTTACTTTCACACCGCTGAGCTACCACAGCTTCAAAACTTCAGTTAAATAATTCTAATACGAGTATAATATAAATTAGAGAACGTACTTTTTTTATAATGAATTGTCTATTTAGTGATAAGGATTACCATATTTTCGTTTGTTATCAGTGCACTGCGCTGTCGTATACCTTAAAAATTATTGTATTTATCTATGATCCGGAATTATAAAGGTAAGTAAGTATCATTACAGTAAGCTTTAAGATATCAGACCGATTGTGAAGCGATTGATCATATGTGATTATTATTTATTTATAAGTTGAAAAGAAACAAATAAGAAACATTAATAATTTCGGTTTAATTTAACCCCTAATAGTAGTTGTCACTTGTCGTTTTGTACTATTATGATGTTCCGTTAAATCATTGTACTCATTCCTATGTACGGAAGACTAACGCAAAGATTGCATAAATAAAAAAGAAATAAAAAGGAAAACCTACCGGAAAGTCGGTTTCGTATATCATTTCTTCATGTTTAAGGTTACAATACTTTTAGAACGAACGAAATTTTCTAAAAACCGATTTTATACAAAATATTAATAAAAATAAACCTACTGGAAAGGGGTGTAAATGTTTCATTATTTATTAAATTATGCTCATAATCAATAAAGAACGTTAATTATTAACCAAGAGAACAAGCCAGACTTTCGATTTCTGTAGTATTTCCAACCATTAATTTAACTTTTGATATATACACGCCTGCGAAGTTCCATAATTATTACATTAAAAACCACAGCAAATATATGCTTTGCATTATGGGCGCTTTGTTTTTTTTTAAATACTGAGGTAACGTGCTAACTATCACCAATTCTTATTAAGCAGAGTTAATTAAGTAGATGATTAAAATTTAACCACCATTTCGTTGCGATTGACACAAATTGGCCGTTGCTTTCTTTGCGAACGATATTTTCTATCACTTATGAGGATGTTATTGATAAATAATAAATACTATTTTTTGAGAAATGCGATAAATGTAAGTACATATTTGTTTTAATAGCAATCATATAATCAGTTAAATGCTTGTTTATTTATAAAAAACGTTAAGAAAAAGAGGATATCAATATGATAAATCGATTAAAACTTGTACGTAAATAAAATCGATTGTTTTAAGAAATCTAGTGAGACATTATACAGAGACTAGTGAGACAACAAAAACCGATAAATCACATTTTGACGTTTTTTTATTTTGTTGCCAATTGGTTGTTCTCGTATATATCTTACTCTATGGTTAATGTAACCTGGTCAAAAATGAGTTTTTCTGTTAAAAAAACTTATATGTGGCTAATTGTTAATTGCAATTTATCACACGCTTTTCGGTGAAGGAAAACATCGTGGACACCTGCATATATCTAGAGAATTCTGGAGATATGTGTAACCTACCAATCCGCACTGGAGCAGCGTGGTAGGTCTTAGCTCCAACCCTTCTCTCCAAAAACGGAGAGAAGAGGGCTATTCTCAGCAGTGGGATAGTAACAGGCTGCTACTTACTTTTTTTTTATTAAAAAGTACAATCGTAACTCAAAATTAATTGATGTACGCGCTATTTAGCAGCGCACCATAGGAAGTATATCCGCCTGTTTCATTACTAACCTTGGGTAGTGTCTCCAGCATCATGTCCACCATCGCAGCCGAGCCATATTCTTTCCAAGCATCTGCTTTCTTCGTCATTTGTTCCGCATCAGCAGACGCTTTCGCCTTTATAGCGAACGCTTCGGCCTGTAAGTAAAGGATACTAAAGTAATACGACAGATAGCCCTAATTGCTGACTTTCATTAGATGTAGAGCTATAAAAATACTGCAAAATAAAATAGTCGAGTGATTGTTATTTGTGTACTATAACAATAGTGTAGACTATTAAAGAAAAGTCTATGTGTCTTTTAAAAATAATCATAAATGCAGTCACTAAGGCAAACAATGTACTTATCATTAAAAATCATTAAACATCAAGACTCTCAACAAAAAAATAATCAAAATTAACTTTATTATTGTTTAATACTAAATTAGCCATCGGTTTTAGTAAGTAGCGGTATGTTACTCTCCCACTGCTGAGAATAGACCTCTTCTCTCAGTCTTTGGAGAGAAGGATTGGAGCTAAGACCTACCACGCTGCTCCAGTGCGGATTGGTAGGTTACACATATCTCTAGAATTCTCTAGAGATAAGCAGGTTTCCTCACGATGTTTTCCTTCAACGAAAAGCGTGTGATATATTCCAATTATCAATTAGACACACAGGTTTTAACAGAAAAACTCATTGGTATCTGCCCGGGTTCAAACCTGTGATCTCCTCGAAAGACTGATACGGTGTTACCGCTGGGCTACCAAAGGATACTAATGGAAGCGTTATTAAAAAAAAAAAAGTTGTCATTACAATTTTTAATATCACAACAAAGAAAAATTTACAAAGCGATAGAAATGGCGTTTAGACCCAATGCAATGCAATGCAAACAAGTGTCAAATAACCGTAAACTAGGTTTTTTTTCAAAACTTCTAAAGCAAGAAATTACTAACTGTGCTATATACCGTAGGATATTTGTCAACAGTAAATGTCCTTTAAATTAATTTCCCTTATCCCACAATAAGTGGGGTCGGTTTACGGCTGGCCGCCTGCCTGACGTCAGCTTACCTTAGTCGTAATTCACGACACCTAGGTAAGAAAGAGGCTGGTTTATTTTACTCAACCGAATACCACACGGCGGGTCGACTTCCCTTGTCGCCTTTTACGACACCTCTGTAAGAAATGAGGGTGGAACTATTCTAATCAGCCGGAAACCACACGGCGATGGAATAACGATTACAGTATCGTAACTCAAGAATTCGGTCAGTTTAATACTAAACGTGCGATATATACTGAAAGATGCTGGGATAATTTATTATGATGAACTTTCATAGCTTACCTCACCGCGAACTTTGACAGCTTCAGCCTCAGCTTCTGCCTCGAGCACCGTCTTCAATCTGTGAGCTTCAGCCAATTTCTCAAGCTTAAACTTCTCGGCCTCTGCTGGTCTGCAAAATAACAAAAAATACATATTTCTACCAAACTTATATAGTTAGGTACGAGACCTCGTAGATCGAAATCCGCTACAGTTTGTATGATAAATTCATGTAATGAAACGATGCTTGTGATATTTAAAAGTAAATTTTGACTAATATCAATAGAACTATTTGTTACGAAACTAATGAGAATATTATGTTGCTATAATACATATAGCGTATAAATGGGAATATTATGATTATAGCAAAATAATATTCTCATTAGTTTTGTATTATGGACCTCCGTAGAGTAACGCCTAATTCTATAAATTAACTATTTGATAGTATAGAGTCAGTAACACCGATTATGCCGTGTGGTATCCGGTTGAGTAGAATAAATCACCCTTATTTTTTACCGAGGTGTCGTAAAAAATATGCCGTGTGGTTTCCGACTGTGTAGAATAAACTACCAATATTTCTTAACAAGGTGTCGTAAAGGGGACTAGTGTAAGTCGACAAGCCTTGTGGCTGTGTATAATAGAAAAAATTTGTGAAGAGACCTATGTCCAGCGTCTATTGGGAGTCTATTAAAGGAGGGGGAGAGATAGATAGAGCGAAAGAGACTAGGGATTGTATTAATCAAATCCGGGGTCAAACCCACGGGGTTTACCCACGAATGCTCTACACTAAACTTATATAATTGACTGATATTTATTTATTTTAATTGCGCAAAAAGCATCACGCGCTTTACATTGAATTGAACATATTTTAGCCTGCATATGTCTAAAGAATTGCCAGGATAATTCGCCCCATCAGATGAATAAAGTTAGTACATGTTATATGTATATACATAGGGCAAGTAACTTTATTTTTCATATTAAAATGAGTTAATCTCGTATATAGTATACATATATTCGGAATCTCGGAAACTGCTCCAACGATTTTCCTGAAATTCAGTATGCAGGTTTTGGAGAAGAAAAATAGAGCTGGCTAGGTTATTTTTTAATTCGTTTTATCCCTGTTTTTGCCGTTAAATGTCAAGTCAGCGTCGTCTTTTCGGGGAACGGGTGGTAGCGAGAAATGAAAATACCTAGGATCAAGCCCCATCTACCCTATAATTTTTTTTAATTTCTTTTTTTTATTCTGTAAAGCAAAAAATGTCAAATAATTTATAGAATTAGGCGTTACTTTGTTGAGATCCATAATACAAAAGTAATAATAAAAATTATTTTGCTATAATCCGCGATGAAGTAAAATAGAAAATATATATAGTGCTAAATGTAGAGTGGACAAAATCGCATTGCGATTTTGGTCGTGGAGTCTATCTCCTGATGATGCTTCAGTTGCGGGGCGAAACGATTGTTGAGTTTGTGATAGTGAACGTATATAGTGCTTGTGTATTGTGGTGGCGGTGGTGGAGGTTTGTGCATGTGTTTTTACGAATCCTGCATGTATCAGGTATGATAACCGATTGTCCACTGTACATTTAGGATTATATATATTTTCTATTTTACTTCATCGCGGATTATAGCAAAATAATTTTTATTATTACTTTTGAAAAAATGTCAAGTCAAAGAGCTGAAGACCGAGCTCAATAGTGTGATATTGGAGAGACCTATGTCCAGCGGACAAGGAGAGGTTGATGATGATGATGATGATGATGAAATGTCAATTCTCTCCAAGCAGAGCAGTGGCAGTTACGAGTCCGATCTCTTACCTGCGCACAGTAGCTTCTAGTTCCTTCTCTCTTCGCTGCACCTCCCATTTCAGCACGTTGATCTCTTGCGTGCGTTCCACTACCACGATCTGCATCTTCTCTTCCTTGATGCGCTGTTTGGTTTTCGCTGCTTGTAACTCATACGCCATTTCAGCTTCGGCCTTTAAGGGAAACAATTTAAGTAGAAAATCGACCAGAACTTCAATTACTTGTTTCGCGTTTTGCAAACAGTTAGATAATTTATAGAATTAGGCGTTACTTTGCGTTAAGTATGAAGTAAATGCAGTCTGTTTACTGAATAATACAATGGGCAACATGATGTCACATGATTTGTGTGGCATCCAACTGAGTAGAATAGACCACCCTCATTTCTTACCGAGGTATCGTAAAAGGCGACTAAGGTAAGTTGACCCGCTGTGTGGTATCCGGCTGAGTAGAATAGAACAACGTCATTTCTTACCAAGGTGTCGTAAAATACGACTAAGGTAAGTTGACCCACCGTGTGGTATCCGGCTGAGTAGTATAGACCACCCTCATTTCTTACCGAGGTGTCGTAAAAGGCGACTAAGGTTAGTTGACCCACCGTGTGGTATCCGGCTGAGTAGAATAGACCACCCTCATTTCTTACCGAAGTGTCGTAAAAGGCGACTAAGGTAAGTTGACCCACCGTGTGGTATCCGGTTTAGTAGAATAGACCACCCTCTTTATTACCGAGGTGTCGTAAAATACGACTGAGGTAAATTGATGTCAGGCAGGCGGCCGGTCGTAAAACGCAGTTTATTATGTTGTGCCGACCCCGCTTAGAGTGGGATAAGGGCAGGAAGATGATGAATGAACAACTTAGAATGGATTTAGATATTTATACTAACCTTCTTAGTTTGTACTTCGACATCGTAAGCAGATTTCTTTAATTCAAAGTCCCTTTGTGCTTTAGCGATTTCGGTATCGTTGAGAAATCTTGCCGCCATACGTTGTTCCTCGGCCATGGCTTCCTTAATTTTCGCTTCGGCCTGAGCCTCTGCCTCGCCTATACGCGCGTCTCTCTTCACTTCCGCCGTACGGGCCATACCCAACGCTTTCAAATACCCCTACGGAGCAGATCGTTTATATGATTTGAAGTTATTATTAAGTTGCCAATCTATGTTTAAAGTACAACCAATACAAATAAATAAATAAATAAATATAATATGGGACACTCACACACACGGTCGTCCGTCCCCAAAGTAAGTAACTTAATACTTGTGTTATGGTAGACAGACAACTGGTGAATATATACTTATATATTTTTCTTAAATACATACTTAAATATAAATATACAACCAGGCTCAAAGACCATCAAATTAATTTATAGAAAATGTTGGCCCTCGGCGGGAATCGAACCCGCGACCTGTAGGATGAAGGCAGGGTCACTACCTACTGCGCCAACGGGCCAGTCAAGACAAGACAAGACATCGATTTACACGGTAAAGGTACAAAAATGAGGGATTACAATCGTATTTTTATGAAATTGATTTTACTTGATACTATAAAATCTTTTTTTAATATATGTATGAATTAATTCAATGGCTGTTAAAAAAGTACTACTAAGATTCTTTAGTAAAAAAAATGATTTAGAAGTGGTTCTCAATTAAGCATATTTTAATTCTTCTATGGCAGATATGTCTGTAGCCATCGTATATATGACAAACTACACTCTACGTTCTTATTAGGTTAGATAAATCTCCATATGAAATAGTATTAAATAATATATATTAAATAGCTTTAATAACGTTATTCGTGCTTCTGAATTAGGTATGAAGAGAAGAAAATATAACTGAAATAGCAAACAAAAGTGAACAAGTCTAAAATTATAAATAATCTAGATGTGTAGCTTCAACGCTATAATCATAACGAATTATTTGAATATGTCAAACATTATGAAAAATAGTTTGCCTACTAATTTATGGGTGTAGATATCATTAGTGGATAAAATTACTATTCACTTACAAATTGTGAGATAATGAACACTGTCTATACGAAATATTTAAAAAGTAATCATATGTTTATGACAACATATGGACTTTCGTCAACCGTCCGAATTTTAAACAAAATCGTCCGTGGTATCATAATTAATGTTTAGAAACCGGCTATATTCATATCTTATTTTATCGGATGAACCCGACTAGTTTCAAGCCCATACGGGGCTCTTATTCAAGAGCTCTTTACGCGGCGTTATCGCAGCGGGAAACTAGTCGGTCCCATCCGATAAAATAAGACGTGAGTATAGTCGGTTTCTATACATTAATTATAAAATCGTCCATTAAAGTTTTAAAGTCTTAAATTACTTTAGACTACTTAACAATTTTTCTATACATCAGAAAGATTTTATATCAAGGCCATATCATATGCGATAAAATATGAAGAAATCACGGACAAAAGCCAATAAGGAAAAAATATAATACAACACCATGACTCATTATTAACCGCTCCTCGTCATACTCATCACACTAGAAGTCCCACCCTCCCCCATTTTCGCGGCCGTATTTTATGGCCGGCCCCGAACTTTTGACGCCGTTTATATTGATCTAGAGGGCAATGGCTGATGTCACCTAGTATCACATTTAACACAACGACATTAATAAGCAATTACAGAACAAACAGCTCATGCTCATCCTGAATAGTATTACACGTAGGTATTAACATTCAAACCTAATACGTACTAAATCGTAGAAATTTGTAGTTGGACTATATGTATTTCGATTACATTGTGCGTGAAAGGATTAGTTATGTAGTTTGTGCTATATAATAAAGTAAGATGGCAACAATTTTATTTTTTAATAGAATATTTGTACAGCTAGGAAAAACTCCTATCGTCGAGCTAAAATAAAGATATTATATCATCGGAGTCAGACCATAGAGTTATACTAAAGTAGAAAAGCCAGCCTAAAATGTGTACTATAATGAAAAAGACTAGATTAATTCATTTAAACATTAAATACTGTTTTCTAAGCGATTTATAATCTATACTAATATATAAAGCTGAAGAGTTTGTTGTTTGATTGTTTTAACGCGCTAATCTCAAGAACTACTGGACCGATTTGAAAAATTCTTTGACCGTAAGATAGTCCATTTATCGAGGAAAGCTATAGGCTATATAACATCACGCTAAGATGAATATGAGAGGAGCAGTAAAAAATGTTGCGAGAACGGCACGATTTAAAGCTTTACTTGCGTGCGCTAATTAAACGGTGAAAGATATTCGAACATCATGTATTACAAAATTGTTCCCCTCTAAAAGTTCTACATAAAAGTCCGAGACAGCATATGTCTAGCTTTTAAGGTTAACTCGCTTTAACCATTTTAATGGTAACCACGCGGGCGGAGCCGCTGGCGATTGCTAGTTTTTTTTATATAGCAATTCCAGCGAAGTAAACTACAAACGCGAATAATCACTCACACTGTCATCTACAAGTATCATTTATCAATATTAAATTTAACATCTTCGAGTGGTTTTAGATATGGCCCTTTAATCTTTAGTTAAAAAATGATTTACTATCTCAATAAAAAAAGATAAAAACACAGCGGCGAATGATATATCATCGTTCTTAATATAGAGGTTAATAGTATATTAATCTTTACCTCTAAACTGGATTAAGTAAGGCCAGTAACCTCGTTGTCTAAACCACTAAGAACTAGGGATGTTATGATAAAGGCGACGAGGGATTTTACATCCTATAAAGATATTAATGAACAATTCCGTTTAACAAAAGTAGTAATGGCGGCATTGACAGGAGCATCAAAAATATTTGAGTAACTATAGACTAAAAAAACCAGTTGATAAATATTCGTTCGGAATAAGTTAATAATAATTACTAAAGAAAGTAAAATAATTTACGTCTAAATCTCAAAATCCTCATTTAGTAGCAAATCTATAGGTTGTGTCGCAATATTAGGTTTTTATCTAATGATTCACATAAATTCGTGCAAGTACATCAAGTGCATTTACATTTGCAAGTACATTTGTAGCAATGTACAAAGCAAGCACTAACTAAGCGTCAAATAATTTATTGAAATAGGCGCTACTTTGTGGAGATCCAGAATACAAAAGTAATAATATTATTTTGCTATTATCCGCGCTAAAACAATAATCATGTTGCGATTTTGTCGTGGATTGTCTATCTCTCAATGATGTTTCATTTACAAGGCGAAATGACTGATAAGTTTGTAATAGTGAATATGTGTAGTGCTTGTGTGTTGTGGAGTTAATGATGGTGGTAGTACATGCATATATCCGGTATGAAAGTAACAAAGATAATGTAAATTTAACAGCGGACTATAGCTAAATAGTAGTTTTATTACTTTTGTCAGCGTTAAACATTTCGTCTGGACATGTTCTAAAAGTAAACCAAATAAAAAGTGTACTTCATAAAGCCAGCAACACACAAATTGAATAATTTATTTACATACCTTTGCTCCCTGACAAAATAAAAAGTTTTATTCAAATAGTCATACTAATTTAGTAAGTAACCTAATCCTATCTTAATAGCTATACATAATCAATACGAACATTGAATTGTAAAACATGTGTATATATAATTAGCATAGTCAAATATTTTACAAAGAATAAAAATTATATTATATTTTGATTATAAACTAAGAAACTTAAAGCAAGATCCAAAATAAACTTTGAAAAACACAAAAAAATCCGTGATATTAAAATAAGTCTAAAAATTGTATATATAAACATATTCTTTAACTTCGCCTACCATAACCTTTATTTTTGTCTTTGATATTAAATTAATTTATTAGATGTTGATATGATTTTTTAGTGATAAAAAGTTTATATTTGATCAAATATGGCGTGGAAGCTATAATTGAATACATAATGTGAATAATTATAGTAAATTTACCTCTTCATCCCTGATGTCCTTTAGGGTATAAGATACGACAGTGATTCCCATATTTATCAAATCACTGGAAGCCACTTCAAATACCTTGAACACGAAAAAAAAACCTTGCCTCAGTATACAAGAATACAAGCAAATGTATACAAACTAAAATGTGTTAGTTTAGCAAACAACAACTGCAAAGTAGTTTAATAAAATATTACATTTACTTGTAGGTTTTGGCGATCTCTATTTTATCGGATTGTCAAAAACGTGTGGTATACGGCTGAATAGAAGAGTACCACCCTCATTTCTGACCGAGGTATCGTAAAAGGCGACTAAGGTAAGTCGACCCGCTGTGTGGTATTCGAATGAGTAGAATTGACCATCCCCATTCCTTACCGTGGTGTCGTAAAAGGCGACTAAGGTAAGTTGAGCCACCGTGTGGTATTCGGTTAAATAGATTAGACCACCCTCTGTCTTACCGAGGTGTCGTAAAATACGACTAAGGTAGTTGGTGTCAGGCAAGCGGACGTTCGTAAAATACGTAGCCAAATTATGTGACAGCATGTTTATAGCATGTTATGCCGATCCCCACTTAGAGTGGGACAAGGGCAGGAAGATGATATTTTATCGGAGTGTTAATATTCTGTTAGACCTAAGTGATTTTCAGTTACTGGGTATAGGCCTGGGAGGCGAAACAGTTTCAAAGAGTTGAAAATAGAGCGTAAGATATATATATATATATATATATATATATATATGTGTGTGTGTGTGTTTCACAAATACAATCACCCTAGTGGTTGTGAAAGATTAAGCACGGTAGGAAGGTAAAACTACGGAATTTATCAATTTTTTGTTGTAAGGCTTTTTATGTCAAATTATGTAATTATACTTTATTTATTGAATAACTTGCCAATTTATATATTGTACTATTTTTAAGTTAAATGGCCGTCTAAGTTATTCTTATAATATATATCTTTACCATCATGGTCTTTTTTTGTTGCTATAAAAGAGTAATATCCTTGCGTTGATTTTAACATTTTGAACACAAAAGTAATGAGAATATTATTTTGCTATAATCCGCGATAAGAATCCGCGAATTATCGCGGATTATAGCAAGATAAATATTCTCATTACTTTTGTATTATGGACCTCCGCAAAGTAACGCCTAATTCTATAAAACATTTTGAACAATTATCTTCATATTTAAAACCAATATACGCAAAATTATTTCAGTCATTAAGTACTTATCGTTTTAAAACACTTACACGTTACTAATTAATAAACAATACTATTTTTGAAACTGAAATATAATCAGAGGTTTTGAGTTAATTAAGAACGGCGAACGATATACTACGAGGCTGTGCAGCATATATTTTAGGTTTTATGTGATAAAATATTACCTTTTTGGAAAAAATCTTCCTGTCTTTATATATTTCCTCAACTGTCATTGATCCCATTATTGCACGTTGATGACCCTCGAGGGTCACAAGCGCTATGTGTTGAATCTCCTGTTCAGATTTGCCGAGGAATTGCTCGCATGCTGAGAGCAACATCTCGGCATTTTGACCTTGGATCTTAACCTAAAATTATAACGTAATAATAAAATTTTACAACAGCGTTATCCCTAATGTCCTTTAGGGTATAAGATACGACAGTGATTCCCATATTTATCAAATCACTGGAAGCCACTTCAAATACCTTGAACACAAAAAAAATTACCTTGCCTCAGTACACAAGAATACGAGCAAATGTATACAAACTAAAATATGTTAGTTTACCAAACAACAACTGCAAAGTAGTTTAAAAAAATATCACATTTACTTGTAGGTTTTTGGAGATCTCTATTTTATCGGATTGTTAAAGCCGCGTGGTATCTGGCTGAATAGAAGAGTACCACCCTCATTTTTTACCGAGGTGTCGTAAGAGGCGACTAAGGTAAGTTGACCCACCGGTTGAGTGAAATAGACCAACCTCTTTCGTATCGAGGAGTCGTAAAATATGACTAAGGTAAGTTGACGTCAGGCAGGCGGTCGTAAAATACGTAGCCAAATCATGTGACAACATGTTTGTAACATGTTGTGCCGAACCCACTTAGAGTGGGATAAGGGCTGGAGGATGATGACAAGTCAACTCAATAGCTACAGTTCTGCGTACGTTTATATGCCTATTTTTTTCGGTCCAATAAGAAGTTTCCCAAATAACAGAATGATCAATGTCAGAATAAACATAACAGGTACTGACGTAAGCGATCCTAAGCTGAATATATCTAGTTGTAACTAGTGTTGAGTCTACTTCCAGGAAACAATGATTACAACTTAGTATGTACTCACATTATAAATTCTGACAGCGTTCAGAGTAATACAATACTAGTAATATCCCGCGGTTTCACTCGCGTAATTTTAATTTTTATACACCTTATTACAATTTTATAACTGATACCTATTTTTTGAATGTAATATAAGCCTATGTTGCTGAGTAAAGATGCAGCTTTCTAAAAGTGAAAGAATTTATGAAATCGGTCAGTAGTTTTTGTGTGAAAACATTACAAACATATATACGAATTTTTTCTCTTTATAATATTAGTATAGAAAAATTAGACAGAACTAAAGAGAACTGAATATTTTATCATAGGCAAATCATTACAAGCTACATCTGATCATATATTTATATGAATCTATTACAATTATTGAATTAGTTTTTTTTAATAAGGATTTAACTGTCACAATGGTGTGATAATATCTTGATAACATTCAAAACAGTAACACGGAAGAGATAAGATAATAAAATACGAAAATAATAACATTCCTTATATGCCTTCCATAGTAAGCTATTTCAGGTTATTATCAATTACTGTCAAATTTGTCAAACTAAAATACCTTTAATATAACAATTATATATATATATATATATATATATATATATATATATATATATATATATATATATATATACATACATATATATATAAAATATTGTTATTAGTAAGGTAATTCTATTCTAATTCATAATGTTTGATATTTGCGTACCAACATTTTCTTAATTATAAATTGTCTCACTTCGTAGGTTAGCTGGCAGAGATCTCTATCATAAGATAAGTGACAATTAGTAATAAGATAAGTTTACCAATAATGTTTTTTCCAACATTTTTATGGTACATAAATAAATAAATATTTATTTATGTACCATATATACATACATAAATAAATAAATATGTATTTATGTACCTTTCTTTGATGGTAGATTGTGAATTTAGCTATTCGCTAGTAGGTAGTAGTAGAAACAGTGGAGGTTTAATGATTGGAAAGAGAAGTAAATAAAGGTGGAGGTGGCATGAAATATTCCCGAACTGTCAAAATACATACATTCATATGGGCATCTTTCGCAGATAATATTGGTGAATAAATAAGTGTATTCATTTCAGTAAGCGAAGATGACATAGTTTTGTGGCAATAGCGAATAACAGACAGTTGCATTGTGTCGACATTTGGTTGTCTTATTTAACTATTAATAATACATGTTCTAGTATAAAATTTACTTAAACTATACTACTAGGGCATTTTCAAAAAGATATTGAGAGACAGATGATTAGTGACAAATTGATAGAGACATTGGTTAAAAAGCAGACCTTAGTAATATACCTTGAAATATAGATAAAAATAAATTAGGCCAGTGTTTACATAATTTAATTTAGTA
Source organism: Morpho helenor (assembly GCA_029227775.1). Classification (NCBI taxonomy): domain Eukaryota; kingdom Metazoa; phylum Arthropoda; class Insecta; order Lepidoptera; family Nymphalidae; genus Morpho; species Morpho helenor. The sequence goes on from JARGCU010000030.1 coordinate 13,874,185, forward strand.
AGATATTGCTATAAAGAGATATGTAGGTGAAACATATCCCAGGCTTTTTCCAAAGATTGTTTCTATTTTCAGCATACTTTTCTCAATAGCTTCATATAAGATTAACAGAAAATCTGGTTTAAACCTATGATGTCGAGGTAATTATGTAGGATTTTAAGATAATGCTATAAAGAGATATGTAGGTGAAACAAATCCCAGGATTTCTCTACAGATTGTTTCATACTTTTCTGAATAGCTTCACATAAGATTTACAGAAAATCCTTAGTTTAAACCTATGATGTCCAGGTAATTATGTAATTTATAATGACTGTACCTGCGCAATGCCTGTCACAGATATGGGAACACCTTGAATAGTGTACACTGTTGGTGACTCAACTTGCAGGGTCATTGTGTTAAGTGATATTCTCTGGACACGTTGTATAGCAGGCCACACAAATGCTCTTCCACCAGGCACCAGCAATGGTTTTGAGTAGCAACATCCTGTATATAAAATAGTGTGCAACATTACCTACATTTTGTTAGATTATTTATAAGCTGACTACACACCATGTACTATCAAAGTACATATATAAATATTCCTCTTAAAAAATTGATTGGGTTTTGTCTTCTTTGGTAGTATCATTAAAATAAATTGCTGTAATTATGGTTGTGCAATAAAATATAGTGTACATACAATGTATGAAAATTTATAAATAATCACAAATACTGAAAAACATTGATAACCACTTATTTTGTTACAAGAATAGACAAGGTAGTTGGAATTAAGAAACCCTTGTAGCTTTAGTCTAAATTCATGGTTGAACCTTGCACTAAGATTTTAATAATATAGATATATGACAAGAGGAATTTTCTGTTTAAATAATACCCAAATTAAAATTGGGTATTTTAACTTGTTCATAAATTCAAATTACTGACAATTTCTCTTCATTAAAGCTAACAAATATGAATCATACATTTAATAGCCTGGGGAATTCCGATGAAATTATGGCATGACAGGGTAAATCATTTTTATCTATATTACTATATTTCATACAAATAAAAAAATAATTCATAAAATAATCAAATAGAGTGTGATTTTTCACGTATATTTTCACCTATTAAAATTTGGTTAAAATGTGGCAATTTTTATACGAATAACTTCAATTAGATAAATAATCATTGTATATTTTATGTTACGCCACAATTTTAACTAGGCGGTGCGAAAAATGAATATCGCTTTATTGTTCTTAAAACAATCGCTTGCGTCAAAACTACAGTTGGAATTAATAACGTAATCAGGCAGATGAGAAAAATAAACGCCTATGGCAATTTGATCATTCGCTTAAATAACAATTACTAAAAAAATTTAAGATTATTTACCTGACACCACAAGAGCCTCATTTGGACCACACGTAACGAAACCCCAAGTCATTTTCAGTATTTTTAAGTGAAATTATTATCAAATAAATAAAAGTAATTAAATTATAAGACACTGTAAATCAAAACATAAATCGGCTTCTGTGGAATATTTTTTTATAATTTCATTAACGGCGTGAAATCAAGTCTTTTGCTTCTGAATAAATGGTAGGAGTACCATAGACCATTTTTTCAATAATATCTGCCTCAGAGGAAAAATATAAAACCTAAAGTCACAAGAACGCATAAATATCAAACTTGTAAATTATTGCATTGCGTAGCCAAGTATATTTCTGCCGTTTCCATAATCCACTTATAAGGTTCGTTCGTTTCGCTGCCTTAAATAAATATATTTATACATACCTAATAACGTTTACACAAACTTTTTTTTGTTGTAGGTATGTACCTATATTATTTTTCGGTTTTCTCCAATTCCGAATGGAAAATAAAGGTAGCAGCATATTTTATAAAGGTTATACCTAATTTTATATACATAGCTAATTTTAAGATTAATTGAAATTTTAATTAATTTTAGTTTAAATTAGTGGTACTTAGTTGCAATAGAACTGGTTCTAGCGGTTGTAGAATAACCATTAATCGTTTTATCTAAATACACACATACAATCTCAGATATCGAGATTGTAGTTTAGATGGATGCACGTGGCCAATATGAAAAAAAATACCATTATAATGAAATATTGCAAAAAAAATTATATATCTACTCGAGTTCTGTGGTTGAGCATTCACTCCTACATGTATGTTATCCTATCATTTGTCTTTAGTTATATTCCTTGTCTGTGAATGTGTCATAGAGTTATTATATGAATGTGTAGCTATATGGTACACCTCTATAGATGTTTGGAGCAAATACATTCTGAAAATCGTTTTTATATTTGTCAATAGATGACGCTCAAATATTTTTAAGTGTACTGTTTTGTAGTGGTTACTTTAATGTAACGGATCCTCATTATATAAATATATAGTTTAAAGTAACGAAAGTTCAAATGAGTTTGTTTAGTAAATCGAATTTGTGTTTATATATTCCCGTTTTAATTCCCGATCGACTGTAGTTCAAGCTCCTGATTTCTATCATTATTTTATCATATAATTAATAATTATTTTATTTTAAAAATGATATTTGCAATAATGTTAAGTAGGTACTAATTTTGTACTTTTGTAACTGTATGAGTAAAATATTACCGTCAGTCGGACTTTAAAAGGTGATAAACATCCACCCCAGATGCCGTATTTTAATAAATGTCACAAAAAGTGAGTGATGAACCAACAGCAAAGATATTATTACCATTTTTACCTACCTGGCCTCATTTAACTGTTTTAAATTTACTCTTTGAAGCACGGCGGGACTTAACTACTAAAATGCAGTCTTTATATAAGTTGTTTACATAATCATATAGTAAGCGTTATGTTAACGAGGGTATCCTGCCCTCGACCATGAAGTGAGTTGAGGAACGACACTCATTTTCTGCGTGGCTGATGACGACATATTATAAATAATGATACAATTATTAATAATATATTGATGTTGATAGCTCAGCGGTGAGACCATGCAACTCTTACAAGGGGGTCACGGGTTTAAACCCCTGGTAGGCACCAATGAGTTTCTCTTAAAAACTTGTGTGTCTAATCGATAATTGCAAACCTGTATATCTCTAGGGAATTCTAGGGTTATATGTAACCTACCAATCCGCATTGGAGCAGCGTGGTAGCTCTACGCATCAATCCTTCTCTCCAAAAGCGAAGAGAGGAGGCCTATGCCCAGCAATGGGATAGTTACAGGCTGGTACTTTATACTTTTATTGATGTAGGAGTGTGTCATAAATGTTTATAAAATGTGTAACGCACAAAATATCTGTAATAGTGGCATTCGGCAACATGTTATAAACATGTTGTCACATGATTTGTCTTCATATTTTACGACCGGCCGCCTGCCTGACGTCAACTTACCTTAGTCGCCTTCTATGACACCTCGGTAAGGAATGAGGATGGTCTATTCTACCTAGCCGGATACCACACGATGGGTCGAGTTACCTTAGTCGCCTCTTACGACACCTCGGTAAGAAATGAGGGTGGTCTATTCTACTCATTATTACTATTATTTAATAATTATTTATAGATATTTATCATACACACATAAGACATATATAAATCAATGACACTTATTTTTATTAAACAAATCCGTAATTTTTGACATTAACCATATTTTCTCAGAGTAGCTATAGTTATTATAATTCTATTCACACCTCCAGTACAAGTTTGAACCTTTTTCTCAAACAATGGGTCTCAGAAATATTTGGATACGGATTAATAATCGGATCGGTTAAAATATTCTGACATGAAATTAACTGAACGTTAATTAATTTCAAAGGAGATGAAAATCGTAAATATTTTACCAGAATTAATTAAATACATATTTCCATTGTTCAGGAATCTGTCAATCTGTTAGAAACACTTGATTTTAATAATTTAAAGGCAAAATTAATTTTCGTACAATTAACATTGGAATGCTTAAGATTGATTGAAAAGTTATTTATTAGATTTTAAACTGATGTTATACAAAGTACAGATTATATCAATCTTTATTTTCAATCCTTATTTTCGATATTGTTGTAGGTGATATTTAAATTTTTATACTATTATTTATTTACAGTGTCACAGGTACAGCTTTGTACATATAAAAAGTAAAAACGCGGGCTGTTACTATCCCACTGCTGGGAATAGGACTCTTCTCTCCGTTTTTGGAGAGAAGGATTGGAGCTAAGACCTACCACGCTGCTCCAATGTGGATTGGGAGGTTACACATATCTCCCGAATTGTCTAGAGATATCCCACTTCTGACAGAAAAAAAAAGAGATATGCAGGTTCTCACGATGTTTTCCTTCACCGAAAAAACGTGTAATAAATTGCAATGATCAATTAAATACAAGTTTTAAACAGAAAAACTTATTGGTGTCTGCCCGGGTTTGAACCCGTGACCTTCTCGAAAGAGTCGCACGGTGTTACCGCTGGGCTATCACAGCTTGTACATATACTTACAGGTAACTTTTTTTTCAAAACAGGTAAACGTAAATTTAAAAAAATTTCTCGTAGTATTTACTTGAATCATATAAATATGTATATGACATCCTGTTTTATTAAGTCATCATCCTCGTCATCCTCCTGCCCTTATCCCACTCTAAGTGGGGTCAGCATAACATGTTACAAACATGTTGTCATATGATTTGGCTACGTATTTTACGACCGGCCGCCTGCCTGACGTTAGCTTACCTTAGTAGTATTTTACGACTCCTCGGTATGAAAGAGGGTGGTCTATTTTATTCAACCGGATACCACACGGTGGGTCAACTTTCCTTAGTCGCCTTTTACGACATCTCGGTAAGAAAAGAGGTTGGTCTATTCTACTCAGCCGGATACCACACGGCGGATCCTCTTTTATTAAGTAAAGCGGGAATTATACGCCAAGTGTTGAAGTGAATCAAAGACCAAAATTAGATACGATACGTTATATGTACATTGCCAATTGTTTGTTTCCGTTATAACGCGGACCTGAAAAAGTTCATGAAACTTTTCATTTTACACGCTATAATTAATTATAGTTTAGTAAATAGTTTATTTAGTATATATTATATAATGGTAAAAATAATTAATATTGTAACTTAGTATTTGGAATTCCAATAAAAAAATAAAAATTCAACTTACATAAATATTTTATATGAGTAAAATTAAGTTTTATTTTCATAATATTATAGTTGATATTTTCATAGCATTTATTTTTTGTCTACCAAAATTATTTGTCTGGTTAATAAATCACTGCACGCACCTAGTCATGCAAACAAACATTGTATATATATATATTTTTTTATTAATGAATATTTATATACATATATTTATAACGTCAATCCATTTTACGCAAAGAAATTATTGAAAATTATTTTAGGTATGTTTGAACATACCTATATTTAGATCGAATTGCTGCATTTGGCATGAAAATTGTATATGTATATGTTACATTACCTCTTAATTAGTTTAATCGAGAATTTAAATGTTTATGTATTTACTATAAAACAATTTAAAATTATGTTAAATACTATCTCACTATATATGTCTTTGCGAGATATTAAATAATCTTTTTATTATTAGAGCAGATAATTTTATTTAAGAAAAAAAATATTTTTATGGCAGTTTTTATATGCATAATATTTCAAAAGTAATGAAAATATTATCTTGCTATGATCCGCGATAAAAGAAAATCTTTGTAATGTTAAATGTAGAGTGTACTATCCGTTCTTATAACTGATACATGCAGAATTTGTAAAAACTCATACTCTGACCGCCCCAATAACACAACAATAACCACTGCACACATTCACCACCATAATCTCAACAATTGTTTCGCCCTGTAATCGAAGCGTCAGGAGATAGACTCCACGACAAAATCGCAAAGCTTGAGTTACAGCATTATGGACCTAGCAAAGTAACGCCTAATTCTATATATTGTATTGTATAATGTTTAATAGATAGGTATCACAAATAATTAACATCATCATCCCCCTGCCCTTATCCACTCTAAGTAGAGTCGGCACAACATGTTATAAACATGCTGTCACATGATTTGGCTGCGTTTTTACGACCGGCCACCAGCCTGACGATATCTTACCTTAGTAGCCTTTTACGACACTTCGGTAAGAAATGAGGTTGGTCTATTCTACTTAGCCGGATACCGCACGGCGGGTCGACTTACCTTAGACGCCTTTTACGACACCTCGGTAAAAATTAGGGTAGACTACACTTTTTTTCTATTCAGCCGGATATCACACGGCGGTTAAAATTTAATATTATTAATTAATATTTTTTATTACCTACAACAAACAACGCTTTTTATTTTAAATTTCATACAAAACGGTCAACTAGTACATGGTCAAATACTAGTGCGCTTATATAACTAACATTATTTTCAAAAATCATTATATGACGAACTAATCGTGTCGTTTGTATATAAAGCATTCGAATAAGATCTGGAATGTTCTTAAGAGATAATGTATTATATTATATATAATTTTTTATTTTTTTGTTTTATATGGATACTTTTTATGTTTTTTTTACATGTTTACGTACACCCCCCTTTTTGTGATTTCTACCTGGTCCTTTAATCTTGGGTTGCCTGGAAGAAATTGCTCTTTAGCGATAACGCCGCCCATTGTATCTTAATCATGCATATAAAAATGTTTTATGTTCAAACTATTTTTCTTTTGTATAATAGGATTATGGTGTACAATATAGTATATTTCTATTCTATTCTATATTTTCGGGATAAGTCATTTAATGATTATTAAGCGTAGAAATCGATGTGAGTCGCCGTGGAGGGGACTCCAAGACGTGAGGGCCAGGGGGGCCGCAATGGCGCGGGGCGACGTGGGACGCCGCGGTAGCGCGCAAGTCGCCGCCCGTATCGACCGGCCCGGATGTGCATTGCGATGCCGCCGGAGAGATCAGCCGACCTACCTACTCGCGGAACTCGACGGCCGCGTATCGAAAACTTGCGGTAAAGCGTACAGCCACCGTTCACTTCCAAGAGTCCCTCGTGGTCTGTCACGCGCGCCACTTTTGTTTGCCTTTTTTATTATCGATAACAGGTTTGCACTTTACCAGTATCGCGCAAATTAGTGGTGACGTAGGAATAGATGAAAATTAATAAAATATGACGCTTACTTTCGCATCACTTATGACAATCTTAATGCCTTGGCCAGTATCGCACATGAAAATTAGTTATGACGTAGGAATAGATGAAAATTAATAAAATATGACGCTTACTTTCGCATCACTTATGACAATCTATTTTGCCTTTACCAGTATCGCACATGAAAATTAGTTATGACGTAGGAATAGATGAAAATTAATAAAATATGACGCTTACTTTCGCATCACTTATGACAATCTATTTTGCCTTTACCAGTATCGCGCAAATTAGTGGTGACGTAGGAATAGATGAAAATTAATAAAATATGACGCTTACTTTCGCATCACTTATGACAATCTTAATGCCTTTGCCAGTATCGCACATGAAAATTAGTGATGTCGTAGGAATAGATGAAAATTAATAAAATATGACGCTTACTTTCGCATTCACATCACTTATAACAATCTGTTTTTCCTTTGCCACATAGAAATACACTTATTAACAAAGCTTACTTATTATACTATTGAGGATTATGTAAACGATAAGAAAGCTTGGATTTGAGTTACAACATTCTAGATGAGCTTGTAAGCTTATTTAAATTATTATTTTGAGATAGAGTGAGCGCCGAAAAGCTGGTTGTTTTCGGTAAGAGCACCTTTTCGAACCGAAACTGATGGCTTCATTATTATTTGACGATACTGAAGTGCTTTTAAAATCCAACTTAAATAAAGAATAATTTGAATTTACACGTTTGCCTTGCCCTTTTTGAGCTAGCAATTATTTTCTGACCAATCTTAATTTTATTACACTTACTAGCATCATCATCCATCTGCCCTTATCCCACTCTAAGTGGGATCAGCTCGACACGTTCTAAACATATTGTCACATGATTTGGCTACGTATTTAACGACCGGCCGCCTGCCTGATGTCAACTTCGTATTTTACAACACCTCGGCAAGAAAAAGTGTGGTTTATTCTACTCAGCCGGATACCAGATGGTGGATCAATTTACATAGTCATCTATTACGACACCTCAGTAAAAAATAAGCGTTGTCAATCTTACTAATCAGGATACCACACGGCGGCTCGACTTATCTTAGTCGCCTTTTACTCCATCTCGGTAAAAAATAAAGGTGGTCTATTCTACTCAGCCGGACACATCACGCCATATTACACTTACTAGCACATACCTAACCTGTTATCATGTTTTAACATACCTTCTGACCACTAATGATAAGACGTTAACCAACGGTTTCTGAGTAAGAAAACAAATCTGCGTAAGGTAAATAATTATTATATTGGCATAAATTTGATGATCGTCAAAAGTCGTAGCTTTCATGGCACAGAATTTATTTTGCTATTTGATTTTAAAATAGATCTACAACCAAAAATAACCGATCCAATCCTTTCAAAAAACACAGTTGTCAAAATGATGCAATAGTCCGATACTTACCGTCATAACTATGGCCGAACACTCCAAGGTTTTATGCTTGGCACTTAATTGATTGTTGCAGATAGCCACTTGTTCACGGTTCATGCGGAACGTCGAACGCCATAGAGATCTTGATCTCTCCACCGCAGCTTCTCTCTTTATACGCTTTTCGAAATCGTACTTCTATAAAGTTGCGGTACTGACGAACTAAATCATCTAACCTTTCACCTACATCCCAGGTAAATTGAACAACCGAAAACCATAAGCACCGAAAAAATAGACATCTAAAAAGCGTCCTATATGACCCTCATCATTCCTCCTGCCCTTATCCCACTCTAAGTGGGGTCGGCACAACATGTTTAATACATGTTCTTACACGATTTAGATATTTTACGACCGGCCGCCTGCATGACGTCCACTTACCTTAGTCGTATTTTACGACACCTCGGTAAGAAAGAGTGTAGTCTATTCTGGTGGTGTTGGTGTGAGGAAGGTCTATTTCACTCAATGGGATACCACACGGCGGCGATTCACCTTAGTCGCCCTTTACGACACCTCAGTAAGAAATAAGGGTGGTCTATTCTACACACAAATTCTTACAAATTCTGCATGAATCAGGTATGAGAACGAATAGTACACTCTACATTTAGCATTACGTATATTTTCTTTTATTGCGGATTATTGCAAAATAACATTCTCATTAGTTTTGTAGATGATCTTCTCTAAAGCCCTAGAAGTTCTTGTGAGGGTTTAACTAAATCACAATTTCGTCGAGTTTCAAGATGTCAGTGGTTAAATATCGGCATCAATGTCAAATCAAATCAAATCTTTGTAACTATGTCTTTTTCCCAATTTTACTGTACTTTTTATTAATCAGGTGAAATAAATAATCTCACCATTTAACCGGTGCGCGCCAATTGCGTCGAACTTCATGTAGGTTTTAATTTATTGTTACAAGTTGTTCTCATTTGTTGCCTTTATTTTGTTCTTGTGTTAAAGTTTTTATGTTAATAATTTGCAATTATAATTAGTTAATACGTAGCAAATAGCAATGTAATTGTACAAGATAATATAGCGTTTGTCTTGTGTACAATTTTAACAAAAATAAATTGTTTTAATGAGGATTGTCTTAACATGCAAATACAAGTAGTTATAACATCTAACTAATCCGTAGATACATTTCTCCCCCGAACCCCCCTACATGCTGAATTTCAAGGAAATCATTGAACTGAATATATATATATATATATATGTATATATATGTATACAAACAAGATTAACTCATTTAAATGTTAAAGATACTTATGTACTTATTACATGTAACACTAGTACATCATAATTTTTTGCTAAATTAAATAATAACGAAAGATATTAGTAGTTTCAGTTTATGTATCAGACAAAAGGTCACTGGGAAAAAATCACTGTCCTTTTTAACAACAAATATGAAACAGCAACTTAATTTAGCGGATAATCACAATAATCTAGGTAACAATTTTTATAAGTAATTGATAAAATTCTATTATTTAATACTAACATAATAGGCATCTGGTTACATAAATTTTACATAACATTATCATATCTAAAACGCTTTTTATGAAGCCAAACAGGTGTGCGCACAAATACGATTTTTTAGACCTGTTTGCTATTCGCGTGTATTTTATTGATAACAAGATACTGGCATAATGTCGTTTAAGAATCGCACCAATGGCGCATTCATAAATCGGACAACCTGTTGATTTCAATTCAGATTTTAAATGAATGGTTATTATTAAAGAACCACGATTTATAATAACGTTTACGCCGTGTGGTATCCGGCGGAATAGTACCACCCTCATTTATTACCGAGGTGTCGTAAAAGGCGACTAAGGTAAGACGACCCGCCGTGTGGTGTCCGGCTGAGTAGAATAGACCAACCTCATTTCTTACCGAGGTGTCGTAAAAGGCGACTAAGGCAAGTTGACGTCGGGCAGGCGGCCGGTCATAAAATACGTAGCCAAATCATGTGACAACATGTTTATAACATGTTATGCCGACCCCACTCAGAGTGGGATAAGGGCATGAAGATGATGATGATTTATAATAACGTTTATTGTTAACTAAGTAGTAACTAATAAGCTTCGCCCGCATGGAAACTGAGATGAGCGCGTTCAAACAATCAAACTCTTCAGGTTTATATATTAGTACAGATAATGGTGAGGTAAATTTATTAAAAATTGACCATTTTGTTATAGATTACGAAGATTACAGTCTTACTTCAAAAGACAAATACAGCACGGTTTTAAATAGTGAAGCTTTCGTTCGGCTTAGTATTTAAACAGATTAAACCGGTTTTGTCTAAACGTTAAGAAAAAGCCACGCCGATCCACATCATAAGCGAATAAGCACTCGGTATTGTTCGATGTTATTTTACAATTAAATAAAGTTCATTATCCCAAACTACGACGCACACATACAGTATGAATTTAAATATGGCACATTTGATTGTTCAACGGAATTCAGTTTCGTTTTTTGTTGGTCTAAGTATAGTTTCTTTAAGATGTATTGTTAAAATTTGTTATACATAGTTTGTCGTCCACGTAAAAATTAATGAAACCTATTCCGCCAAAACTGCTATAAGAGAAAAAGAATCATTTTAAAATAAATGTATATGTAAAACCAAAATCTTAATGTCTATCATAACTGTGTGCCTAAACAGTGTTTGAAAAAAATTATAGGTACCTTAAATTAAAAAAAAGTCATTTCCATTGTAAATTGTCTTTATACCATTAATCTAATATTACTAAAATTATTTCAAGCCTTGAGTCTAATATACAAATTGGAATTCATTATTATTATTCAAGATTATTTTATTTCTCCAAATATATCTTAATTCGAAAAATTTTATGTTGCTTTTTTTATTAGTAATTTTGCATAAATTATTTGTACATATAATGGAATCTTGTTAAAGATAATAATAATTCAGATACATACATCTTCATGGCATACGTACGTCTTTATTATAAACGTTAATTCTATAGCAGTGCCGGAACATTATGGCCGTATCTATTTCCGACGTCGCGGCCGTTGACTTGTATCCGGAACCAGAGTCGAGTAATTAGTTAAGCTGAAACTCGCCTCGGGTAATCCTTAATTGTTCGCAGAACAATACACTGCAAAATTTTGTTGTACAGTATAAATTTCATTTTCTGTTACAAAAAACTTTTCCAATCCAATCCAATCCAGTTGTCCCTCTGATTAACAGAGGGCTATCTGGACGGGCCGGGGACTCCGGGGAGGTTAAGGGTGGAGTCTCTGGCTGGACATGGTTTCGGCCACCGTCGGTCAAGCCCAGCAATGGGAACGGGGAAGGGGGGATGGGGGGTTGCGAAGAAGAAAACCTCTATAAAAAATTACCCGGTGGGGGCGGAAACGCCCACCACGGCATAGTGGTCCCTACTTGGGGCGCGGTCTCTCCGTGTTGACCGTGATATAACAGACACCGTGGGCAGGGAGCGATCGCGGGCAGCGGTGGCCTCCTTCTGCTCTGAGAAGGGGGGCGGTGGAGCGGTTCCAGGAACTTCTGTTCTTGATCCAATCTGCTGCTGGCGAGTCCAGGTGGTAGCGACTTGCTTAAGCGCATCGTCTGCCGCCCTGTCAGGAGACCTTCGGACGTTCCGAACGGGGTATATCGGACTTCTGGCTTACAGGTCCACGAGGCGGTCGGCGCATCTGGTGCTTCCGATGGACCGGTTAGCGGAGGGGGGGCTTCTTTTTCGAGGTCCCTACCCGGAGGAGGTGTTCTCTAGGATCTGGGGATGGGGGCAATGTGTACACCAATATCCTGTCCTTGCCATCGGCAGCGTGGTGGAGCACACAGGTCGTTTTAGTCGGTACGAGTCCCACATAACCGCCGCCTGTCCCCGTCGGGCGGTGGTACTCATAAGGGGTTTTTTCCTGTATAAAAAAGGTAGCTATAGCTAAGCGAATGAATATTGATGTACATATATTGTTCAACCTTGTTTTATAAATTTATAATATACTAGCGGCCTGCCCCTGCTTCGCACGGGTATAAAATATATATCCCATGTAAAAAAATGATTAAAATCGATCCAGTAGTTTTGATTTATTCATTACTGCCCGTGGCCCGCAAGCGTTAAATTTGGACAAAAACAATTTCCTTTCCCTATACCAAGAAGATTTCCTGCTATCTTTGGAATATCTAAATTCATATAGTACATTTTTACTTATTTACTTTTACATTTCCCTATGTATTATATTTTTACAATTAATTACAGAATGTCTTTAAACAAACTCTTAAAAGAGCGACATCGCTGTTAAAGTCGAAGTGTTATAGGGCGAAGCGCGGCGTCCTCACGGCATTTTAAATCTGTAATATTTCCGAAAATGTTCACTTAAATTACATGCTGTAAACGGCCATATTGATCTATATTAAATCAACAATTTATTTAAGGTACTCAATTGAATAAGGATTAATGCTGTATTGTATAAAAATTGCTTTGAACATAAGGTATCATTTTTCGTAAAAAGTAAATGAAAAAAACTGCTATTGTGGGTTATCCATAAGATATAGATATATACCATCGCGGACTTTTCTGTAGACCTTTTTAAGGTGTACAAATACTTAGTACATCATTTTGATAAATCTCGTAGGGTTTAGCCTGCGTTTGCAATGTAAGCGGAAAAAAATGTAATTATTTACAGAAACCTCAAAAATTACAGTATTTCTCTACTTCGTATTGAATGTTATTATACGCACAAACCTTCCTCTGGAATCACTCTATCTATTAAAAAAAAACCGCATCAAAATCGGTTGCGTAGTTTTAAAGTTTTATGCATACATACGGAAATATGGACTTTGTTTTATAATATGTAGTGATGTTCGGCCACATATATTATATGAAAATCATTATCCCTAAAACTAAAACGAGAATAGAAGTATTGTCAATAGTGCAAGAGAGTTTAAGTCTACTATCGTCTACATATTTTAAAATATGTCGCTCATGCGGTGAAGTACGTCATCATACGATATTTTCAATTGCTGATTGACATTGAAAAGGTTTTAGAACGGCTTAAATAAACTTTAAGTGGAAGCTTATTAGCTGATTCAGGTGTATCTCACTTTTGAAGAATAACTTTGGATAGCGCTAACACACAATACAATTACATTTGAGTGTCGAATTTATTACTAAATTCAATATCTTGATTCAATCTTGTTAAAATTAGGTAAGCTTAACTATTCTTCGCACTCGTAGTTATTGCGGCATCGCGTTCTAAGAAATTTATGACGTTAACTACCCATGGTTTCGAAAGGTATAATTTACAACTCGGAAGAAAATTTTAAAGTAACAATAATACAATACTTTTTTTATTACCTATATCTTTATTATTATATTCTCGCAAAGTTTTAAGAAAACTAAAGCTAGTTACTAAACACATTATTTTAGCTGTAGAAAAAGCTTTATGTTTTCTTTTATAATCGATTGATGTACGTCTGAGTTCAACGGCCCAAAACGAGGTGTAAGAATCCGAATTGCAAAAGACGCGCTTAAGGGCTGTCTTGGGATGCACGGTAGCATTCGCAATTTCTTATAATAACAATTTTGCTTACAAAGTTGACCGCTCTTCTGAGAAAACGACGCGCATGACGCACGCATAAGAAAAGTCTTCTCGGAAGACTATAGCTACTACACATTTGCTATACGTTTTATTTATGCGAAGCTATAATGTTCGTTTTAAATATCGATAATTTATTCGAATGAAGTCCCGTACTAACTTTTAAATTCGTATTATGTTATGTCAATTTCACGTTTCGTGAGAATAAAGTCCCTGTATCACCCTTGGCGTTCTCGAGGATGAATCTAGAGGAATGATATTATGAGCCGTTTAGTCAAGCTTTCTTTATCGGGCTTTAGTCCAAATAGTCCGCATAAGTGAGTAATCACTGTAAAGTCAAAAGGTGGCCGTGATTTCTTTGTGCATGAAAAATAGCCCTTTACGGCACGGGGACAAAAAGTTTTGGATGCGAACAGATTCCATGTGTGGTACGTACCTGAAGTCTAAGCGAGTCTCTTAAATGTCTGTCCTCAATACTGCTTCAGGTTTTTATACACGGCTCCCTTGTGGTTAACCTGCTGATCACGGTGGTCCAATTAATCGGAAGTTTAATTTTAATATCGCTAAGCGATTGAATGATTTCGTATGATTCTGTTCAGATGGTGGTGTAACCAAATTACCAAATATTTTCCAGGATACGGGCACTGGCTACACTGTTAATAACCATCAACAAGAAAATAAAATGACGAAAGGTAGACAATAACTGATTTTAAGAATACACTAACATATGAAAAATGAAGCAAATATAAAGAATTTATTGTACTAAAATATTATCATAATGAAAGAGCAGTATCATAATAACAGGTCTTTGCCTATGATATTTGAGATTTTATAGCAAGCATTTTGAAATTTAATTATACGTAGACAGGCGCGCAATTCGAAATTCAAAAAATTTTATTCGGGGGCCGTGTTATTTTAATAATTTCAAATTTAATCATTCGTTTTTAGATACACGTTTGTTTTTGTGGAATTGTGGTATTTTGTGGCGCAACGGATAACCGGATGAATTTTCGAATATGAGTTCTGATGAAATGTTTATACAATTAATGATAATGTTTATACAAATCTCCAATTTCATAGGTAAAGACCTTATATTTCATGTAGTGCATGCAATATTTACACGAGTCGAGTCGTTTTTGCTGAAGTAATTTGAGAAGTTTTCCATGTATCATATTTCATTACGTCGATAAAACGCAGCTATATTATAATATATATGTGTTTTGTGTGTTTTTCTATTAACACCTATGTGTCTAATTGATAATTTTCATTTGAGGAAACCTGCATATCTCTAGACAGTTCTAGGGATATGTCTAATTTACCAATCCCCATTGGAGCATCTTAGCTCTAATCCTTCTCTCCAGAAACGGAGAGTGGAGGCCTATGCTCAGGACCTAGATATTAACAGGCAGTTTACTTTACTTAAATATGCTCTACTTCATTGTTTACCAAGACTCCATGTTTCGGGATGCTGAGTTTCTAAATGCTGTACATGCTGAAAATGCCAACGCTGAACGCAGGCGAGTATGGTATATAGCAGTTCTTTTTAGAATGACTTTTTTTAAACAGGAAAAAACCCCATATGGGTTATGCCGCCCGACAGGGACAGGCGGCGGTTATGTCGGACTCGCACCGATTAAAACAACCTGTGTGCTCCATCACGCTGCCCATAGCAAGGACAGACTATCGTTGTACACATTGCCCCCATCGCCGCCGACAGCTCTGATCCCAGAGATCACCTCCTCCGGGTAGGGACCCCTCGAAAGAGAAGCCCCCCTCCGCTGACCGGTGCATCGGGAGCACCAGATGTGCCGACCGCCTCGGGGACCTGTAAGCCAGACGTCCGATATACCCCGCTCGGAACGTCCGGAGGTCCCCTGACAGGACGGCAGACGATGGGCTTAGGCAAGTCGCTACCACCTGGACTCGCCTGCAGCAGATTGGATTTAGAACAAAAGTTCCCGGAACCGCTCCATCGCCCCCCTCCGCCCCAGGGGGGCCTACCCAGGTCCGCCAGTTTAGAGTGACCTGGCTCGAGCAATTGTCTTAATAAGTGAGCTATTGCAAGGTCACATTTTAGTTGTGGTGTAATTTTTATGCAAACTACGACTATTCTAAGCTGAATAGCTTATACATGTCCTTATTCACTCTAAGTGGGGTCGGAACAGTTATAAGCATATTGTCATATGATTTGGCTTTGTATTTTACGAACACCCGCCTGCCTGACGTCAACTTATCTTAGTTATTTGACGACGCCTCGGTAAGAAAGAGGGTGGTCTATTTTACTCAAGCGAATACCACACGGTGGGTCTACTTACCTTAGTCGCCTTTTACGTCTACTCGGTAAGAAATGAGGGTGGTCTATTCTAGTCAGCCGGATACCACAATAAGATAAATATAAATATGAGTATATCGCCTGAAAGAGGCTTTTGTATCTCAAAGAACGGCAGATGAATATTTATGTATATTTGATGGTCTATTCTACTCAGCCGGATACCACACGGCGGGTCGCCTAACCTTAATCGCCTTTTACTACACCTCGTTAAGAAAGAGGGTGGTGTATCAGTCGGATACCACACTAAGCTATTCGTCCATCTTTGTATTAAATATGCAAAGATGGACGAATCGTTTATGTAATTGACTAGTAATATCCCGCGGTTACACCCGCGTAATTTTTAACACATTACATTTTTATTACGGATCACTATTTTTTTGAAAATGTAATATAGCCTATGTTGCTTAATAAAGACGCAATTTTCCAATGGTAAATTTTGAGAGAATTTTTGAAATCGGTCCAGTAGGTTTTATGTGGAAACATTACAAACATACATACAATTTTTTCCTCTTTGCGCCGTGTGGTATACGGCTGAATAGAATAGTACCACCCTCTTTTCTTACCGAGGTGTCGTAAAAGGCGACTAAGGTGAGTTGACTCACCGTGTAGTATCCGGTTGAGTAAAATAGACCACCCTCTTACTTACCGAGGAGTCGTAAAATACGACTAATTTAAGTTGACGTCAGGCAGGCGGCCGGTCGTAAAATACGTAGCCAAATAATATGACAACATGTTTGTAACATGTTGTGCCGACCCCACTTAGAGTGGGATAAGGGCAGGAGAATGATACGAATTTTTCCTCTTTATAATATTAGTATAGACTTTTGTTGTTCATATTTAACGTATTTATCATATTTAAATTTAATTTAATTATCATATTTTCATATTTAACGTATCATCGTATTAGGTTCATATTTAACCACCGATAACATTGGCACGTTTCTGTTAATAATTAAAAGGAACAGGCAAGATCACTAATACCACGGTGCGATACGTTAATAATTTAAAGGAACAGGCAAGATCACTAATACCACGGTGTGATACGTTAATAATTTAAAGGAACAGGCAAGATCACTAATACCACGGTGTGATACTTTAATAATTTAAAGGAACAGGCAAGATCACTAATACCACGGTGTGATACGTTAATAATTTAAAGGAACAGGCAAGATCACTAATACCACGGTGTGATACGTTAATAATTAAAAGGAACAGTTAAAATCACTAATACCACGGTGTGATACGTTAATAATTTAAAGGAACAGGCAAGATCACTAATACCACGGTGTGATACGTTAATAATTAAAAGGAACAGTTAAAATCACTAATACCACGGTGTGATACGTTAATAATTTAAAGGAACAGACAAGATCACTAATACCACGGTGTGATACGTTAATAATTTAAAGGAACAGGCAAGATCACTAATACCACGGTGTGATACGTTAATAATTTAAAGGAACAGGCAAGATCACTAATACCACGGTGTGATACTTTAATAATTTAAAGGAACAGGCAAGATCACTAATACCACGGTGTGATACGTTAATAATTTAAAGGAACAGGCAAGATCACTAATACCACGGTGTGATACGTTAATAATTTAAAGGAACAGGCAAGATCACTAATACCACGGTGTGATACGTTAATAATTAAAAGGAACAGGCAAGATCACTAATACCACGGTGTGATACGTTAATAATTAAAAGGAACAGGCAAGATCACTAATACCACGGTGTGATACGTTAATAATTTAAAGGAACAGGCAAGATCACTAACACCACGGTGTGATACGTTAATAATTAAAAGGAACAGGCAAGATCACTAATACCACGGTGTGATACGTTAATAATTTAAAGGAACAGGCAAGATCACTAATACCACGGTGTACGTTCATGATATGTGCCGTGGCACGTCCGCATCAGTTCTCGAAGCGGTACGGGCCATGTGCCGTTGTTTAGTAGTCGAGAAGCGCGCGGCGGCCGGCGGGCGTCGCAGGCGTTTCTTTTTTGTCCCGCGGATTCCATTGGCCCATACTCAACCTGTAAGTCCGGCAGTTTGCCGAGCGTTGACCGCGCCTTGCCACAGCGAAAAGCCGTTGGACAACCTGCGGTGGACGCACTCGATAGCTCCCTTTAACCATTTACAATCGATTCTTGAATCAATACCCAGACTAGCACGAATATTTATTTTCTATCAACTACTAAACACGTTATCCGATCGTAAATATATTCATTCTTTAACTATGGTTTGATATTTAAACGGAGCTCCATTTAGCTGTTCATTTAAATCATTGATATAATTAGGTAGGCGTTACTTTGCGGATTTTTTTTATTCTATTCTAGTAATATCCCGCGTTGCACCCGCGTAATTTTTATTTTTTAAACCTCATTACATTTTTGTAACGGATCCCTATTTTTTTTTTGAAAATGTAATATATCTGTACCTATGTTTAACGAATTTTGAATTTGTCTATCATTAAATCATAGAAAATTCTCAACAAGTTTGAAAATATAAAGCCTTTTACACACAGAACTATTAATTTAGCATCGTTAAAGTATTGGCTTGTTACTATTGCACTGCTGAGTATACCTCCACCTCCCTCCTTTTAGAGCTTAGACCTTACTTTGTTTAATATTCAGGTACTTATTATTTATAATATGCCAATTGAATTCCACAGCTGAAATACTGTACATAATACTATAGTGGCCTAACCGTTAAATAGGTTGAGAACGCCTGGTATATACGAAATGAGAAAAAACATTAATTGAAACAAAAATATATTTGTAAACACCATAATGTATAAGGACTATAATACGACAGATAGCCCTAATTGCTGATTTTCATTAGATGTAGAGCTATAAAAATACTGAAAAATAGAATAGTCGAGTGATTATTATTTGTGTACTATAACAATAGTGTGGACTATTAAAGAAAAGTCTATGTGTCTTTTGAAATAATCATAAATGCACAGTCACTAAGGCTAACAATGTACTTTTTAAGTACTTGTAGCAGACAAAAAACAATCAAAGAGACAAAAGACAAAGAAAATCATTATAAATTAAGATTGTCAACAAAAAATGAATAAAAATTACCTTTTAAATTGTTTAATACTAAATTAGCCATAGGTTATAGTAAGTAGCGGTATGTTATTCTCCCACTGCTGAGAATAGGCCTCTTCACTCCGTTTTTGGAGAGAAGGATTGGAGCTAAGACCTACCACGCTGCTTAAACGTTGTTTAAACTACTTTTTCATATTCAATGTTCTTGTAGCATTGTGATATTATCCCCTTTTATGATTGTTACACTTTTGTGGTGATTTCAAAGTTCTCTTTTTTACTTTTATCTCCCTCATAAAATACGTAAGTATACATAGAAATTTGTATTGATATTGTAACCAACATAGTTGGTGTAAAGAAACCGGCTATACTCACGTCTTATTCTATTGGGCGAGCCCGATTAAATAACCGGTAATGGTTCCCGCCTTGATAACGCCGCATAAAACGCTCATGTATAAGTACCCTGTATTTTTTATGGGCTTTAAACTACTCGGGCTCATCCAATAGAATAAGACTTGAGAATAGCCGATTTCTATACACTAACCGTGAATACCACTCACGATGGTCTAAGTTCAAAAATGTATTCAACATACGGAAGTAATTTTGTAATTTCTCAAGTAAGAACGAACTTCATAGTCTTTGATTTGATAGTATTGACAAGTTTTTCTTTATTTAATAAAGTGAATATTATCAATTTAAAAATACTATGAAGATGGCGTTGATTACTACTTTCAATATAAATAACTATTAAATATATCGGCGCTTCCGTTGCGTCATCCTTAAATTTGGATGAAACTAGATTTGACTGTTAGGAATGGAAATATGTAGTCAAATGTCATTTCTTAAGTTTTTATGTGTATTGGCAACACTGTGATCACGTGACATGTAAAGTAGGGGCAAGTAAGAAGTGTAATAATAAGGTTAAGCTTGCTATACGATTATTAGACGTATATTTATCTTTTTTCTAACGTGAATATTTCTAGTTTATTGTTCTTGGCCTATCTACCTGTCTGTTATAGTTTGCTATTGCAATTTTACATTTTTAACGATATCCATGATTATTAAAATCACGCCGTGTGGTATCCGGCTGAACAGAATAGTACCAACCTCATTTCTTACCGACGTGTCGTAAAAGGCGACTAATGTAAGTCGACTCGCCGTGTGGTATCCGGCTGAGTAGAATAGGCCACCCTCATTTCTTACCAAGGTATCGTAAAAGGAGACTAAGGTAAGTTGACTCACCGTGTGGTATCCGGTTAAGTAAAATAGACCACCCTCATTTCATACCGAGGTGTCGTAAAAGGCGACTAAGGTAAGCTGACTCACCGTGTGCTATCCGGTTAAGTAAAATAGACCACCCTCTTTCTTGCCGAGGTTAACGTAAAATACGACTAAGGTAAGTTGATGTTAGGCAGGCGGCCGATCGTAAAATACGTAGCCAAATCATGTGACAACATGTTTATAACACGTTGTGTGAAGATGATGATCCATGATTATTAGAATCCTTGTGGGATATAAACATAGAAATATAATTAATTTGCAACATTGAATTAACGAATATTCAACGATAAAGTAGAATTTATGAGTAGGGCCAAGCGGATTGTCGTGAGAGTGAGTTAAGGGCTAGTGGCCGCTCGCGCGCGCGCCGTTCATTGATGCGCAGGCGCCGAGGAGCGGCGGGCGGGGACGAGGAATGCGGCCGCGTCGAGCAATGACCGCGCCAGGGTCGCTTCCTTTACGAGAAACGCGGGCCGTCGTACTACAGGCGGCCGTCCCCCCGACCCGCCGCACCCCGGGCCCGTACTACATGGCCCTCTCGGTTGCGCCGCGCACTTTTCGACCTGCAGTCCGTTAGAAAAATTAAGTGCGCCGCATTCCGCGACCGTTTGGACCTCTCTATCACACGCAAATCTTCCGTCCCATTCATGTGTTCACACTCAAAACAGATTTAAGCAAATGCTGGGTTCCAGCGAATTTATTGTCTATAAAACGGCAGTTACTTAATATCTAAAACCGTTGGTAATTTGAATTATACACTTATACTACATCCACACGCCTATATATAAGGCAGTACAGACAACAGTCATAGTAAAAGGGAAAAATTCGTTCTTGATATTGTGATTGAGCTGTTTACATATAAAATAACCGGTTTATAGTTAAAGCTATCAGACTCTACTTTGATTAATTTGAGCGGATGTTATGACAGCAGTATACCTACTAGGTATTCATGTTTCAAATAATGTGTGTAATTCAATACTAATAATTAATTATACACGCACACAAATTCAAAATACCTCGACCTTTGTAGCGACGCCACGAGTATTGTTTGACTGCAATATGCTTATTTAATAAAACGGCACAGTTGAATGATACGTATCGGCGATATTTATTGAGGGACATGAGCACTGTACTTATATTTAGTTATACTAGTAGTATAATACAGATCGTGTATACATATCTATTTCCATGTCACTTCTGTTTGCACATAATGTACCAACAAAATTTATTTGAGTATTTATTGTTTTATAAAAAAAATGAATGAACATAATGAAATACCTTATTCTTATCTTCTTCTTCTTGATCGGTCCCTCATTACTGAGGATCGTGGTCACGTGAACCTTTCTTATGTATGACCTGCCTCCATTTATCCCGGTCTAGAATAGCCCTAACCGTCTGATAGAATTTTGAAGAGGAGGTGGCTTCTTTCACTTGGTCAGACCATCGTGTTGGCGACCGGCCTCGTGGTCTTTTGCCTTCTGTGTTGCCAACAATGACCAGCTTTTCAAGGTTATTCTTATACTGTTTGTGAAATATGTTTCAGGCAGAAGCAAAAAATGAAGCGACATTAATGGATTCATTTATAATATACAGTTCTGCATAATCACCAAAGCTACAAATAAAGGAATAACATTGTAAATAACTTGACTTTCCTTCGTGAAGGTGATCGAATATGCACTTTCACTATCGTTTGCATCAGCTTTTTTTTCGTATCGAAACAAACATTAAAGTTTTAGCGGATAATCTTTATACGGCTTCAAGTTGATATTTATGAAATATATTATGAAGTCAAATGGAAAATGGTAAAAGATCACAGTGAACTATTTGGATAATAGGCGATGTTCGCTTCTCTTGTTTTTATTAGTTATTTTTGTAGATAGTATTTCGTGTGATAACTATATCAATGCGGAAATGTAATTGCATCGGTAAACAAAGATAAAGTTGCGTGATTCAATAACGTATAAAACTAAATTTTGTGTTGTGAAAATAAAAAGTTAATTCAATTTATATTAAAATTTATGAAATATAAAAAATTGACTGTTGAGAGAGGTGACTGCCGCTGTTATTGCTGTTTATTTTTTTTTTCCTACCATAGTAATATTAGGCGCACTATATAACTATGGTACCATAGACTATCATACCATAGATACCTTATCATATCATAAATACACATTAAAGGACAGCAGTTCATCATCTTCCTGCCCTTATCCCACTCTAAGTGGGGTCGGCACAACATGTTATATACATGTTGTCACATGATTTGGCTACGTATTTTACGCCTGCCTGACGTTAACTTATCTTAGTCGTATGTTACGACACCTCGATAAGAAAGAGGATGGTCTATTCAACGTAACCGGATATCACACGGTGAGTCAACTTACCTTAGTCGCCTTTAACGACACCTCGGTAAGATATGAGCGTGGTACTATTCTATTCAGGCGGATACCACACGGTGGGATCAAAGGACAACAGTTATGATAGAATTATCTAGTCATTTATATAGGGTATATGTATATAGGGTAATTTAATATAAATCGAAGCGAAAGCAATCGCGGGTACCGTTAGTAGCATCATAATTATTAATTATCAATGACATTCGTATAGATTACAACTCTGAAATTTTTCAATGTACTCATGGCGTTTTTTATGTCACAAGCGGCATTATAAATAACACAGAATCATTGAGCCAAATATTAATTATTATTCACTTTCGATTGTTGAATTATCATCTTTCGTTATGTGCAAAATCTTGAGCATTACTTTATGATAATTAATTAATAAAAAATATTATTTAAGTATGATATTTAAATTTTTTTTTGTTAGCGGAGGGGGGCTTCTCTTTCGAGGGGCCCCTACCCGGAGGAGGTGTTCTCTGGGATCAGAGTTGTCGGCGGGGATGGGGGCAATGTGTACAACGATACCCTGTCCTTGCCATCAGCAGCATGGTGCGAGTCCAAAATAACCGCCGCCTGTCCCCGTCGGTACCCATAAGGGGTTTTTTCCTGTATAAAAAAAGGCAGTTATGTAAGGCAACGCTTTGATAAGGCCCACCCGAGCTACCCTTAGGCCATCACAGATAAAGGTTACTGCAAATTTCTTTAATTTTTTTTTAAATTGAAAGGTCCACACCTAATATAATTGACAATTAATTCATTTAAACTTTTAGGAGCTAAATGTGCGCTCAGTCATATCCTTGTTACGACTACAATGTCCTTCGTACGGATCCAATTAATTTTTACCAGCGCCCATGCATGTACATTGTACATGTATTTATTAGTCATGCAGTCTTGTCGCTTTAGTTTTATATTTTTTTAGTACATGTATTTTTCAGTAAAGTATAAACAGTTACTGTTTTTTATTTTTTATTTATGTAGTAAATATGTGATATAATATCTGGGTGAACGAGCCTTGCTCGGTAATTTGTTAGAAAAAAATTTAAAAAAAAAGAAATTTTTTGTTGGGGATCGATCGTAGATATTTACATTTCTCGAGGCTGCCCGTTCCCCGTATAAACTACGCTGACTTGACAATTAATGGAAAAAATTCAAATCAATATAAATTTTAGTATTTTTTAATGCCCAAAAACAGGGATAAAACGAACTTTTTTTACACAAAACCTACCTAGATCGATTTTTCTCCCCCAAAACCCCCTATATGCTGAATTTCAGGAAAATCTTTGGCGCCGAAAATATATATATACAATATTAACTCATTTAAATATTAAAGGTTAAAGCAAATGTTAGTGAATGAATTTATTTTCATTTGCTGCATTAACTTTTATCAATGGACTTGTGGTCATTAGTTGATTAGTTCAGTTTATAATAGACTCCACTCGCCGTGTGGTATCCGGCTGAGTAGAATAGACCATCCTCATTCCTTACCGAGGTTTCGTAAAAAGCGACTAAGGTAAGTTGACCCACCGTGTGTTATCCGGCTGAGTAGAATAGACACCCTCTTTCTTTCCGACGTTTCGTAAAATACGACTAAGGTAAGTTGACGTCAGGCAGGTCGGTCGTAAAATACGAAGTGAAATCATTTGACAACATGTTTATAACATGTTGTGCCGACCCCTCTCAGAGCAGGATAAGGGCAGGTGAATGATGATGATATGTTAATAGTGAAATGATAAAGAATGTGTGAAATTGATGAATAGCGATATAAATATCAAGTAAAGTCTAGAATATCTTACAATAAGTAGTATGTATAATAACAGTTATTGCCGTTAAAAACAAAATATATTGAAAATAATATAATCCAAAATTATATTAGAATTCCTTTGCCAGTGTCATCCAGAACTGTGTATTAATTTTGTGTTCGCTTAGTTTAAATCTAAGATTCAAAATACTTCTTCTTTATAATCTTTGGCCAAAGCGCCTGCTGATATTGTAACTGATACAAAGTCGCAGCAGAAGCTAGTCCTTAAGAGAGTTATTGAAGTAGTATAATTGCAATCCCCATGTATGAGACTTGATTCCTTTGTTTCTAGATAGCCAGGCTCATAACAATTGTGAATGCAGGAAGCATTTAAAGCGCTGCTCATTATTATGCAACTTGAACGCTAGTCTATAAATATATTTCAAGACTAAGTCTAGCCTCACATTTCTGCATTTTTAAATAGAACTCGTTTTCTAAATAAATTGTATATAGCATTGTAGCGTATCGGTAAAATGTAAAACTTTATTGAAAAATAAATAAAAAAAAGGTTTTCGTTAAGCGTAAGGACAAAGGTAGAGTTTGTACGCAAATTATTTATATACTAGCTATCGCCAGCGGCTCCGCCCGCGTGGATAGATTTAAAACCGTAATATAGTATTTTGATGAAGTGGGTTAACCTTAAAAAGCTAGACATATGCTGTCGCGGACTTTTATATAGAACTTTTTAGAACAATTTTGTAATACATGATTTTAGAATGACTATTACCGTTGACACAGCGCACGCAAGAAAACCTTTAAATTTTGCCGTATTCGTACTATTTTTATTGCTGCTCCTCTCCTATTCATCTTAGCATGATGTTATATACCCTATAGCCTTCCTCGATAAATGGACTATCTTACAGTGAAATAATTTTTCAATTCGGTCCAGTAGTTCTATAATATGTACTAGATTTTACCTGCGACATCGTTTGCGTGGACCTTAGTCCTGAAACAAATAGTAGCTTTTGTTACTCTCCAATCCTGCAAATATTTCCATCACAAAATCAGATCCATCACAAGATCGATCAGGGTGATTAAATTGCAATACCTATTACAATGATTCCGACACTCGAAACTTGATGTGCTGATAATAGGTGAGGTTTCAAAGCGCCATCTCTTATCAACCTATCACGCGACAACAGTCCATGTGAACTAAGTTGAACGAACGAAGTTGAATTTGAACGAAGGCATCGCGCCACTCCATGCGCGACCACCCGATGGTCGTTCCCTGCCTCGCGAGCTCTTGCGGTCACCGTCTCCGCGGCCCGATGCGGATGACGACGGCGACGACAAGGACGACGCGATGGGCAAAAGGGCGAAAACACCGGATACGAAATCACAGATTTTGACACCACCCGAACCAAGACCACCGGAAGACGACTTTGAGGTCTGGGAGCTATCATTCCCAGACCTCCCCACCGAACAAGACATCCATTAGGTCACCTAGGTGATTGAGGATTAAGTGCCCGCGGGGAGATGCCCGGGTAGTGACGATTTCCTTGAGGCCCGCACCCCGTTTTTTCCCCCACCCGGGGAGTAAGCGAGAAGACCCTCCGTCGAAGTTGCTGCTATAAGCTTGTATAACATATATTCAAGTCTACAATGACTTTCTCAAGTTGCTCGTTTGTTGCAGATCAGATTATGACTCCCCATGGCCTAATGGCAAAAACGTTCTTCTCGAAGCAAACACAAGGTCCAATATCATTAAAGTAAAAAGAAGAAATAATTATCGCTATATACGCATGTTTATATTTGACATTTGTACTTTACATTTAGCGCAAGTAGGTGAGTAAACTATACACTGTCCATTATATTAACCATCTTTTGACAGATTGACGATTTACATATTTAGTGATGTCCTAAAGATTCTCGTATGCGATACCATTCCGATTATAGTACCTACTATCATTAATCGAATTACGTACCTAAGTAATTCGATTAATGATAACCTACGTAAACTAATAACAGATATAGAAATCAACATTTTGATTTAATATTGCCTTAGTTTTTTGAAAATAAATGTTAATCCGTGTGTATTTATTATAATCATAAAAAATATATTATACATCAACTGGCAACATCAACAGACCTTCCGCTCGGCCGCCATTTTGACGTGATCTGTCACTCTCAACGAAACGCCCGTGATAGTCACACGCATTTACGTTCGCTGAGTGTTCTCTCGCATCTGTTACACCTTGAGTTAAGTAGCTTTATTCCTCGGAAAAACTTTTGTGAAACTTATATTAATTGATCGTGAAAATGCCGAAAGGACGTGTGTTGAAAGCACAATCGAGACAGTTAGTGTTAAAACTTCATGAGTATTTTGAGCAAGAAAATCAAAATGGCGGACCTCTTATACCTATCACGCAAGTCCGAAACCGTGTTGCAGCCGCGTTGGGGATCAGTCTATCAACTGTGACTAAAATCACTACTGATGCCTACGGCAGGAGCGGCTTGGAGCAAAACAAACCATCTACACCAAAAAGAAAGCGCCGGGCTCATAAGGTGACAGCTGTTGATGACTTTGACGCTGACGCTATTCGTCGTCATGTATATGATTACTACTTGAGAAAAGAAATTCCAACTTTGAGAAAACTTATTGTTTCTTTGAAAAGAAGTGGTCTATTTCATGGTGAAAAATCTTCTTTGGTCAAAGTTTTGAACACAATTGGCTTTTCATATAAAAAGTTAAATAAAAGAAAATTATTAATGGAACGCACAGATATAGCTATAGCACGTTGTGATTTTTTAAGAGAGGCAAAGAAAATACAAGATTGGGCAAATATTGTTTTCACGGATGAAACATGGCTCAACGCTAACCACACACTATCTCGTTTCTGGACTGATGATACTGCTGATTCCACTTCCTCAGTACCAATGGGAAAAGGTGAGCGCCTAATCATTTGCCATGCAGGTACAGCAAAAGGATTTGTACAAGACGCACTGTTGGCATTTAAATCGAAGAAATCAAATGACTACCACGAAGAGATGAATGCAAATGTGTATGAAGAGTGGTTCAAAAAAATGCTCATTTCATTGGAAGAACCATCAATAATTTTTATTGATAATGCGCCCTACCACTCCCGTCAAATTGACAAAATGCCAACACAGGCTAATAAAAAGCATGAAATAATTAATTGGCTTCGGGACAATGGAGAAAATGTGGACGACTCAATGTTAAAAGTTGAATTAATAAAAATATTAAAAACCAAAAAGAGAGCAAAACGCTATGTAATCAATGAAATGGCAGCAGAATATGGCCATACTGTTCTTCGGATTCCTCCATACCACTGCCAGTACAACGCAATAGAACTTATATGGGCACAAGTAAAAGGGCATGCTGCGAGATGCAATACAAGCCCCCCATTCACAGCGAATAAAATGTTGCAATTGCTAAAAAATGCTTGCACCCACGTAACGGCCGAGAACTGGGCAAGTGTGGTGGAAAGAACTAAAAGAGTAATATTCTCTGATTGGGAACGTGATATTGCGTTTGATAATATATTATCTACACAAGAGCTAATAATAACTGCTACTGAAGACTCCTCATCGGAGGAGTCTAGTGTTGATTATCATTCCGACGACTCGTGCTAATAAAATAAATTAAAATATCCTGATTGTTTTATTTGTATTCATGTATTAACTAAGAAGAAAGTAAAACTTTATATAATGTTATTAAATGTCTTTTAATACTCGTAACATCGATTTCTACCGATTATTTTTAATCTGTGGCATAATCGTAGTAACCATTATGTGTGACATCACTAAGTGGGCGGTACCCATCCATAAAGTACAAATATTATTTGTATGATATTTGTACGTAAGCAATACAAAACTTAATGAGCGTGAGCTGTCAAAAGACTGATAATAATATGATGGACGCAGTATAAAATGGTTAAAAGTTATTTACATTACGTTATTAAAAAAAATTGCACCGACATCAGCGACCACAAACTGCATTCCTGCAATATTTTAACCATGATTTTATATTTTTTCGTACCCTTTTAAAGAAAGAGTTCTTGTAAAATTTTATTAACCTTTATTATATAACGTCTCTTTTGTTTTACAAAAACAGTTTTATTTAATGTTTATAGGTGTTGAAAGTTTATAAAACAAAAATTTTTTTTGTCTATGTTGGTACTTGTCTCTGCTTATATGTATGATAGCTCTCTATGGTTTCTTTTTGTCTGTACCGTATTAAAAGTTATCGCATTAAATCTCGGTTCAGGATATACAAATGTTTAATTTTACCTCATAATCCATCAATAGGATTGTTATTTTATATGATTGTTGTATTTTTGGAGAGTATGAAACAAAAACATTTTGTTCCATACTATACCATGTATATACATTTTATACATAAATACTCGTAGTAAACTTAAAGTACTTGGTAACTACATAAGAGATAAAGGTGAGGCTGAATACTTTCTCACTGTACCTGTATTAGGTATTTACCCTTTCCTCGATACCGGTTTTAGTTTAAGACCCCCCAAAATGAACTGGAATCTTGATTTTCGAGATCAAAGTGTAACGGTTCCGAATTTCCAATACATATTCCAACGTTGTATTTGCTACGTTCTATCTTATTATTGGAGCTTAAATCATGGTTCTACTAGTTGGCGATTATGTCTATGGTATGAAGAACATTTTTAATGTTGGTACAAAAAAACACTATTGAGATTTTTACGCTTCCAAATTTAAATTAAATCAATATTATCAATATGAAAATTTATAGAAAGGTATGTTAATGTCTGGGCGCATGTATTACCTTTGAGGGCTGTAAGCATTGAATAGAAAAAATATTTTTCATTCATTCTAAAGGTGTCCTCGTATGTATCTCATCTTGAATAATCCTCTCGACGATCCAGTGACGTATAATAATCCGGAAGGTCAGATATTCGGTGATACATATGAGTCATCAATCAAATCATATAACTATATAGTAAACAATATCGATAGGCGTTGGTTTTCTATATTGGAATGGGGAACCCCTGCTGGATAACGTAGTGTTCGTTCTCCACTAGGTGGACAGACGCTGAACCCAAACAACCCAAAATCGTGTGTTGTAAGAGAGAGTAAAGAGTGACGTAATAACAGTTCATTAATTTTAGCCTTGTTTTCAATATTTTATAAAATTCTAAATTCCAGGGACTTCGCTCGCGTTGAAAAAACGTGACACAAATTTTTCCCGTTTTGAAATTTTGAACATAAAAGTAGTTATTGTGAGTTAACCATAAAAGATAGAAACATATTCTCACGGACTTTTTGTAGTGTTTCTCTAGATCCACAATTCTCTAGTATTTTAGTAACACTGGACGGTGGTCCGAATCTGGGTCATGAATGACTATGTTTTGAATTAAAGTCACCACCTGGTAAGACGGCGTCTCCAAGGCCTAACAGCGTCCGCGAGTAGAGCAAGCGAGTTTTTTTCTTTAACACAATTTACATAAAATGGTTATTTACTATTATCTAAATCATCAGGAAGTATTGCCCAATCTTTTAGTAAAAACTGTACAAAAATCCATTCAGTAGATTTTGAGAAAATTTATTACATATAAACAGGCAACTTTTAGGGACTTTGTTTTATTGTAAGTATAGATATAGATAATAAATATTCTTTTAAATGTTTTAAGTACTTATATACTTCAGAATTTTTCCTTTCTCTTTCCAAATAGTTAAGTAGATGAGAAGGAATATTTCTTGTTTTGTGTATTATTGTTTAGGCATTTATGTAAAGTAGAAGTCGCCCTATTCGAGTACCACCCTCATTTCCTACCGAGGTGTCGTAAAAGGCGTCTAAGATAAGTCGACCCGCCGTGTGGTATCCGGCTGAGTAGAATAGACCACCCTTATTTCTTACCGAGGTGTCGTAAAAGTCGACTAAGGTACGTTGACCCACCGTGTGATACCCGGTTTAGTAGAATAGACCACCCTCCTTCTTACCGAGGTGTCGTAAAATACGACTAGGTAAGCTGACGTCAGGCAGGCGACCGGTCGTAAAAAGGCAGCCAAATCATGTTACAGTATGTTTATAACATGTTGTGCCGACCCCACTTGGAGTGGGATAAGGGCAGGAGAATGATGAGAAGTCGCCCTATTCGAAGAATAAAGTTACATTTCCTCTGTATAAGCATAGGAAATATGACTCTATTCTTCGGTTGGAGTAAAGTCTTCTTCTCTTTGGATAGAAATATTGAAGCTATTTACGCTATTTCAATGAGCATACGACTTATCCCAGGAATTCAAGAGCGATTTCCAGCAGCAGCTGTCTTCGCGATTTTCTAAAAGTATAATTGCATCATATTTGCATCAGCTCATAATTGCAAATACTGATGTACAAAATTCATGCCTGCCCTGGGTCTGTGCCTTGGTGAGGAATTGGTAGGTAACCTTGATCATTCGCTGCCATCGTTCGGCCGTCACCCCTTATGCCTAGCCATTTATGTATTCTTATTCGTTGAATTATCATATTTATTTATTCACACTGCATCAATTTGTTTGAGAGCCATCTATACTAATATTATAAAGAGGAATTTTTTTTATGTATTTTTGTAATGTTATCACACAGAAACTACTGGTCCGATTTCAAAAAATCTTTTACCATTAGAAAACTGCATCTGTAGTGAGCTACATAGGCTATATATAGGGATCTGTAATAAAAATCTGTCATCGCGAATGCTGCGGATATTGATGATAGAACAAAAATATGTTCTACAGTATTATAGAACGCGTCATTATCCTACATAAAAGTCTGTACAATATATCCAACAACTAAAGTTATGCCAATATAACTACTCTTTCATTCATTACATTATCAATGTTAGTGTAATAAAAAACTAAGAAACCTAAGTGAAATAAACTTTAATGTTAACAATAAATCTATAGTCTGACTTAGTAGACTTTCCACTGTCCTGAGATCGGTATGTACGAGGGTGAAACTGAGGAATATTACTAGTGTATGTATAAATATTTACAAGTCTATTATTATCAATAGTTTTAGTTTTAGTGGTTAGTGACCGTACCTTCTACTCCGCGGGTCGCGGGTTCGATTTCCGCCGAGGGCCAACATGTTCTATAAATGAATTTGTTGGTCTTTGAGCCTGGGTATATATTTGTATTTAAAATCTAGCCCAAAGGTTGCCTGGAAGAAATCGCTACTTAGCGATAAGGTCGCCTTATTGAATCTGCATTAAGATAACATCGTTTTCTTTACAATGTATATTGTAATTTTATGTGGTGCAATAAAGAATTTTCTATCTATCTATCTATTTAAAAAATATATAAGTATATATTCACCAGTTGTCTGTCACCCATAGCACAAGTATTAAGTTACTTACTTTGGGGACGTACAACCGTGTGTGTAAGTGTCCCATATATTTATATATTATATTTATAATAGTCGTGTAAGATGGGCGTAGGATTGTTTCTCATGCCATTTTGCTGACTATGCTGACAAGTGATAAGCAATTCACCTGAAGTCGTTACTGACACTGGATAAAAAGATATGTGACACTGTGGGTAGCAATGGGTAACTTATTTCTCACAATCATATCAAAGCTACAGCGGAAATGCTTGGCACAGAAATTAATGCACAATTATGTTTTTGTACCGCTTCTATTTTATATTATGAGACAATTAACTTATTCTCTTATAATATGAGACAATTAACTTATTCTCTTATAATATGGTAAGCTGTGGTAGCCCAGTGGTAACACCGTGTGACTCTTTCGAGTAGGTCACGGGTTTAAACCCGGGCAGACACCAATGAGTTTTTCTGTTAAAACTTATGTATCTAATTGATAATTGCAATTTTTCACACACTTTTTGGTGAAGAAAAACATCGCGAGGAAATATTGCATATCTCTAGAGAATTCTGGAGATATGTGTAACTTACCATTCCGTCATTGGAGCAGCGTGGTAGGTCTTAGCTCCAATTCTTCTCTCCAAAAATGGAGAGATATTAAATTCTCAGCAGTGGGATAGTAATAACTTACTTTTTAGTTACTTACTTATGATATGTAGTATTTCTAAGAGCTAAACTATATTTTGTATTCCTTGTTATATTGTGTATATTGTTCTCGGATTTATAAATGAATTTATAAAAATAATTAAACCACCAAATTCTTGAATTATAACTTTGGGCGCACGGAAGTCGGTGTGTCACAAAGTTTTTCCCGCTTAAATTTAGACCCCGAAATAATTCTAGCGTAAAAGGATCCTATATGTTGCTCCACACCTCCTTCTTGCAGTAAGAGATCCATCAAAATCGGTCAAGCCTTTACAGAGAATGTAATATTAATCTAAACCTTCCACTTCATCTCTTATTTAAAAACTGTACAAAAAACCGGTTAGTAGATTTTGAATAAATAGCTCACACACAGACAGCTTTTGGGGATTGTTTTACAAAATGTATAAATATTTTATAAATTTACTATAGTAAATAACAAATAAATAATTAAAGCCATAGGTGTATAACATAACACATAAATACTAATAAAATGCTGATAAAAAAAGCTATATCAATAAATATAAACTATAATATCAATTTCATATTTCACTCAATGTTATTAGTCCCTAAATTATACTTTGAATAAACGTTCAGGTAATGTCCTGTAGATTATAAATTGGGCCGATGTCTGACGAACCGTTTTCAATTTGGGTCCAATATTTGATATAAGGGTGACAAAGACCGCGGTCTATATTCAATCAATTTCAAGCAAATTCTACGCACAATTCAGTAACCAACATCGTCCTTTTGTGTTTAACCTTCGAATGTATCGCATTCAATGTACAGGCATTATTAGAAAATTGAGTTCAGAGCGACGGCAGCATTGCTTTGTAAATAAAAACAATTTGCTTGTTATATATTAAAATAATTAAAGATTATGGATATATAATAGTGTTGGAGTATATTATAAAAAAGGTCACTGATTATCTAGAAACAATATAGTACAAATCACACATCATTTGGCCCGTAAACAGTTTTAAGCAAAGCTACTATTACTACATTTCAACTACATGTATATATATCCTCCTGCCCTTATCCCACTCTTAGTGGGGTCGGCACAACATGTTATAAACTTGGCTGCGTTTTTACGACCGGGCGCCTGCCTGACGTCAACTTACCTTAGTCACCTTTTACAACACATCGGTAAGAAATGAGGTTAGTCTATTCGACTTAGCCGGATGCCACACGGCGGTTCGACTTACCATAGTCGCCTTTTACGACACCTCGGTAAGAAATGAGGGTGGTACTATTCTACTTAGCCGGATACCACACGGCTAATTGCAACTACATATATCTAGATTTAAATTTTTTATTATAAAAAACCATATCAAATCAAATCAATTTACAATAATCCTTATTCAAAGAAGCTTTCAAGCACTTTTCAATCGTCAAGGATCATGATTAATAAAGCTACAACCGGTTCGGATTGTTGCTCTTACCGAGAAGAACCAGCAAGAAACTCGTCGGTCATATACTATACCCTTTATAAGCGTCTTATTTAAAAATAGACATAATATTCAGCCCTACAGTAAGTGGTCAGCGAGGCCTCGAGTAGGGTTACCACCTTTTTTTTGAAGAAAAATAGTCAAAATCAAAAAAATATAGGTCTTTTAGGAAATTCAGGAAAAAAAAATAGTACACATCTATTTTCAATCATTATTTATTTTTCCATGATTATTTATTATTAACTTTCGCTAAACAATGACAAAGGAGTCAGAGTTACTAACTAACTAAGCCCTGTAAATACATGAATGAGTTTCGTTCAAACATTCCCTATTCAGTGCTGAGGGTGCGTTCCATTCTCAGCAACAATTGAGTTAGCGATAAAAATATAGTATTTTTTGTCCTATATTATTTATCTATATATAGTACGATACTATATAATATAGTACGGGTGGCAACCCTAGCCGCGAGATTCGTAATAGGCGTGAAGAGTTCAGTGCTGAGTGCAGAGTCCCTGATCGGAACGCGACGCGCCTAACCGGACGCGGTCGGCGGCGTCCTGCATACTCGATCCAATATGTAGATGGTGCATCGGCTACGTTGCGTATAGATGTATGTATGTAGGTTGTTTGTGTCCCACGCGGTGCAACGGGCGGCCATGACGCGCCCGCGACCGATGCGCGCGATGTAAACACCACGCAAGGTCGACTGCCTCGATTCGCTAGTCATTTGTGCATTATTGTAGTATGCAGTACTATCTTGCAAGGTTGAGGTAGACCATTCACTATATAAAACAATATATATCCTCCTGCCCTTATCCCACTTTAAGTGGGGTCGGCACGACATGTTATAAACATGTTGTAACATGATTTGGTTGCCTGACGTGACGTCAACTTACCTTAGTCGTATTTTACGACACCTCGGTACGGATGGTGGTTTATTCTACTAAACCGGATACCATGCGGTGGGTAAATTACCTTAGTCGCCTTTTACACCTCGGTAAGAAATGAGGGTGGTCTCTTCTACTCAGCCGGATACCACACGGCGGGTCGACTTACCTTAGTCGCCTTTTACGACACCTAGGTAAGAAATGAGGGTGGTATATTCTACTCAGCCGGATACCACACGGCGGGTCGACCTACCTTAGTCGCCTTTTACGACACCTCGGTAAGAAATGAGGGTGGTCTATTCTACTCAGCCGGATACCACATGGCGGGTCGACTTACCTTAGTCGCCTTTTACGATACCTCGGTAAAAAATGAGGTTGGTACTATTCTACTTAGCCGGATACCACACGGCTATCACTATATAAACCAACTGAAAAATAAATATAATAGATCTTGGCCTTGACTGAATAATGATAAAAACGAATATTAGTACTTAGTTTCGTAAAAACGTGTATTAATAAGCAGATCAAAGTGTGTTACAACAATTTTTTCTCAATGCCTAAACAATTATATTAACTAACCGTTACGAATTACGTACAACCATTGTATGTAACTTGAATACTTATTTAAAGGTTTACACGCGTTCAGTTAGATTATACGTAGGTAGTTGTTTTTCAATTATATTGTTTAACTAATACAAAACAAAATGGAAGACCGTGATTTTCAATAAAATCAGTTCTGATTATGTTTAAATTTAATACAATAATATAACAGTAATAATAAAATTATTTTGTATTTAAAATAATTAATTTATTATTATAATTAAAATAATTAATTTATTAAATATTTATAATAATTTTTATATTACTTTTGTATTATGGATCTCCGCAAAGTAACGCCTACTTCTATACAATTAATATAAATAATAATTGAGGCATTTTTTTTCGAATTGACTATATGCTGCTAGCCCTAACGGATTTTACAGCGTCACCGGGCGGGCGAGCACAGAAGCATCGTCGAAGTTGCGAAATGCCGATAGTAGAGCGCAGAAGCTCTACTAGCTATGGGGAACGTCGTCCTAAGGGTGCCTCCTGTGAGGCCGGACCACGGCTTAGGGCGTCGTGTAGTGGACGGCTAAAAGTATGACGATCAGTCATCATAGCGTCGGGAGTATGACGAAAAGCCACGGCCGACCGACGTCAGAAAACTAGGACCTCGTCTTCGCCGGCGAAGACGCTGTTTGCGTGTATTATATGTGTGTGTGTTTGCGATCGTTATTTGATCGTAAAAATAATTGATGCATAATGATTTTTTTAAGATGATTGATGAATTGATGAAGATTTGATGTTACGTTTTAACTTTTTCGGCAACGATTAGTAAGTACCCCTAGTTTTTAAACCAACATTACCTAATTAAACTTACTTGTTCCTCCTTTCGTCGCACAATTTTCTGACGAGAAATTAGTATTAAAAATACTGAGTTCATTAAAACTGTTCCGACTATTTACCTATGATGTTTACCTCCGTTAATGTAACCTGTCGAATGTTTATATGTCGTATACAATTCAAATATTTAATGTACTTATCGACTGGATATCAACAGGTTCTCAATGCAAATGCATTTCTATATTTATACGTGACGTCCCTTCGTATCTTCAATTTATTTACTTTGCATAATATGTGTGACGATTAGGTATCAATAGTGCAAATAGTAGTGCATGAGATTACGTTTGTCGATGTGACGTGTACACAATTGTTATAAAATCGTGAATATTTTTACGTCGCTATGTTTGATTCATGGTGGTATCGTTACATAAATTTCGTCATTCATTCTGTAATTAATTTTAAAGATAAAATACATAGGGAAAAATGTAAAAATAAATATGTAGTATATGAATTTAGATATTAGATATAGCAGGAAATCATCTTGGTATAGGGAGAGGAGAATTGTTTGTCTCCAAATTTTATGCATTCCTGTATTACTACATTATTGAGAAATTTTCAAACAAAACTTTACATACAGAGACTATGGAAATTTATTACTCTGGGTACAGCATCACTAATCCTTCTCACACTCTATCTGCGAGTAACTTCTTACACCGTACAATTTTCTAATGTATTTAAATTAAGTCATTTTCTACTACGTGTTAAAACAAAAAAATCGTACTTAATTATCTTACATTTCAAATCTATCTTACAAAAAATTGTCTATACCTAAAGTTCATTTAAATTTCCTATCGTACCTGATTCATGGATAGGAACAAATAATACTTAACTAACTGTTCATTAAAATCAAACTGGCTTCTTTTTGTATTATGTATCAATACTGAAAGTTGGCAATTACCGTACTTAAAACCATTGTCCCTCGCCAGACAAAACAATTCTTCGACGGCTGCAATGTAAAACAATGCCAAATTGCAATACAATGTATATATTGATCCCATTATTAAACCTTTCTTACCAAAAGGAGTAGGGAGGCGTTTGCCCGGTAGAATAGCAACAGGCCACTTAAGACATTTGTTGTAAATTTTAGTAAACTCTGAGATGTATAAGCTGTGTGGTATTCGGCTGAATATAATAGTAGCAACCTCATTTTTTACCGAGGTGTCGTAAAAGGCGACTAAGGTAAGTCGACCTGCCGTGTGGTATCCGGCTGAGTAGAATAGACCAACCTCATTTCTTAACGAGGTGTCGTAAAAGGCGACTAAGGTAATTTGACCCACCGTCTGGTATCCGGTTTAGTAGAATAGACCACCCTCTTTCTTACCGAGGTGTCGTAAAATACGACTAAGGTAAGTTGACGTCAGGCAGGCGGCCGGTCGTAAAAACGCAGCCAAATCATGTGACAGCATGTTTATAACATATACATGATATGACATATACATGAGTGTTATGTTGCAAATATCCATACATCTCATCATTCTCCTGCCCTTATCCCACTCTAAGTGGGGTCGGGACAACATGTTGTTAGCTTAGTCGCCTTAGAACATTACAGAACAGTAGTAACATTATTTGTGAAATAATTGCAAATAATTTGTAAAATCCTAGAGAAACTTGTTTGAGCGATTAATGGCGTATCAGCTAAAACATTTTGTAACTTGTTGCCTCAATTATCTCAAGAGTGCAAACCAATCATGCTGCGTGTATTGCGAAGCTCCCACGCTATACATCGCTATTTCTCCTGCGGTTTACTCTCACATGTCTCAATCAGGGCTACCAACTTTACTGTTTCGTAAAATTTGATATTTTTGAAAGACCTTTTTTCATTATTGAAGTGACTATGTCCCTTGATTTAATACGGAAAATTTTATACTCAAACTCAAAATATTTTTATTTAAGTAGCTTAACAAGTGCTTTTGAATCGTCAACTCTACTGCTGGTACTGATTTATATGATGATCGACAAGAAGGAAAACATGTTTTAGTTAATCTCATATATTTTAATTTTATTAGGAAATTTTATTTACACATAACCGATACAAATAAGTTGCAAATCACTTGCTACCAATATTAATGTCATGTTCATATATTGATTAATTATTGATAATTTAATGGCGGGAACAATATATGATTAATAATCATATATTGTTCCCGCCATTTTGTACCGCACATCGAAAGTTCTAATTTTTCATTACTTATGACGTGCTGCAGGGGAATGGGCGTGGGTAATTTATGTATTACCCAATGTGAAAGACAATTTTTGTGATCTTAGCGATAAAGGAAAAATTGTAGATATTGCATTAAAAGAGATTGTGTAAATCATTAACTTAAATTATAATTATTTTGGTAATTTGATAACGTAAGTAGCTAAAAGTTATCATCATTATTTTCACACCGTTTCTTAGATAAAATATTGAGAATTTGTGAAATTCCGAATACAAATTGTGTAAACAGTTTCGGCACGCTCTCAAATGTCAGATGTCAGGTCAAAACGTTTAAAGTTCCATTTCCCCAAGTTAAGTGGAAAATCAATAACATTACGGAAGGTTCTCGTGCGTATCCCTTTGTACAGTTGTTAGTGGTTCTAACTTGATCATCGGAGAGATGCGGAGACATGTCCGTCTCAGTAGGAAATTTAGATATAGACAAGACTGTTTTGCGACAATAAAAAAAATCTTAACATTGTGTCTTTAAAAGATTATTACTTACCGTCTAAGGCCAGATACTTCTGCAACTCTATATCATCATTCTCTTATCCCACTCTAAGTGGGGTTTGCACAATATGTCTTCTTCCATTCTCCTCTATCATTCATCAACTCTGGTTGCCACTCCTTTAACATGCATATCATGCATTCATGTTATGTGTATTTGTAAAATTTGTACTCAGATATTTCTTTACGTCTATGCGTGACTTTTTTGACGTAAACATAATGATATTTGATATCATTTGATGTTTGATATTTGCGTACCAACTTTTTCTTAACTATGAATCACTTCTCTCACTCACTTCTCACTTCGTAGGTTAGCTAGCAGGGATAAGTTGACATTTGTACACTTTTTTACCAATAATGTTTTTTCCAGCATTTTTTATGGTACATAAATAAATAAATAAATAATACTAAGATGTTAATGATTACCGCCCTCTTTTCTTACCGAGGTGTCGTAAAAGGCAACTAAGGTAAGTCTACCCGCCGTGTGGTATCCGGCTGAGTAGAATAGACCACCCTCATTTCTTACCGAGGTGTCGTAAAAGGCGACTGAGGTAAGTTGAGCCAATGTGCGGTATATGGTTAAGTAGAATAGACCACCCTCTTTCTTACCGAGATGTCGCCAAATACGACTGAAGTAAGTTGACGTCAGGCAGGCGGCCGGTCGTACAACACGTTAAAACGAAATTTTCAATTATCGAACGTAACATTCCATTATATTATGATGAGTAGCAAATCAACGGGAGTTTTTAGGGTGTGAGTCTCGGGTGCGAGAGCCCGTGGGCGGTGGCCCGCGCGCCGCCTCTCTACGTGTCCTATAAAATATGTATCCGTTTAAGTAGATATCGCTCGCTGCGAATCGATATTGGTTAGCGTTAAGAAAGTTCTGTTAATGTCTTGTAATTTACTTGTATTTAACTTTATATGCTCGTCTTTGTTGAACTTAAAAGTACAGAAGTTTTTGGTAGAGGTATCGACCTGAATAGATCAAGAACTAATAAAGATCGAGGTTCCGAAATGTGCACTGTTGAGTCTTAAATTTGCTGGTTTTTTTTATTTACACAAATATAAATTACAATTAGATTTACATATTTATTATATATGTACACAAACAAAAGGGGTTGTATTACCAGAAGTTAAGGTAATACAAAATATTTTCTGATTTCAGTTTCAATACGTAAGAAAACTCAAGGATTTCCAAATGAGCAACACTATCAAATGTCTGTTGTCCTTCGTTTTTAGTTTTGATATACAAATCTTTGAGATGTAACTAACTTAATTGGGAACTCAGTTTTTTTCTAAGTAAGTAGAGTTAGCTAGTTAGGTATATTAATGATATACGGGTTGGAATGTAGTTATATACAACATTTGTGTTGTACAGGCCGGTGCCTGGAAACGTTTGGCTGATTCTCTTCCCGAAAAATTTTCATAGATAAACTGTGAAGTAAAAAAGAAGATAGTTTCATAGTTTAATTGTTAAGTAAAGATTTGAAAATAATTATGTGCGAAGAAATTTATACAAATGAAGCAAATACGTCCACCCAAAATGTCACTTACGTCTAAAGACGTTCACTGTAAAATTATATATTCAACAATTGCACTTGCCAAAAGTCCCTTATAATAATAGTGTAATCTGTAATCGTGTCCGAAATATTTCGATATCATCGGTGTAATTTTATTTATTTATTTATTCAATGGACAACCAACAATAGATGCATTTTATTTCAAAAGTAATGAGAGTATTATTTTGCTATAATACAAAGCAAAATAATACTCTCATTACTTTTGTATTATGGACCTCCGCAAAGTAACGCCTAATTCTATAAATTATTGCATTTTATTTACTTAAATTAAATTATTCTGATCTCATCATAAATGTTCTATTACTTACTTCTACATCTATTACCTCGTCATTCGTAAAAATAATTAAAGCTTCCGTACAACAATAATGCCAATGATATATCATATTATATGTCAATCTCAATGTCAATACGAAGTCTTAAAATAATAATTAACAATAATTTTATCTTTTTAGGTAATTTTTTGTTAATGTAGTATACTATATTTTTTTATGTAAACTTCTTTTAAATCTTCAAAATAATAATAATTTTATTAAGTTTAAATTAACATTACTCAATAAAATTATTATTATATTTTGAATTAAAAACAAATAACTCCTTGACTATTTATATAACGCGGCAAAAATCAAGAAATTATGAGAAGGGGCCGGAAATGATTAACCTCAAGGTCGGGGTCATTTAACGGTCGCATACTTTAAAGTTAAAGTCAGCTCCTTTCATAAACAAGTTCAAGGACTTGTTATTTATTCTTTCTGTACATTTTCTACTTACTGCCCCCGCAAGATTCTAGAAGGATCCAAATATTTTTTGTCGTAAGATATACTGAGTATGACACGCCCTAAAGCAATTTTAAAAGATATGGTGATACATTGTACAGTTCTGTTACCGTCGGAAACCTCCATATTCAATAATTTGTATCTATGTGCATCGTATTGCACCGTTCCAATTTATAAGGACAATCTTATTAAAACGGAAAATTTCGCTCGAGTACACATGTAATTGCAAATTATACAATACTAGAACTTTATTTACTTAAGCTTTATGGCTAAAACCAGTGAAAAGGTTTAAAAGTAAACTGTGATATTCTTGTGATTTTACATGTATTAAGTTTTTCATTTTTCATGTGATATTGTCGTATATTAATAATTCGTGGCAATTTATACAGAATATTATACAGACCGAAATTGAATGGTCACAGTTGCAAGTAATAAATACTGTATATTGAACTTAATTTGACTTTTGACTAGCCCATTGGAGCAGTGGGTAGTGATCCTACATTCAGCTTCGCGAGTTCGATTCCCGCCGAGGGCCAACAGTTTCTAACAATAATTAGCTGGTTCTTCGAGTCTGGGTGTATTTGTATATAAGTATGTATTTAAAAATTATATGTTTATAAATTGTGTTATGTGAGAGATTGTCTCTCACCCATAACACAAGTATTAAGTTACTTTGGGGACGGACGACCGTGCGTGTAAGTGTAACATATATGTATTATTATTTAACTATTGTGAGTGGTATTCATATTTAATATACAAAGATCG
The DNA here is from genome assembly GCA_029227775.1 of Morpho helenor. Taxonomy (NCBI): domain Eukaryota; kingdom Metazoa; phylum Arthropoda; class Insecta; order Lepidoptera; family Nymphalidae; genus Morpho; species Morpho helenor. Next base: position 13,916,788 of record JARGCU010000030.1, read on the forward strand.
CCTCTACTCAGGTGATAAATATCGGGTGTTGCCTATAGTTACCGACGCGACGACGTGACGCCGCCAATACGGGTCATGTACGAGTAAATTATACTCTCATCTACATGAAGTCTCTGCTTATAACATGTGAATTATAATGCCAAGGTGATAAATTGCAATTATTTTTAAGTGAAAATGGCTTTATTCTAGTACCAGTTCGGAATGTTGTCGTCCACAGAGAATTGGCAAATAATTTAATATTACTTATATAAGAAGCAAGAACTTTTAAGAAAATATTTATGTTCCGTTGGAAAAATAAACAAAACTAACAAATTTAATTAAAAGTCGCAAAACTCTTGCAGCAACATCGCAACGAAGCCATAAAACAGTAAACCAAAACAATAATATAAATATTAAATAAATATTTCTGACGACTTGCGGGTTATGAAACATATTTACCCAACCTGTAATGTGTTTTATATTTCAGTTTAAGCCAACACTTAAGACGTAAGTTAAATTTAAGTTATACCTAAGTATGTATTAATACTTAGGTATTACTTATATGAAATAATTTTACTGAATCGCAAAATGACTTCATGTTATGCACTTATACATTAATAAAGTGCAAAGCTACTAAAATAATTGAAAGGATTTTGTAAATGTAGATTTCCATGATAATAAATTGGTACTTATTATACAGGAACTGCACCGTGAACCTATTGAAAACAACAAGCATTTGTTTGTGTCTCTCGTAGCTTGTTAACTGTACTGCCTTGAATTAACATTCAAATGCAGTGGAGCTCTGCATCAAACAAAGGAGCAAATATTTGTAACATTTACGATATCGGAACAAAAAGTTAAATATATTATCCTCGTAAATATGATGTTAGTAACGGTGAATTAAATAAATTTTAAGATGAAACGACGACGTTTTGATCGATTTAAGTATCAACAAATCCTCAATTATACTATATTATTATTAATTATCCCTAAAGAAAAACGGGAGTTATGCGATATATAAGCCCGGTATATAAGCTTCAATAATTCCAAATTTCATTTATATTACTCAAGCAAATTAGCCGTAAAAGCGTAACCAACACAGAGACTTTCGCTATATATTTATATATACCTCTATATCAGTAACCTTGAAATAAACAACACATCTTTATGATGGTCAGCTCTTAGTGTAGAAAGAATAAATGAGTCCGCTTCATTGGCTTCCTTTTGAAAACCTAGACCGTTACTAATTGTAGAACTTGACGTCGTCAGAAGTCGTACTAACTTCTAAGGAGCGTTTTCAAATTAATATGGGAGTCGACGTTATAATTAGCATTACATTAGTATGTGAGGCTTGTTGTGTTTGCCAACAGAATAGTTTCAGCAAAACGGCTTCTACCATCCTGTTTAACCGCCATTTTGTTTTTCGATTAGTCAAGAATAATTTAAATTATGTTTAATTTAAAAACATATTTATCGTGAATCTTCATCAATAGATGGGTGACTTTAAGTGAATTTATTAAATATTATAATATAATACAACAGTAGATACTACAGTACATACAAATCGAGCCAATAACGTTTACTTAATAATCTTGTACAAACATATTTTATTGGGATTCCTAATATGTTTGCAAAATACAAGAAATGTACCATTTTTGACACTGGTCTGGTCATAGATGTTCTGTAAGGATTGAGAACAGTTTAGTTTAGATTCGATCGTGTCGTAACGCCAATTTGTATGGCGATGGTACAGCGGTCACTAGATCCACTATAATAGGCATCCCCTCTTCATAAATATTCCAGGAAGGCAGTCCTCCAAAAAGAATGGGATCAAATGCTCAAGCAAGCCTTAACGTTACACAGACGATTACGTCCGCTCTGCAAAGAGTGTAGCGACCAAGAAGAAGTGATATCTCTCGTGACGTGTTGTCATGCGTCGTCATGCATTAATAGGTAGTTATCTCCCATATAGCCAGCATTCACCATAATATGAGGTTTCAGGATGTTTGGTATGATGTAATTATGAGCATTAACATCGCGAGTCCGAAAAAATCCCATTTCCGTACGTCATGTCAATGATGTAGGTATATCCCCGGATATTATCGATATCATACCGACTCTCACTTTTTCTTGTATGCAACGCTGAGCGTATCGTTTTCCAGGCCATCTAATCTATCAGCGTTATGCGGCTTTCGTCTCATAACAAAATTATTTGCACTGCCCAATTGTCCAATTATGATGATGTTTATTATATGATTATGTTTATGATATGTCTTTGGTAAGTTTGGATCCCTAGAGGAGTTATGTGATGTCAGATTTTCTTCCCTGAGCCTCATTCTTACCGCACTGTCACTAATAGACATTCCACAAGTTTTTCACGAACAAGATGCTGTATATCAACATAAAAAAGAAGCGAATTCCGCTAAGGAAACACACTAAAACGGCCCTCTAGTGTGTTGGATGCCCTCGGACACATACATGTCACGGTTTATACTCCCCAGTCTCCTTGTAATGTTTATAAACTCTTTGCAAAGCTTAATGACTCAGATTTAATCTTCTTGCCACATTTTTCTTACTTAGGCCTTCATAACTTCACTTTTATTAAATCTTTTATAACACTGCTTTAAGATTGACAAAATCAGTCAAATTTTGTTTAATAGATAATTAATAAACAAGTTATTAATTAGCCCTATGAAAATTGTATGAAAGTGTATTGGTTCCCTACCTAACCTCAAAACAAGTATCTATCTTCACCTGTATTCTTGCTCACCGCTAAGTGTTTATTTTACCCTAGCTATAAAAAAGAAACGCAAATAATATAGTAGATAGATTTTTTCGTTCAGTGTATTCATGTACATTCTGCGCGAAACCAACTTAGTTTTTTGACCTGTCCCCGTCCTATTAATTTTTTGACCTTCGTTTGAACAAGGCCTTTGCATACGAAGTATTGAAATTATGTCTTATTAGGTGGGGTTTCAGATGAATTTGGATCGGTTACAACTCGGACAGCCTCGAGTGTGGTTCTCTCCATATTTCCATATAAATGTGTCGTATGTGACTAGTTTGGTGCCTGGGACCGGTTTTTGTTTATCAAATTTTTATTCTATGAACTAAGAGAATACGGGTACAGGTAGAGTATAAGTACATAAGAGTATTATTTTATATGTAATTTCTTTTCTATACAGTTGTGTAGGGTCATTTTTATCTATGATATGTGATAAACGAAGATGGAATATAAACACCTGTTATTCCTTCGAAAGAAGATACATTTTTATTCATTTAAACAAAAGAAACCATCGGGTCAAACTATATGTCACTTTGTTCATTGATTTCAAGACCAATAAAAATTTCTGCAATCAACACTGGGATCTGGATTTTGATAATTTATATTCGTAAGCTTCAAAACGAGCATACCAGTGCAAGCCTAAGGCGTAACACTCATCGGACGAATTTTAAGTTGGGATGTATAAATCACTTTGTTTTTACCTGGATTTTGAAACGATTGCGTTTTTCAATAGTTGTTCTAAATCAAAATTCACTTAGAGTGGATTTCGCAATAGTTGCTGACGTGTTGATGGTTGGCGAAAGTCGTCGAAGGCGGAGACGCAGGCCCATTGTCTGTGCTGAGTCACTGGCGGCGCTCGCACAGCTATTTCTGTGTTTGTGTAGGCGGCCGTGCCGTGCGTCCATATCTCTTGCGTCTCAGACCGCATACAGACAACACAATAAAATTACTATTAGCTTTTATCCTCTGATTTGTTCGTGTGACAAATTTGATAACGTTAAATGATATAGGCGAACTTTTAACATTTTTTTTAAAAGTTGGTGTAATTCATGTGTTTGTGACATTAAAGCCAATGTAAAGATAATAAGATTGTTTTTAACAATTTTCCGTTAAATTCAGCAGCCGTGAAAATAAATCAAACTCATAGACTCAAAATACATACAATATATATGGTAATCAAGGCAGGTTACGTTCAACCTCAGTTCATTATTAATTGTTTAGAAATAACTTTTTCATAATACTTTTTATATTAAAAGAAATAAATGTTAACTTTGTGATATTTTTTGAAATATTTCGTGCACAGAAATAATGAGATTAGGCTTAATACTCGTAAGTTCTAATAGAAAAAATATATATCAAATAAAAAATATAGAAAAACATAACGATTAATATAAAATGTTGTGTATATAATAAAAAAGGGTAAATATATCAACTGATTCTCTTAAATTCTTTTTTTAAATGTGAACTCGGTTGAAATACCAGTTGCAGTTAATACTTATTAAAGTAACCAAAAGTATTCCAAAAGCTTTAAAAAAAAGTAAAAAAAGATAATGACACTAAATATTCTTTTCCACCGATAATTATAAATACTATAGAGTAGCGTACACCCGAGCATTCTTATTTCAAAATCACTACTTCATTAAATATTTGCTATGAGGGCACAGACCTCTTATTCTATTTCTGCATGTGAAAGGAATGTAAGCTTACCACGCTGTCAACTGTGGGTTAGAAATCCTGCCCAAAAAATATTATCTTATAAAATAACTAGTGTAGTAATTTGTCAACCTACTGGGTGGTTGGTTGGTTATCAAACGCAGTGTTCGTGCGATAGATTTTCCGTATTTTGTGCCTCACCCATCGCTACTACAGTTTCGCTACATGACGAGCTATATCAATAATTATGGTTCAGCTTTTCCACGCGTTTACTCGTTTCTGATTTAATCGAACAGAGCCACTACGTGCAAAGCTCTATTTGTTGCCCGGTGTCTTTTCTGTATTAGAGCAAAATAATATTTTCATTTTTGTATTATGGTAATAACGCCTAATTCTATAAATTATTTGAAAAGATCATAATGAATATTTGGTATCCGTATATTTTATATCCGTAGCATTATTTAAGTACTCAGAGATAAAATTCCTCCTGGGATTCATTATTTCAATCGTTCAATTGATTAGCTGTTGTCGTGATACAAAAGAAACGAAAAAAATATTTTTTTTAGAAATTAATAAATAAAATTGCTGATTGCATTTCACATTATCCACAACGACTATTAATCCAAAACTTAATAGTTATCTAATTCGTACCATTAAGATTCATAACTGAAACAGCTGTAACGGGAAATTAAACACCTACACTTTTGATTGCACTTTTGTTTTCATACGAAATCTAGTGCAATCGGTAGTACGTTCTATTATATAGTTGTTTGAGAGCTAAACTCGCACGCTGTGCTTCTAACTCGAGGTCATACCTACCAAATTACTCGACTGAAAATAATTACAAAAACAACTATATTGAGGCTACCGCGAGGTTAAACCAGTTCAGAGGTACAAGTTCTAAATAACGACTCGAACGTGATATCCATTGTAATAATTCCATTTCTTACTTTTTATATAATGTAATTCTGCAAAGTAAAGCCTTCATGTAAGCGCACACTATGTCACTGAAACGTTGTATGAATAAGAAGACTAAACCGGAAACAACAACGGCACAGTGTTGCCACCATTTTAATCAAAAAGGACGCGATACTCTTGTTTCATGACTGTGTTGCTATAAAATACAAAGCGGAAGTCAGTGGCGACAACATTCATTTATAAAATTTTCGCTGCGTCATCCATCATATTTTGGAAGCTTCACCGAACTCATATGTCTATCTATAGGTACATATAATATAGCCGCATACTTCCGTATGCTGACTCTATATCATCCTTCTCCTGCCCTTATCCCACTTTAATTGGGATCAGCATAACATGTTATAAACATGTAACATTATTTGCCTAAGTATTTTACGACCGGCCGCCCGCCTGACGGTAACTTACCTTAGTCACCTTTTACGAAACCTCGGTAAGAAATTATGGTCTATTCTACTCAGCCGGAGTGTTTCCATTTCAAGAGATTCTTATGTTTAAAATTACCTTTTTCATAATAATTGTTTGCTCGTTTGTTTATATGTGCAATAGCGCGCATTAATCTCAGAAATCGCTGATCTGATATGGATGCTGATTTCACTTCAAGCTTCGGTTAATCTATATAGGCTCTTTAATAAGCTATAGGTTCTTTCATTTTAAAACATCAAAAAATAAATATATCAATAAGATGGGCCAATTTAAAGTCGCAGGGTCGTATACAACAATACTGGCTAATGCATTGTTTTTTTTTGTAATTTCTACACCTTACTCATTGAATGTCAGATACGAGTACCTATAATAAACATAAAATCTTATTTTTGATTTCTATAATTAAACGATTTTAATAATTTTTCGAGAATTTCACAGGATATCTTTTAGTGTTTAGTAGTAGGTTCTGTATAGTTGACAATTCAAAAGCACTTGTTGAAAATTTTATTTGAATAAAGTTTGTTTTAGGAACAAACGTTTAATGTAAATGACGCCATACACCAACTGTAACGTAAACCACACTTGTAAGATGTTAATATGCCGCTTTCATTTAATCAAGTTCTATATCCTTGATAATAATTAATACAGGGTGAATGTTTGCATGAAACATTTTTATCCTTAAAAACATTTACTAGAATAAATACTCTCTATATAAAGTTAGTAAGTAAGTAGCGGCCTGTTACCTTCCCACAGCTGGGAATAGGCTTCTTCTCTCCGTTTTTAGTGAGAAGGTTTGGAGCTAAGACCTACCACGCTGCTCCAATGCGGATTGGGATATCCCCAAAATTCTCTAGAGATATGCGGTTTCCTCACGATGTTTTGCTTCACCGAAAAGCGTGTGATAAATTGTAATTATCAATAAGACACATAGGTTTTAACAGAAAAACTCGTTGATGTCTGCCCGGGTTTGAACCCGTGACCTTCTCGAAAGAGTCGCACGGTGTTACCGCTGGGCTATAACAGCTCTCTCTACTATATAGATAATGAAAAGTAGGATTACATTATTTTGGAAATTTATGCATTAAACTGACGAAATAGGGAGTGGAAAATAAATAAAAAAAAATGAATGGAATAAAGCAAAATCAAGATCAGAAGAAATATTCTTAAACAATTAATTGTGATTAAACTTCCTTAAAAATTAAATTGAACATTAAAGGTGCCAAGATTTTTAAAACTCATCGCCAACAAAAAACGGAGTCGAGAAGTTTAACTTTTCTGTAAATTTTTCCCCTTACTTTAAATCTTAAGGGCAATTGTAATAGCCGTGAAACCGTGAACCGTATTAAAATTTTTGTGTTGTACAAATTTTCAAGTAAATTCATTTCAACCCCTCGAGGGACGTAATTTCAAAATTGTTTGATGACAGGTTGACAGGTTTCACATGTCACGGGAATCCTCTAATTATATTCAGGTTGTCTTACGATATTTTCCTTCTCCATTTTCCACGATAAATCGTAAAATCAAGCAAAAGTTTATGTATAAAGAGTTATTATATAAGTTATATAAGTTTATTTCTCTTTACTAAAATTATATAAAATAAAATAAAAGTTTCGATCTACTAGGTCGAATATTTTATATTAAACCTTTACTATAGCTTTATTTTATACCTTTACAAAACGATAATACAATTTATAACTTCAAAAACTCGAAAACTTTAATACTATATTTACTAAATGCGCTGATATAGCTCCTTAGTTCATGATTTACAGTTTACTTGTTAAAAAATGTATAATATCTATTACACCCCAAGAAGTTGAAGTATTTTCACTTTCAAATATCTGATCTGGCGAGTATGAGAAAGATTTCAGCTAAGTTTTTAAAATACCATTAACGGTAAGTGTTCTCGTAAAATAAACACACAAGCAATCTTTGTTTGCACTCCCATTAACCTCCTCGAACACCTGAGGAGACGCTACTTGTGTAAGCTTTCTAAAAATCTGTTTAATGTTGTACATGTAATCCATTTTGTTTCCATTTTTGTAGTGGCGGCAGGTTTCAGGCATAATATGTGACTCTTGAATCCTTCTTAAAGTTAAGGGAAAAAATTATATAGTCGTAGTGTAAAGATCAAAGGTAGATGTGTGGTGTGAAAAGACTGGATAAAATACAAAATGAGTATATAAGGGAAAGTCTGAAAGTTGCGCCCATTATAGATAAGACAAAAAGTGCAAGATTAAGATGGTGTAGATATTAATGAAGAGGATGATAATCATGTGACCAAACGAGTGTTGAATATAAATATGGATGGATATGTGACCAGAAGGATGCCTAAAAAGAGATGGTTGGATTGTGTGAAATATGACATGCATGTAAAAAGAGTAGCGTCAGAGTTGACCAATGGAAAGACAGAATGGAAAAGAAAAACACGTTGAGCCGACCCCACTTAGCGTGGGATAAGGACAGGAGAATGAATGATGTAATACATTTTGTTCTTTTAACATCTGATGTGGTTAAAAGAATTAATGTTTTATTATATGATGTCGCTTTGTGACCAGATTTAAATTGAAACGGGTTAGAAGCAAATTGAATTCATTATAGTTTTTGTTGAAACATATGTTGTAAAAAATATATTGGTGTGTTCATCACTTGTTATTACGATAGTAATGTTACGAGTCCGTTGATAGCAGTTGCTTATACAATAATCCAAAAAAAATACATAGAGTGGGACTCTTTCGAAAATTAAAATGAGTTTGTTGATAATCGTATCGCCTTGTAATCTAGCCAAAGAGCTTTGCGATTTTTTCGTAGAGTCTATCTCCTGACGACGCTGTCATTATTTTTGAAAAATAATTTTAATTTTTATTATTCATTTAATTTTTTTTTGCTATTATAAAGAACAACCAAAAGGAAGTACTTTATTGATGTTGCGATCTAGCCAAGAGGCTAATAAGCAACTTAAAGATTACCTAAACTTATAAATTAACTTATATCTAAGAATAGGTCCAGTGACTTATCTTAGTCTTTCTTGCTTTTTTCATTTAATGAACTAAATAAAACATCTAAAAACAGCGTTCTCGCTGACTCAGTTAATTTCAGTCATAGCAACCATTCAATTCATATTAAGCATTTTTTATTGGCATTTTACAGACAAGGATCAAGCATCTAAACTTATGCATATAAAAAATTGAATAATAAGTTTTAATGAACAAACAATGAATAGACACAACTGATATACGAGTTTTTTTGGTATGCAAACAATTTTGTTATACTAAAGGAGCTTAACAGTTTGCAACATTTTTGGTTTACTTATTGTTTAATCACTTCGTGAGGAATTTAATTTTTCTTTAAGTACTATTATGCGTACTTATTATTATTACGGTCTAGCTAAAACGACTTATTCGTTATTAAATTGTAACTTCTTATAAATTAATAATAATATCTAATAAAAATAAATAAATATATGGGACACTAACACATACGGTCGTCCGTCCCCAAAGTAAGTAACTTAATGCTTATGTTATGGTAGATAGACAACTGGTGAATATATACTTATATAATTTTTAAATACATACTTAAATACAAATATACACCCAGACTCGAAGAACAACAATTAGATTTTTAGAAAATGTTGGCCTTCAGTGGGAATCGAACCCGAGACCCGCGGAGCTGAAGGCTATAAATTAATGTTTATCTGTATGTGAATGGAATGCTCTCGCGGCATCTGTCTTTACCAATGCATATAATATGGGTATTTTTAAAGCAAAAGTGAATAGGCATCTTCTAGGCAAGCGCGCTCTATCTTAGACTCTATAATTGCTTACCATCAGGCATGATTACAATCAAGCGCTCGTCTAACAATAATAAAAAAAGTATATCCTTTACCTAGAGACTGCAAAACGGCTGGACCGATACTAATAATGAATCTTTAGAAATGCCCAGCGGAAAATCCTGTAAAGATTGGTAGCGATCCGAGCATTTCTTCACCTTTTTTTTTTTATTCACAAAACTGACATACAATTGAAGATATCAAAATTCAACATAATAATTGGCTTACAATAATTGTTGTCTTCTTACAAGGGGTACTTCTTGATGTGAACCTAGCATGCTTACAAGGGGTATCATACGTAAATTATTAAAAAATACTTAAGTTAAATTATACAATTATAAAAACCGAAAGTTACAAAATTCTACTTTAGTTACCATCTTTTGTTTAAATTAATTTTACTCAAATATTATAAAGATTAATATTAAGAGCCGTTAAGTTACCGTTGAGGTCTATTTCGTGGGGAATTCGGTACCAAACTGAGCCACAGCAATGCATGGCCGGACAGCTACCTAGTTATAAACTTATGTCTGTGAGATTCTATTTCTTCACCTAAGTCAAGAGACTCACCCTCCCACTTATCACGAAACGTGAAGACATAATATTCATTTATTATTTGAAGTATTATATGACCTTTTGTGTCGAGATATTTTTCTTTGGTTAGGGGTTGTTACCATAGAATAATATTTTGAATAGAGCAACCGCCGAGTTTCTTGCTGGCTCTTCTCGAAGGAACAGCTTTCCGAACCAGCAGTAGAGTTGACGATTCAAAAGCTTATTTACAAGTTTATTTGAATAAAGAATATTTCAATTTTTTTTTTATTTACAGCAAAAATGTACAAGTTATATCTATCTTAAATTACTTACACGCTAGGACTATACAAATCATGCCCACGTGGAATGGTCCCAAGAATGCTGGCAGCGTTTCCGCGCTGAATCGCTACGCTGATTCTTTGTGCGAAAAAAGAACCCTCTTGTCACCTGAAGAGGCAATCAACCGAGGTGTTAAAACGGATAAAAAAATTTTTGCACTTTGACTCCATGGCCCTAGGGTCTCGAAAAAGAATATTTTGAATTTGAATATAAGTTTCATCGTCCCTCCCATTATTTGCCTGTCTATGACTCCCTGAACTCTAGTATAATAAGTGTATGAATTGCAAACATAAGCTAATTCCGTGTATAAAGTTAACGTCGCGCGTGATTGTTGACACGTCGCCTGTCGTCTATGTACGACATATTAACGAAGCTGGCCGAAGCGGCGACGGGTTCGACGAGCCAGTCTGTGGCACGCTTACGGAACAATAGGGTTACCGCCACTGATTCGTAAGTATTAGATACGAGTTGAATTTAAACAAAGTTAAAAATGTATTGCCTCTTCAGGTGACAAGAGGGCTGGCTCCTTTTTCGCACAAAGAATCAGCTTAGCGATTCAGCGCGGAAACGCTGCCAGCATTCTTGGGACCATTCCACGTAGGCATGATTTGTATAGTCCTAGCGTGTAAGTAATTTAAGATAGATATAACTTGTACATATAAAAATTTTAAAATAATAAAAAATAAATTAGAGATACGTATGTGTATGTATTATGCTAACAAATCAAATATACCAAAAATCTTTTTTCTGCCCTTATCCCACTTTGAGTGGGGTCGGCACAGCATGTTTAAATATGTTGTCATGTTTGGCTACGTATTTTACGACCGTTCGCCTGCCTCACATCAACTTACCATAGTCGTATTTTACGAAACCTCGGTAAGAAAGAGGGTGGTCTATTCTACGCAACAGGCTACCATACGGTAGGTCAACTTACCTTAGTCGCCTTTAACGACACCTCGGTAAGAAATGTGGGTGGTCTATTCTACTCAGCTGTGTGTGGCTCTCCTACATTTGGGGGTACACTTAAGCCAATTTGTTAAAATAGTTATAACTGAACTTTTGGAGTCCACTTAATAAATAAATAAATTAATTAATTAAAAAAGCATAACAGAAATAACGGAACTTACCTTAGTTACTTATGACTCTCGCATTGAAGTTAGAGAATGCTCTACTTCGAATAAATGCACTGATAATAAAGGAAACTGGGAAACAATTATTAACCTATACCAAGCAGGTACACGCAGTCAACCCACATCATCATATGAACGTTCGGGAAATCTGTCTGACCAATTTTTAAATATATTATTGAAGCTTATTATCTATGGCGAACGTAAACGTTTAAAACATGTAAACTCATATATATGATCTCTTAGATATGATATTATACTTACGGGAGCCATAGGCAGGGCTGTACGTGACAATGGCTCATATACTTCATCTTTGTCTAATCACACATAAAAAAGAAAGACAAATAGATATACACACATTTGTTTCCTCTTTATTGTAATATGTCAAATTTTAGACTGGATTTCTTACTCTACGTATAATAACTCTATCAAAATGTTTCTTTTATTATCTGAGCACATTTGTTATGTTTCTTCTGATAATAATTATTTGCTTTCGGTTTATATTGGTTTAATGGCGTTGTTCTATTCTACAATAATTATGTTGTAAGGTGAGATAAAAAATTTACTATAAATACTAATATTGAATTGCTTGGATTTTAAATGATTATTAAGATAAAATATTACTAAACTAGCTTTTACCCATGACTTTGATCGCGTGATAGGTTGATAATAGATGACGCATTTAGTGTCATCCTATTTCTGTAGAATTAACAGGATTTTTATAGGCTATATGTTATTCCGGTGTATAAGGAATAATTGTATCAAATTTCAGGTTAAGTTAGGTTAGCGGTTTAGCGGATTTGCCGTGAAAGAGTAACAAACATACATCCATGCTCAAATTTTTTTTGCATTTATAATATTAATAGGATAGGATTATCTTTAATTGATTTTAGTTTTCATAATTTATTTTATTAACTTATATGGACACATCATTAAAACCAGTAATGACCGGAGTTGAAAACCCTAGATGCTGTGAATCATGACGCGTTATCGATTTTAATGGTAGGTACCTCGGTGTCGTCACGAGAAATTTACGCGGCTCTCGAGAGAAGCTTTGCTACAGCGTCTTTCTTATAGTTAAATGAATTTAGATTTATATGGAACAATGTTATGTTTTCGATTAATTCTAAAAGAATGCTGATGCTATTAGTACTGTAAAAAAATCCAGTAATACTATTACTTAATTTGCTTAGTCATTAACTACATATTAATTATATGGCAAAAGAAAATTGATAATTTCCTTTATCATTTGAAAACGTTCATATTACTGTGCTCTATCATTGTATTATTGCGAGGTCGCTAAGTATTGTGTGTCGGCAATGTGGTGTTTGGATCGGGCGGGAACGCTCCTAACGTGAGTGCCATGCCTCGGCACTCGGCAGCAGTAGAGCGCGGGCCGCGGCGAGGGCGTCGGGCGTCGGGCGTCGGGCATGCGGTCGATGAGCCCGGCGTAGAGGGCAGCACGGAGCCGCGAGGGGTGTGGGGAGCTCCCTCGGCCCCGCGTCCTCTACGCCGCCCCGTTTGTTGCGCATAATGTAGAGCCGCGCCGCGCGCTCACTAATGCGTCATACCGCCTCCTGACTCCACGCGTATCCGTACTTTTCGTAACCGCACATATCGCGCGCCATGTGAACTTTTGTGTTAACTTATATATTATATCTTATAAAATATTAAAACGTGAAAGGGCCGTGTTCTTCCTAAATCAGAATTTTTACATCATGGACAGTGAGAAAGGTGCCTGTGCCCAGAGACGTTTGAGTGGTTCACGAGGTTGGCGCACGTGGTCGTCCCGAAATCGAGTAAGTTTGAATTGGCTTATTTTAAAGTGTGACTCGTTAGTAACGTCGGCCGATGCGTAAGATGGTTCGGGGCGCGTTATTTTAGCTACGCCTGGCGGGTCCCGGCGCCGGCCGCCCGGAATGCGGCCTCCGCCCCGCCGCGCGCTGCCGGCGCCGAGAGCGCCGCGCGTAGCGTAATAAATAAGGCGGGGCACCACTGCGTGCGCGCGCACCCTCCCGCGTCCTCCTCGCCCTCGGGTCATTGACTCTGCTCGGCCGCCGCCGCTACAACCGTAGCCGCCGACGCTGCCGAAGACAACAACGTTCTCCGCAGCGGCACTACCGCGCTCTCGGCCTCGTAACGTCTCTACAGGGTCTCGGTAAATCCAATGTCAATGCCGAAGTTACGCGTCGCCGCAGCGGAAGTACTTCAGCCCGCTCGTGTGAGACATGTCGATGACGACACTATTCAGTTAAGTACTTACTATACTGCAGAAAGTTTATTGACCCCGGCGTTCACACCTGGCCTCATTGAGACGAGTCCCTTCCATTGTCATGATAATGATTATCTTATTGAGACCGGTCTTTAACGTTACTGGTGCATAACAATTGCAAAATTAACTGTTGACCTGATTAGTGGCATGAATCAGGAAACGTTTTTATTTCTACTAAATATTTTTATTGTACAGATTGGTTTAACGGTGGTACCGTTCTGCACGATTAAATAAAGCGTTGGCAATTGCTTAAATTACCCTATCACACAAAACAGTTATTTTTTTAAATTCCAACGGCTCACAAATTCCTCTCGTTTTTAACGTAACGATGCAGAAACCTATGCCCGTATGACTAGTTACAAAAAGCCGACAAATTCCGTTATATGTACTTTACAATACGGCAGAGCCCGCTTCGTGAGACTAAAAATAAAGCGTGAACTTCCCGGTTGAATGGCGTCGCCGACGCGACGAACGCGGGGAGTGGCAGGCAGCCATTGCCCTCGTCCGGTTTGTTTACAACTCACCATTCGGCCGCGGCGCACCGCTAACTGTACCCTGCGCACCCGCGATAGGGTGTACTATTGCAACGGAGCAGGGGGTGAGCGTGCCTTGCGCTCGCGCCATCTGCGCGCGCATTATTAAAATAAACTGCCACCGACAGATAGAATCGCTGTATAAAAACGAGCGACTCGACCGCCAGGTGCGATGTGACCCTCGGCTGGGGCAAAGATGCGCCTAGTCTTAGGTCAGTTATTGCGAAGACACCTACAATGCGGCCGAACATCCGCACAGTATTGTAAGTTAAAATGAATAGTGCATCTCGATATGGTGACATGTTCAGAAATATTGTCAACTGCGTATTATTTGTATATTTCAGTCTGAGGTAGCCAACCTGAGACTAAATAAATAATACTAATACGTTCAAATTAGACATTCTCATCAACTGATTAGTGAAAAATGTATAACAATATTAATCTCATTAAGAGAAAGTCATTTATATCGACAAAAATAGAGTTAATCCCAGTAAGTATATAGTGTAAGATTCATGCAAGATTATTAAAAACGTATGAACTACATACCACCATCACAATACACAAGCGCCGTACACGTTCCCAATCACAAACTCAACAATCATTTCGCCCCGCAACCGAAGCATCATTAGGATATAGACTCCACGACAAAATTGTAAGCGCCGCATACATACGTCACCCAAGCAAGTGCTTGGTTGACGCTTGTATCAGGTATGAAAAAGAACAGTCCACTCTACGTTTAGAATTATATATATTTTCTGTTAGCATGTATATTAATATTACTGTATAATGGATCTCCACAAAGCCTATTTCTATGAATTACAGTACTTAGTAAGTAGTTAGTACTTACGAGGGTGTAGACATCCGCTGGCTAGTAATCTTTTCCAGGGGGGTGAGGGGTTGTGGTGGGCAACAAGTTGCCAGTCGGTGAAAAAATTGCGCGCGCATATAGGGACGAGTATCTCCGTTTTTTTTCTCTCTCTGAAGAGAAACATGCTGTGACTTTTGCGTCTCTACCAATATTATAAATGCGAAAGTCTGTCTGTTACACAAGGCTAATCCGTTGGACCAATTTTGAAGAAATTTGGCACAATTAAAGATTATACACCGGGATGGCTCTTAGCATAAAAAGCCCGCTTTTCTTCCTGGGACAGACAAAAAATTTAATTTTTGAAGGTACTTAAATGCTGAAGTTGGCGTTAGTAAATAAAAAAAGTATGCAGGTATTCCTGCCAGGTGGACATCAATACAATATTATCGAAGACTATAATATAAGTTCCTAAGGTTGAAAGAAAAACTTATATCTTTAATATTTAAATGAGTTAATCTTGTATGTATATATTTTCAGAATCTCGGAAACGGCTACAATGATTTTTCTGAAATTCAGCATACAGAGAGTTTTGGGGGAGAAAAGTCGCTTTAGCTTGATATCATTAAAAAAAGTCGTTTTATCCCTGTTTTCGGGAAAATGCAAAAATTTATGTTCAATTCAAAAGATACCCAGAAAGATACCCGGTTACCTAGGTACTATAATTTTAAACAGTATAGAGCAATAATTGGATTATAACAGTTGTTGATAAATACTATTTTCTTGGAATCCATCGACTTCCTCTAAAAGAGCATTGTTATCATTTTAATTTAAACAACATAGTGTGCGATACTTACGGTACCTATATAGATCGCGAGTGTCGGTTCCATGTGAAGTGGAGTGTAACTAAGTCTCTGCTAAAACACGCAACACTGGCATTTAAAGAAAGCGCTCGCGGGGGTTACTGACTTGCAGTCTATATCAGGGATGCTCCAGACGTCTATGTTTGCGTTAGCTTCTCAAACAAGTTTACACGTTTGCTTCAACGTCATCATTCAAATAATTTTTACTATTCCTTTTGTAAATAATTTTTTTTGGCCGCACGTTGCTGTGCCTCAGTCTGGTTCTCTTCGAAACAGAACTCAACAGTTCTAAAAATGCTCCGATCGCCACCAAACTTTACAGTATCATCCGCTGGGTCATTCTAAAATTATCTAAAAATTTCATCAAAATCGTTCCAGCCGTTTCGGCAACATTTTTACAATTGTTAGCGCGACATCGTCAGAATTTTTTATATAAATATTTCGCAGTCCAGTTTTTCAATGTTTATTAGTCAAATAAACTATTTCTAAAAATGCAAAACTTGTGTGTATGACACATTTTCATAGTAACGTGTACCCAAAACAAGATAACACATTTCCTACATAAATCTTATTTAATTATATTTGCATTCATTTCGCTGCGAAACCTAAATATTAAATGGACTGGAACGCATAATTGAAATGGTTGTTTTTATCTCCTACTGAGTCTGCTGATAATAATTTTAAATCACTTGGAAATATTTTTTTGTACAAGTGCCATTGACTTAATTCACAACGGTTATGACCGGAAGTCATCCCAAGCTTGTCAATTTCACTTTCTGAACTGTTCAGTTATTTGAACTAATCATTTTTAAATTAATTGCATATGACGTCAAAAGAATGCGGTCAGTGAGTTTAGGTTAATAAAAACATATACTACTATATTCAATAGTCAAATAACGAGAAAATAGAGCTATTACTAAACCTATGAATGTATCTAAGTTTTACCATATTAAGTATATGTCTATAAACTCGCCCTGACTTTTCATGAGTAATAGAGAATATTATTTTCTATAAAATTTCTATTTTCACAAGTTCCTCTAAATCTTTTATTTTATAATTTTACTTAATATTGAGTAGAGTTAAGGTTAACCCATTGGTGTGAACTGTATGCTTTGTAGTTTGATTTCTTTTCTTATAATACTTTATTATTGCAAATGCCGTGTGGTATCCGGTTGAGTAGAATAGTTCTTACCGAGGTGTCGTAAAATACGACTAAGCTAAGTTGACGCCAGGCGGACGGCCGGTCGTAAATAACGTAGCCAAATCATATGACAACATGTTTATAAATTGTTGTGCAGACCCCACTTAGAGTGGGATAAGGGCAGGAGGATGATAGGCGAGATTGTGTAGAGTTATGCGATTTAATTAACTAGTTGGTTACTGTAAGTTTTGTAGTTTATTTATAGTACTTTATTATTGCACACTTTAACCGTGGTGCTTGTTTGATTTCTTAAATCATTAGCTATTTAAAAGTAGTTTAAATCAATTGCATTTATTATGAATGTATTCAAATTCAAAATATTCTTTATTCAAATAAACTTGTAAACAAGTGCTTTTGAATCGTCAACTCTACTGCTGGTTCGGAAAGCTGTTCCTATCGAGAAAAGCTAACTAGAAACTCGGCGGTTGCTCTTTTAAAAATACAATTCTTAATACTAGTTACATTTAATCGTTCTATCTTGTACAGGGTCGAACAATATCTATATCCACGCATTCTTATCGTCTAAATAATCCTCAACAGTATAGTAGACTTTCTGTATCAGCCTTAATAGTGTTTTTAAACTGCTGTAATGGCAAAGCTAAAAAGAAGTTCCCGTGTAGGCACGCCACGCGCGCCGCCGTGCCGTTACATCAAGTAGAGCGTCTCTGCACGCAATTAACAACGCTAGCCAATGTCGCCCTCGTAACGGTTACTTGCCTTCTGCGTTACATAGGACGACATACATTTCAAATCTTATGCTTATCACATATCTTTATATATACTAGTTATAACCCGCGACTTCGTTCGCGTGGACTGTCGTCGTGTCGACAATAGATGGCGCTTTACAATGTCATCCTATTCTTGTAGAATTAACAGGATTCCTATAACCTATATGTTATTCTGGTTATAGTGCCAAATTTCATTGATATTGGTTCAGTGGATTCACCGTGAAAGAGTAACAAACATTAGTAAAATGAGTAAATCTGTTAAGTAAAAGTATTCACCCGCAAATTTACTGGCACCATTAAATACGTTTAAGATCCTGTGCATTTCATTCTAAGTCGGTCGGTAAGTAAGTCGACCCGCCGTGTGGTATCCGACTGAGTAGAATAGACCATTCTGATTTCTTACCGAGGTGTCGTAAAATATGAAGTATATCAGGCAGGCGGCTGGTCGTAGAATACAAAGCCAAATCATGTGACAACATGGTTATAACATGTTGTGCCGACTCCACTTAGAGTGGGATAAGGGCAGGAAGAAGAGTCAGCGCCGTCCTGTGCCTGCACCTGTGATGGTAAACATTATTATTAACATTGATGTTTCATTTTTAAATTAATTGTGGTTAAAAGTATTTTACATTAAATTAAAAGGTGATAGAAGGGCGATCTTACCGGAACACGAAGTTTTGGTAGAGCTTTCACAAACTGGTCGAATCACCTTAAAAAAGGGTCGCAAAGGACCGCGAGGGTCGCAAGGGATCAAAGCGGCACAAAATTGTGTGGCGTTGAACTCCCTTAAAGAGATTTATGCTATGACGTTAATCGGAAAAGAAGAATTATAAACTTAAAAAGATTAATTTGGTTGCCCATTTTTTTTAAATTTGGTTGGAGTTTAAATATTTTTAATAGTGGGCTTTTTATTTACATCATTCCCTTATGAAAGAAAAGTTTTAAATCAATATAAGTCGCCCACGTGCGCATCATAATTGATTTTGCACCAATACACACAATTTTGTATGATATCTGATCAAAAGCTCCTAATAGTTTTAACTGAGTTCTCTATCCCTAATGAAATGGTGCAAAAATATAACATTAAAAAATCTTATTTTCAAAATGTTAACGTATCTTGATGCAACCAGTGATATTATGTTGCTCTCTACCTAAGAATTTCACTAAACACCCTCGGCGACACGGTCTTTTTTTTGGGTTTCAAAAGTCACATTTTTTGACCTGACGGTTGCCTAAAACACCCCAGGCATGGAACGCAGGTAGGCCAGACCCTTTACAAGTCATTGTTGGACACAAAAAATTAGTTTGAAATTATACAACACATTTTCTCCTCTTTTGTTCACACTTTTACAGCGTTATTCGGTGAAGAACTATCTATTCCAGTTAAATAAAAATGTTTTGTGTTGTTTGCTCCTTCTATTATTTTATTAAATTATCTTATTGTCAAAGAAATTCAGACGTACCTGCTTCAAATCATAAAAGTACTTTCAATGTGTAAGGGTTTGTTGTATCCGATGTATAAATAATGTAGAGCAGAACTATGTAGTTTAATCAGTTAAAACACTTTGTTGCAGGTCCATTTGTGGTGGCAAAGAGGTGCGACGTAAACCGGAAATGTTATATACGCTTCATTGGAGCAAGCAACCATCAGAAACATACTTGTTTAAGGCGGTAAGACTTTTTTTTACTTTTTACATTTTTTATGAATAGATATTTATGTTCACCTTATTTTTAGCTGTTATATTTAGGCTTCCGTGATACTTATATAATTATCAACTTATCTGGAATACTAAAATGACGTTGGCGACTAAGGTAAGTAATAGCCCACCCTCATTTCTTACCGAGGTGTCGTAAAAGGCGATTAAGGTTAGTTGACGTCAGGCAGGCGGCCGGTCGTAAAAACGCAGCCAAATCATGTGACAGCATGTATATAACATGTTGTGCCGACCCCACTTAGAGTGGGATAAGGGCTGGAAGATGATGATCTAGAATACTAAAATGAAAATTTAATTAAAGTATAATAAATTGAAATTGAGACGGTATACATATATATCTCTATTATATAGAATTTTGATATAATCCTTAAAATTTAAGGATTTATTAAGCTAAATAGATTCATTCACCTGGATGTTCCGTTTTTGCGAATTGCACAGAGAAAAGTTTATGAGAACTATGAGAGATATGAGATTTTTCAATTTGGGTGAAATCAAAAATATTTAATTTTGAATAACTTTTTAAGCTAATCGAAATAAAAATGATACGTTTATATGTCCATAGTGTGATGTGCTGTAAATGTTTTACCGACCCGTTGAGAATTCAGAATAATACGATTGTACATTGCTGGCCTGGCGTTTCTGTTTATAATTTTTGGAATTTTGCCAGTTTAGTTGCTCCAACGGTAACGGCGTACAATCAACCACATAGCAACCGTCACCTTGTTAAACATTGTTACAATTTTGTCTCTCCATCGATTGAACGATCTTTATACGAATTGTTGTTATAAAGACAAATATAAATCGGAAAAGGTTTTAAAACGTGGTATTTGTAATTTTGAGTTAATATGAAATTTCTGAACGTGTTTGCGAAATAAATAGTTATTTTTTATATCATGGTCCTCATTATGAATTGGAGAAGAGCACCAATAAGAAGTAGTACGAAAACGGCAAAATTTAAAGCTTTCCTTGCGTGTGCTGAGTAAACGGTAATAGTTATTCAACAATTATGTATTACAAATTTGTCCCCACTAAAAGGTCTAAATAAAAGTCCGCGACAGCTTTTAAGGTTGACCCACTTTAACCATTTTTATAGTTATCAAAAGACTATATTACGGTTTTAATCTTTCCAAAGGACGAAGCCGCTGGCGATTGCTAGTCTTAAATAAATTTAAAGCTTTGAAATTTCGGGATCCCTTAATTTCGCTTTAATATGTTTATTGAACCGTATGAATATACGTAGAAATATAAACATCAGGGTCTTGGCCCTCAACTCAACGATACATACTATAATATATGCCTGTTGTAACATGGCACTGATAAGCTGTGACGCCGCAAAGAGTGCGTTATACGATAAGGGTACCATGACGTGTTTATCGGAGTCATAATTGGCTTACACGGTATGAGCCCCTTTAGCGAAAAATAATTTTCACACGATTCGATGTATGCTGTACTAGATAAAGTACATCTCATAACATAATATATTATGTAATAGAAATGTGCGCAGAAAACAGTATTCTGAAACAATCTTTCGTTATCGGCCGTTGTTATGTAATCTACATACTTGTATAACAATTATTAACTGATAATGCGTCGGTCTGCAAGTGTATGAGACTGTTTAATTTTGCTTGTTCTTTTGCTTGTGTCCTTTATACGTAAATATTATCATTGAGAGCCGTTTCACAAACCGACTTTAATTTTTTATTTAAAAACTTTTATTTAAATTTTATCATTTTTCCAATGTCATTGGCATTCTTTACTTTACCGAAATCTCTATTATAGTTAATTTAAAAAAATATTAATTATATTTTCATAATTAATTTATAATTTCTAAAATGAAAGCGATGTAATTATATCGCTATTGTACATATTTTGATTCAAAGCAACATGTATTGAATTACATAGATTGTATTAACGTCTGTTTAACCAATAATTAATCTGATTATGTGGTACATATTCAAAATAAAATGCAATATGTAAAGCAAAAAAATTACCCAAGCTGCTTAATTAAACCTCTGTATGAATTATAAGGGGCCCAAAAAGTTAAGTTTTGTACAATATTTAAACATTAAATTAAAAATGCGCTTTGATTGAATATATGGTGATTTAAAATTTTAAAATCGTCTGAAACTCCTCATCGGTAAAAAGCTGAATGAACAAAAAATTATCATATGCAGAAATTGGTTTATAAGATGCGTGTCGCATCTCACATAACGCAATTAATGTGATGTCCCGCATTTAGATCTTCAAGAAGTCAATACAAGCAGAAAGGTAAAGAGTTCTTCAAATCTTAGCTTCGAGTGGTTTCTAGGAACAGCCCTGCGGTAGTTTTAGACAAATATTAATACTTTACGATTTTGTCGTGAAGTCTATCTCCTGACGATGCTTCGGTTACGGGGCGAAACAATTGTTGAGATTGTGGTGGTGAATGTGTGCAGTGCTTGTGTATTGTTGCGCCATCGGTGTCGGGTAGTGCATGAGTTCTTACAAATTCTGCATGTATCAGGTATGAGAACGAATAGTACACTCTACATTTAGCATTACACATATTTTCTTTTATCGCGGATTATAGCAAAATAATATTCTCATTACTTTTGTACTAAATCTTTATTAACGCGGTAGAGTACAATTTATCGTTGCGGAGGTCATGGAGATTGGCAGAGTCATGCGTAACTGCCATTCCGGCCTTCTAGTGATAAATATATAGTAACAATGTCAACTGATATAGTTGCAAAACGCAATTGACAAATATGACCATATCTCATTAATCAATTGTAGTACCTAATGGTAATATTAAGTTGGACTTAAAAAATTGTTATTTAACATATACATGTGTATAATATTAATAGGTATATAATATTTTTATTTGTTTATTCGTAACAACAAAGCGACTTTAAGAAAGTTATAGTTCTCGGTAAATTTGCTTATTTAACTTACAAAAGGCTCAAGATAAGATTTTGTCAAGTTTTCTCGTTTTTTCCTAATGTATATCAGTTAAGGCAATCTAAAGTTCTAAGGAAGTTTTCAATTTCTGTATAAACTTATTTAACTTCAGCATGGAGTTTTACTTAACTAGGTTTAATACATACTTTGTGTGACTTTGCAGTAAACTATAAAACTTTTAATAGATTTTATCTCTGTATGATAAATAAGAGGTAAAAGTATCGTTGTATATTAAAGCTTTGCTTGGCTGGTTTATTTCAATAAACACTATCTTACCTTAGAATTAAAATTACAGATGATTATGTTAGATTAGATTAAAAAGCCATGAATATCTTGCGGAATTTATAAGTCATAATTCTCCTGCCCTTATCCCACTCTAAGTAGGGTCGGAGAAACATGTTGTCGCATCATTTGGCTAGGTATTTTACGACCGGCCGCCTGCCTGAGTCAACTAACAACTTATATTAGTCGCTCTTTAAAACATCTCGGTAAGAAAAAGGGTGGTCTATTCTACTCATACTACTCAGCCGTATACCACACGGCGATCTTGCAAAATTTATGAATATAAACTAGGTACAATTATTGTGCTGTTATCTGCGTCTATAAATATATGAGTATTGTTCAAACTTATTATTATTTGGCCTGCAATTAACGCATTCAAATATCATCAAACAAGGCAAGAAACGAAATGTAAATGGTTCGCAAAATGTCGAGAATCGTTTCTTATTTTACCCAAATAATACAAGACACATTATCAGGAATTCAGTGATAATAAATAATACTAATCCGATAAACGTAACCAAAAAAATCGCATACGTTCTCTTTATAATCTCGCGTATTAATCTCAACAGACGGGGAAGTTGAATGGCGTTGCAAGTGCCATTGAACCCAGGCGAATGCACTGAGGGCCGTTAGCTTTAGCCGAGGTCAGGGCGAACCGACGTAGAATAAGCACGTCACAAATATGCACCAAAATGCCAGATTGCATGACACTAATGACTCTTTTTTCCGGAAAACTACTATATGTTTTTTATTTTGTCTACTGTTATATGTCTTTATATTATCTATACATCGTTCGTTATCGTAAGATAATGCTTATATCAGTTTGTAATGTATAAATTGAACACTACATTTATGCACATGCAAAATTTAAATCATGAATATACAAATTACTGATGTTTGTTATTAACGATTTCGTCTGCGTCATTTTTATTTCGGACTGTTCCCTTTAAATTGTAAACTGTCATTCTTTATCATTTAATGAGTCGTCATTTTATTTATTCTATAATAGTTTAGTGTAATCTATAGAGAAACTAAAAATTCATAATTTCTTCTGTTAAATTTTTTTTATAACAAGCAAAGTTTTGATATAATTTCGCTTGTTTAAGATTGTTTGTACTGTCGATATTAAAGTCATTTGGTAAATTAAATTCTAATATTTAGTTAGTTGTTGAGACGTAATGTTCTGGAACAGATAGCGCATGCGTGTTTTGATCGATCTCTAAATAGAAGATGCTTTTCTATTAAACACGACTTCCGAATTTATTATACAATTGCCAACCGTGTTACCATGGTATTCAAGATACTTTTTGCGACATATTTCCTTTTTCTTAACAGGTGGGTCTCCCATATACATAATCTTTAATATTTAAATGAGTTAATCTTGTATGTATATATATAAATATATTTTCTGAATCTCGGAAACGGCTCCAACGATTTCCTGAAATTCAGCATGTAGTGGGTTTTGGGGGAGAAAAATCTAGCTATGTTTTATTTAAAAAAAATCTCGTTTTATCTCTGTTTTGGGCATTAAAAACTACGAAAATATGAATAGATAGCAACTCATAATTTAAGCTGTCAAATGCAAGGCTGTGACAGCCTAATGGTAACGCCCGGACCAAAAAGATTCGAAACCTAGGTTCGATTCCCACATGTGAACCGGCGCTTATTTTTTTTTACAGGCACTTTTGATTATACACTATAATAATTTTACTACAACAAAAAATTTGGTATAATATATTTTATACACTCACATTATAATACTAAATGATAATCGTAGAATAAAGCAAAATAATTTGTTCACTAGAATCAACAACTAGTGTAGATTGCTTTAAAAGTCAATCTTGTTGATCAATGATTTTAATTAGTCACCATTAGATGACCTGAACGTTATCCTTACTAAGTATTTTGAGTTTTTAGTTTAAGTACTTGTGTATTTGAATTTTAAGCCCGTATAAGACCTTTGAGTTTCAGACGACATCATTTTTTAATGTATTAGTGAAATACAAAACAAAATTTTGCGAATATAAAGTACCTATAATTCGATTTATCTAAACTAGATTAGAACTTAATCGCGCCGTTTTTATCGAAACAAAAACATATTAAGAATGCGTACTTTTTGAGTGTAAAAATATGATCAAGGTTACAATTTGTATACAATATAGAAAAGATAAGTAATTTGTTTAATTTATAGAAGTAGGCGTTAGTTTGCGAAATTCCATAGTACTATACTTATGTTAGAATTATTCTAAAATCCGTGTTTGTTAAGAAAATCTATGTTATGGTAAGTGTAGGAAGCAAAAACGTTCTCATACCTTATACATGCAGGATTAGTTACGACACGCATCTCAAGACACCACGACACTACACAAGCACTACACGCATTCACTACGACAATCTTAACAATCGTTTGGCTCCGTAAACGAAGCATCGTCAGGAGATAATCTCCACGACAAAACCGCAGCTTTACGATATTTGATTTGTGATTATAGCAAAATAATTCTATCATAATTTTTTTAAGTAATTTATTACTATATTGAAATATTCAAGTAAAAATATACAACACAACATAAATACCAAATATACCTATACATACAAATTATCCTTAAAATAGTACAGATATTCATCTGATTTATGTCTGATTGATGCTTGAAGTACACTTTATAGTGAATGGAGTCTGGACTGAGCGCATATCAATTTAATTATTGAGTGTTAGGGGCAGAAATGCTGATGAATCCGCTTATTCAATAAATTGATCCCCGCCGTGCTATTTGACTTTATAGGATCTATTTTAAGTACTTACCGAGTATAGTAGTAATTTGTAGAAGTAGGCGTTACTTTGCGTAGATCCATAATAGAAAAGTAATAATAAAATTAATTTGCTATAATATGCAATGAAGTAAAATGAAAATATATATAATGCTTATAGTAGAGTGGACAATCCGTTTTCATGTCTGATACATGCAGGATTCGTAAAAACACATGCACAAACCTCCACCACCGCCACCACAATACACAAGCACTAACTAACGGTTTGCCACTCTACAATTAACATTATATATATATTTTCTATTTTACTTCATCGCGAATTAAAGCAAAATAATTTTATTATTACTTTTGGAGTATTGTAATGTAAAGTTTACGTATTATATTATAGATACTTCGTATAATATACTTTTTAAGTACGGGCTTGTTACTTTACCACTGCTGGGCAACGACATCTTATCGCCTCTTAATGATTGGGGCTTAGACAACAAGTACAATCTACAAATACGAGGATTTCCTAACGATGTTTTTTCATCGCAAAGAACGTGATCAACCACGTTAGTTTTTGATAGAAAACTCGTAGGTTATCTGCTTGGGGAATGAACCAGCGACCTCTTGGTTAAGGATCACATGCTCTCATCGTTCAGCCAACATGTCAATAATTTACATATACGAGTATATTATTGTATTTATTTTAGCGAATTGCCTGATGATGTAAATAACACAATATATTTGCCAATAAATATTCATATTCTCTTATTACTCAATTGGTTATCTGGAAGAGATTACTTTTATCTCTACATGGATAATTCAATCGATTGTATAATCATGATATTCTGAACGTTTTTACAGATACTTCGTACCTACTACATGAAATTGTTGGCAATTTTGAGATACGAAAAAGAATATTCAATTAGTAAAACAATTTTTTTTAAATCTATTTTAACTCGTAGGTGAGCGCGTGCGTATGTTTATATTTGATGGGTGCGTGTGTGTGTAAATGTGTGAAATATTTGTCTTTTGCAAACTTCATTCCGTGCCTTATGATATCCCGTGGAGAGTTACCTATTGTATCTTCACAACCCGTCAGCTTCACCACAAGTCCTGTTTTTTGTATAATACATCTTTATTGATGGAACTACCCTATCGCTTTGCTATGCTTGCGGCTTTGCCCGCGTAGAAATCAGTATGTCACGAAAGACAGAAAAGTAGTTATTGTGAGTTAACCATGAGAGATAGAGACATGCTGTCGCGGACTTTTTTGTACTACCTTTGTAGATCACATCTTGTACATTACTTCAGTGTATTTCTACTGGTTTACGCGGCGCACGCGACTAAAGCTGCCAGTAATTTGCTTTTAACCTAAAACTTCCGGAAGAATTGCACTATATTTTAGTGAAAACCGTTCAAAAATCTGTTCAGTTAATTTTGAGAAAATCGTTCACATATAGACAGACAGTTTTTAGGGACTTTGTTTTATAATAAGTATAGATGTAATGAAGGGGTCACAATGTCAAGCATGAAATGCTCGAGGTAATTATCAAATTAAAGACGATATGAATGAATACTGTATCGAAATAGTTTTTACGTCACCTGATGTAGAACCTCACTATTTTTTTTAGTAAGATGTCCTTAAAAGATAGGCCTTCTTAGAATCCTCTGTAGAGCTATAAAAGAGGCATACTCCCACCATACAATGTTTTGTTTTGTATCTCAAAAGGATTGGGTAGTGATTTCGATGAAAGCTCTGAGGCGGTTTGATTTTTTCGTACATTTTCGACAATTACCATCATATTTCAACCAATTTACAGGAAACCCTATTAAAATATACACTAAAACGGGTTGCGGGTTCTATTCCCACCGAGTGCAACATTTTCTATAAAAGAATCTGTTGGTTCTTCGAGCCTGGGTGTATATTTCTATTAAAGTATGTATTTAAAAATTATATATGTACGTGTATATATTCACCAGTGGTCTGTCATCCGTAACACAAGTATTAAGTTACTTACTTTAGGGACGGATGACCGTGTGTAAGTTTCGCATATGTTTATTTTATTTTATTTTAAATTTATTTCAAGTAACTTAAGACTCATAACACATATACTCAACAAATGTGTAATATACATGTAACATAAAGATAAAATATATGTAACTTTAAGGTTAGTAATACAACAATATACTTCAAATTAGTGTTAGTAACTTATTCCACTATGAACTATACTCAATGTGAATCCTACAGCAGCGGTTCACATACGGGCAGTTAGCCTCTCCGATATCATATTCAGGATGCTGTTGCTGCTCGCCCTCAGTCTGCGTATCAGGGACGTGCATCGTTTACGTATTGTAGTATAGAAACAATCTACACGTGCTTCCGCAAACATATATATTATTATTTATTTATTTTCAGCCTATAAATTGCAATCTAAAGGTTCGCAATTATATTCGAGGACACTTCAACTGATTATCATTAAATAATTTTAATCAAATGTGTATTTGATTCAGTATTTAAAATATTTTCTTCTTGTTTCTGCAGGTAATATAACGCTTCGAGGAAGATGAAGTAAACTAATTAAACGTAATTGGCGCCGGACCTGGCTGGTGAGTTTTGTTATATCCTTATTGTATGTGCCAGTAGTTACTAGTTTTTATACAGCTGCTATTGCAACATGCGAATGTTATTACTGTTTGAAACAATATTATGTTAGAAATAATGTCTGTGCGATTGATTTATGCGTTAGGCTACGCTTTGCGGCTATTCAAATAATTCAATATATCATATTTAATTCAAAAGTTAAACTATTTTTTGTATTGTTACAGATTTTTATACTGTCGAAACGTTGCGGTCATTGAGTCCCGATGATTGACAACGTGAAAATATTTTAAACAGGTAAATTTTAATTAAATTAATTAATTTCTACATTAAGTTTAACGTGTTTATAATCATGTGCAATTATGTGTGTATGCGGCGAATTTATAGCCATTGCGACATAGTATCTGTAATATAACACATTTGTTTAAAATGATTTGATATTAATAAATTATAACACTGTCTGTAAAATTTAAGTTACGAATTTAAAAGTACAATGCAGTGTTATTGAATTATTAATATCTTTATCTATCTTAAGATTGCAATGCGATTGAGCGTTATCTTATGTATTGCTCAATAAGGTTGTAGCTGATGCGGTAATTGATTTGTTTGAAGAAAATTTCTAATGCATTTTGGCAGTTTGGCGGACTCTTCGTGCCTCGAGCCTTGCTGGTCAAGCATTGAAGGAGCACCATTATGAACCTAGTAAGGTAGGTCAAACAAATACAGTGAGAGAAAAATATTCTGTTTTAAAATTTCGATCCTTATTGCAACTTATTTTAATAGTAATTCTTGAATATACTTCTCTCACCAGCATATATTTTGTTAAAGTTTATTTTTGTTGGATTTTTTTTATTCAAATGCCAGCGAGATTTTTGTTACATGCTAATGCGATTTTTATTTTCATGTGATGTTACACTGTGTCAATTATATATATGTATTAAAATAAGAATGAATTTTTAACTCATTCAATGTATAGAATTAATATCTTAATTTCAAACTTCAAATAGCCTTGTCTCATTAAATAGTAAAAATATAACATATCTAAAAGAGCTTGTAACAGACAGATAAGATATAAAAATTTAAATAAAGAAAATATGTAATTTTGAAACGAGTTTAGAAAAGTTTTCATTTATATTACCCGTTTTCTCTATTATTTAGGAACTAATTTAAGAATATTTTTTGATTTGAACAATATACTTATACTCAGTCTTATTACTATAAAATATAGTTCTACAACGTATTGAAGGAACCTTTTAAATGTGATAGGCATACCTAAGCTATTTTGGTATTTTCGATACTAAATCATGTATATTTACATTCAGAATCCATGCAGTTACATTTAGAAACCATGCATTGACATTATTCAGAAGCATTCCTTAAGAAGACTAGAGACGGTCATTAAAAAGCCCTGATGATAAGTTTTTTAAGAGAGGTGATAAAATTTAGAAAATCCGTATCATGCGTGAATAACTTAACAAGTCCAAAACGCACATATTTTAGGGCAGCCACAAATAGGTTTACGTTTAGAACACGTTTAAGATAGTTATTTACATATCCACAATTTTGTGCGATACAAAAGACTTATCGGCTTAATTGGCATATTCACCATATAATAAGTTTTAGTTAAGTGTTGTCCCTAAGTTAAGTGTTGTCCTTACACATAATGATGTGCATGCTGTGGCACCTAAAGGCAGTGCATTTAATGCCTTTTGTAGCGTATTTAGTTTATTCTGTTTTAATGTTACTACCACTGGTTGTTCCGAATAAATAAATAAATAAATAAATAAATAAATATAAATTAGGCAATGGTAACTTCTTACAAAAGTATGTTAGTCGACTTATCAACAAATTCTCGACTGGTACGGAATTCGTAAAGGCATATTAAACAAATGACACGTTAGCGGGACACGCACAATAGGAAAATAGATGAACTTGTGACAAAACAAGGGATCCTAGCAGTGTTTGAGTAAAATGTAAAATGTCATGGCTTCCGGGTAAATCCCTGTCCTCCAGGAGATCTCTTTGTAGGGCTGGCCATTGTTTTTTTTTATTATGTCCAGAACTTCGTTAGTTACATTAGTTACAAGATATTGTTACTAAAAATTTTAGCCAAAAACGGTTTTATTTCAATAAATAAATAAATAAATAAATATAAGGTACATTTACACACACGGTCGTCCGTCCCCAAAGTAACTAACTAACTTAATACTTGTTTTAAGGTAGATCGACAACTGTTGAATAAATACTTATATAATTTTTAATTAGTATCGCTTTAATCGCCATAACTTTCTCTGGATTATTATTGCGACCATTGTAATTACATTTTTAAACGGTTTTCCATGTAGCCGTTCGTTAATCTTTCTATTCAATATATCTATGATTTATAACCACGATCAGCTTAGATATAATTATAATCCACATTTGAACTAGTTTTTTAAATATTGACTATTACCTGTTCTTCCCAACTTATAAGGGCTCAACAGCTAATATATAAATTATATAATTATTTTATAATATAATTTATTTGTGTAAGATAGTCCATTTATCGAGGAAGGCTATAGACTATATAACATCACGGTAAGATGAATAGGAGAGGAGCAGCAATAAAAAATATTCCGAAAACGGCAAAATTAAAAGCTTTCCTTGCGTGCGTTAAGTAAACGGTGAAACAAAAGTAATAATAAAATTATTTTGCTATAATCCGCGCTATAATAGCTATTTTATTTATAAATTATAGCAATATAAATTATATTATATTAATAAAAATCTCTTATTATTAACTCACGATGACTACTTTTATGTTCAAATTTCAATTCGAAAAATATTATGTCACACACACACACACACACACACACACACACACACACACACACACACACACACACACACACACACAATTCCATGTGGGCGAAGCTGCTGACACGGCTAGTAAATTATATTATAGATTCTATAGATTATGAATTTTTAGCTGGCTTTAGTGAAAATAACCGTAAGAAACAATATAGAACACTCAAATACCCAAATTAACAGTACAACGATGTTCTTTGCTGGTTTACATTCACATAAGTATATATAAAACTACCTAACCTTCTATAAATATATCGTGTTTAACATTAATTTATTTTCTTTTATGTTTATGAAATTGAACACTAAAAAACCCGCTGCATCTGCGTACAAAAATATAATATGCCAAAACATATTTCAATACCTAATAAACGGCACGTTTTGCACTTTAAATAAACACAGTTCGGAACTACAGGGAGGTTCAAAAGTAAACGGCAGGTTGGCTATGTACTTAAAGTTATCTAACAAAGTCGGCACAGTATGAACAGTTGCCGTTGCATAAATGTCTGTTTACAGTTAGCGTATTTCGCATTCAAAGCTAACCACAGTTTAACTCAGGAAACTCCAACAACATTTCAGCAATAATATTTTGGCTAATTAAAACTTCGCTAATTGCTATTTACACCAGTAAGTTATTGAATTTTGTCTATTCAGACAAACTAACTTGTAAAACACATATCTGGTAAAACTTTTTAGACTTAGCTTTTAAAGTTTGCTTTTAAAATCTGTTACTCTAGTGCAGGAAACTCATCCTTATAGCAGTATTAGTATAAAACGACCTCAGAATGTAATAACTTGCTTACTAGACGCGGCTTTATATATTTTTTAAACAAATTATTAGTCCACAGCCAAGTAATGATCTTAAATATTTTTGTTTCTCTCTTTCTCTTGGTACTACTAATAATTCTTGGACAGAAAACTTCGTAGGGTTCCTTCGATTAAAATCACGTGCCGCTTGATTCTTGAAGTTACCGGCGCCGTGCGATGGCATTTCTACATTGATACTTCTAGCATTAATCTTTAATGTGTAATTAATTAAAATTATTAATTAAATTTGCATTCAAATGCATTTAATTCGTATTTTGACGTTGTTGGTTTATTAATTTAATATCTAGCACCTACGGAACCCGACGCTACATAAGACCGCAAACATCTCACTTTACTGGCGGAGCTCTCTCAGGAACCCATGGAACAACCGCCAGCAGAAAAAAAAAGATAAATTAAGAATAAAAATAAAGAAAACGGTTTCTTTTTTATTTTCACCCATTATACATCCGCGTTACAAAGAATAATTAGCGAGGTTTATTGGAACTAAACAAAGTTAACAACTCTTTAAAGTGACATAAATTATGAAATCTTTCACGTAATCGATTACTTCTTATAGTTATTTCGATATACGGTTTTAAATTTTTATCAAGTTTTATTAGTAATTTTAAAATCTCAAATCTCATTCATATATGTAGATTACGTGGATTGGCCATAAAATTGTAGCAGACACAGACTTTCGCATCAATCAATAAAATGAAATCGTATTAACAAAAATAATATAAAGTATATACTCGTATTAATGACGTTTAAGCTTGACAGGTATGTTTAGGGAGTTTTTCGTGAAACACGATCCTGCTTGGCTCCACTGTGTCCCTGCGTCAAAAACAAGGTCGTCTGTCAACTTAATGGAGTGACAACCATAACAAAGTAATATGTAGTAATTCGTGATAACATATCATATTAGTTTGTCCTGTCATAGCACAAAGGTTGAAAGAAATTCCGTCGCCATTTTCGAGTACAAGTCCGCCTTTGTACAACAAAGAAATCAAAACAAACCATTTTAACAGAGATTATTTTAATTATATTATATACAAAATGTAGTTCAAATCATGTCTTAATACAATTGAAGAAGTTTTTGAAATTCTACTAATATTATACAGACAGGTTTGTTAATGTGCCTGTTCGTACCTCTTTAAGGGGCCCTTATGTGGCCCCTTAAAGAGGTACGAACAGGCCCTTATGTTAACAAATTTAACATAAGGGGCCATTCATAAATATTTTCACATCCAGGGGGGAAGGGATCGTGAGCGTGACGAGATATGACAGGGGTCGGACTCCGGCAACGTGACGTTCGTCGTTTATTAAATTAGTGTAAATTAATAAATGTCAGAACATATATCACAGGTGTAATAAAACCTTTAAAAAGGCATTTAGCTTTTTTTTAATTTAAATCCAAAACGAAACAAAGATGAAGTAGTTCGGCGTATACAACCAAATCGCATCGAAGATCGGCGAGCTCGAGACCTATTATGCATAGAAGGAGATGAAAGCACTGGTACGAAGAATGCAGAATAGATACATAGTGAAGTAGACGGTAGTTTTGAAGATGAAGAATATGCTGCAATTCCGAATATAATTATTTACAAAATTCTTGGACTTTTGATTGATAGAAATATTATTTATTTATTTTTATTTTTTATCGGAATCTTATTAAAAAATCTAATCAAATATAATTTGAATTCTCAAAGTTTGTGCACTATTAGTTACAGTTTATCATATTCATGGAGGGAGTCCTAGTTTTGTGACGTAATATTTTTATGGAGTGGGGGTAACAGGAAGTGTGACACAGTGTGACAGTAGGGGAGAGTGGTCAATAAAACTTATTTAAGCGTGACATATTTTATGAACGGCCCTTAACGATCCGACGATATTGTACTACTTCACTAGACTCTCTCTTCAAAGTATACAGCGACCTACACGCCAGGTCTTCTATTAATTGAACAAGTCAACGTGTAGAAAAATACTGACTTAATATGGACCTTTGCAGCTTGTTCCGGTGCCCATTATCGGTATTAAACAAATCGCATTTAACCAATCTCTTATTGCTACATATACATTATACTACCAGTAGCGAAACACTGCACAGAACAAAAGTAACAACACAAAATGGTTTTTTGCCATTACATTTTATACTAGCAAATTAAGTTTAAGCAATCATGAACTTGCTCTGAGTCGTTCTGTGGTAGAGTTTGAAAGCAAAGAGACTGTCCGGAAAGTATGTACGGATTGTATATTCCATGTATGTCAGAGCTAATACTCATGACCGGTATGCCAGAGTACCGGTTTGCAAATTTCATTCCGTGCCTTACTGATATCCCGTGGAGGGTTACCTATAGTATCTCCACACCCCGTCAGCTTCACCACAATTCCTGTTTTTTCTACATCTTTATTGATGGAAATAGCCTATCGGTGTCAATCTCGAAAAGTAGAATATATTGACGATATCGGCTTTTAAGTTTATTTTTATTTCCCCTTATAAAAGATGCACTCAGTGCTGGTAATCAAGAGGGGGCTCCTTGGTGTATGCTATTTACCGATGAAACGTAGTTGTCGGGGGAAATGCAACTGAG
Organism: Morpho helenor; assembly: GCA_029227775.1. Classification (NCBI taxonomy): domain Eukaryota; kingdom Metazoa; phylum Arthropoda; class Insecta; order Lepidoptera; family Nymphalidae; genus Morpho; species Morpho helenor. The sequence goes on from JARGCU010000030.1 coordinate 13,951,363, forward strand.
GTCCACAACAGATTCGTTGGTTTAAAAAACAGTCAAAAACTAAACAATGGAATACAATTTTCGTTAGACCTCCATTTCGCATTCTCCAATTTCTCCCTGATCAGCTTGGATGGTAAAATTTTGCAAGTCTGCTCTGATTTTCGGTACCTTGGCTCGCTTTATCATAATAAATGTGAAAGAGATCGGAATGTGAACGGAAAATAAATACAGGATGGATTAATCGGCGGCAGGTCTCAGGAACAATATGTAACTCCCGAGTGCCTCTAAAAGGTTTAAAAGGAAGTTCAGTTACGTTTTATAAGTTTTTTAAAAGAAAAATTTATAAAACGGTCATACGACTTGTATTGTATGTATCAGAATGTAGGGCAATAAAAAAAGCAGATAAAAGAAGAGTGCATGCAAATGAGATGAAAAGTTAAGGTGTATTTGTGGTATAACAGGACTGGATAAAACACAAAATAACTAGGTATATAAGGGGAAGGCTTAAAGTTGCGCCCATTATAGGAAAGACGAAAAGTGTAAGACTGACGATATGGACATATAAAGCGGGATGAAAATCATGTGACCAAACGGGTGTTAAATATGAATGCGAATGGAAATATGACTAGAAGGAGGCCTAAAAAGACATCTTTGGATTGTGTGAAGCATATGCATTTAAAAGTAGTAGCGCCAGAGGACGAATGATAGAAGAGAATGGAAGAGAAAAAACATGTTGTCCTAACCCCAATTAGAGTGGGAACGGGATAAGGACAAAAGAATGAATATTATGATACTATAGCAGGATACCACGCGTTGAATTAAGGTCCGTTTTTTAAATCTCAAACGTACATAATTGCCTCTGTATGTTGTAGTTTTATCTAAAGTATAGAAGATAACAACATTATTATACCCATAATTAAATTTACATACCCTTTCAACATTTCAAGATTTTACCCGCGATATCTATAAGCATACAATCACCTTATATTCTGTATGCAGACAAATCTGCATTTTGTGTCACTGCATCTCAATACAAACAAGCTTATTGATACTAAGGAGATTTTAACAAAGAGGCACGATTTTATCGGGTTCCTTCTTATTTAAATTATTAAGGATAAATATGGAGGGATTGTATGCATTTTGATCTCGCTTTAGACCACATTGGCATTGTGTAAGTTTACATTTAAAATAAGTTATTTAGATTTTCAGTATTAAAAAATATTCTAAGTTTTTTGTAATAAGGAACTCACTATCAAATTCTTTACCAGTTATATTTTGAACCAAAAAACAATTTTCAATTCAAATTTTGACTTTCTTCTGTTTATTTTCATGTTTTTGTCTATGAAGACTTTTTCGAATAAAATGCAGAATTGATATAAGATTTGGCATCAAGATATTTTAAAAACCGAAGTAAAATATAACCTTCATTTATTTCGTATATCGACAAGCAAAAGATGTATCCAGGATACCGCAGGGGGCATAAAAAGGGGGGAAACAGAAGATGAAAATTTGAATTGAATATAACCTTATCATCCTGTACACTTGTGTGTATAAAGATTGCTTGTATAATGTGTAGATGATAACTCGATATTTTTAACGCTCTATACAATACTGTATTTAATGAAAAAATATATCGTTCGATCTTCTTGTGTATACATTACGATGAAATCTCATATCAATCAATCTTGACGAAATTTAGAGCAATTTGAGGCTTTTATATAGAGAGAGCTAACATTTATCCGTTTACCGTTTTTCTTATGAAACAGAATAAACTACATTATTCATCCTGCCCTCATACCATTCTAAGTAGAGTCAGTCGGTCATGTTGTTACAGTATTGGTCTGCCTGACATCAACTTACCTTAGTCGCCTTTTAAGACACCTCGGTAAGAAATGTAAGTGGTCTATTCTACTCAGCCGGATACCACACGGCGGAAACTACATTATTCATATTGATATATTCAATTTATCATTCATTAGCTCATAGGAGCTTGATTAGAATAAGACCCGTTTGTTTTACAATAATTTAATTTTTATGGTTAAAGTTTAGAGTTTGAAAATAGAAAAGTAATTGATCGAGTATATTTGTATGTTCGGATTCACTTAGAACCTTAGAAGATCGACATAGACAAATTCTCTACCCTATGTTAGGCATAAATTGTAGTCAAATCATTTAAACAATTTTTTTTATACTTTATCATATTCTTTATGAAAGTTAAAAACAATATATAAGGTATATTATTATTTAATGCAGCTATTGACGTCAAATATTCGTCAAAACAACAAGTTTAAAATATTTAATCTTATCATAACAAGAAGTTCAAAAAGTTTATCTTTAATATTGCTCTTAAAACGATTATCAATTTTTTTCATTTTTTTTACTGTTGTGTAATGAATATTTTGTAGTATATTGTAATACATGTCAAAGTTGAACTGCGTACCTTTTACCCAAGAGAGTAAGCAAGACCTGCCTTAAATCTACCATAACATAAGTTTAAGTTGTGATAATCGAACCATGAGAGCGCGTGCTCCTTATATCTTCAATTTTTCAAATTTTCACTATGAAAGAAAAAATTGCATGGAAACTCGCACATCTCTGGAAAATTCCTGGGATATGTGTGATTCTTCCAATTCGCATACGAGCAGCATGGCGGGTTTAAGCTCCATGCATTTTTATACATAATTAATACAATATATTTTTAAATTGAATATAGAGATATCTACATAGTTTTTAAATTATTTATCAATATTCATCATTTATATTTTACTATTGACTGTTACAAGCTCTTTGAATTATAAATAAAAATCTCTTTATAGTTATAATACGACCAGGTAGTAACTTTTAATGATTTAACTAATAACGTACGTAAATTTGATGATTTGATATGGGTAAGTAGATAATTTCTTCGTGGCGGTATTTAATTGGGAATTACATTTATCAATTACATCGTAGAATGATATTAATATACTAGCGGCCTACCCTGCTTCGCACGGGTATAAAATATATAGCCTATGTCACTCAGTGAAAAAAATTATTAAAATCGATCCAGTAGTTTTGATTTATTCATTACTGCCCGTGGCCCGCAAGCGTTAAATTTGGATAAAAACAATTCTCTCTCCCTATACCAAGAAGATTTCCTGCTATCTTTGGAATGTCTAAATTCATATACTACATATTTACATTTTACATTTTTCCCTATATATTTTATGTTTAAAATTATGTCTTTATATACAACATTCATAGCTTTGTTATCATTAGACAATACAAACATGTTTTCTTTAGAGGTTACTCTTAAAAGAGCGACATTTAGTTGCGCGTCCGATCGCTGCTAAATTCGAAGTGCTATAGGGCGAAGCGCGGCCTCCTCGCGGGATTTTAAATCTGTGATATATTCGAAAATGTTCATTTAAATTACATGCTGTAAACGGCCATATTGATCTATATTAAATCAACAATGTATTTAACGTACTTAATTGGATAAGAATTAATGCTATATTGTATAAAAATTGCTTCGAAAATAAGGCATTATTTTTCGTATAAAAGTAAATGACAAAAAATGCTATTGTGGGTTATCCATAAGAGATAGACATATATCATAGCGGACTTTTCTGTAGACTTTTTCAATGTGTACAAATACTTAGTACATCATTTTGATAAATCTCGTAGGGTTTAGCCTGCGTTTGCAATGTAAGCGAAAAAAAAAAGTAATTATTTACGACATCACATAAGAAACCTCAAAAATTACAGTATTTCTCTACTCCATATTGAATATTATTATACATTCCTCTTGAATCACTCTATCTATTAAAAAACCGCATCAAAATCTGTTGCGTAGTTTTAAAGATTTAAGCAGTCATAGGGATATAGGGACAAACAAAGAATGTGACTTTGTTTTATACTATGTAGTGATGATCCCTATAGCATGATTCAATATTCACGCGCGATGGCTTATTATTAGCGTATTTCATATATAACTTTGGTGTTTCTATACCGATTTCAATGATTCGTTTTTTATACAATGGTTAATACTATTTTTTTTTTATTTAGGGATGACTGAGAGTGATATAAACGTAGGAGTAGACAAATATAACCAGAAAGCTTCGAACTGCTAAGCTATCGGGAGTTACACGTGTTATTGTGAGTCAACCATAAAAGATAGACATATGCTGTCGTGGGATATTTTTTATATAATTTTAAGGAGAACATTTCCGTCATACATGATTTCTGTGTAGCTTTAACCATCAAGGTTGCAAACGCGACGAAAGCTTAAAAAATGGAGTAACTTCTACCGTTTTCCAGACATTTCCCTTCACTGCTCTGCTCCTATTGATTGTAGCGTGATGAAAAGTATACTATAACCAGCCCAGGAGTATGAAAAAAAATTGTACCGAGTTTCGTTAAAATCCGTCGAGTAGTTTTTGTTTCTATAACGGTTATACAGACAGACAGACAGACAGACAGACAGACAAAATTTTTACTGATTGCATTTTTGGCATCAGTATCGATCCCTAATCACCCCCTGATAGTTATTTTGGAAATATATTCCAGTTACAGAATTGACCTCTCTACAGATTTATTATAAGTATAGATTTCATATATAACTTTGGTGTTTCTAAACCGATTTCAATGATTCGTTTTTTATACAATGGTTAATACTATTCACTTTTTTATTTAGGGATGACTGAGAGTGATATAAACGTAGGAGTAGACAAATATAACCAGAAAGCTTCGAACTGCTAAGCTATCGGGAGTTACACGTGTTATTGTGAGTCAACCATAAAAGATAGACATATGCTGTCGTGGGATATTTTTTATATAATTTTAAGGAGAACATTTCCGTCATACATGATTTCTGTGTAGCTTTAACCATCAAGGTTGCAAACGCGACGAAAGCTTAAAAAATGGAGTAACTTCTACCGTTTTCCAGACATTTCCCTTCACTGCTCTGCTCCTATTGATTGTAGCGTGATGAAAAGTATACTATAACCAGCCCAGGAGTATGAAAAAAAATTGTACCGAGTTTCGTTAAAATCCGTCGAGTAGTTTTTGTTTCTATAACGGTTATACAGACAGACAGACAGACAGACAGACAGACAGACAGACAGACAGACAGACAGACAAAATTTTTACTGATTGCATTTTTGGCATCAGTATCGATCCCTAATCACCCCCTGATAGTTATTTTGGAAATATATTCCAGTTACAGAATTGACCTCTCTACAGATTTATTATAAGTATAGATTAAGATTACAGCAATTTCTAATAAATAAGAATTTTATTACAACACATTTTATATATTGCCTCTAGAATATTACATACCTAATACATCTTTCTCAATATTTTGTGTATGACGGTCTGTGCATCGTGATTTAAATTGTAGAATTCTTCTTACTCTAAATTGTAGAGCTCAAGGGAAAACTAGTTCCTAAATTGGTAATTTATACAATAAATAATATATTTATATTATGGACTATGTGTTTAAATAATAATAGTTACAAATATGTATTAAATCTTATCATAATTCTCACATACTTGGACCAATAAAAATTTGTAAACATTACAATTGGTGTGATAAATTCTAATTGTTCTTTATAAAAATGTCTGTCACTCAATCCCCCAGTCTACTGATATTTCTAATCATTCGTAACGTTTTATTAATGAAAACAGTTGTTGTGATAAGTAACGTATAGTACTACTATTCAATGTTTACAAACATACGAGTATACATGAGTTATGTGACAAACTGGAATTAGTAACGCTCATTAAGACGTTATGTAATGTTCATAATTATCGTAAACATTCGATAACAGCTGTGCTATTAAGCGAACTATTTACATATATATTATGACAGTTTGTTAGGTCACTGATATGAAATAGTAAATAATAGTTCAATAACTTATTCCTTTATTAGAACTCTGCTCTATCTCATATAAAGAGTTGGCCGCGAATGATCAGTTAGCTTGTGACCCACTTTACTTGACAATGCGTGCATCGTTACTGATCCGCCTACCTATTGATCTTGAAAAGAAGTTTTAAGTGATTTCTGTATTATGACTTTTCATTTAATGATTATATGATACCCTTGATATGGGTTAATTGGACATTAAAAATATTCTTGACTAATCATCAATTGTACAGTACCGATACGAATAAGTTAAAGTTAAATATTGTGATGCATGCAATTTTTTTTAATGTAAATTATCTATTTTATTTGGAAAACATCTATAAGTATAGAAGATGAAGAATAAGTAAGGAATAGAAAAATGTTTTTGTTACCAATGTTTACTGTTAAAGCGCATTTATTTTAGTCAAATAATTTTGTTGTCTCCTTTTTTTCTCTGCTTCTAATCTATCCGTGTTACATTATTATCTTATTATTATATGATCTTAAAATAATGGTGAAGTACATGATATTCTGAGGATTTAAAGAGCATTATTTTTAAAAGAATACGATACCTAATATTGATTTTCGTATATTAGTAAACCGATTTATTAACAATCTGAAATAATCCGCTCATTACCAATATAGTGAGATTATTTCCAAAAAAAGAATTAATACTACGACAAAGTAATTAGGATTTTCACAATCATCCTTAATCGACTAGCTTTGATCCCTAAATATTATTACGTTCTTGCAAAAACTAAAATATTATTATTGGGTGTAACTTTGTATTCCGTATTATTATAATATATCTGTGTATTTCAAGTATAATTGTATTTTACATAATTTCAATTAATATTAGTGTAAATAGTTGGTTTCAATAGTAAAACCGCCATAAGTACTTTAGTACTTATACCATAGTCTCAATCAAAACGCACACTGCCGCAGTCCTTACAAGAATGACTTGCCTACTAAAACATAGTATATCTTGTGTAACATATATTATATAGAATACATGATGCATATGTAATATTTTTTATGATATTTTTATTTATACTGTTATCACATCATAATGGAATAATATGTAATTTAAATATACTCTGAGAAATCCTTGTACCATTCCGCTAAGGAGCTACAGCAAGTACCGTAGAGCGAGGCCTGTCAGCATATACAACGAATGGAAGGTTGCTCTTTGCTTCATGAAAGACTTGAGTAGTGAGATGTACTTGTACATCACAATTCTCACTACCTTGTCTTTCATGCGGATTGAGCACATGTCGTCGAAGTTCTTCAGTTCGCGCTTGCAGAGCGGCACAAGAAGTACCTATTGCAAGTTTGTGTTGATCCATTTTCTATTTAATATTAAATCAATTAAATAATATTTAAGCTTAACATAAAAAATAATGCTTTACAAATGAGAAGACACCTAATAATTTCCATTGTATTTAATTATTAATTAGCATTTAATACAGTTGCAATTGTCATTTGAATTCAAAGCATGTTTGTGTGCCTTGTCTCGTTTGAAACGCATTAAATAAACACAAAAATAATATAAACACTAAAACACTACATTGGTATATTAATAAATACACACTATATTGGTATATTAATAAATACTAATAAAATAAAATACAAATTAATTGTTAGCAGTTTTATTATTTATTGGATCTCTTCTGTAAGAGGTTATTAATAGAATTTATTGCTTGATGTGATTTCAAAGGATCTTTACTAAATTAAAAAATAAGAAATTTCGGTATTAGACCTTATTTGATTATGAGTGTTATATTTTTAAGGAAGGAATAAGGATTTTTTTATATTAGAAAGTATTACTGATTTACTAAAGAAGAGTTATAATATTATAGAAGTTCTAGGGATAAGGTTAAATCAAAGAACTGACGTCGTCATTTATGTATGTACCGCTGAACATGATAAATAATTGTTATAAACATAGGACGAATGAAAAAAAAATGAATATGCTAATCTTGTTTCGAATAGAAATTTCCTGAAAATAGTTTGGTACATGTAAATTAAGATAAGCTTTTAAATTATTCAAAAACAATTAAAAATATCCGTAATTATAAATAATAATATAAAACAATTATAAATAATAATATCATAAATGCGTAAGTCTGTCTGTTACGTTTTTGCGGCCAATTACGACCAAATACATGATTTTTGGCACAATTAATACGCTGGAGTAACATATAGGATAAAAAAAAACTCGTCTATTTAATGTCTTTCGTATTTAACGTCTATTTAACGTCTTTCGTAGGTAACGTATTTCGTCTAACAGGGATAGCAGGAGATTGAGAAACGCCATCTTTTATCAATATATCAGGATATTTTTTTTCAAGATCTGTCAAAGTACTGTTTAGCTTGTTTTAGGACTAGATTCCATATCACGTTGTCGAAAGAGTACAGCTATTATTAATGTCACTAGCCCACATGACGATAATCTCATTAAAGCTGTAAAAGAAAAATTGACTAAATATGACCTTGATGGTTTTAAATAGACCTTGCTCATGAGATTAACTCCACGTGGCTTGTTGACTCACTCAACAATAATTGGTCCTATTGCTATTTTGGTTAACGGTTTTATTGCGTAAAAGCCTCAATCAACATCTGAATAGCCTTGTGGTTAATTGTTGGATCAAGAGATCGGATGCAGAAACCAATAAGCTCTTTCAAGCACTTTTGAATCGTCAAGGATCAATATTATTAATGAAGCTACAACTGGAACTGGAATGTTGCTCTTACCGAGAATAACCAGAAAGAAACTCGGCGGTCAATCTTTTAATTTTACATTATTAAACCGCAGTCCTGAATGAAGCTGAAAGGATGTTCAAATCAAGGCTTTTCAATCATCCAAATAATCTTCAATTCTGTTATATACTTTACGTATTAGTACATCTTTTATACTTAAATTAAACCTTTCTGTAGACTGGTCTAGTATGGATTGCGGAATTTATCGACAGCTTGTATTATTGTTTCGCCTTGGCGGACGTCCATTTTTGTTTTTATTTTTTCTAAGTATCCAGTTTTTTTTTGTAATTAGAAACATTGAAAAATGAAGAGTTAGTTTTAGGATGTATAAAAGATAATAATAATTAAATCAGTTATTTCATCTAACGATTTCAAAGACTGTCGGTAATACCAAAATAAATTATATTTCAAGCATTTTTGAAGTAGGACAATGAAAATTATCTCACAGATAATAAAGATAAAAGATTTAAGATTGATAAAAACATATTTCAGCAAGTGTGAATTAAGAATGAGTTTTTTAGACCTCTGTTCAAACTAGCGCAAACAAACAAATGAAACGAATCCAAAGTCTCTGAAGCCGATTAAATAGACGAAGCATCTCCTCGGAAACTTTACGAGTAAATAGCAAAAGTCAGCATAGCAAAGAACATGATGTAGCCTTCTACTTCCTGTTCCTTACTATGCTTACTTTTTTAACTCAAAGTTTTGCGATCTTGTTGTGGAGTATCTTTGATGATGCTTCGGTTGCGGGGCGAAACGATTGTTGAGTTTTTGATAGTGAACGTGAGTTGTGTTTGTGTATTGTGGAGGATTGTGTGTGTTTTTACGAATTCTGCAAGTATCCGGTATGAAAACGGATAGTCCACTCTACATTTAGACACTCTACACTCTCCACTTTACATATATTTTTTATTTACTTAATCGCGGGTAGTAGCAAAATAATTTCATTATTACTTTTGGAATATATTATATATTCACTTAAATTCACTGGGCTACAGTTTTCATTATTTTTTATTTCTACGTGTTCCAATGTTCCCATAAAAGATGTATTAGAAGTAACTTTACTCGTAAATTTAATCTTTTATCTTATCTGAATGCTATATATAATATATATAAAAGATATAAATTTATTAATTCTAAAATTTGAACTTTCGTTCAATCTATTAGAAATATTACTAACTTACGTAACTGAAAAGCAGCATTACATATTTGTAGAGTACACTTAGTGAGAAGTCAATTTAAGTTCCCGTGGAATGTTTATAAAGGACATAGACTCTTTGCTCAATTACCTAATAGGAAATTGTAATTATATACTCGTATTCATTCTATATGTCTGTCTGACTATGATGAATTTACTGTGCGATCCATTGCAAGCGTCCCTTAATTAAATTTTAACGAGATATTACGTAAATATTGACTGTTTAAGTGGCAAGGCTTAATTAAAAGCGTACTTCAATAAATTACAATGAAGATGTTGATTTTTGGAGTATGTATTTGAATGAATATGCGTTCATGTGCTCATGTGTTCATGTATACGTTTTTATTAAAGATATTCATAAAAAACACAAGCCAGTATAGTCGCATAATTAGATGATGTAACCTTTAATAGAAGGTAAAGGTTTTAAACCCCGCGTCAGATTAGTTTTCCATGAAAACTCATGTCGACCTATCCGAAGAATAAAGTCCACAGATAATAAAGACAATAATTCCATAATATATAATTCCATGACATATAATTCCATGTATAAGGATAGGGAATGTGACTTTATTTTTCGGATATGGCGATGTATTCAATTAGGATAATTATAATAGATAATTCAAGGGAACCATAATAAGGAAACCTACATGTCTCAACAGACTAAACTACAAAACTTCTCTCCCATAAGAAAAGAGAAGGCTCCGCTTAGCAGTGACATATCAAAAGACTGCGTTCCGTAGAATATATTTGGGGATTGCCTAAATTAATAATGTTTAAAAAAATGTAATCTAAAATAACTTTCTGGTCGTCAAAGCGTAAAAGTGAAAAAAAGCATCTGGTAAATAAAATTTAACGCGCGCATAATAAAATACAGCTTTAAAATAGAGTAAGAATCCCATGAGTAACACGGAGTCTGACCGAAATTATGTCTTTTAAGCGTTTAAGAATGTGTTAAAGCCACAGCCAACGGCACCAACGGGCCTGACGGGAATGTTAAAGTAATACCTTTATTTTTTAAATGAAATTCTTTTTAAAATCCGTAAATACATAAAATGAAAAATAACACAAAATAATGCGTGTAAAGGTCGATTTAAATCATATGAACTAATTCTCATTTCATCGCTCCTCGATCCAATTCGGTTACTGTAAACAGACAAAATATTCTTTTGTTGTTCTTTATGCGTTCCCACGTTCACGCGATTCTGTAGATATTAGAGCGAAAAGATGAGTAGAGAGTTCTAGGGTGTTCGGACGCGTTCGTTTCCCGCAGCAATTCTGGTTCTTGATTCTCATTCTTTGTCGTTGATATTTTGGTGTAAATCTTAACAACGATCCTTCAATTATACTAAAAGATCAAGGCATCATCAAAACAAAAATCAAACATCAAATAATAAAAGAGCAGAATTCTCTTTTTGTAACTCTAGCTCTATTTGTTTTTGGCTTACCCTGCCTTTATATATCAGCGAGCAGTAATGTTTTTGCACATGTGAGTGTGTATTTCTACGTTGGTTAGATTGTCTGTCGTATGAAAAAATATTTTTTTAACGATGGTGTACATTTTTGTTACGCATAAATTCAATGCGGAGCCGTGAATAATCTGTTTTTTTTTGTTCTTGTAATAATTTAATCTTTGTAACTGTAAATGACTTCCGCTTTGTATTTCATAGCAACACAGTCATGAAACAAGAGTTTCGCGCCATTTTTGTTTAAAATGGTGGCAACACTGTGTCGTTGTTGTTTCCGGTGGAGTCTTCCTAGTGATAAAAGGTTTCTGTGACATTCAGTCTTTGTTCGTCATTCAAGAGCAGCGGGAATAGTGGTATGCTACTATATCGCGTTATTGTGGAAAGTGTGCGCTAACATAATGATATTTTTGTGCCATGTCGCATTACGTAAACATTGATCCTTTTACGCATTGATAACAGATGCAACAGATGACATTTCGTAATCCTATTAGCGTTCAACAGTATTGAAAGCGCTTTGCGGATAATACCGGGATTGTTGATGACGAAACCGTGGCACGTTGCACGGGATAGTTCGTCCAATTTTGCGTTTTTGCATAAAAATGCCCACTGTGGACAATGTGTTCGTGTTCGGCGGACTTACATCAGACGATGCTCATTCTATCCCCCTCAATAAAATTCGCATCGTGTAAATGCTTGTTCACTTAATGCGGCGTTATGGCGTTTTCGGACGTGTTCGCTTCCCAAAGCAGTCTCTTCAAAGTGTTCATGTATTGCCAGAAATGTGGTGCTAGAGATCGAGAGAGAATACTCTTGTTCTCTCTATTCTCTAGCTCTATGTTCGTTAAGTTAAAATCGGCTTTCACAAACGCGATTTTAAATCAGACAAATAATATGATAGCACGCTTTATATTTTATGAAACTCCTCGAGGTTCTGTCCTACCGAATGTAGGCGTCGATAAAGCTATTATGATCCAATCACCATTGTAAACTTACACATAATACACACACTACGTGTTTACCGACGAAGATGAGCTCCCATTTTTCATACGTCTGTCAGACGTACCTTCTCTCTCCTGACGGTGCTAAATGACAAGCTAAAAAGTACTAGATAATCGTGAATTTCCAAAAATGTGCTTTTTTTTAGGTCACAGGAAATAAAGCAATATGTTCAATATAAATTTTTATTTGAAAATTTATACAACGTGTATGTATCTCTATAAAGGAGTGAATTGAAACTCATACTCGTATTCTTGTGTAATCACATATAATATAAAAAAGAGACAGATAATAAGTCTCGTTTACCTTCTCTTTATAGCCGATGGACACATTTAGGCTGACTTCCCGGATCTAGTTAATAACTCTATGAATGTGAGAATCTCTTACTCAAGCCTGTTGCTACTCTATAAAATGAGTATTTTGTTATGAGTATTTTTGTTGTTTGTTCGCTTGACATTTTTACGCTAGGTAAATGTAAGTGGTTTTATTTTTCATAGAAAATAAAAAGCATGAAGCCAAATAAGTGTTAGATAATTATGGTGCTAGGTGTTAAATGATGATGATGGTTTCTCGACTCTTCCAAAAAGTGCTAAATCTAGCACCGAAAGTGCTAAGTTGGCAGCACTATATCCTGACGGCGAGATCACTGGTCACAGATATATCACTGTTCCACTAAATTACACATTGCATTGAGCCGTGGCCTTCCTAATATGAGGTGATGTTAGGATGACGTTCCCAGATAATAGTAAAGCTGCCGCGCTCTATTCTCCAAATTACCTATTCTTATATGTTAAACTTTTATTTACGTAGTTCGTGATATATGTATATACATTATTGTATATTGTAAGATTTCATTCCTTATAAAAGTTACTATTCCATCCCATGATTTTTACTTAGTAGGTACTTAAATTAAGCTAAAATTATCAAAGAACTTATCGTTTTAATGATATAATTTGACAATTATTAAGATACTAAGTGGAATTTAATGATGTATTATTAAAGCATAATTATTTTATCATTAACTAGCAATCGCCAGCGGCTCCGCCCGCGTGAAAAGATTAATGCCGTAATATTGTATTTTGATAACCATAAAAATAGTTAAAGTGGATTAAGCTGAAAAGCTAGATATATGCTGCCGCGGACTTTTATTTGGAAATTTTAGATGGGAACAATTTTGTAATACATGATTTTTGAATAACTTTCACCGTTTACGTAGCGCTTGCGTGCGCTAAGGCGGAAGACTTTAAATTTTGCCGTTTTCGTAATATTTTTTATTGCTGCTCCTCTCCTATTCATCTGAGTGTGATGTTATATAGACTATCTTACACTCTAACAATTTTTCAAATCGGTCCAGTAGTTCCCGAGATTAGCGCGTTCAAACAATCAAGAAAACAAACAAACTCTTCAGCTTTATATATTAGTAAAGATTTATTATTCTATAATTATTACATTATGAAAATTCGCGTACTTTATTGTTTAATTTATTAAGCGTTTCGTATGCACTCTATTTGAACACTCGTTCAATTTAATTTCCAAATTGTATGAACGCGTCCTCAACTTTGTCGGACGGCGAGCAAGCTTATTTATTAAATTGCCAGAGTCCATCATATATATTCTGCAATAGGACATATTTTCAGGCATACGCCCACCGCTCCAGGTATATAGGGCCCTCTCCCCCTGTTTTACAGCATTCAGTGCAGGGCGCTCGGTTAGATAGGTTGCATCCGCAAAATATTCTTGCAACTATTCAATCGGCATTTCTTTTACAAGTATATATAAATATAATTAACAATTATGTGTCAAAGATTTTTTTGAATAATAAAATTGGTGTTGCTTATAGAATAACTCAAAGCCTTTTAATTATATCGATCTTATTAACTCGGTCCAAAACTTATTTGCGAAACTTGAAGGGACCTAACAAAGGAAGTAGCCACTGCCGAAACCATATTGGTTTCAAGGTAAGAATCTAATTATATGATTAAAAATATTTTTTTTCAGCATAAATACTGTTCTCTAATGTTGTTGGGTTGAATTTAAACATATATTTAATTACGTCTTATGAAATACGTAGGTAAGCTACATTTGTCTCCACAGGATGTTAAGGGCGAAATTTTGTGTTATATCTTTATTAGATTTTATTTCATATAAATCTGTCAATTTTTTTTCTGATGAAACAAAGAATGCCAATGACTTTTCTAAATTTCATTGTTACATTATGCCTGAGACGAAAGTTAAGTACATACTATGTTTCCAAATGCAAGCAATAATAATAATGTAATATATTTCTAAGCTCCTTTTGTTTTAAAACAAAAGTATATAAAAGTCGTTTAAGTGAAATTTTGTGAATTATTTTGACACGTTTGTTTATCATGTGTTGTAAATTTGCAATAATTAAAAATTATAATATAAAAAAATTAAACTAGGAGCATGTTGGTCCTTTAAGATTTTTTAAATTTATATTTTACTTTGAATTTAAGGCACAAAAAGTTTGTATACAAAACTGTAATAAAACTACTTGATGCCTGTCCAAGATTCAACCTTGTTACCATCCGGTCACAGGTTCAAATACGACACTCATAGCTATACCGTTAAGTTAGCATGGATTTACTATGGCGAAGTTCCACCGAAAGCTCTTAAGGTTCGTTCATCACAACATTCTTCATTCGAATTTCGCAAATTTTATAACATACTAGCAATTGCCAGTGTCTCCACCCGCGTGGAAAGATTAAAACCGTAATATAGTCTTTTGATAACCATAAAAATGGTTAAAGTGGATCAAACTTAATAGCTAGACATATTCTGTCGCGGACTTTTATTTAGTACTCAGCGCACGCAAGGAAAGCTTTAAATTTTGGCCATTTTCATACTATTATTTATTCTCCTTTACTATTTATCTTAGCGTGATGGTATATAGCCTTCCTTAATAAATGGACTATCTTACACTTCAAATCGGTCCAGTAGTTCCTGAGATTAGCGCGTTCAAACAAACAATCAAACAAATAAACTCTTCAGCTTTGTATTTTAGTATAATATAGACAAAGGCTTAGGTGGTAATAATTTACATCTATCTGAAACGCTTCTGAATGTTAATTCCGCGAAAAAAGATGACACTAACAAAACAGCTTATCTTTGTTTTATTAGTTCTCAGACAGTGTATTCTAATACCTCGTGAGAAGGTTTTGTTGTTAAGCCCTTGCTAGAAAAAAACCTTTTTGCTTTATTAGTGTTAGTATCATTAGTTGTCAATTCCCAGAAACGTGCGCTGTTCATATACAGTATTATATTACGTGCCGTCTTAGATTACAACGCTGACAACGTGTTAGGTAAGATATTTGTTGTTACAAATTATGATATTAATTATTTAACCTGTAATGTATTTGTTGTTTAAGAACCATTTATGGAATCACAGAATTGCAAATATATGTATATAAAAAGTAAAAGTCCAAAAAAGAAACCTTAAAAATTCAAAAGTTTACTAAGCGCTTCAGAATAAAGTATTAAATCCTTTTCAAACATTTCAATTATCATTGATGAAGTAATAACAGTTTAGTTTCCAGAAAATCTAATTTTTCAGAGGGCCGAATACAAAAGTTATAATAGAATTGTTTTGCTATGATCCCATTCACTAAAAAAGACAAAAAAAGAAAATTTAAAAAGAAGATCGGACGCGGCTCCTTTTTATCGAGGTATTTTTAAGGTATTTTATCAAATTTAATACTTCTTATTATTATATTTTTTTTATTACAAAATATTACTACTGTTTGTGCTTGCAGCAGTGTAAGTGAAGTATATAATACTTGTATCAAATTTCTTTGACTTAGCAAGTTTCCATATTATTCTTACATTAGCGGTTAATATCGCGATATATGTAAAATATATCGACATCCGTTTCTGTTTAATAAAGTGTAAGCAGTTTTATAATATGACTAGCAATCGCCAACGGCTGTGTCCGCGTGGAAAGATTAAAACCGTAATATAGTATTTTGATAACCATAAAAATGGTTAGAGTTTTAACTTTAAAAGCTAGACATATGCTGTCGCGGATTTTTATTTAGAACTTTTTGAAGGGAACAATTAGGTAAAATATGATTTTTAAATAACTTTTACCGTTTACTTAGCGCATTTTTTTTATTAATACAAAGTTTTGATACAAGATGTTAGTGGAACAGTCAACATTGAAAATTATCACTCACCTGCCGTTCTAGTTTGGTTTAGTAGTGAGGTCGGCTCAGAATGTTTTTCGCTTCCATTCTTTCCTATTATTCGTCATCTCTGGCTCTACTCCTTTTATGTGTATGTCATACTTCACAAAATTCAACCATCTCTTTCACGGCTTCCCTCTAGTCGCATACCCATAGACATTCATATTTAACTCTCGTTTAGTCACATGATTTTCGTCTCTCATTATATATATGTCCATACCGTCTTAATCTTGCACTCTTTCCTATAATTGATGTAACTTTCAGGCTTCTCCTTATATACTCATTTCGTATTTTATCCAGTCCTGTTACACCACACACTTTATTATTCTCATCTCATATGTATCTTCTTTTACCCGATTTTTTGTATTATCCAATTTCTGGATCCATCACTAATGTTATTACGCAACAAAAACGAATAACTAACATCTATACTGATATAATATAAAGCTGAAGAGTTTGTTTGAACGCGCTAATCTCAGGAACTACTGAAACGGTTTGAAAAAATAGTCAACGTATTGGGGAAGGCTATAAACTATATAACATCACGCTAAAATGAATAGGAGAGGAGCAGCATTAAAAAATATTGCGAAAATGGTCAAATTTAAGGCTAAGTAAACGGTGAAAGTTATTCAAAAATGTCTTAAAGATAACTCATGACAACATATATTCAAAATTTCAATTTGGAAAAAAATTGTTATACACTGATTTCCATGCGAGCCTAGCTGCTGGCACATCTAGTAATAAAATATTTTTTTAAATTTTATTACACGTGGATATAGGGGATATATAGGGGAAAAAACTGCGTTATATAGGGGAAAACGCGTTATACTTTATATTTATACTATATACTATTTCATATTTGTAGTCTAGTCGATACGAAAAGCTTATATTTTCTGAATTGTCAATGTGATGTTAGCCTTAACATTTGCCGAGCGTAACGGATACCGGAAGCATGTTCAACATGTAAAATGTGAAAATTGAACGTGAATGCGGGATTCGCATCATGTATGACTGCACTTTTAAATAACTGCCACTCGAATGGGCAACCAATATGAGTCTGTTGAAATCTGGTACGTTTAATTTTAACTTGTATTTCGAATAAATATGTGATATTTCTACATTTGTGCAAAATGTTGCAAACATATTCTTGCTCCGTATAATTTTTATGTATGAGTTACGCGTTGTTTTACAGAAATAAACTGATGTTTACACATGAATGATATCTAGAAATTTCCAATCAATTGCCCTGATTGGAATTGTTACTGCAGATTACTACACTAGGGACCGATGCGGAAAAGTTACTTCATCAGTGCTAAGAGCTATGCATTGCGATCTCAAATGCGCCTGTCAAGCATGTTGATTAAGGGGAAATACCTCAGTATCAATTTCTAGAGCGACCTAATTACCCACAACACATTGTTGTAGATTTTATAGAAATGTATGTTATAGCTTTTTAACTCCACAACTTGGTACTTGAAGTATTTGCTCAATTGCTAGTGTAATACTTTAGTAACTACATAAGATATTTTTCAAAATTATCATCTCCAAATATTTTGAGATATAAACATCACTAAGGTATAAAGATTCGGATAGATTTTTACTGAGAACAGTAAACATAGTCAATCATCATCATCTGGTGCCATCTTCAGAATGAAGTTCGGAGGTCAGCTGGAGAAAACTTTTCCGGTCTTGTAATCTTTTTTATTTCATATATATTTCATGTTTATTTCATAGTCAATACTTTTATATTATTAAATATTATTTCAAATACAATATAATTAATACATTTCAAACTCTTTTTTTTAGAAATTTTCTTTATTGTATTAATTTTTAATATTTTGCGTTGTAATTTTGGATCTATTCAGATTTATAAGCAAAACTTTTTGAGATTATAAGCAAATTGACATTGACAGCGAAAAATATTTGCTAAGAAAGTAGAAAGCAATTAATTGTTTTTCTAATAATGAATTTACATTTCAAGAATTCTTATTTATCCTGTTTGTCCCTTCGCAACTGAGTCGTGCGTTCAGAATCAGCGATGCCCTTGCACCAAAAACAATTTCGTAAACGAATATAATGTTGGCCTATTTATATTTAACTATTCCAATTCGCCGAAAAATGAGTCCAGATGTATCAGATTTCTCACAATCGACTGGAATTGCTTCAAGAATAAGGTATTTATTTAATATAAGCTTACAAGCTTATATCTTCTAAGATTTTTCTTTCTATGTTAATTTCTGAGATTTTCATTAAAATTATGTAGTTAGGTATAGCATTATAAAGCATAAAATGCCCAACCTTATTAAATTGCACATGTAGCATTTAACCTTAAATTATACTTGATATGGATTAGTTACCGCGTTGATTGTTGTATATAAATCTTTCCTTGTAAGACAGATAACATATTATTGCTGATTGTTGCTTACTTTTCTATGACCTATGAAAGGAATAATCCTATCGTATATTGTTTTATGTATCATAGGAACTGACTAATTTATTCATAAAATTTTTGGTACTTTACAATATTTTTAATTATACTAGTATCAAATAGTCGCTGCCCACGGGATAATAAAATGTGGCCCCTGTCACCCTTACGGGTGTTACGGCAGGTATTGGGGTGCACCACTGACTTGTCGATGTTTTCTTGTTCTTCTTCAACAATACGCACTTGAGATGATGAGTATGAAAACGGATTGTCCATTCTACATTTAGCATATATTTTCTATTTTACTTCATCGCGGATTATAGCAAAATATTTTTTTATTACTTTTGTAATAATATTTTCAACAAGTTTAATATGCGTCCATTTTAACTTAAAAATAATTAATTCGCAAGGTCATGAATATAGAACCACATTAAAACATATATTTATGCCTTCAAAACGTAATTTATCATTATTAAATGACCATTGCAAACTAATTATAAAATTACCGGCACTTATTAATAGACTTTAATGTTTTAAATTACCTGCATTTATTAACATAGCTGCTCTTCATCTTTCTGACAATAAATAAGCAAATATCGATAAGTGGTGTACCGCACGCTTCTGTCTCCGCATAGATGATTTATTGCACCGCGGGCACCGTCTCTTTGATATTACTATAGTTATTTGAAATTCACTTTCAGGTGATTTTGTTAGTCGTAGAGGTTGGTTGATTAATCAACTTACCGCAAATTATTGTGAGTAATATCGTAGAGGCCGTAGACAATAAGGCACTGCACTTACTATAATTCTACTAATAAATTCAATATGCTCTACGCCGCAACGTGCACTTTAACAATAAGGGTTCCATCTTAAAGGGGATATTGCAACATTGTCCTTGCAGCCGTAGTCATAATATCGTATAAATGCAACGGTGAACAGTTGGGTGTACTTATACTGGTAATACTTGCATAGGACATTTATAATGAAGTAGCTTTTACCCGCAACTTCGTTCGCGTGGACTGTTGTCGAGTGATGATAATAGATGGCGCTTTTCAGTGCCATCCTTTTGAATTAACGAGATTTCTAGAGCCTATATGTTAGTATAAGGAATAATTGTGCCAAATTTCATCGATATTGGTTCCGCGGATTTGTCGTGAAAGAACAACTAACATACATTTATACTAACACAAACTTTTGCATTTATAATACTAGTAGGATATGATTAGTAGGATATGTTAATGTGTAGAGTATATTGAGTCGCTTTTGACTAAAATCATAAAGTGTTTTTATGTAACAAGTATCCCTATATCTATCGAATTCTCGATCTGGAAAGTTTTCAGTTTTAAATTAAAGAAATATGGCTAAGGTTTAAAGGCAAAAGGTGACATTCAGAACGGATATAGACTGTCAACCACATTCCACGTAAAACACCTTTACATTTTTGTAAAAGAAAGATGTACATTCGAGACTCGGTCTTTAATTTCCGCTTGAGAAATACTTTTACACCTGAAATATTTTACAAATAATTTTTCAATGTTCGTTTCCTTTTCAAGTATATTAACAAATAAAATAAAAATTTCAACGAAAATATGTCTAACGCGCTTTGACGACCAATGCGAGTTTTTTTGGTAGAAATTTATAAAGAAAAATTATAGCAAGTGGTTTTTGTATAATTAGTTATGATATATGATATTATCATTTGTACAAATACTTTTCGTATGTGCCTATAAACCTGTTAAGTAAATTAAAATATTTATTTACTGAATGGTATGTTTGAAAAAACTTTGCATAAAATTTGAAGTTCGATATTACTTTACAGTAGCTACTAAACACTGTTAAATTAATGTACCTACAGCAATGTAGTATTTAATATTATTATTTTACTACTACTTTTTTATATTTAATAATATATGATAGTTTAACAATCGCGGATTGTGGGATTATGTATAAAATTTTAAGGACTTAATAATAATTTAAAGAAGTATACAATAAACGATTATTAAATAGTAATAGGTTATAGTTTATAGTGTCCCCTATTCTTTAAGTAGATTAACTGTTAATAATCATAATGTTACTGTTATTGTTAACTATGAAGTGTAGTTCATATACATTGTTTATATTTGTATATGAACAATGTTTAGTTAAGTTAAATGTTCAAAACTGATTGGAAAGTTAATTTTGTTTTTACAAGTGTAATATATAGTGTATAATAAATGGTAATTGCAAGGAAATAATGTTAACGTATGGGAATACGGGCATGTCCAAGACACAAAGTTGTCGAGCATGAATCGAGACAAATGGTATTCTTTTTTAAATTCATGTATAGCATGCAATCTGTATAAAAATTTTGTGTTTCCAGATACTTTTCATATGTCAAGATTTAATGCAGCCTTGCCATCAAAGTCGGTGTGTCATAGGTCATTATGAAACTATCACAGCCAGCTTTGATGAGCACGGCTACGTTTATAACATCGTATGTCGACGACTACGTATTTGAAATCAGCACTAGTCTATACCGAATGTTACAGTTCTCTAGGCTAGCCTGTCAAAGCGGCGGTGACATGTCTTCCGTCTTCATATCACAGCCACTTTGATGTGGTCGGTTTACGGGGACCGTGTTACGTTTGTACGTCTGAATGATTAAACAAATGTATGGGGTCCGTGGCCCTGTCGTAAAAATGGTTGTGCAATGCTCGGCTTTCATATCACAGCCATTTTGACGAGTTGGGCTGTGTGACATTAGTGACAGTGGTGGAAAATGGCACTTTGTATCGGCGCCGGGTGCCGCTCTCAAAGTGGTTGTGTTGTGTTTCTCATCCATATCACAGCCAGCTTTGATGAGCGGCAAATGGCGATATGGCAACAAGAAAACAACTGAAGATTCCTGTTCGCAGCAACATCGACGCGGTACCGAAGCAACTAGGGGGCCGACAAAGTGGTTGTGAAATGTACTCTATCCTCATATCACAGCCAGCTTTGTTGACTTCATTGTTGCGTCCAATCACAGCTCGTCTCCCGCGTGCATAGTTATTAATTGCGAAATTTTGTAATTAATTATGTAATGAACTCAATATTTTAATTAAAATTGTAACAGTTTGTTTTTGTTGTGATGATGTGAATACTTTATGGAGTAAAGGAATATAATCTTGAAGTGAACTGAATAAAATATTTACTTTAAAAAATAGTACTAAAATATAACATTTCTGTTGATAGACTTAAGATCGAATAAGTATCTGAAAATTTTAATAATTCGTCAGTATTCATTTCGTAACAACCAGCACATGAAATTGCTCTGAAAATAAACTACCTAACAATAAAATGTGACCTATTCCAGTTATTTTATACATACTAAGAATTTTACATTTTGTACATTACACATTTTCTGTCAAAACCAACAAAAACATTTATTATATATTTATATATATTTATTTATTTATATATATATTTATTTATTTATTAATATATATTTATTTAAAGGAAATTATTTATATAAGATGGAATGCGCTTGTCTAGAGATGGTTATTCAATTTTGTTTTAAAGTCCTCACACTTTAGGAAAGATGAAGCCAAAAGGATATTCATCGTTTTGGCAGTGCGTGTTAAAAAAATTAATTTGCTTCGTGCTGTCACGTTGGCTAAAGTGACACGATGATATGGTGCTAAGCTGATCTAAAGGATAATTTAAAATCAATATTTATTTCATTTAATCTATTTTCTCCTGTTGCTTCATTTAATTTCTACGCAAATCGTTTGTTTTAACGTAAATATTTAAATAAATATCCTACAGTGTAAAATAATACAAAGTGGAGTTATTATGAAACATTGCCTATTTATAAATTAATCTACATATTATTGCTCTACATCTCATAATAGATTTGTTTTGTTTCAACGGAGAGTTATGGTTAAGTGCGTTTGTTGTAGCTTCAAGAGACTCATAGGTTATATTTGTAGTTATTTTTTTAGTGTAAATAATTTAAATATTTCTAAGTAATACACATGTTTATTTATTTATGTACCAAGAAAAACGTTAGAACATTATTATAAAAAAAAATGTATAAAGGTTAAAAAAAGTACTTTATTCTCCCTTTGACAGAGATCGCTGCCAGTTAACCTGCGAACCTACGATCATAACATAATAAAATATTTGTTAAAATCAAAATTTTTAAGTTTGTTAAAATGGTTTTTTTTTTCAAATTTCAGATTGGAGCATCAACTAGGCTGTGAGGGAGGAATATATTTATACCAAAAATAAAGTAATTTAAATGTTGAAAATATGCATTAAATTTCTTTTTATTGATTAAAACTTGTTTCATTACCTAACTGCATTATTTTTAATGGTTTTTTTTGCTGTCAGTAAATAGTTATCGCTGGTACAATCAACGAAAGCTACTTAGGGTTTTACCGTTAGCTTTAAGATCTTATTATTACAGCACAGTATTTTCTGATCGCCAAAATAATCTTTATGACGTCAATCATGCTTGTGTTAAATGCATATTTTGTATACACAATGCAGCAAAACTCATGGTTTATTTTTAATGCTCTTGTTAACATCTAGTAAGCTTACTAACTACACTAAGCTTAGTGCAGATACCAAATAGTAGATTGAAAAAATTTTTTTGCATTAAAACTGTTGTTACTTTAGCGACCCCAACGTAGCACGCCACAAAAATGGCGTAGCGTTATAAGTTTAAAATTAAATTGTTTAAAAATGTCGCTCACTATCTATAATTACGTATATATATATATACATACATAGGTAGACATGAAAATTAATTCTGAATATATAACACGTAACTAAGAGGAATTATCTCCATCCATGACGCGGTTTTGATTCTATGCTGCTATAAAACTTTTTCTGAAAATATACCCAAATAAAACAAGCTGATGTTTAGCTTTGTAGCATATTTTACGTTCGTACATAACACAATTAGTTTTTATCTGTCTAAATATATTTTAAAATATGATTATTCTGTTAGTTTAAAAAAAACAAATAGACATATATTCTAAGATATATGAAATACATATAATAAATATATTAATGATTTCATTGATATTACTTACAAAAATATTCATTTAAATTAGTAAATTTTACCATGATTCCAGTTCCATGTATTTAAATAATAAAAATATTGTGTTGCCTGACTATTAAAAAAATACGTTATTTGCAAGCTAACTACCTTACAAGCGGTAATCCGCAGTTCGCTGTCGCAGTGTCAAATGACGGCACGTTTTCGAAAAAGAATTGTGGCGTGACGATTTTTTTTATAGTGGTACAGAGGATACAGTTATGTTATATGGGCATTAGTCCTGGATCGTAGAGCTATTTTACTTGAAGTAGGGGAGCCATACGTAGGCCTGTACGTGACAATGACAAAATACGAGTAATGAAAGAAGAAAGAAAGAAAGAAAGAATGAAATTTATTTAAACACAACTCCAACAAAAAAAACAAAATTATATTTTTACCTGTCCGAATATTCAATTCTCATTCAATATTTTTTCAATATTAAATTCATTCATATCCATATGAATATGAATGAATTTAATGACAGTAAGCTGAAACTAGTATTCTGTATCTTTGTCTAATGACTCATAAAAAGAGAGACAGATCATCCTTATTTGCTTTCTCTTCATTTCTCTTTCTTGTAATAAGTCACATTTTAGGCTGCCCTATTCTAAGTATAACAGTTAGAACACTACAAAAACTAATTCAAAAATAACTACTCATAAACGGTTTATTGGATTGTTCGGTGAAACCATCTACTTTACATATATGAGCACTTATTATAAATTGAGCAATTTATTAAGTACCATGCATAGATTCGTGGAATTTACGTGTAATGAATTCAAAATCATGATACAGTTTGGCACACACTTAAGTATGTGAGAGTGTTTCGTCACATTGAGTTTCGTCAAAATTAAATATTTGTGCGACAGTCAACCTGTAAAGCATAATAATAAGTGAAGATGCACGTTCTGCTTATAAACACACTCAAGTTTATTTATAAAAGGCGTTTAGTATTAAGGCTAAATCGTTTTGAAGTTAAAAGAGAACCTCCCGACGAAGCTTCCGCGCTCTGCTAGTCTCTTCGGTGACGCTGTCGAAGCTCTTAGAGGTAATAGAATTTGTCAACTGGAAAAAGAAATCAAAGAACGATGATTCAAGCTATTTTTTACTTCTAAAATGCTTCTTGAAATAAGTATTTATACTATTAAAACTATCTGTAGATGCTCCTCTACTATAGCCGTATAGGGCTGATCGTGTTAAAATTTTAAATAATTAATTTGTAGAAAAAGAATACTTATAAAGACAATCAGTTTTTGTTTTAACAAATTCAAAATCAGATTAAAAATATTCTTTATTCAAATAAACTTGTAAACAAGTGCTTTCAAATCGTCAACTCTACTGCTGTTTCGGAAAGCTGTTCCTACCGAAAAGAGCCAGCAAGAAACTCGGCGGTTGCTATTTTAAAATACAATTCTTAATACTAGTTACATTTAAACGTTTCTATCTTGTACAGGGTCGAACAACTATATCCACGCATTCTTATCGTCTAAATAATCCTCAACAGTATAGTAGGTTTTCTGTATCACAAAAATCTTACACTAACTTTTAACATTAAAGGCTATTAAAAAACGATTACTCTTAACTTAACATCTAGTACTCACATGGAAAATAATATAAAATAAACGATTTGTTATTTTCTTAAGTCACTTCAAGTAATAGACAACCAAGATAATCAAGTGATGTTTTCCAACTGAACTCAACTATAAACAGGACATTTCAAATTGTAATTGATATATAAAATGTTTAAAATAACCGTAAGTAGGTAATTACTATAGTAAGACCAAACGAGTTTGTTTTAAGATAAATATGTAAATAAAAGATTTCATCATCCTTCTGCCCTAATCCCTTATCCCCCTCTAAGTGGGGTCGGCACAACATGTTATAAACATGCTGTCACATGATTTGGCTGCGTTTTTACGACTGGCTGCCTGCCTGACGTCAAATTACCTTAGTCGTATTTTACGACACCTCGGTAAGAAAGAGGGTGGTCTATTTTACTATACCGGATACCTCATACCACACGTTGGGTCAACTTACCTTAGTCGCCTTTTACGACACCTCAGTAAGAAATGAGGGTGGTAATATTCTATTCAGCCGGATACCACACGGCGTGTAAATAAAAGATTTATATAAACAAATAAATCCAATCTGGCTGTCATTTACATATTAAATTTTTTTAGACAATTACTTGGTGACCGTAAATAAATATGCAAAAATGTTAGATAAGACTTCGCTTGCAGATCACAACTTCATCCCGAAATGACATGCAATTCAATTAAAATCAAAATATCTTTATTCAAATAAGCTCTTACAAACACTTTTGAATCGTCAAGGATCAATATTAATGAAGCTACAACTGGTTCGGAATGTTGCTCTTACTGAGGAAACATTTTCAATTTTACATTATTAAACCGCAGTCCTGTATGAAGCTGAAAGGATTTTCAAATCCAGCCTTTTTTATCATCCAAAAACTCAGGCCATTATTTATTCAAAAATAATTTCAATCATTGTAGGCAGGTTCTGTGTGTACTATGAACTAAAATAGTCAAGCTGGTTAATACATGATTCCGCTCACGTACATTACAGTAGCCATCGGTCGATCGTCGTCGCGACGGCGCTAATGGGCGGAGACATTGGATATCGATTCTTCTTGACTTTTCGTATAAGACCTGAGAAATTAATGTCTCCATAACGCCGGTGTTACATTAGCGCGCGAAGATTCGTGTCGCGTTGGCGCGCTAAACATCGTGTGTCGGCCACGCACGATGTCTACATTAGCGGGCGAAGATTCGGAAAGCGGCCTACGGCGAATATTCGTCGTTGAGTTTTGTGCGTCTGTCGTCGCACTTAAAGTATGGACGACGATGAAGAGTCGTAAGCGTGGCCACTCAAGCGAATGTTGTCGCGACAAATCCCTTTGATGCGCGCCAGTTTACCGACAGTGTTCCGATGCTACATCGTCTGCGCCCGAATACATCGCGTTGCGACGATGTACCCGGCCACATACATCGCCGTATCCCGAATATTCGCCATAGCCCGCTAATGTAGCCAAAGCCTTAATAATTAAAAGTTGACGTTTATTATCGCACCTGAAAATTTTGATATAGTATTAATTCAAACGTTTTCTTAAATCATATTAACGTGCCATTATTAAGTTTATCATCCTCCTGCCCTTATCCCCCTCTAAGTGGGGTCGACACAGCATATTAGAAACATGTTGTCGTATAATTTGGCAACGTATTTTACGACCGGCCACCTGCCTGACGTCAACTTTCTTTAGTCGTATTTTATAATACTTCGGTAAGAACGAAGGTGGTCCATTTACTCAGCCGGATATCACACGGCGGGTCGACTTACCTTAGTCGCTTTTTACGACACCTCGGTAAGAAATGAGGGTGGTACTATTCTGTTTAGCCCGATACCACACGGCGTACCATTATTAAGTTTATCATCCTCCTGCCCTTATCCCCCTCTTAGTGGGGTCGACACAGCATATTAGAAACTTGTTGTCATATAATTTGGCTACGTATTTTACAACCAGCCACCTGCCTGATGTCAACTTACCTCAGTCGTATTTTACGACACCTCAGTAAAAAAGAGTTGTCTATTCTACTCAACCGGATACCACACGGTGGGTCAACTTACCTTAGTCGCCTTTTACGACACCTCGGTAAGAAATGAGGTTGGTACTATTCTGTTCAGCCCGATACCACACGGCGTACCATTATTAAGTTTATAATAAACTAAAAGGTTAAAAAAAACTAAAAGGTTAAAGGTTATAAAGTTCATCTTGGGCCTTCCGATGAATGATAGAAAACCTTCAAAACTTGAGCTAAATTATGAAACACTTGGCAACCCGCACATATAGGTATAGTAACATAACACCTTTGAATAATAGCTTACATTATTCAGGAGCTTTATTAGTGTCATGGCGTCAGTAACGTGATTAATAAAAAGACGTGATCATAAATAATAACTTCAGGAATATAGCCTATAACCCCGTCACTTTTCTATCGTTATGTGACGCAAAATAAATCGACCACCTGGGTTTTAACAATAATTTGTACGTTTTGAATGGAGTAGTATGGAGTGTTTTTGTTATAGCTCATACAAAATAGGTTCAAATAGTCATGAAAAGGGTAGGTTAGTTAGTCCTCATGTCGAGATCTTATAATATAATTTGCTGGACTTTTTGCAGAGGTCTTTGGTAAAAATGTTTCCAAAATCAATGATTGATAATAATCTTATTGATGTACTAGCTAATACCCACAACTTCGTTCGTTGGACTGTAATCTTGGAATTAACAGTAACTTCTGTCACTCTTCAACCCTAGAAATCTTAATCACAAAAATGAAATCGATCCGTGAAGACTCAGAGAGATTTATCGTTTATCAAGAGCACAGTTGGATAACCCGTATGACTTACATTTACACTAATATATAAAGCTGAAGAGGTTGTTTGTTTGTTTAATTGTTCGAACGCTAACCTCAGGAACTACTGAACCGATTTGATAAATTCTTTCAGTGCGAGATAGTCCATTTATTGAGGAAGGCTTTAGGCTATATAACATCACGCTAAGATGAATGGGAGAGGAGCAGCAATAAAAAATAGTACGAAACGACAAAATTTAAAGCTTTCCTTGCGTGCGCTCAGTAACGGTAATAATTATTCAAAAATCATGTATTACAAAATTGTTCCCCTCTAAAAGTTCTAAATAAAAGTCAGCGACAGCATATGTCTAGCTTTTAAGGTGAACCCAATTTAACCATTTTTATGGTCATCAAAATACTTTATTACGGTTTTAATCTTTCCACGCGGGCGGAGCCGCTGGCGATTGCTAGTGAAATATTATATTAAAACAGCTCAGGTAATGGTCTAAGAGCCCGTGAACCCCAGTCTTTTGTCATTTTATAAAAGCTGAAGTTGTCAGAACATTCTACCAACATAGGTAACAACGATGGTTCTAAGTGGGGTCGGCACATCATGTTATAAACATGTTGTCACACGATTTGGCTATTATTTTACGACCGGCCGCCTGCCTGACGTCAACTTACCTTGGACATATTTTACAACACCTCTGTAAGAAACATGTGATCTATTGTACTCAACCGGATACCACACACTGGGTCAATTAACCTTAGTCGCCATTTACGGCACCTCGGTAAGTAAGTAGCGGCCTGTTACTATCCAACTGCTGAGAATAGGCCTCTTCTCTCCGTTTTTGGAGAGAAGGTTTGGAGCTAAGACCTACCACGCTGCTCCAATGCGGATTGGTAGGTTTCACATATCCCCAGAAATATCTAGAGATATGCAGGTTTCCTTACGATGTTTTCCTTTACCGAAAAGCGTGTGATAAATTGCAATTATCAATTAGACACACAAGTTTTAACAGAAATCTCATTGATGTCTGCCTGGGTTTGAACCCGTGACCTCCTCGAAAGAGTCGCACGGTGTTATCGCTGGGCTACCAAAGCTTACCACACTTTACTATACGGTACCTCGGTAGTCTTTTATATTTAGCCGGATACCACACGGCTATATAGTAACGTTATTCATGGTACATAAATAATAAATAAAATGATGAAAATCTGAACTTAGGTGTGTTATAATAAATAATGGGTCCACGTCAGATATTTACATCGTCGGCGTAACTGGACCTTAGGACGCCGTCACCGGGCGGCAAATCATTGTAATCGGATATGTTGCCGCCGTCCCTTAGAATTAGTTATTTAATTTAATCAATCTTTCCTTAGCATCGAGCTAGGATAGACACTTGGTTTGTAGTTAGATTGTAATTATTATATAAAAAAAATTAGTTTAAAAGAATTCTTTCCTTAGCATCGAGCTAGTAAAGACGCTTTTTAATTTGTAATTAGTTTGTAACTTTCATATAGAAATAAATTAGTTTTAGTAATTTTGGGTTTTCTTGAGTCCTCCGACAGCGACTTCTGTAATTGGTGTAACGGATAGTCCAAATTGTTATCTTTGTGAGTGCACAGATCAACAGGAGGTATCGACTTTCTCTGCTATTAGATTACATTTGTAAGGGCTTTCAGCCATAGATAATACACTATATAGGATACTTTCAGCGATGGCTTCTTGAAGTTAGAACGCCTGCCAAGTAACTCGAGCATCGGTGACTCGCGTCCTAACCAAGCAGTTTACAGGTGTCATATTCTTCGATGTCGCCAAAGCCTTCGATAAGGTCTGGCATGCAGGCTTAATCCACAAGTTGCTCCTATTAAATATACCTGACAGACTCGTACTTATCATACGAAACTACCTCACTAATCGTACATTTCGGTACCGCGTAGACGGCACTCTGTCGTCTCGCCGCCCTATCCGTGCCGGTGTCCCTCAAGGATCTGTGCTGGCACCATTATTGTACTCGCTCTACACGAGTGACATTCCACGGGCGCCTATTAAAGAGCGCACTCATCTTGCTCTTTTCGCGGATGACACCGCTGTATTTACCACATCTCGCCAACCTCAAGTTATCACTAGACGTCTCCAGAAAGCGGTAAACAGCCTCGGACGCTGGTTCCGCCGATGGAGAATCGAAATAAACCCTGATAAAAGTGCAGCTATGCACTTTATCGGTAATCGTTTCCGATCTCACATAGACACACCTACGGAAATTTCCCTTTACGATACACCAATTCACTGGCAACAGAAAGTCAAGTACCTAGGTGTCACCTTCCAACCTTCCATGACCTTCCACGAGCACATACGCACAGTCTGCAATAAGGCTGCGTATGTCATGGGACGACTTTATCCGATGTTATGCAAGAAAAGTAAAATGTCACTCCGCAACAAAGTGACACTCTACAAAACTTGCATAAGACCAATAATGTCCTATGCGAGCGTAGCGTTCGCGCACGTTTCAAAGGTCAGATTGCTCACGCTCCAAAGAATGCAGAACCGATTTATGCGTACAGCCACTGGTTGTCCGTGGTTCATGCGGAACGTTGACCTCCATAGAGACCTCGACCTCCCTACCATTACTCACCTCTTTAAACGTTTTTCGAAGTCTTACTTCGAGAAATCCGAGGTACACCCGAACCCTCTAATCTCAGTTGCTTCCACCTACATCCCAGTTAGGTCTGACCATCGAAAATATAGGCGTCCAAAAAGCGTCCTATATGACCCTGACGATCAAATAACGATCGCAAACACAAAAACACGTAATACATACACACAGCGTCTTCGCCGGCGAAGACGAGGTCCCAGATTTCTGATATCGGTTGGTCGTGGCTTCTTGCCACCCTTCCGTCGTCGTATTGACTAATCAAAGTCATGCCATCAGCCCTCCACTACACGTCGCCCTAAGCCGTGGTCCGGCCTCACAGGAGGCACCCTTAGGACGACGTTCCCCGACGCTAGTAGAGCTTCTGCGCTCTACTCTACGCATTTCGCAACCTCGGCGATGCTTCTGCGCTCGCCCGTCCCGCCCGGTGACGCTGTAAAAGCCGTTAGGGCTAACAGCATATTGTCAATTCGAAAAAAAAAAAAAAAAAAAAAAAATGACTCGCGTCCTCGCTGCCTCTAGACAAAATAATTAGTGGCGGTAGAACCACTTACTTTGCTAGCTCGGGTGATGATCACTTTACGGTATTGTCTTGAACTTTGTGGAATGGAATGGAAGTTAATCGTAACCATTAAATCAAACCATTTCATAGAGTTCATAATTATTGTTAGAAAAATTAACACTTGAAGTTAATAAGCCACTAAGTACCTAAAAATTAAAATTCGAACTAAGTATGCTAAAAGGCTTTTAGAACCAAATTGCATACTCAGTTCGAATTTTAATTTTTAGGTACTTAGTGCCTTATATACTTCAAGTGTTCAAATATCGTCCAAATTTCTGACTTTTGTAGTGAATTCTCTCAAACTTCAATAATATATAATACATATAATTACGATCCAAGACAAAAGAAATCAAATCGAGTCGGATATTCGGTTTTTAAAAATGTGACAATAGAATTCCTATTTACCTACAGATTAACTATATTTTTCCTTTATACTTATGCAATAATAAAAAGCAATTTTCCCAAATCAATCCATTTAATCTCTATCAAACAACAACTCAATAACTTATAATGACAGCGATATTGTTTTTTATATTATCGACCAACGAATATATATGAAGGAGATTGTATTTGAAACATAGGTATTGCTACAAAATATTTTACTTGACTCTGGTAATAATGTTTATTTCCTCTGTTAGTACCTATCTGCTTATTAGTTGACGATCTTAGCCCCCTTAGCCCCACAAAGAGACAATTTGGTTGTTAAAGGGGTTAATTAGAAAATGTATTCGACTCGAGTTTAACTTTCGCTCTGGGCCATTTAAAATGTATAAAATATTAATATTATCTAAATAAGGAAGCGGGGCGAAACGATTGTTGAGTTTATAATAGTGAACTTAGGTTTGTGCATGTGTTTTTACGAATCCTGCGTATATCAGGTATGAAAATGGATTGTCCACTGTACATTTAGCATTATATATATTTTCTATTTTACTTCATCGCGGATTATAGCAAAATAATTTTATTATTACTTTTACGTATAAATTGGATATAAGCAGACGGATAATATATTTTTTCCTTATGTACCTAAAAGTGATGCAATTTTAATTGTCAAAGTAAAGTTTTATTAGGGTTTAAAACATATACCATTATTTTATTTTTAAAATATTTATTTGCGATATATTTGGCATACATAATTATATTTTATTTATTTAAGAAAACAACAACTTCAGATGATCTTAAATAACATACAACTGCTTCTTATATAGTAATATATCAACGTATAATATATTGAAGTCTGACAGAATAAAAAGCCTTATATCTAGATAATATAAATAAAAATTTATAGTAAATAGCTTATGTCTATAAAGATAATATATATATTTTTTCATATATTTGCATATTTTTATCTACTCGGTGAAATCAACTATTTTATTTTCAAATACATCAATAACAAGTAATTATAATAAAACTAATAATACTTATTACGTAAAAGAATTTTGATTGTCAACTCATAACATGATTTCCTGTTTATTTGAAACTGTAATTTATTATGAATACGAAATTACATATATTAATATATATATCAAAACTATTGAAACGCTTTCTTATTTTAATTATTAACAAAGTTTATTTGAAATCATTTTTTTTTGTAGTTCACCTGCATTGTAAAATTTTATATGTCAAATAAATTTTGGTGATATCTGCAAGTTTTGGGAAAGGTTTACATTTTTTTAAATTGTCATTATGATATTAGATTTAACGGTTAAGTGTGCGTTATTATAATGTTACAGTTACTTTTTTAAAACAAATTAATGAAAAAATAATGGCAATACAATCATCAGTAATGATAAAATTCTTTTATCTACTCTATAAAATTTAAAATCCATCTTTAAGACGATAACAAATCGGTTCCTAAAAGTCAGACGTTGCATTAGTCTTCTGAAAATTTTACCTTAACTCGATACCTAATAAATACAGGCTGTTTTTGTTTTGTCTAATTACTATTTCTACTTATTTTAAAGTAAATGTGCAGAAATCTGCAATACAATTTATAAAAGTGGTATTAGTAGTAACTTCGTTATTTTGCTTACGTCATGTTTACATTATTCATAATTTGAGAAAATAAAACATTATTCTAAATAAACCATAAGATCGAAATTCCACTCGAGTTTCTGAGTTGATACGCAAAAGCGCTTAAAGCAAAACAAAGCGATTTTAAACGCGACCAAGTATTATAGCATTCGCATAGCGTCCCCTCTGTGTTGTGGCGTTGAGTAGCCTGTGCGCGTTAAACCTTAATGCCCCCCATCAACGGCGACTTTTTGTAGCAATGCAGTCGCGCGGCCGCATCGATAGTCGTGAAGTGGTCGCTAGCTAGTGGCCTCGCTCTTGACTGAATCGTGGTTGTATTCTATGTATTTAATTTATTTATTTTATTAAGAAGACAAACAGTTATAAAATACATAATTATAAGAGAAACAAACCAAAAACATAAACCAAAAAGTATTTCCAAGAAAAATAAAAACTAAGAATAAATGGAACACACATACAAGTTAAATTATATGTTAATAAATAAAAATAACAACAATTACAAACTATACAACCACGATTCAATCACGATGCAAATGCGATACTGTCGCGCCGCAAAGACGATACTGTCGCGATGCTAACGAGATTCAGTAAGGTTCTGAATTTCCATAAGAAATGTTTCAGTCGATTCCATTTTGTGCACCCTCGATTTGTCTGTGTTGCACTGATGTTTGGTACTCCAATCAGGCGCCGCCCTTCCTCCATTCTCTTCCGGATGTTGTGCGACACGGTTTGTATCGATACAGTAGCAAAGCTGCAGCGCGTTTAGAAAACGCGCGACAACATCACTACAAAAAGTCGCCGTGAGCGAGGGGCCTAACAGTTGAATTAGTGCGTTAAAATATATTTTAGGTTATTTTATTCAAAAATATTTATGTCAGCACAATTTCACTCGATAATAATTTTTCATTTTGTATACCTTACCTGTCATATATTTTCTAAAAATAATTTTCATTGCAAAAAAATATATGTTTATATATATTATATAAAATAGGATGTAAAGCTAGGATGTTGATATTAATATTTTTCCCATCAAATATCTGATGACAAAAAAAGTGGCACCGAAGATTACACATAGTTAGGATTTCTTTACTATACCTAAATCTATTTAATATATGATTATAATATTCTATTTTTTCTAGACAACAATTAACACCGAGAAGTTTTAATAAATCTCTACAGATAATATTTCTTAATTTTATAATTTAAGAGATAGAGAGAGAAAAAAACGCTTCCGGGATTTATTAAGACTGTTTTAACATGGGATCCAAAATTGCATTTCTGGGCATGACAGAAATACAAAAACACTAACGATTTTAATATTTTTGCATCTTTAATGCAACAAGTTGCGTAATAAAGGTAATGTGTCTTAATCTGCATCAAAAGCAAAATCTACATGACCTTAGAAGCGTCTTTCGGTAGGTTTATACAAGAAATTGAAGACATTTTTTCTCCCCGTAGCGAAAAAGATTTTACTCGTTCCGTCATTCTATAAAGTACTCTGAATTGTCCACTCTTTATTTATAATTAACAAACAAAGTCTATTTTGTATATCTAAAAACAAATTGAGTAAATTCATATAGAGAGCAATTCTATTTAAATAATAAAATGTAATCAATTCTTATTTAAATAATTAAATGTAAATTTGTAAGTAGAGTCTCTAAATTTTCCTTTAAAGATTAGATAGATCTCTCCATAAAAAAAGACTTGCGGGTTCTAAATATATACGTTTCCAGTATATTAAGATTCATTACTACAGAGAGATATTGAACTAAAGAACTTTTATCCCGAGATTTATAAGTAAATATACATATAGAGACGCGTTCCTTACTACGCAGTTTAGTGCCAGATTAGAAGCCCTGCTTTAACATTAGACTATATTTGCAAAGTGATTTGCAATGGTACAATACTTGCAATGCTAGAACGTAGCTTGAAATGGTCCGAATATGGCCCAAATCAAAGTATTGCGCCATTGTGCGTCCAAATTGCACAGACAAAAAATCTAATAAATCTATATCTCTAACACTACAAACATTAAATGACATCAATAAGTTTAAATCTTAAAGCCATACACTTAAAACATTTAGTATATTTGATGAATCTAAATATTACAACATTTATAAACTGTATCATTTTAGATGTATAGATATATAAAGTGCATAGGGGACGTAAAGGTGGTGTCTGTACTGCGGTTACAAACAGACCAAATGCTAAAGTGGACGTAAATCTTTTCTGTTACTATTCAAAGAGTACTAATACTAAGCTAAGTATCTACTAAAATCACTATAACTACGTAACATAAAAGCATAAAAATATTTAAAAAAAATTACAAGTGTATCTGAGGTGCACCAACTAAAATAATTAAATTAATGTGTTCCGTATTTTTCGTGTTCCCTGAATCTAAGTAGTAGTTAAGACACTAAGTTTTATACTTTTACAAATACGAAACTTTACTGAACGAAACTTAATATTTTAAAAAGTGAACACAAGATTGCATTTTCTATAAATAAATTTTATTATCGAAATGGGTTTAAGGTTATAAGATTCGACAAATAATAAAGCCCATTTTATTTTAATAATAAAATTTATTAAATTATCTAAATTCTTGAGATTCTTCTTGTGGTTTGGGACTATCAAACCCACAGATGTCTATGGAATATTGTAATAATCAATGGTTTGTTTAACATTTAAACAAATATATAAATAAATTTGTTGTTTGATGTGTTGTCTTTTTCGTTGTCTTTGTTAAGCTAATCTCGAGATCAGATTTTAAGAGTAATTAAGAACTTAAGAAAGAAAATTATTATTTATACTGCGACTATCAGTAAATTTAAATAATATGTAAAAAACTCACTTGCAAAAGGACGGCTCATATTTATATTTTTAAGTAAGCAATGCACTTTAAAACTTTTTTGTCGTTTATCTAATTTTTTTTAAATATTTAATTATTCAGTCTTAAAAATCTTATAACTTGAAATGAAACTGATAATTGATTTGTAAAAAAACGGCGAGAAAATTTAGACTAAAGATAAACAGTATTTACATACTATGCAATGTCTATGGAGTTTTTTGCCATGATGATTTATTTTTATAAATTTGAACTAATTATATACTTATTATAGTGATGGTTTTAGTAATTGAGTACGAATGCTTACCTGAAGTCACTTTTCAAGAGAACTCTATTTTTTTTTTGTGTTAATATATTATATGTCGAATTTTTGGTGACCTGCTTACTAATAGGTAATACGTAAGTAAATACCTGACCTTTTTTATCGTTTACATGGTATGTATAACATATTTATGTTATGAACATAGCAAATTTTAGTGTGCATCAAAAACTTACTAGTAAACTTATTCAATCTTCGCGTTAACGACGAAGGAGCTTTTAAGCTGCGGAATTGTTTTTTAAAATAGATTTTTTTAAATAATTAGTTAGTTTTAGATATTTTTAAATAATGAATTTGATTTGATGAGAGATTCCTTAAAACCCTATATTCTAATATTTTAACTTAACTGTTGTAAAATGTTTTAAATATTGGTCGACAGTGTATACAATTCAGATAAAAATTATAATTTATTATTATATTACTATAAAGAACATTTTTTTAATATCTTATAATTTAACTGGCATATAACCTGCAATAATATTTGATTTAATCAGCTTTTTTTTACTAGACATTAATAAAAATAACCACTCTGTTTTACTGAAAAGTACACTTCATTTTAGCGTACATTCCAGCCATCTATATAAAATTCATAATATTTGTTACCGTTGTAATATTTGCAAAAATTACGACAATGTGACTGATTATAGTAATAGTCAAATTAAAGTTCATTCAGAGAGTTAATATGGATCTAACCGTAAAAAATAATTATTTTTAATTTAGTTAGTATGAAATACTGTGAAATAAAAAAAATCGATCTACTTTGCAATTTACACAACATTGAGCACAGTACAGCCACCATTAAAATAAAAAACTAAAATGAAAAGCAGGATGCGAAATAAAAAAATAATGTGTATAAGACTTAGTATAGTAATTTTTATTATAAAATGGGGCTTTCATTTATACCCTGTTCACTTACAACGAACTTTAGATATTAATAGACTGATTAACATATGTATAACACGTATTCGTGATATAAACTTTTTATAAACTACACTAAAAAAGTAAACATGCTGAAATATAAGAAAAACAAAAATCTTACACACTAACATTTATTTCTACGATAAAAAAGCAAAAAAAACTACGTAGAAATGCGTTCTTTAAAGCTGTATATGTTGTGCAATGATCATGAATAGAAATGCAATACTTACTCATGTTATCGACGCAACGTATACAAAACGCGTGTAGAGAACAAAAGCACCTCGTACTTATGGTAAAATATGATTATAGTATTTCCAACCATTTATTTAACTTTTATACACGCCTATGAAGTTCCATAATTATTACATTAAAAACCACAGTAAAAAAATGTAATGCTATATGGGCACTATGTTTTTTACAATAGTGACGTGACGTGCTAATTATCATCAATATTTATTTAACCGATTTGAGTAGAATTAAATTTATTCACTATTTCGTTGCGATTGAAACAAAATGGCCATTGCTTCGATATTTTCTATGACTTATAAATAGTAAATACGTATATAAATATTATTTTTTTGTTTTCATGTGTTTATTAAAGTAATGCACTAAATGTAAATTCATATTTACTTTGATACTTATAATATAGTCATAAAATGCCTGTTTATTTCTATAAAACAATACAAAACGTTAAGTAAAAAGTGATAT
Organism: Morpho helenor; assembly: GCA_029227775.1. Taxonomy (NCBI): domain Eukaryota; kingdom Metazoa; phylum Arthropoda; class Insecta; order Lepidoptera; family Nymphalidae; genus Morpho; species Morpho helenor. Next base: position 13,989,751 of record JARGCU010000030.1, read on the forward strand.
CAATATGATGAATCGATTAAAACTTTTATGTAGACAAAATTGATTATTATAGAAATCGAGTCACACATGCAATTTGGACATCACTAATTTAGCTGTTAAAAGTTAAATGATTGGAAATATTATATTCGATATTTTTAAATACAATAAAATTTTATAATATAATGTCAGGGATAATTATAAAAAATACATTAAAAAAGTAAAAATATTTTTTTTTGTCAAAAATGGCGTTTTATGTCACTTTTGTTCTCAACACGAAACATCATAATAGCATATATCTACTATACTAATATAACTAAATAAAACATCGATGCGAAGCGTACATAAATCGTGCTCTAAAGACCACTGAAATTTTTGCGAGTTTTTAGTATCCTGCAAGCCCTAATGGCTTTTACCACATGGAACAAAACAGCACAAGTTGTGCAATGTTTTTATTTGCACAGCGCAGAAGCACAACTAGATGAGTTACGAGAATAACAATTATTATAAGACTCATAGATTTAAACGCTTCAGTAATGTTTTGAAGAGAGGCTTTCAATTGTTCAAATGCGAAATTTAAAACCTTCACTCGCCTTTTTTATAGTGATTTGTATTAGACAAAAAATTTCGAATTACTAGCCACGATTACGAAACCCTCGTCAAAAATACTCGTATTAAATGGCTTACAAATGTTAGTCAGATAAGAGTAGAGAACACACAGAGTCCGTGTCAGTGTCCGCGTCAATGATATCATCTCTAGTGAGAAGGTCAGTCGGAAATTTAATGTTATCGGATGTGGGAGTAAGGGAGGGAGTGACCTCTTCGACTACGGGGGAAAGTGTCGGATGCCAAATCCATGGTTGCTGATTACAGTTACTTTGCGTAACAGTTTCGTTAAGTGGCGCAGTGTTTGGATTCTCCGAATTAGGAGAAAGGGGCATTTCGTCAGATATGGGGGAAAGAGGCGGAGTGACATCTTCAGGCAAGGGGGAGAGAGAAGGATGCCAGTTGGATGAAGGCAGAGAAGAATGAGAGTCCGTTCCGACATCATCGCTGTTCCAGTTGTCCGTTAGTGAAAAGCTCGCTGGTAAAGTATCGTCGTCAAGTGTAGAGGACGTGACGTCTTCGGACACGGGCGATAGGGATGGACCCCAGGTCGACGATAGCCGGCGGAAATAACTCTCTACTGCAACCCCCCGTTCATTCACGTTATGCACAGTGATGACGTCAGCCGAAACCGTTATATTTTTTGTAGGATGTCCGGATTGAGCAACGTCTTCGGCCGGGGGGATGTAAGATGGATGTCAGTTTGATGAGCTCGGAGAAGATTGGGCAGTCATGTCGGTTTCCGTGTCATATTTTTCATAGTCCGAATCGAGAGCGTAGTTCCTGATGTCCTCAGATATCGGCGATGTGGAGGGGTTTACGTATTCTGCCAGCGGTGAAAGACGAGGGTGTACTCCATATCGTCGGAATAAACGAGAGAACCGAGGTTCATGTCATACATCTTCCTTCTTCACGTTCAAGATATCAGCTCGGCACATGGGGCACTCCTTCAGCTGCGACGTGCAGACGGAGCAGAATCCTCTGGAATATTGCATTGATATTTAAAGGTCAAGTACCTGGGCGACCGAGACTTGCTCTGCAATTTTTTTTTAATGTAAAAAAAATTAAACCAAATAATTAAAGAAAGAATGCGTTGATGACATCTAGAATGATGACATAGAATGCGTTGAATTCGAACACTGATTTTAAACTTATTTGGTCCGACCGTTACGGCTATAGCAACTTTACGGTTACCGTTTGACAGATAAAAAAATCCTTTGCTTTCCAATTCTACATTATAGCATATTTTTAATGCCTAAAAACAGGAATTAAACGATTTTTTTTAATAAATCCTGGCTAGATCTATTTTTTCCCCAAAACTCTACATGCTGAATTTCAGGAAAATAGTTGAAGCCGTTTCCGAGATTCAGAAATTATATTTATATATATGCATACAAGATTAACTCATTTAAATATTAAAGATTCGAAACCTTGGACTAATTTTCAGAGTAATTACGACAAGTAATACTTTAATCCTCAAATTAATAGAGAAACGCGGAACAGGGAAAAAACACATCTAGCTTCATTCCTTTCCTTCCTCAATCGTTCACACTTGACAAAGTGGTCGTGGTTGATGTTTTACGTCCGTTATTGTAGCTCTTGTAATGCACCTTAAGCTGTTGCGGTCTTTAACGTCCCTAGTGAAGTGGACTACGGACTTTTGAGTTAATGATAACTAACTTTTACCCGCGACTTCATTCGCGTGAACTGTTGAAGGTTGATAATAGATGACGCTTTTTAGTGTCATCCTATTACTGTAGAATTAACAGGATTTCTATAGGCTATATGTTATTCCGGTGTATAAGGAATAATAGTGCCAAATTTTGACGATATTGGTTCAGCGGAATCGCCGTGAAACAGTAACAAACATAAATCAATACTCACAAACTTACGCATTTATAATATTCGTAGGATATGATATGATATTATTGAGGGACTTAAAAGTTTAAGTGGGTGCGGACCAAGTTGCGGGCACCACTAGTATTTTATGACTAAACTTACCGATGGCCACACGGTTCAAGCACACAAGACGCAGTTTCGTCAAAGCAAATAGTGCACGAATCTTCCTTTATTGTAGAAGACCTCAGTTGTTCGAGATAAATGCGTTTTGGCACAACCTATAAAATGGATATTATTCGTTATTACAGCAGTTTAAAAACACTAATAATAACAGGCTAATACATAAAGCATACAACACTATTGAGGATTACTTATATGATAAAAATGCGTGGACGTGGCTACTCGTCCACCCTGTACAAGACATTACAACTAAATGTAACTAGTAATAAGAATTATATTTTTAAAAGAGCAACCGCCGAGTTTCTTGCTGGCTCTTTTCGGTAGGAACAGCTTTCCGAACCAGCAGTAGAGTTGACGATTCAAAAGCACTTGTTTACAAGTTTATTTGACTAAATAATATTTTTAATTTAATACACAGTATTATGTTATTGTATATTATCATAATTTTTTGCCTTTGAATATTTTTAGTAATTTTAATTATTTATAGATAATACGATTATGATAATTTACTATTTAAATTGCACTGCTAATATATAAATAGTAGCCTATCAACAATAATGTATAAACTGTCCGTCTGTTCGATATAAAGTTGAGCACTCTTGCTATATCATACAGCTATACATTAAATTACTATTACGTTCTAAAAAGGAAGAAAATTTATAAAACCTGCTTTCAAGAGTTGTCGTGCTCTAGTCTAATACTACTAATAATAATATATGAATAATCACACGCACGGTCGTCCGTCCCCAAGTTGAGTAACTTAACTGACAGTAAACTAGTAAATATATATATACATAAGTTTTAAATAAATAATTAAATATATATTTACACCCAGACTTGGAATATTGGACCTCGATGGGAATCGAACCCTCGGTCCATGGAGTTAAAGGCACGATCAGTACCACATGGGCCACCATGTCTGTCGTGTATTTTAATACTGCTAAACAATAATACTCTATAAACTAATAATAATACTCTCTCTCCCTGCGTCAGTTCTTGAAAATAGTCGTGCTATGCTCTACTGGGATCGGTCTATTATCACTGATAGGTTTTTTGCTGCCAATAAACCTGATATAGTGTTAGTAGACCGGTTAGCGCGCCGTGCAATTATTGTTGATGTCACCATTCCGCATGACGATAATCTCATAAAAGCCGAAAAAGACTTAGACCTTTTTTATAAGATAACCGCCATGTGGAATGTTGGCTCAACAATAATTGTTCCTATTGTTGTGTCGGTTAACGGTCTGATTGCGAAGAGCCTCGACCAACATCTTCAGAGGCTTTCGCTTAACAGTTGGATCAAGTGTCGGATGCAGAAGGCAGTATTGCTTGAAACGGCGCGCATTGTGAGGAAGTTCCACACTTTGGATCCCTAACCACCGGCAACTCGGGATTTTTCCCCGTTCCCGGTGGACGACAATTTTTTATATTTTTTAATGTTTTTTTTAATTATTTTTTTTTTAATTAGAAATATTTAAAAATGTAAAAAGTTAGGTTTAAGAAAAATAAATAGTAATCTATATTATATATGACCAAAACAAACTTTCCAAAAGAAATGTAGTCCATTTGAGTCCCATGGAAAATGTTAATCACCTAAAAAGTAAATAGTTGCAAACCTTTTAAATTCTGTAAAAAATCTTTACTAATATATAAAACTGAAAGTTTGTTTGTTTGATTGTTTGAACGTGCTAATCTCAGGAACTACTGGACCGATTTGAAAATTGTTTTTCAGTGTCAGATAGTCCATTCATCGAGGCAGGCTATAAAATCACGCTAAGATGAATAGGAGAGGAGCAACAATAAAAAATATTACAAAAACGGCAAAATTTAAAGCTCTCCTTGCGTGCGCTGAGTAAACGGTGATAGTTATTCAAAAATCATATATTACAAAATTGTTCCCCTCTAAAAGTTCTAAACAAAGGTCCGCGACAGCATATGTCTAGCTTTTAAGGTCAACCCACTTTAACCATTTTTATGGTTATCAAAAGACTATATTACAGTTTTTTAATCTTTTCACGCGGGAGGAGCCGCCAGGATTGATAGTATATAATAAAAAAGAATCGCACCTTCTTTTGTTCTTCAGTGAGTATCCCATAATCGTTAAATACAGAGTACTGTCTGTCTGTGGGAGGAAACTTGAACGACTCGTAGCCGAAATTGAATCGGCATTGTTGGTAGGCCATGAAGCTCGCCGCCGCGAAGAAGCCATATCTGCGATTGTAATATGACTTTATTACATAAATAATGTTTTAAAAAAAAAGCTGAGCTGTGATAGCCTAGCGGTAACACCGTGGGATTCTTTCGAGGAGCTCACGGGTTCAAACCCGGACAGACACCAATGAGTTTTTCTGTAAAAACTTGTGTCTAATCGATCCTTGCAATCTATCACACGCTTTTCGGTGAAGGAAAACATCGTGAGGAAACCTGCATATCTCTAGAGAATTCTGGAGATATGTGTAACCTACCAATCCGCATTGGAGCAGCGTGGTAGGTCTTAGAACCAATCCTTCTCTCCAAAAACGGAGTGAAGAGACCTATTCCCATCAATGGGAGAGCAATAGGCCGCTACTTTAAATAATATTAATATTTCTAAAATATGTGCTTTCTTAGATAATAACAGTGTTTTAACTAAAAAGAAAGGTAGAGTTATTTTTATTTGCTATGGTGACTTTAATCGTGACTTTATTACTATCTTTCAGAATTAACGATCGCCACTATATTATAGTTATATGTTGTGTATCATACAAAATTTGTCTCAGAATAAAAAAGAACCAGATTTCCAACTAAAAAATTCTTCCTTCAGAAGAAATTACAATCTACGTGTATTTTTAAACGTTGCTGCTATATAAAGCTTACATTACAATTGAGGATTATTTGAGTGATAACATGATATGATATAAGATTTTTATACGTGTGTGTATATGTTTGTGTGATAAAAGAATTTGGTCAATGTGACAGTAGTGCATACCTATGCCATACATTTACAAAAAAAATCCGTAAGTAATTTAAGCCACTCAGTTATATGATTTTTAAATTTTTTAGTTGTATTTAAATATATATTTAAATAATAGTTTGTTTTATTATATAATATACCACTAGCATAATGATATTGGTACCTAGCAAAAGTTAGACAACTCTCTATAGGGTATACCCTGTCCCATCTCCTTTTCTTGGTAAATCTATGGGTTATATGAAACTTGTTTATGCTTGTGTAGGATGACTTGCAGGTAGTGTTGGATTAGTGAGATTATACTCTATTTCATCATCATTTTTCTGCCCTTATCCTACTCTAAGTGGGGTCGGCACAACATGTTATAAACATGTTGTCACAAGATTTGGCTACATATTTTACGACCGGCCGCCTGCCTGACGTCAACTTATCTGAGTCGTATTTTACGACACCTCGATAAGAAAGAGGGTGGTCTATTCTACTTATCCGGATACCACACGGTGAGTCAACTTACCTTAGTCGCCTTTTACGACACCTCGGTAAAAAAATGAGGTTGGTCTATTCTACTCAGCCGGATACCACACGGCGGGTTGAGTTACCTTAGTCGCCTTTTACGACACCTCGGTAAGAAATGAGGGTGGTACTATTCAATTCAGCCGGATACCACACGATGTAGTTTGTTTATGCATATATATTTAATTAATAATTTGTTTTATTATATAATATACCACTAGCATAATGATGTTGGTACCTAGCAAAAGAAGTTCGACAACTACCTGTCCCATCTCTTTTCTTGGTAAATCTATGGGTTATATGGAACTTGTTTATGCTTGTGTCAGATAACTTGCAGAATATATATAGTTTTTATTTTATTTATTTATTTATATATACATATATGCTACATTTGCAAGGATGGCATTGCGATAGTATAAAACTGTATGCATATGCCATGCTTACAGTCAAAATTATTAAAAGAACCGAAGATATCAATTTAAAAAAATTAATAATATATATTTAAAATAAGTAAAAGAAAATACTACTACTATTAAATAAATATTGTAAAATGATAGTGCGCGAGGTGCGATAGTGAGATTATACTGTATTTATATTACTGACCTGGTCGTTTCAAAGATTTCCTGATAAGCGGGCAGACGCTGGCCGTTGAGCGAGAAAATAACTTCCTTGGCGTCCAAATCGATGAGACAGCCCAATATATCGCCGGGCTTCCAAGCCGGTAGTTCAGTGATCACAGTTGGCCTGGCATTGTACCACATCAGCTTCCGGCACCCGTCATAGGACAACGAGTACATATCATCACCAATACCGTAGCCCTCCTCGAGAAAGAAAACACTCGTAAAATAATCAACGCATTAATCATCTAACTCCGTAAATTATTGCGTTTTGTATGTAGAGAAATATATATTCTTTTACTTATATATAACTATCTTTATAAACTCTGTGGTACACTATCCTACCAGTTATTTTATTCAGCTCCGTAACGATTAAGGTTGCTTGGAAGAAATGGAACAAATACCTGTATTTGTTTATAAGTAAAGTAAGTAAGTAGCGGCCTGTTACTATCCCACTGCTGGTAATAGGCCTCTTCTCTCCGTTTGTGGAGAGAAGGATTAGAGCTAAGACCTACCACGCTGCTCCAATGCGGATTGGTAGGTTACACATATCTCCAGAATTCTCTATAGATATGCAGGTTTCCTCACGATGTTTTCCTTCACCGAAAAGCGTGTGATAAATTGCAATTATCAATTGGACACATAAGTTTTCACAGAAAAACTCATTGGTGTCTGCCCGGGTTTGAACCCGTGACCTCCTGGAAAGAGTCGCACGGTGTTACCGCTGGGCTACCACAGCTTTATTATTTTCAGGTATTTGTTTATAAATGTCTGTAATTTTATTTCGGTTCTGTGTGTACAATAAAGAGTATTCTTCTTCTTCTTCTACTTATATGTAAAACTCATGTACTTGTAGCAAATATTCTCTTCGTCCTGCCTTTATCCCACTCTAAGTAGTCTCGGCACATGTTATTAACATGTTGTCACATGATTTGGTTACGTATTTTTAACCTGCCTTACACCAATTTTACCTTACTCATATTTTAGGACACATCGGTAAGAAAGAGGATGGTCTATTTTACTTAACTGGATACCACACGGTGGGTCAACTTACCTTAGTCGTATTTTACGACCCTCGGTAAGAAATTAATCTATTCTCTCTTCTTCTAATTTCTATTCTCTCTTATGATTTGTCAACTCTGTCTCTACTCTTTTTATATGCATGTCATCATTCACACAATCTATCAATCACTCTTTTGACCTCCCTCTAGTTACGTATCGACACTCAAATTTAACAATCGTTTGTTGTTTTTATTTTCATCCTTATTTCGTTATATGTAAGGGATATGGATCCCTCATCAAAGGGTCTATATAATATTCAATTCCTTTTAATTCAGATTTACATGTGATTTTGATTTATTGGTCAACAGTGATAATTTGCCATTATGAACTATGATCGTACTTATAAAAACTTAAACAAAAACTAACTTAAAGTTAACTTTTAAGTTATTGTAAAAATCTCAATCGCGGTTCTTGAAATAGCTGCTCAATATTGTAAACATGTGTCGGTAGTGATGCGCGATAATTCCAATCAGGAGCCGCCAGAATTGGTTTGGAGAGTAGACCCACTGAGCTGAGATTGAAAATTTTGCAAAAGGTATTTCAAGATATACTATATCCAAATAATAAGTGGATTTAGAAATTAGTGTTCTATTTTGACTCTGCCAATCAATATATTTCCAAAAAATCCAAAGGATATCACATTTTCTGTTTATATTGAGAGTAGATACTAGTTAAAACAACAGTAGATGCTGACGCGCTAACGCAAAGCATGTTATATAACAGCATATGACATCCCAGATGGTTCGATCAACTCGATATTTATGAGATTATAATAGAATTTATGATACATGTCCATACAAAATTCAACGGTTTTTGTAATTAATATATTCAACTTACGTCATTCAGAAAATGGCTGTTCCTTGTTGCCCAACCAATTTGCATAACGCCAGGCGTTATTATGAGCGATTCGTAGTACCAACAGCCGCTGTCTACTTGGAAGGTGCATCGAACACTCTCGAACGAGTACGAATCGCAACGGGCCTCCAAACCGTTGCAGGAGAGTTTCAAATATTCACTCACATCATGTGAATTGAGCAAGGCCTGTATGCCAGACATGTCCACTGTTTCATAGGACAGCGTTCTGCCTTCAACGATAACTGGAAAAACGGGAATTCTTTATCAAATCAAAATATCTTTATTAAAATAAGCTCTTTCAAGCACTTTTGAATCTTTTTTAAATTTAAACTATCGTGAGTAGTATTCATAGTTATTGTATAGAACCGGCTAAACTCACGTCTTATTCTATCGGGTTAGCCCGACTAGTTTCGAACCCATCCGGGGCACTTATTCATGAGCTCTTTACAAAAAAGAAAAAAGAGTAAAGAGCTCATGAATAAGTACCCGGATTCCGGTACCCGATACCCGGTTCGAAACTAGTCGGGCTAACCCGATAGAATAAGAAGTGAGTAAAGCCGGTTCTATACAATAACCACTTTTGAATCGTCAAGGAACAATATGATTAATGAAGCTACAACTGGTTCGGAATGTTGCTCTTACCGAGAAGAACCAGAAAGAAACTCGGCGGTCAATCTTCTAAACATTTTCAATTTTACACTATTAAACCGCAGTCTTGTATGAAGCTGAAAGGATTTTCAAATCCAGGCTTTTTTATCATTCAAATAATCTTCAATTTTGTAATATGATTTACGTATAAGCATATCTCTCATACTTAATTAATACCTTTCTGTAGACTGATCTAGTATTGATATTATATTATATGGTACTAGATTTTACCCGATTTTATTTTATTTAACTTAGTTTGCGTGGACTGTTGTCGCGTGATAAGTAAATAATTAATGGCACTTTGCAATGTTATGCTAATTCTGTATAATTAACAGGATTTGTATAACCTATATGTTACCCTGGTGTATAAGAAATAATTGTACTAAATTTCAACGATATTAGTTCAGCAGATTCGCCTTGAATGAGTAACAAACATATATCCATACTCACAAAGCTTCACATTTATTATACTAGGTTTTACCCGCGCCTTAATTCGCGTTAACTGTTCTAGCGTTATAGGTTGATAATAGATGGAGCTTTTTAGTGACATCCTATTTCTGAAGATTAATAGGATTTCTATAGCCTATATGTTACTCTGGTGTATAAGGAATAATTGTGCCAAATTTCATCGATATTAGTTCAGCTGATTCGCCGTGAAATAGTTACAAACATACATCCATTCTCACAGTTTCGCATTTATAATACTAGTTTATATGACACAATTAATTCTTATACACCGGGGTAACATATAAAATATAGAAATCCTACTAATTCAACAGGAATAGGATGACATGGAAAAGTGTCATCCGTTATCAACCTATCACACGACAATAGTTTACGCGAACAAAGTCGCGGGTAAAGGCTAGTCATGAATGGCCTGTTGGCGCAGTGGGTGGTAATCCTGCCTTCACATCCGCGGGTCACGGGTTCGATTCCTGCCGACGGCCAACATTTTTTATAAATGAATTTGTTGGCCTTTGAGCCTGGGTGTATATTTGTATTTAAGTATGTATTTAAAAAAAAAGTATATATTCACCAGTTGTCTGTCTACCATAACACAAGTATTAAGTTACTTACTTTGGGGACGGACGACCGTGTGTGTAAGTGTCCCATATATTTATATATTTATTTATTACATAATGACAGTACTTTTTTTCAATTAGGCACTTTATAAAGATCGGATCACATGTAAGAGAATAAATATAAAAACAGCTAAATATCTACTTACAGAGATTATCCAGCGCCCACTTGGAACAAAAGCCCACTTGACGCCATACGCAGTCGTTACTGTTGGCCAAGTTTTCGAGCATCAGAAGTGGGTTCTCGTCAAAGTCTTCTAGACGGTTCTTTATTGTTAATTTGTTCTCTGTAGTATGAGCAAATTTTTCTATTGCTACTAGGGCAAATAGCACTACGCACGAGTCCTTTTGGGGATCCTGTAACAAAAATGTATGTCACAACACTAGGCGGGCAAGACACTTATATATCATCTTGCCCTTATCCCACTCTAAGTGGGGTCAGCACAACATGTCACATGATTTGGCTACGTATTTTACGACCTGCCGCCTGCCTGACATCAACTTACCTTAGTCGTATTTTACGACACCTCGGTAAGAAAGAGGGAGGTCTATTCTACTCAACCGTATACCACACGGCGGTTGGACTTACCTTAGTCGCCTTTTACGACACCTCGGTAGGCAATGAGAGTGGTCTATTCTACTCGGCCAGCTCTGCACGGAATGCCATATATTTACTAAATGGATTAAGAATAACCAGGCATTTTTGCAACATGATTTCCGAAAGCCATTTATTTTCTACATCTATAGCCTTTTCAGATTAACTGTTATGGGAACTGAAAGCAGTTTACCGAACTATCCATATGATTTTAATAATTATGGAGATTTTATCATTAAATGAAATTGAAAAGGATTTACGAATGATTACGATTAAGTCTAAGGTCAAAGAACACAATTATTATAAATTCTGCACATGGCCGAAGAATGGTCTATATGAAACGTTGTTAGGTTTTCAACTTGTAATATTATATAGACGTATATTACAAAACAAAGAAACGAAAACGAAAATTTGTATCGGCACATCAATGAATAAATATGGGATAAAATGTAAGTAACGGAAACATCTGTAGTATTTTGGACGAGACCATCAAAAATATATGATTTTGAAGTGTCAAGAAATGCTTGTGAGTTTTTATTATTTAATTATATATCAATGTAACGTACAAGGTAGGTTAGAAGATAATCCAGAGTGTCGTCAGTAAGTATGGCCACACTGTTAGGGCCCACTAATTTTTCCGCAATACAGCCCCAAGCGACACAAATATTGCGCTCCACTCGCGTGTTTCGGATGGTGCTCGCGCGTTCAGCCGTCAGTCCGAGTATTTTAGACACCTGTGAACAAAAGTAATTTTAAAGTAAGGAAAATATAAAAGTACTAGTTTTTACCCGCGATTTCGTTTCGCGGCCGGGGACTCCGGGGAGTTTAGGGGTGGAGTCTCTAATGAGCGACGGGTTCAGCTGCGCTTACTTGAAGTCTGGCTGGACATGCTTTCGGCCACCGTCGGTCAACCCCGGAAGCCCAGCAATTGAAACGGGGACCTTCGGGTTGCGAGGAAGAAAACCTCTATAAAAAATTACCCGGTGGGGGCGGAAACGCCCACCCCGGCGTAGGGGTCCCTGCTTGGGGCGCGGTCTCTTCCTGTCGACCGTGACATAGCAAACACGTTGGACAGGGAGCGATCGCGGGCAGCGGTGGCCTCCTTCTGCTCTGTGAAGGGGGGCAAAGGGGATCGGTTCCGGGAACTTTTGTTCTGGATCCAATCTGCCGCTGGCGAGTCCAGGTGGTAGCGACTTGCCTAAGCCCATCGTCTGCCGCCCTGTCAGGGGACCTTCGGACGTTCCGAACGGGGTATATCGGACGTCTAGCTTACAGGTCCCCGAGGCGGTCGGTGCATCTGCTGCTTCCGATGCACCGGTAAGCGGATGGGGACTTCTCTTTCGAGGGGTCCTTACCCGGAGAAGGTGTTCTTTGGGATCAGAGCTGTCGGCAAGGACAGGGGCAATGTATACAACGATACCCTGTCCTTGCCATTGGCAGCTTGGTGGAGCACACAGGTCGTTTTAATCGGTGCGAGTCCGACATAACTGCCGCCTATCCCCGTCGCACTGCGGTACTCATAAGGGGTTTTTCCCGCATCAAAAAAAATCTAGATGATGTTGAGGAATTTTATTATAAAAACGTGTACCGAGACCGACCGATTTTCGAAGCTTTGGAGGCATAACCTAGGCGTTATTAGTTTGTCTGTTTCTAGTACGTTTGTCATACCTATCACTATTTTTACTATACAAGTGAATATTTTTACGCACAAATAATCAGATCAATATAAATCAGATGTAGAGAATATGACAAATCTGTGTCAGGTTCATACATTAAAAAGTTAACGCAGATAGTTATTTGTTTATATTTGGTTTTTTAAGATCGATGATGATTATGTGTACAGGAACAAAGTTCAAATACAAGGTCTTTAATTATCTCTCGATTTGTAAGAAAATAAAGTTGATACTTAAATAATTATAAAATATAATGTTAACATTGAAACAATATTATAGAAAATTCTAGGTGAATAAAACGTTTCGAGAATCAGTATCAGCTTAAACATGTTTTGATCATATTACTGAGAAATACTCAGAAATGCTTACTTGCAAAGAGGAATGAATAGGTACGCATGAAACACGCGTTATATTTCTGAAGAGTTGCAATTTGAAAACTAACATTTTAATACTACTTAAATACCGTAACTTTTCTTCATACTTAATTTTTTTTTAAATTTTCTAATAATCTAAATGATCTACACGCATGTCTTATAATCATAAACAATTTTTAACATTTCTATATAAATCACAATATATTCAGGTTTTTGAAGCAGGAAACAAGTGGGTTGTTATTGAATGGTATTTTATCTATACTAATATAAACCCAAAAGTATGTCTGTCTGTCTTTTGTACTTTCACGGCTAAAACGCTGAATCACTATTAATGCAATCTGGTTACAATCAAAACTTATATTAACATAGAGGATAAAAAACACCTTTTTTCCTTCGGGAACGTGAAAACTACAGTACACAATATAAGACATTATTTAAAATTAAGTTGCAGATACCAGAAGTATATTATTTGGGTTTTTAGGTTTACGAGTTTCTTCCCAGTGTATTTATTCTATCGATGGTTTCCCTTCTCTAGTATTATAACTCTATGGTAAGCATGGTGGTCTTTCACAACTTGCTGAAGCGCTAAATATTTGATTACACTGTACCTACCAAGTTTTATGTTACATTTCCTGCAAAATTGCAAACGCATTAAAAGATATGGAATTCTTTTGACTGGCTTTTGACACACATACATATAAATTACTACATGCTTTTATTAGACTATTATTACATCAATCAACTATGACTTTAAGCTATGTTTCATACCAGAATGCTATGCCAAGGTTTTTTATTAGCCGAAAATATTTAATATCTAATCAAATACGAACCGACCGATAACTTCCGAGTATATAGATCATCTTCCTGCCCTTATTCCACTTCAAGTGGGGTCGGCACAATGTTACAAACATGTTGTCACATGATTTGACTACGTATTTTACGACCGGCCATCTGCCTGACATCCAATTACCTCAATATTTTACGACACCTCGGTAAGAAAGAGAGTGGTCTATTCTACTTAAACAGATACTACACAGTAGCTCAACTTACCTTAGTCGTCTTTTACGACAACTCGGTAAGAAATGAGGGTGGTCTATTCTATTCAGTCGGATATCACATGGCTTTTCCGAGGATATAGATATTCCAAGTATATAAAATATGCTGCGCAGAATGGCTAATTGTAATCTAATTTTATTGAATAATATTTTTTTTTAATATTGAACCAAAATATCTTACTTAAATAAATAACCTCAGATAACCTATATGATGCAGTGGTACGATAACTTACTTCACAACTAAATAGATCTATTTTCTTTACTTAGATTATATCAAAGTAAAAAAATACCCTTGTAAAATTATTTTACAAGGGCAATTTTTTTTTAAACAAACATCTTAAAGAAGTTCAAGAAATTTTAGATATTTTTACAACTCCTAGAGTACAAAACAACTCAACAAACAAAATTTCTACAACTCCTATGACACAAAACAACTCAACAAACAAAATTTCTACAACTTCTACGATGCAAGATAACTCAACAAACAAAATTTCTTCAACTCCTAGGGTAGGGAAATCATGCTGACTTCAAACTAGATACTAGATTAATTTACAGAAGTAGGCGTTACTTTGCGGAGTTCCATAATACAAAAGTTATGATAGAAATATTGTACTATTACCCGCGTTTTTTAAGAAAATCTATGTATTATTAAGCGTAGGAAGCAGGCAACATTCATATACCTTCTACATGCAGGATAAGTTACCACACGTAAAGCAAACCTTTACTGCTTTGCGATTTGGTCGTGGAGCCTACCTCCTGACGATACTTCGGTTACAGGGTGAAACTATCATTGAGATTGTAGTAGTGGATGTGTGTAATGCTGGTGTATGCTGTTAGTGTTGGTCTAGTGATGCGTATGGTAACTAATTCTGCATCTATAAGGTATGAGAACAGTATTGCTGCCTACACTTAGCATTACATAGATTTTCTTTATAAACGCGGATCATAGCTAAATAATTCTATAATTGCTTTTGTAGATACTGGACTATTGATGCCGTATAACGAAACGCCGACATGTAGCAGTTACCAAACCTTTATTTCGCTCGAATCTCGATATTTCTTAAAAGATAAACCCAAGTAGGTAATACTTTAAACTAGTAATGAGAAAATAATATGTCCACAATGAATACAAAAAATAAGCGATCGAAAATCTGGTCTTTCATAACAAAAAAAACCTCCCCTCTAACATAGTTACAGGTCCAATTTCCAAGAACCTAGTTGTTTCTGTTTATATTAAATCAACGCGGTGTAACTCCTTAAGCTCCGACTCCGATAAGCCTCCGATAAACTTATAAATCGGTTTAGGAAAAGCATGCGATAATCGTTCGATAAATTCCGTAGAGGAAGGACTAAACAAAAGTCCATCAATTTATTTCACATAGCACATGGTTCACATGTGTCAAAAGAGAGCCACCAACTGTTATCGAACCCCATATCCATATGCTGAAACCTCCCAACAATGGCACAACATAAGAACCACCTAGTAAAAAACACAAAATAACCGAATATTCAAACACAATAATCAACCCAGCGAAAATAAATGTACAGGAGTACATATACATTATACAATTGAAGGGTGTAAAGGTCTTAGCAACATTGAAAGAATACAAAGTTCCCAAAATACTTACCAAAGTAGCCATAACATTATTATATCAAATTTCTAAGTATTATTTTTCTTGTAAATAGAAGCTAAAGAATAGCTTCGTGTCAAATTTCAAACCATAACATTTTGCCATTCAATATTCTTTGTTTCTGTAACAGAAAATACTGAGGGCCTCGGCTTATTAATAAAGTCTGGTACTAAAATCGATATGTATCGTTTATCAAATATTTGTAACATTTTATATTCCATTTGTGTTTTACGCCCTGTGGTATCCGGCAGAATAGAATAGTACCACCCTCTTTCTTACCAAGGTGTCGTAAAAGGCGACTAAGGTAAGTCGACCCGCCGTGTGGTATCCGGTTTAGTAGAATAGACCACCCTCTTTCTTACCGAGGTGTTGTAAAATACGACTGAGGTAAGTTGACGTCAGGCAGGCGGCCGGTCGTAAGCACAAAGCACGCAGCCAAATCATGTGACAGCATGTTTATAATATGTTGTGCCGACCCCACTCAGAGTGGGATAAGGCCAGGAAGAGAAGATATTCCGTTTGTGTTTTACCGCCTTATGGGAATTTCCACGGGTAAATCGACAATAATTAGTGTTAATATTTTGTTTATCATACCTATATCTAATGAATTTAGGATAATAACAAAATGTATATTTTCGGAATCTCGGAAACGGCTCCAACAATTTTCCTGAAATTCAGCATGCAGGAGGTTTTGTAGGGAAAAATCGATCTAGCTAGGTTTTATTTAAAAAAAATATACGTTTTATCCTTGTTTTTAGGCATTAAAAAAATACAAACATTCAAATTGAATATATAAAACACTATTTTAGCCGAAAATTGTCAAGTCAGCGTAGCTTATTCGGGGAACGGGTGATCTTTAGAAATGAAAATACCTAGGATCGAGCCCCACCTACCCATATTTTTTTTTAAATTACCGAGCAAGTCTCAGTCAACCAGGTACTATACTTAAAGTAACAGATATATACTGTATACTCACTCGAATTACTGTTTCTTTCGACGGCAAAGGACAGTCATCTAACAAGATTGATATAGCCGTGGGCCCAAATGCATCTTCTAGAGGAATCACGTTAACCATGGATACAACCATTTGAATCCAGCCATCTTCTTTATCCGCCAGTAGGTGCAACTTCACGAGAGAGACCGGAGATTCTTCATCGCTGAAAGAAAAGCTGTAAATCTGTTACATCGTAAAATGTTTCTTTATTTCTTTACTAGCGGCCCGCTCCGGCTTCGCAAAGGTATAAAATATACAGCCCATGTCACTTAGTAAAAAAATTGATTTAAATCGATCCACTAGTTTTGATTCATTCATTACTGCCCGTGGCCCGCACGCGTTAAATTTGGAGTAAAACAATTCCCCTTTCCCTATATCATGAAGATTTCCTGCTATCTTTGGAATATCTAACTTATTTACTTTTTACATTTTTCTGTTACTATCCCACTGCTGGGAATAGGCCTCTTCCCTCCGTTTTTGGAGAGAAGGGTTGGAGCTAAGACCTACTACGCTGCTCCAATGCGGATTAGTAAGTTACACATATCCCCTCGAATTATCTAGAGATATGCAGGTTTCCTCACGATGTTTTCCTTCACCAAAATGCGTGTGATAGATTGCAATTATCAATTAGACACATAAGTTTTAACAGAAAAACTCATTGGTGTCTGCCCGGGTATGAGCCCGTGACCTTCTCGAAAGAGTCGGACGGTGTTACCGCTGGGCTATCACAGCTTTATATTAAATTCAAATTCGCGAGCGTACGATATTATAACAACAATGTCTATGCAATTTATAATTGTTTACAGCTAAACAGTTTTCGCTATGCATTGAGAAGCCTATATTTTGCTTTTTACTTATTGTTTTGCATACATCGCAGGAAAAACAAAATCTTTATATATTTAAACTAACTATATATTTAAATCTATATAAGTAGTTGTGATTGTATATATCTCCATCTAAGAATATAATAAACTATAGAATATTTCATCTACTGATTTTGTATTAAATGACATCATTATTAGTTTTTAACATTTACAAAGTAAGTTTTAGGTTGGTATAACCTACTAGAATTAGAAATAGATTATTTTCTTCTGCAACAATGATTCAATTCCATAACTGGATGGATGATCGACATATGGAAGATTTATAGGTGAATTACATATTTTGGAACGCCAATAGCACCGAACTCGTGATAACTGAGTAATGCGCGCCAAATCTATAACTAGTAGAATATATGTATATTGAATATGTGTTTTTCAAAATATAAATGAGTATACTCAAAGATCTATTAACATAGTGTCTCTCTCGCTGTAGTATGAGTAGAAATATTAATTCACAATATAAAATTCTATTATTTTAACAAATGGGATAAAAGAATAATGAATGTCGAAATAGTATTATAAAGAACTATAGAATAATAAGTATTCTTATATAACTGTACGAAATAATCGAAAGGAAAATAATTTAAGAAGTAACGGTATGACACATAAGGGTTAATTAGTAGATATTTGATAATTGTAAAAGTTTTAAAAATCCATATAAAGTAAGGGCACTAGTAATTGTTGTTGTACCAGTAGTTTAGCGTTTTGTATGAAATTTTAAATAATAAGCGTTTTCGTAGCTAATAAAAATAAATGTTTTTTATTAAAAAAGAATTTACCTGTTGCCATCTATTAACAACTGTCCAAAATCTCAAAACTGTAGCCCATTGTTAAAAATTAAATATGGTTAATTATTATTTTCTATTAGCTATAACAATCGAAATGCTTAATATATAAAATTTCATACAAAACGGTCAACTACCAGTAAATGGTCATTTAATGTCATTACTAGTGCCCTTACCTTACTTTAAAAAACAAATTATTTTTCAAATTATATCATCATCCTTCTGCGCTATCTGAACTTAAAAATCAATGCAATTTTAATAGAACACGTATTTAAACCTAACTGGTTATAGTTTATTATTTTATGTGAGAAATAGTCATATTTTGACAACAGGTTGATTCGTTCACACAGAAAATCAATATAGCTCTTTAGAATTTTAACTTAGGTATGATTTATTTAACAGCTTTCCTCCATGGCCTCCAAATGAAGTTTAAATATTCAACAGACTTTCGCATGACAAGATTGTTATAAGTAAATCGTTGTAACTTATTTGATATAAGAAATAATTTGTATCTCATCTCACTACCACCAAATTAACACTTGGATTAAACCCATGGTAATTACGCCTTTATGAAGTTAATGACGACACGAGAAATAAAAAAAATTGGTAAATTGTTAATTTATATGAAGTCAAGTTATAAAATAAAAATTGCATAGATTTAAATAAAGGATACCATAGGACTGACATGTACTACTGTATAAAAGTCCTGAAAAATAAAGATAATAATTATATAATATTTTATACTTACGAATCCAATCGTGAAGCTGCAACAGTTAGCATCTCCAGAATCAATTCATCAACGATCTTAGGATCGATGACTTTCGGTATGCGCAAATTGGGATCAGACACAAACGGTGACGCCGGGTGTGCCGGCGACGGATGATACATTGACTCATCTGGAGCCTTTTCTTTACAACAATAGCACCCCATGGCTGAAAAGAAGTACACCTTTCAATAACAGTTAGATTTTTTTAATTAATAAATAAATAATATAAATATATGGGACACTTACACACGCGGTCGTCCGTCCCCAAAGTAAGTAACTTAATACTTGTGTTATGATATACAGACAACTGGTGCATATACTTACATTTTTTAAAAAAATATATACTTAAATACAAATATACACCCAGTCCCGAAGACCAACAAATTCATTTATAGAAAATGTTGACTTTCGGAATTGAACCCCCGACCCGTGGAGCTGAAGGCAAGGTCTACCCACTGCGCCAACGGGCCAGTCTATTGTTTTCTATTCACGCGTAGGGCTAATATTTTCTGTAAACCAATTTGTTGGTCTTCGAATTTGGGTGTATATTTGTATTTAAATATGTGTTTTAAAAATTATATAAGTATATATTCACAAGTTATCTGTTACCCATAACACAAGTATTAAGTTACTTACTTTGGGGCCGGACGACCGTGTTTGTAAGTGTCCCATATATTTATTATATATATTATTTATTAATTAATTACTAAGAAATTGCTTAGCGTGTATAGATAAAAAAAAGAAAGAAACTGCTAGTCCATCGATCATCATAAAATGGCCATACCTTAGGACTATAGAAAGGATTACCTAATGGCGAATTATGATTCAGGATCACAACAACAACACAAAATTATACTTCAAGAGTCTGTTGATACAATGTTTACATGAATATGATGGTATAAATTTACTTAAAGTAGTTGTTTCTGTAATGCTTAGGTATGACTAAAAACTACATGGAAAATGTATCCTGTTTTTACCCGCATCAGCTATATTTATTTATTTATTTATTTTTACAAAATCCACAGCTCTTAATCTAATAATTTACAAAGTATTAATTTATTTTATTTTACAGCCAATAACGGATTTTAATTTTGCTAACATCATTCTTATTATAATTAGGACGCCAGAGAAGTGTGTGTATGTGTGTATTTATAGCAGATTTCATTTAAATATTGCTTATTCATTTATATATGTATTTGATATTTTATTTACTCTGAAATTTATGATATCATTATTTGTTTAATTTATTGTAGAAAAGCAATTTTTTAGGACAAAATAATTATTTCTTAATATTTTGTTTCATTTATCAAATATCCTCATTTAAAACTTGGAAAACTAGATAGAATAACATCTAACATCATAAGAATATATTTATAAAGAGAATAAAAATAAAAATAATAAAATATATATATCCAGACTAATATTATAAATGTGAAAGTCAGTTTATCTGTCTGTTACGCTTTCACAGCTAATCTGCTAGAGAAATATTAACGACAGTTGAAATTGAAGCTTAAACATCATGCTAACCATAAAGACTAAAAAAAAATGATTTTTCCTGCAGACATAGGAATAAAACAGTAGTTCATATTATTGAGGGTAATTTAACATTTAAGTTAATGCAAAAGAAGTGGCAGGAACCACTAGTACATACATAACAGCGATGACTAAATGTTAAACTTCACCTCTAGCAAGAATTGAAGGCACTTATGACTTTTAGATGAAACCTTTATATTTAAAATTTTTTGCTTTTCGGTGATTGCAACAACATAGTAAGAAAACTAATATCTCCGAGGAATTCCTGGAAAATATGTGACCTGTCTATCAATTTCAGCAGTTTAGGTGATAGCTTGACTTCCTCTCTCCAAAATTGAGAGGTCACTGCTCAGTAATACAGCTAAGGTATACTGCTATACTATACGTACAAAATTATTTAGTCTATACAAGATAAACTTACATGTATAATTTAGATAAATTTGTAATATCCTTAATGAGAATAAAGGATGTTATATAGTAATGTCAATCTTACTAATATTATTAAGGCAAACTTTACGTATATATCCTCCTGCCCTTATCCCGCTCTCAGTGGGCTCGGCACAAATTGTTATCAACATGCTGTAACATGATTTGGCTGCGTTTTTACGACCGGCCGCCTGCCTGACGTCAACTTACCTAAGTCGTATTTTACGACACCTCGGTAAGAAGGAGGGTGGTCTATTCTACTAAACCGGATACCGCACGGTGAGTCAACTTACCTTAGTCGCCTTTTACGACACCTCGGTAAGAAATGAGGGCGGTACTATTCTACTTAGCCGGATACCACACGGCTAATTAAGGCAAAAATTACGTATAAACAAAATACGATACAACTTTATCAAATAGGTCTAAGCCTAGAAACACAAAGTACAAGAAGCCCTCATATAACACGGTTTCGCTATAACATCATAAGATAACTGCAAATCTTTTGTACATACAACACTGTATGCACTTTTTAAGTCGTGGCGAGGCTTGCTGTATTAAAGTTATAGCGTCGCTGAAATGTATGTAGGCCCTTACTTACCCGTACTTAACCGGCCCTACTTAACCGTACATATAGCCACTTTTCTCATACCTAATACGCATGCGGCGATTGGGCTCATGCGCATTAGGTATCCCAAATCATGAACTAAAAATAATGGTTACCAACCATGGTTACCCACGGAGAGTTCAGTTATAGGATTTTTCCGCACGTTACGACTAATATACGATCTGGTCAAGTGGCCTAAGGAAAGTCTCTTGAGGACGCTGGCTCTGATAAAGATTGCGCAATTTACAATTGTTGTAAATA
This sequence comes from Morpho helenor, assembly GCA_029227775.1. Taxonomy (NCBI): domain Eukaryota; kingdom Metazoa; phylum Arthropoda; class Insecta; order Lepidoptera; family Nymphalidae; genus Morpho; species Morpho helenor. The sequence goes on from JARGCU010000030.1 coordinate 14,011,654, forward strand.
AAAAAAAATTAAGATTTAAAGAATTACAAGAAAGCCTAAGCCTTCTAATCATACCGTAGCTGAAAATCTGGAGTTTGACATTAACCGAATTAAGTCGGAAATCAAAAGGGAGACGCAAAGGTGTCTAGGTATCTAGTAAGAAGAAAACATACAAATTAAATTTAAATGGAGAAAAAAGTTGTAAAAATTATTATTGTTTCACTGAAAAAAACCGTTCTCGGTTATACTGAGCAGTGATGACGAAGAAATTCAGTAAATTAGGGTTGTGTTGTTAAAAATACAAGTATTTTTTTACTTTGTGTATGTAAATGTATATATTTTTAATAAAAATTAAGTTCTATTTGTCAAATTAAAAACACATTTGTTTTCAATAAGTTTTTGAAATGTATCCTCTTTTTGTACTATCTATGGGTTTCATAAAACATGGGTTCACATTGTATTGGGGAAATGAAATACACAGCAAGAGAGGAATATATATTGTTAAGTAATCTCGAATATATAATAGTAGGCTGGCATTTAGCACTTTTTGTCTTCAACACCATGTACATTACTTATATATCGCAATTAATATTTAACACATTTAAACATCCTTCAACCACACATTTCTATATACTTTTATGAACTTTATGTAGAGATTGATTGTATTAATTATTTAAATTGATGATATTAATTGATTTAAAAAAAATTACAATATACTTAAGTATAAATAATATTAGAAAACAAATAAACATACTAATATATATGGTCGCTGTATACCGAGATACCGTTTTAACTAGTTTGGCTCCAGATGGTCATATATTAAGTTAAGCTCTATTTGTCATATGTAAGAAAATAAAATAAATAAATAAAAAAGAATATTAGAAACCTACTATACTATTTAGGATTACTTAAATGATAAGAGTGTATGGACATAGCTACACTTCAACCCTATACAAGACAGTAATAACTAAATGTAACTAGTAATAAGAATTATATATTTAAAAGAGCAACCACCTTGTATCTTGCTGGCTCTTCTCGGTAGGAACAGCTTCTATTAGCAGTAGAATTGACAATTATAAAGTACTTGTTTACAAGTTTTGAAATAACTAAATTTATTTGAATATTACAAAACTGAATTCTTTATGAGTTTGTGTGTTTGCAATGTTTTAGCAGTACAATGATTTATTTGAATTTTACATTGCTCGAAAACCTTAAATATACTACTTTAATTTCTGGTAAAGTTCCTATCCATCTTAAGTTATATATGACCTTCATACTAAGGTACAAATATAGTATGTAAAGTTGCTACAAATATTTCAATTTTTGTTTGAATGTAAACTGTAAACAAAAAAAAAGAAACGAAAATGTGTATATTCGATTAATCGCGCATTGTGATGTGGATAGGTACAAACGTGTAGCTGACTCGTGATGAAGAGAATCACAGCATAACTTGTTTTATATGTATACTATAATGTGGAATAAGTTGTCGTAATAAAGTATTTGTCGTATTTAAGTACTAGGTGGGGGTAGAACATATTTACTCTTATTATCTAAAAAAAGTATAACATTTTTGTTACCTTGGAACCAGAAACAGCCAGAATAAAAAAAAGGTAAGTAGCTGCCTGTTGCTATCCCACTTCTGAGAATAGGCCTCTCCGCTTTGGAGAGAATGTTTGGAGCTAAGACCTACCACAGTGCTCCAGTGCGGATTGGTAGGTTACACATATCTCCAGAATTCTCTAGAGATATGCAGGTTTCCTCACGATGTTTTCCTTCACCTTCCTTCGTATTGTAACGAGGTATTAGGCAAGGATAGTGGTAATTGTTCACTCATGCAAATGTTGTACTAACTTTTAAAGGTGTTTTACATAGATTTAGAGTATATTATCAACAATGTTTTTGTATTTAAGTATTGTAAAATGCTATTAGTTGGTCTTATAATAAATAAATAAATAAATAAATAAATAAATAAAAGCATGTGATAAATTGCAATTATCAATTAGACACAAGTTTTAACAGAAAAACTCATTGGTGTCTGCCCAGGTTTGAACCTGTGACCTCCTCGAATGAATCGCACGGTGTTACCACTGGGCTACCACAGCTTTTTAGAAACAGAAACAGCCTCTATTAGCAGGATACTTAAATATAAATAAATAATGAATAAATAAATATATGGGATATGTACCCAACATCACAAAATCTTTATAAACATAATATTTTTAGAAATTTGTTATTGATTAAATGTCTATAGTCATTATTCCAAGTACAGTTAGGAATAAAATCTTCCTGTACCCTATAAGTGTTGCATTTTCCTATATCATGAGTTCAGCATTTAATGTTTTTGAAAAGCTATATCAGAACCACCACATTTCAGAACCACATTTTGTGATTGCATGAGGTAAATTTCAAAACCACTATTGCAAGATGATAGAAAATTAAATTATTTATCATTTAGTAGCTAATCATTTTAAATTCTTTTGAGAGTAAATTTTGTATGCAAATCTTATTAGATTATTGTGATTTTATGGTGTTGGAGTGACATTCTCCACTATAGGAACAAAAAACCTTAAAAATCATTTTAAAGATCACATATGTTACTAGATAAAGGTAGAGATATTTGAAGTAGAAATCCCTTGATGAGAGCATTGATCAGCAGCAAATGGTTGAATTGAGTGTACTATATAAAAAGGATTTTAATCTAAGTAGTATTTGAACATTGCAGTAGTAAACTAACATCAATCTGAAAACCTTTATAAAAATTTAAATTACACACTTAAACATATTACTTACCTAAATATCTTTCTTTGTCTTATTATAACTTTATTAGTATATCCAAAATTTTACCGTTATTACAGAAAAACAAAAAGAAACAACATCATCAAGCTCTTTCATACTTCACTTAAAAATAGATGAGATGGATCAATACCGTAATGTGTGGGATGTTCGTCGACGGTAAATCAATGTTAAGGACGCAATGTATTTTCTATGTACCTACGTTTTTTTATCGAACAATAATTTTTATTATATTTTTAAATATTATACATTCTAAATAACATAATATGATCGGAAAATATGTTCAAGTGAAAATCAATTAAAATATGACATTGCTTCGTTTATTCACACTTTGTTATGCACGATTCAAAATATAAAAAAAAATTATAAAACAAGACAATTTGATTTATTTTTCATTTTATTTTATTTACCTAATTTACCTAACTTAACAATATAATATAACTGTTAATCTTATTTTTATTGATTTCACCAGTCAACAGATTCATTTATTTTAACATTTGGTAAAATTTACTTACCTACTGTAAATTTTAATTCATGTCTTGATGAAATACAAAGAGTTAATTTCTGCAAGTAGCAGTTATTTCCCAGTATATTCTCAGGACGTCTTATTAATTGTAATATTGCCGAAGCACTGTAAACATCGCAAACGGGCGACGCGTATAAGTATTGAGCTCAAAGAACATAGACTAATGAAATAGCTTTGGACTGGCAACAAGGATCTATTTATATATGTAAAGATAGTCATTAAGACAAAATAAATACATAGGTATTTCCCTACTGATTGAGACTATAATCTCAAAAAAAAAACTGTAATAACAATATTTCTGTTTACTGACGATTTTATTATGATTGTAAAATAAACGGATTACTTACCTACTCTGAAAAACAGAATGGAGCAAGCGAATTAATCAAGGTGAAATTAAAAAATATATTCACATTCAACTAGTAATTATAAACTAAATCCTATGCTCTTATAGAGAATAGTTTGTTTTTATGATGGTTATTAACTATATACAATTTTGTTGAGATGCTCTATCTATCTAGGTAACGGGACGCCTGTAGGTGCAGGATAGCTGGTCATCCTCTGTATCGGACTTTTCCATCCATTTCAACGTGTTGGGACCATGGGGTTTCACTGCTGTCCTAACAGTGTCACCTTCAACTTACCAGTAACCTAAAAACAGTCTGTAATCTACAACTTTTAACCTACCGATCGCTTTAATAAACCTGATAATATCTCTGAAGGGAATATTTGTTAGGTTCTCAACTGTAACAATTTCTTCCTTATCTAGTATCTCCCATCTGCCTCTCCACACTTTGGGCACGCTGAATCTTCTTTTTTCTCATTATCGACAGGTGTTTGTTTAACAGGTAAATAGTGCTGCTATAATAGATGATGTTATAATTGCCACATTTTCCCTATGAGACATTAAGTGTTTAGTTTTCTTTGTGTCGAAAGATTTGAGGAACAGCTTCGATCGTCTTAACGTTGCATTCCTCCATTTTTTGTTTTCTTCTGTTTATTAATTTTCCTATAACACGCTTTATAATCATATTTGCAATTGGGAGATAAAGTTCTGGGCCTAAAATGTCCGGCTTGTTGTTTTTTTGTCCTTTCTTTTCAATTCGTCGGCCTTTTTCATTACCTTCATGGTCATAAAGTCCTGGGGCCCATGCATTAAACATACTTACACCATACAATATACAATACTTCACCAACTTCAGATAATTCATTTAGTGTTTGCATTTTTTCACTATGGCTGAAGACTTTAATTTAACCTGTTGTAATTTTCCTTTGCATCTCATAAGTAGTATTTTTTTATAACTTTAATTTTAATTTAACGATTTGTAATTATTCTTAATTCTATTTTTTTTAATGTATGTTTAACTTTTTATTCCTCTGAATTTCCTTCAATTTATTCTCCGATCTGATTGCGACATGCACTTCACAACAACACTAGCGCATTAGCCCTGCTTTGCCTACGCTGCCGTGCACGTAATCAGAGGAGATGAAGGCTTACAAGCAATAACACACTAGACATCACTTTCAGGGAGATGATGTAAATGGTACCTGGGCTTAAGCCAGGTACCATTTAAACCATCTCCGACCAGAGTTGGACTCTGGTGGCCTGACGTCATTGGGTCGGATCTCCACTCTCCGGACGCACGTTGCATGGCCTACTCCGCTGCGGGACAAAGCCAGGGCAGTACCTAGCGCACACCTACCCTCTTACGGAGCATAGCAAAGACGGGCAGTAGACCCCTACGAACCAATAAATTTGTTGTTGACTATTGGTGAGTCCTTTCATTTACTCCCAGCGTAACAACAAATCTGCTTATGTCTCTCCTACTCTAGTATAATAACTTTATGAGTATGAAAGACATAAATCTATGATTTTCAAAGATATCTGTTTTTATTAGTAGTCTGTACATTGTTATCTACAGACTATTAACTACATTGTTAGTACTGCTTTTTTAGTTAGTAATCTATGTTACTGTAGTCCATAGTCCATAGACTAGGGATGTGACTAGGAGTAGAAAGAATCGATTAATAAATAATCGACTTTTCCCTTTAAAATAAATCGAATAAAAAAAATCGATTAGTTCGTATCAAAATAATGGATTAATAATAATCAATTTTTTTACTATTTGAAAAGATGCCTTTTTTAAATAAACAATGAATTAGAATAAAGGCTAATTAAATTGGACAACTTCCTACCAATAAATAATAGCAGATGGGCTGTTTGTGAAATTCGATTAAAATGTGTAGTTTGGCTACGTTAGTTTCATCTAACAATGCATATGTTAACTTAAAAAACAATAAAAAAGCGAGAAAAGGAAAATGAAGATAATGGAATTAATCGAATTAAAATAAAACGATTTTTGATGAAATAATAATCGATGATTAAAAGTCGATTATTTTAGAAACCGATTGTTTTTTACATCCTTAGCCTTTGGTCTATGTAAAATGTATTCCATCATACTCATTACGTTGGATTAGCTAAAAATCTTAATAGTAATTTAGATTGTGAATAATGAGTGATGTTAATTCTATATGTGAAAGTAATTTAAATATGAGACGACACGGAATTAAAATTTGTTAATATATTTAAAATATTGTCCGCAATATACGTATAAGTTGACCCATATTACAACAGGTGTACAAATGGAAAATTAAAGAAACTCGAACATATGTTTTGATGTTTAGGCTCTTATAGTGATGACGATTTTACAAAGATTGATAGTTTCAAGCTATTTGAAAGATATCGAATTTGAACAATTTTATATAACCAAGATCTTAGATAATACAATGTTAATTTCAACGCTTTAGAAAGACTGCTTTATATTTGCGTTTGAATATTTTAAAAATGGGCCTACTTATATCAAAAATCTGGAGCTTGTTCGGAAACGAAGGTAAGCAGTTAACTTTGTAAATACTATCACAAAATACATATAGTGCACATACATTTATTAAGGGCAAATACCTGGTTCTCTAAAATCGGTCGGGCTACCGGTCAGACGACAGCGTAGCTTCTGCTTTTCACAATTTGTCCGCTTTTAACCACAACTACATGTTAGAAGAGGCTTTAGAATAATATTCCCTGACACTTATAAAGCTTCTGCAGGCTAATTTCAGTAATTTGTCACCTTTAGGATATGCATGTGACCTACCCCAGAAACTTAAAACCATAAGTCCTAAGTCCACTACTCATCTTAACCATAAGTCCAATTCTCAATTTTCATAACAATACAGTTATGAAAATTGAGAATTGAAGTTAGGTAGTTTTAGTTTTGCTTGCATAAGTGAATAATGATTAAGGAGTGTTGTAAAAAGCAATGATGAAATCTGCAAAGCATAGCAGATATATAATGGTGTTAAAACCTGTTGTGCATGTTAGTCTTCACTCTATAATATCTGTTTAATGTAATTAAACACATAATTAAATATAATGATCTGTGCCTTTTGGATCTAGAGGCGACATGTGACTTTTTGAGGTTATATATACACTTTTTAGGGGTTTTGAAATGTTTCTCAGTACATTATTATCCATTGTTTCTTCATATTACGTACCCTTGTGACACTTTAAGCTACCAACATGATGCTGGTTTTGTTTCTCCTATGGATCTGCCCATACCTTATTTGATAGACATAGAGTCTAAGCATAACTTACTCCATTGCCTTCTTAACAACTCTGAGCTTTCCTAACAACATTGTATTATGATAAATAATTGCTTTCAGCAAAGCAGATTATTTCATCCAAAGAAAACAAGACTATAAATATATATTCATCTTCCTGCCCTTATCCCACTCTAAGTGGTGTCGGCACAACATGTTATAAACATGCTGTCACATGATTTGACTGTGTTTTATATGACCGGCCGCCTGCCTGACCTCAACTTACCTCTGTCGTATTTTACGACACCTCGGTAAGAAAGAGGGTGGTCTATTCTACTAAACCGGATACCAAACGGTGGATCAACTTACCTTAGTTGCCTTTTACGACACCTCGGTAAGAAATGAGGGTGGTACTATTCTACTTCACCGGATACCACACTGTGTCAACTTACCTTAGTCGCCTTTTACGTCAACTCGGTAAGAAATGAGGGTGGTACTATTCTATTCAGCCGGATACCACATAGTGTAAGACTATAAATATATATTATTTAGCATTAAATATATAAATATATTTTGTCATTTTTTCATTCCAGAGCACAAGTTGGTGTTAGTGGGATTAGATAATGCTGGTAAAACAACAATACTATACCAGTTGCTTTTGGGAGAAGCTGTTCATACACGACCAACTATCGGTTCCAATGTTGAAGAGGTAGTGTGGAGGAACCTGCGCTTTGTCATGTGGGATCTTGGAGGACAACACAGCCTGCGTTCTGCATGGAACACCTATTACACTAACAGCGAAGTAACTATAATTTTATACAATTAACTACATACATAATGTGTCAATATGGATTCAATATTTACATTATTGAAAAACAAATAGTTCATAACAATGCATGTCAATGATGTTATGTATTGCTATTTTAATTCTAGTTAGGTTTGGTTAAATAAAATAAAACATAAGAAGAAAGTTAGTAAGGAAAGTAGTAGTAGTGCTATATAAAATATTGACACTGGCGACTGATTTTCTAATAAATTTATATATTGTTGTGATCAATATCCTAGACAATAAGTAATAATCTATACTAGTATATAAAGCTGAAGAGTTTGTTTGTTTATTTGAATGCGCTAATCTCAGGAACTACTGGAACAATTTGAAACATTTTTTAAGTGTAAGAGAGTCCAATTTTTCGAGGAAGGCTATAGACTATATAACATTAAGCTAAGATGAATAGGAGAGGAACAGCAATAAATTATAGTGCAGATAGTTTTCCGGTTTACTTATTGTAATAAATTCAAATTCAAATTCAAAATATTCTTTATTCAAATAAACTTGTAAACAAGTGCTTTTGAATCGTCAACTCTACTGCTGGTTCGGAAAGCTGTTCCTACCAAGAAGAGCCAGCAAGAAACTCGGCGGTTGCTCTTTTAAAAATATAATTCTTAATACTATTTACATTATGTCGTTACTGTCTTGTACAGGTTCAAAGAGAGCTATATCCACACATTCTTATCTTCTAAATAATCTTCAAGAGTATAGTAGGCTTTCTGTATCAGCCTCTTTTTAACAGTGTTTTTTTTTAAAAAAAGATAAAAACACCAAATTGAGATTGAAAATAACTTTAAGATATGTAGGATGATATCTGAATGTGGTTGAAGCCTTATAACATAAAATTCCATCTAGCCTTGAAAAGATACTATACATAAAATTAATACTACAAATCCATTCTAGATACTTTACATACCGTACTTTGGTATTTGTAATCTCATTTTTGCATATATTAATTAGCATTTTTTATATTATGCATACTAATATTATAAATGTGAAAGTTTGTGTTTGATTCTCTTTCACATCTGAATGGACCATTTTATCTGTGTTATTTTTGTTATGAGATAGGTTTAAAAATGGTTAATGAAATTTTGGTATATTTTCATTATATATTTACTATGCGAAGTTAATGGCTCTATATATCATGAGAATGGTCTGTAGTATAACTATAGTTTAGTTGTATAGCTCATCACATTACAAAGAAAACAAGAAAAAAAACTTTTCATTTTCAAACAACTTTTCATGAGGTATATATTTAATTAGTGATTTCATAGTGTCCCAACACATATGTGACACTATGACTTTTGGGACTGCCTTCCTGACCTTTGCCATTAGTAATAAGTAAAATTAGGTTCAAATAAAAATATAAACAGTAATCTATGCTAAGTATAATGTTACGAAAATATTAAACCAAAATAAGGTCGTTAAAGTTCTGATAAGCAAGATACAAGGTCGCAAGTTGGAGCCTGTTGCAGGTTCCAATGAGTTTTACCATTTAAAGTTATGTGCTTAATTGATATACGGTGAAGTAATACAACGCGAGATTAAATCTCTCTAAGTTTACTAACCTTACCTACTAAGTCCTCGTGAAACATCGGGGTATCCAAAGACGAAGAACAAAAGAAGAGGCCATTGTCTAACATTTGGATAGTACCTACTTAGTGCGGGCCGAAAAGAAGTTTAGCTTTTATATTTACTATGATATAATATGGTCATTGTCTTATGATTTATGTTTGCTTCGTATTTTACATGCATTCTGCTTAATATTTCGTTTACTATTCGTTTTTTTATATTGATATCGAGAAAGCGGGTGTCCGATTCTGAGCTGAAAGCATAAGTTTGAGTCCTCGTCTACGTATTTTTTGGGGCTGATATTGTGCCTTAGCTATCCTCTTTCTTTATGGGTACTAGTATATTCTTGCACGCAATGCGAAATGTTCGTACACTCATACATTAAATACGTTTTTTGTTTTTTTCAATATGAAGCGTTTTTATTTTTTTTATTCGCTATCCCCGAGATGTTACAATAAACCTGACTGAGAGTAACTCGATACGTTGTAATTTTCCTCAATTATGTATTAGATTTCTTTGTTTTAAAACGAAAAATGTTTTTTAATGTTATATCGCCTCGTCCGAAGAATAAAGTTACATGTTCTATGTATAAGATATAGAACATGTAACTTTTTTCTTCTGATGGGGAGATATTTTAGCGCGGTACATAAGCGAGGTCCTGTAAGGAGTTTTATAAAAAAGCGAAGCAAAGCGTCACATATACAGAGACATTTTCACATTTATATTATTAGAATGGATATATGCGAAATCTTTACATATCCTATGTCAGACTATGTTTTTGTAAACATTTATTTATTTTTTTATACATCATATGCAAAAACAGGTAAAAAAAGAGAAACATCCAAGATAAGATATAGTAATAGAATCTGGCGGTCTTATCGCTACGTAGCGAAGTAAAGGACACAGTTTTGGATATTCGGTGGTGCATGAGTAAAGAATCATTAAATAATTACATATGAATACATACATAGAAAATAAACTGTTTCTTTAGAATTGATGAAGCTGTTATCTTGCTTTATTTTGGAGTTTATCTATCGGATTCGGATGTGGCGAAATGATAGAGTCTGTGTATGTCGGAAAGACACGCTTTTTTGCTTTCGTTATTATCATCATCATTCTCTTACCCTTATCCCACTCTAAGTGGGGTCGGCACAATATGTGTTCTTCCATTCTCCTCTATCATTCGTCAACTCTGGTGCCACTCCTTTGCATGTATATCATTTTTCGTACAATCCGTCCATCTTTTTTCCGGCCTCCCCCTAGCCATACATCCATCCACATTCATATTTAAAACTCTTTTGGTCACATAATTTTCATCCCTCCTCATTGCATGACCATACCAACTTAGTTTCTTTTGCTTTGGTCATTAATAAACTCATTTTCAAAGCAGTTTTTCTTATTCGACAAAGCAAGCGACTGGCTGCTATTCCGCCTGATGGGACGCAAAAAAAGCAGCATGAGGTGGATTCCCTCTTTTTTTAATTTTTGCATGTTCGTATGAGTCTGGGTATATAGATGCACGAATGAAGATGTTCTAAATTAAGTAACAGCAAATAAATTTTGACTATTTACATGATACATAAATCCACGAAAAGAACTCGTAACAAAAAACTCGCTGAAAAATATTTGAATTCAATAACCTCATTTAATTCTAATCAAATATGTTGTGACAGTTTTATGAAATGAAATGGCGGGAAAGAAAGTTTTCTAATCCAAACTATAGCATCCCTGATAGGTGGGATTGCGTAAATTACAATCTGATTTTAAATAATTTATAGAATTAGGCGCTACTTTGCAGAGATCCATAATACAAAAGATAAAATTATTTTACTATAATCCGCGATTAAGTGAAATAGAAAATATATATATAATGCTAAATGTAGAGTGGATAATCCGTTTTCATAACTGATACATGCGGGATTCCTGAATTCTGTATGTATAGGTATGAAAACGGATATATTTTCTATTTTACTTCGTCGCGGATTATAGCAAAATAATTTTATTATTACTTTGTAATCTGATTTTAATCATTAACTTCTTGTATTTCAGTTCGTGATAATGGTGATAGACTCAACAGACCGTCAGAGGCTGGGCATAAGCCGCGAGGAGCTTCATCGTATGCTCACACACGACGAACTAAACAGGGCGTGTCTGCTTGTTTTCGCTAACAAACAGGTTAGATTTGATTCTTCGTAAAATATGGCTAACCACTATTTAAAATTTCTTCCTAGCTTCATTCACTATAGAACTCTCTCAATCAATTATATTTATCAAATTGTTATTAGTTACCTTATAAATTGTTTTTTTTTTGTTTGGGGTTGATGCTACATACAGTCCTGGACTTTTGTAAGTAATAAATGTATTTCATAAAAGAAACCGCATGTTCGCGTTTATATGTTTGCTTGATGTTGCGAAATCTGATTTGAACTAATTGTGGAAGATCACTGAGCGAGTTTATTTTAAGTTTAAGTTTCCTTAACTAAATGTTACTAAACGTGGGTGACTCGCAAATGAGCTTGAGAAATTGAACTAGCTCTTTGCTTACAATGTAGCTCTTATTTGCTAATGCTCTAGCGACATGGAAGTAATTGAACATATTGAATCTCGCTTAGTAATCGTCTCTTATATGAGTATAATTCATAACGTCAATGTAAACAGATCTCAATGTCGATGAGAATAAAGAAGAAATTGAAGACAATTTTACCAAAAGACAGAGTAGGGAGTTATCATAATGTGCTAAAAGAGTTTAATAACTAAAAGATACAGCGTCTTTGACTGGAATATTACTCTTTTTTTCATTAAGCTATTTTTTGTCCAAACTATTTTTAACAATCCTTCTCCGCAGTACCGCGATATATTTCGCGTTAAATTATGTTAAAATAACACAGAAAATACAGCATAATATTTTTTTATTCCCAAATGAAAAACTTTTAATTTGTTCTTTATGTTTTTACGTTAAGCTTCAATTTGTAAAACCAAATTGGTTCAGCGGATAAACAGTGAAAGATCACACAGACAGACTTTCGCATTTAGAATATTAGTATTGATCTCATCAAAGCTGTGATGGCCCAACGAGACTGCAACTCTTTCTAGGACTCACGGGTTCCAACCCCGGGAAGGCGCCAATTAATTTTGCTGTTAAAACTTATGTGTCTACTTGATAATTGCAATTTATCACATGCTTTTCGCTGAAGGAAACCTGCATATCTCTAGAGATTTTATGTGTAACCTACCAATCTCCATTGGAGCAGCGTGGTAGGTCTTATCCACAATCCTTCTCTAATAAAACGCCTAACGAGACCTATGCCTATTGGGATAGTAACAGGCCGTTACTACTATGGATTTCATATACGCCATGTTTGCTATGTCATACCAACTACAGCAGTTTAAAAACACTGTTAAAAAGAGGCTGATACAGAAAGCCTACTATACTCTTGAAGATTTTTTAGAAGATAAGAATGTGTGGATATAGCTCTCTTTGAACCTGTACAAGACAGTAACGACTTAATGTAAATAATATTAAGAATTATATTTTTAAAAGAGCAACCGCCGAATTTTTTGGTGGCTCTTCTCGGTAGGAACAGCTTTCCGAACCAGCAGTAGAGTTGACGATTCAAAAGCACTTGTTTACAAGTTTATTTGAATAAAGAATATTTTGAATTTGAATTTGAACTTTTTTGGGAATATTTTAGAAAGCTTTCGATGTGAAAGTGTTTTAATGTTTTCAAGTAATTTCAGTGTCGAAAACAAACCGCGCATAAAATAGTTTATACTATGTTAAAGTATAAACGCCGTGTGGTATCCGGCTGAATAGAATAGTACCACCCTCATTTCTTACGGAGGTGTCGTAAAAGGCGACTAAGGTAAGTTGACCCACCGTGTGGTAACCGGTTAAGTAGAATAGACCACCCTCTTTCTTACCGAGGTGTCGTAAAATACGACTAAGGTAAGTTGATGTCAGGCAGGCCGGTCGTAAAATACGTAGCCAAATCATGTGATAACATGTTTATAACATGTTGTGCCGACCCCACTTAGAGTGGGATAAGGGCAGGAAGATGACTATGTTTTTGTGTTTTTGCTCCGTGTTCAGTGGGGCTTAAATAAAAACAAATTCTAATTATCAATATTTAAAACAAAATTGCGCAATAGTCGCCGCCTTTTTTACATTAGATTAATTTTTATTGATATATATGATTTGTTATTCTATGTAGCTCATAATTGCGAGGAACACGCGTTTTATCTTATTTTGTATGTTTGTACTTATTGTTTACATTTTAACGACCCTGAGATGCGATAGCGTAATATTTAAGTTAAACCAGTTGTTTCAACATCTGATATTAACGCACCTCGAACCGCACAAGATATCAATGACAAAAATATAAGTGGTTATAAGAATTATATTTTGAAAGTTGTAAACGGCGAATTTCTTACTAGCTCCTCCCGGTAGGAATTATTTATCGAACTAACAGTAAAGTTGATGATTAAAAAAACATTAGTTTACAAGTTTATTTGAAAAAGAATTTTTGAATTTAAATTTAAGTTCATGTTTTTGGACTGGCCCTTAAAGTGAAAAGCACTCAAAAGTTCATACATACACAAAATACGTACACAAAAGTACTTCTTACACTATTGCAGATTATGTAATCTATAGCTATATAAGAAATCTGTATCTATATAAGAAAGCTTCGATTTAAATTGGATTTTTGAAAAGAGTGACCACCGAGTTTCTAGCTGGATCTCTTCGGTAAGGGCATTTATAAAATTATTATTTTTTGGAGAAAATCTAGCAGCTGAAAGCGTTCAACGGAACTTCTGACTATTTATCCTTATCTACTTAACTTTGAGTGGCCCGTTGGCGCTGTGGGTAGTGACACTGCCTTCAGTTCCGCGGGTATTTATTAATTTCTGTACCATAAAAAATGTTGGAAAAAACATTATTGGTAAAAAAAAGTGTACAAAGGTCAACTTATCCCTATGACAGAGATCTGCCAGCTAACCTACGAAGTGAGACAATTTATAGTTAAAAAAGTTGGTACGCAAATATCAATTACTATGAATTATTATTACCTTACTAATAATTTCCTAATTTAACAATAAATAAAAGAACAAAGTATAGTATATAAGTATGTTTTTAAGTATCTATTTAAACTAAATATATGTATATATTTATCAGTCTGTCACTTATAACACAAGTATTAAGGGGCGGACGACCGTGTGTTAGTGTCCCATGTATTAAGAAAAAAAAATTGACTGAATATCTTAAAAGTTATCGAAAAATAATGTAGTGATACATTTATTACACATTACATAGTATAAAACAAAGTCGCATTCTTTGTTTGTCCCTATATCCCTATGTATGCTTAAATCTTTAAAACTACGCAACAGATTTTGATGCGGTCTTTTTTAATAGAAAGATTGATTCAAGAGGAAGGTATATATGTATAATAACATTCAATACCGAGTAGAGAAATACTGTAGTTTTTGAGGTTTCTAATGTGATATCGTAAATAATTACATTTTTTCCCGCTTACATTGCAAACGCAGGCTAAACCCTACGAGATTTATCAAAATGATGTACTGAGTATTTGTACACTTTGAAAAGGTCTACAGAAAAGTTCGCGATGTTATATGTCTATCTCTTATGGATAACCCACAATAGCATTTTTTGTCATTTTTTTTACGAAAAGTAATGCCTTATGTTCAAAGCAATTTTTATACATTACAGCATTAATCCTTATCCAATTAAGTACCTTAAATAAATTGTTGATTTCGCTTCACCCTATAGCACTTCGCATTTAGCAGCTATATGTCGTTCTTAGTTTGAGTTTGTTTAATGACAAGACAGCTGTGAATGTTGTATAATGTAATTAATTGTAAAAATATAATACATAGGGAAAAATGTAAAAATAAATAAGCAAATATGTACTATATGTATTTAGATATTCCAACGATAGCAGGAAATCTTCTTGGTATAGGGAGAGGGAAATTGTTTTTCTCCAAATTAAACGCTTGCGGGCCACGGGCTGTAATGAATAAATCAAAACTACTGGACCGATTTTAATAATTTTTTTCCACTGAGTGACATGGGCTATATATTTTATACCCGTGCAAAGCAGGGGCAGGCCGCAGGCGCTCCAAAATGTTAGAATAATGAGTGCTAAGCGTGAGTTCTGCTAGTAATTAAGATAATAAGTGTGAAGATTCGATTGTTGTTATTCCAGGATGTGAAGGGCTCGATGACTGCGGCTGAGATATCGGAACAGCTCGACCTCACTTCCATTAAACGACACCCGTGGCACATTCAGGCTTGCTGTGCGTTGACTGGTGAAGGGTGAGTTCTGATTTATGACTATCTAGCTCAGTGTTTTCCTACTTTTTTTGGCCATGCCCTAAAAAGTATTTTTTTAATCCATACATTAAAGCCTACAACTTTTACGTAAGGTCCCTTTCGGGTAAATGTTTCCTTCAAAGAATTTTAATTATCTGTCTTTGTATATATAAATGTGTGTGTGTGTGTGTGTATATATATATATATATATATATATATATATATATATATATATATATATAAATTTACAAAGTATTTTTTTATAAACTATTACAGATAATAACGGAAGTGTGTTACATGTGTAAAGTGTGTATGTGTATGATATGTGTGGAAATAAAGACAGAAATTTTGACGACGAAATATTTTGATATATGATATTTTGATTAACGAAATTTATAATATTTTGATATTTATCACTTTGACTTTATACATAGAAACAGTTTGAAATTATATTATGTACTATTCATTTTTAATTAATCTGTTGTGATCTCTGTCATTTTAAGTAATATTAATATAATAAGTGCTTAAGGCTAATAAGTGTATTAAGGCAAAAACTTCTCATAAATCCCAAAGTGACAAAGAAATTAAAGCGATCAAAACAATGGCAACACACTGTTTGAATATGTTACCAGTGCCAGCCACTCCTATTTGCTTTGTAAGCAAATTATACAAGTATTATATATATAGACTTTGTTTAAAAATTTTCAGATTACATTTGGGACTGGAATGGATCGCGAGCCGAATAAAGAAGAAATGACGTTAAAATAATAGAGGGATGATAATTATAAAAAATTTCATAACAAAGATATATTTTTCATACACACAATTTAAAAAAATGCGTAAACACGGCTAAAAATATTGAGCATCGGCCTAGTAGAGGGTTACTAAGCCTTAAAAAAAGCAAAACACACTACATTTTAATGCTATTCGACATTGTTAAAAAACAGTTTTCAAAGTATTTGTTTTTATAATAAACTAGAGACCCGCTCCAGCTTCCCACGGGTATAAAATATATAGCCTATGTCACTCAGTAAAAAAAATGATTAAAATCTATCCAGTAGTTTTGTTTTATTCATTACTGCCCGTGGCCCACACGCGTTAAATTTGAATTAAAACAATTCCCCTTTCCCTATACCATGAAGATTCCCTGCTATCTTTGGAATATCTAAATTCATATACTACATTTTTACTTATTTACTTTTACATTTTCCCTAAGTATTATATTTTTACAATTAATTACAGACTGTCTTTATATACAACATTCACAGCTTTCTTGTCATAAAGAAAGAATCTTCATTACACAATACAAACATGTTTTCTTTATAGGTTACTCTTGATAAAGCGACATATAGTTGGCCATGTGAAAAAAAACCCGTCCAATCGCAGCTAAATTCGAAGTACTATAGGACAAAGCGCGCAATCGCTATGCCCTGCATTTTGAATCTGTAATATCTTCAAAAATGTTCATTTAAATTACAAATGAAGAAGAAAATGTCAAAAAAATGCTATTGTGGGTTATCCATAAGAGATAGACGTAATATGTATACCATCGCGGAGTTTTCTGTGGACCTTTTCAAGGTGCATTATTTTGATAAATATTGTAGGGTTCAGCCTGCGTTTGCAATGTAAACGGAAAAAATGTAATTATTTACGATATCACATTGGAAACCTCAAAATATATAGTATTTCTTTACTCCATATTGAATGTTTATAATAAAAGTTTATAATATGTTATATTATACATATAAACCTTTCTCTTCAATCACTCTATTAAAAAACCGCATCAAAATCTGTTGCGTAGTTTTAAAGATTTAAGCATACAAAGAGATATAGGGACATAGGGACAGACAGAGAAAGCGACTTTGTTTTATACTATGTAGTGACGTTTAGGTATTATAACTAACGACGATATTTCTCCTTTATTCTTATGCAATAATAAATATCATTTTTCCCAAAGTCAACTCATTTACTCTTTCTCAAAAACTACTCAATGACACATATGACAGCCACAATGCTTTTTCATATTAATGACCAACTCTATAAAGGAGGTTGTATTAAAAACATGTTGTAACACTATTATTTTGATAATTGTCAAATTTTTTACCATACTTCACCAAAGACAAAATTGTAATTTATTTGTATTTATTGACATTATTGTAATTATATACACATTCTATATTTAAAATATACATGTCACGTTGTTTATAATAAATATGACGTTCTTTATTTGAAATATACAAACTTACTTATTAAAAAAATAAAATGTTCTATTATATTTAGTATTATAAAAATAAATAGTCTATTAAAATTTATTTTGGTAAATAAGAAGAATAAATTATTATTATTATTAATATTTTCGATAATATTATTCATAAGTTTTAGTCGTTGGAGGTTTTACATATTTTTTCGTTGATATTTTTTATTGTTAAATAAGAAATATAAATAACATATTATACACTAATGCTGGAGTGTAGTGCGATCTTAACACACTATCCGCGCTATCGCCATGTTTTAACCGCTAACTCGTATATGATGGGATAGTAAGTTTGGTTATCGGTTGGAGTAATTTATAGTTTATTAATAAAGTTGGTTCTCTGTGTTTTTTGGTTTGGTTATTTATATCACGATATATATACAATAGTGGTACCCGCGACCACGATATCGTCTTTAGCTTTTGAAAAATGAATGAATTACGTGTTTATTCAGGTCCCGGAGGAAATACGGGTATTTTCATCCTATTTGATAGTCTGTATAAGCTTTAATTGATCAAATTTCATTAAGATCGCTCCAGTTGATTAGCCGTTAAAGCGTGACAGATAGCCATACAGAGTTTAGCATTTAACATGTATTATCGCAACTTCGGCGATGCTTCTGCGCTCGCCTGTCCTGCCCGGTGACGCTGTAAAAGCCGTTAGCTAACAGCATATAGTCAATTTAAAAAAAACATGTATTTTTTTAATACAAGATTTTTGTTGTAGTTTTTAGCGTTCGGGAAAAAATCATTCGATTGGTTAAAATTTTGTGTAGTTGTTGTTGGCGTATATAATTTGGGTTAAGGGTTTCCACTATAAGGTTACGAAGACGTAATAAAATGGACGTTATTTATTTGTTATTTCGCGTTCTGCTTAGCATTTTAGGTTTTTATCTTTGTACATTTGTTGTTAGCACATATGTGAAGACGCTCATGTAGTATGAATATCTTTAATATTTGAATGAGTTAATCTTGTATGTATATATATATTTTCGGAATCTCGGAAACGGCTCCGACGATTTTCCTGAAATTCAGCATGCAGGAGGTTTTGTAGGAAAAAATCGATCTAGCTAGGTTTTATTTAAAAAAAATATCGTTTTATCCTTGTTTTTAGGCATTAAAAAATACAAAAATTAAAAAAAAACTATTTTAGCCGAAAATTGTCAAGTCAGCGTAGCTTATTCGGGGAACGGGTGATCTCTAGAAATGAAAATACCTAGGATCGAGCCTAGAAAAATCGATCTAGATAAGTTTTATTTTAAAAAAAATGTCGTTATACCTGTTTTCGGGCTCTAATATTTTTTTTAAATTTTCGTGGAATACAATCACAATTTTTCGCTGTCAAACGTAAGTCATGGTAGTATATTTGGGGAACGGGTGGTCTAGGGAGGTGAAAATAACTAAGATCGAGCCCCACCTGCCTTATAATTTTTTAATTTTTTTTATTTTTTTTACATCATTTTAAAAATTACCCAGGTACTAATTTATACGCTTTAATAGGATTATATGTTTGACGCGTTAAACTTATAGAGCGAGAGCCTCACGGGTTCTCGCTCTATAAGTTTAGACCTTCGTCATTTTATAAAAGCTGAAACTTTGACAGTAAGTCAGTCATTGACTGACGTGATTTTTAATATTCGTCTAAAGGTAATATCAAAAGATCAAGCTTTATACTATGACGAAATTAATTCGGTATTTTGCAACCTTGAGTACCTCGTATCTCCCAAAGCCACTATGATCCAAATTCCATAATCTACCATCGTTCTTACCTGTGCACATGCACTGACAAAGTTTCAGCTTTTATAAAATGACGAAGGTCTGGCGCTCATGGGATCTTGGGCCATTAGCAGCGTTTGTGTATTTGTGTTATACATGGTGATTAATATTATGGACGGGAATATATAACGTATTGTACCTATTGTAGCTATAACGATATAACTCGCTTCAGTCAGTGGTATTAAGTTAGTAAATTTATGGTTTATATACTTAAGTTAACAGCTTGTAAGTTAGTCGCTCGTGCCTAGACAAGCTGCGAGCCGATTAGTTACATTACTGATACATACTAGAACGGGTTGCCTTCGCCGTGTGGTATCCGGCTGAGTAGAATAGATCACCCTCATTTATTACCGAGTTGTAAAAGGCGACTAAGGTAAGTTGACCCACCGTGTGGTATCCGGTTTAGTAGAATAGACCACCCTCCTTACCGAGGTGTTGTAAAATACGACTAAGGTAAGTAGACGTCAGGCAGGCGGCCGGTCGTAAAAACGCAGCCAAATCATGTTACAGCACGTTTATAACATGCTGTGCCGACCCCACTTACAGTGGTATAAGGGCAGGAGGATTTACTAGAACGGATTGCCTTGTACATACCATAATATGGTGTTAATGGCGCTGCTCAATATTTTCGGCCACATATATAAATATAGTATAGTTTTTTAACAATCATTCTTTAATTTATAGTATTAGCATGAATTGTAAATTTCCTATAGTAAAAATGTGTTTTGACTAATTTCTTTTTGTACGGACGAATTTTATATTACAATTTATGTTTATTGATAATCGTCTTGACGTTAGATTTAATTAAAAGATTTACGATGCGCGTATTAAATTAAATTTTTGAGAAATAAATTCGTCATGTATAGTGTTGTGATAATTGATACAATAATTATCATCCTTATAATAATATAATATTAAATTTTATTTAAATATAATTACGTGAAGTAATGTCTAATTTTTTATAATAAAATTTTTATTTTATTTTAACGTTCTCGATAATTGTACAATAAAGATATCTTTAGTTGTTTACTTACTGATATTGAATATTTAGATGTCATAAAAAAAGAAAGATGGATTGTTACTGAACAATTGATTGATTTTATGTACTTACTTTTATATGAGCTGTAGGTTCTAAAATAGCTTCACACGCATAAGTCATTATTACTTGAATATCACAATGAAGTTTTTCAACAATCAATTATTTTAGATCTATGTTACCAAATGAAATTGTTGCATGTCCCATAATTTTATATGAATAATTAATTCAATACTTATCATATATACAGCGTAAACTCCATATAACGTCACTCGATTTAACGTCAAACTGCCTAAAGCGTCGATATCACTTGCCTTTGGTTTGTTTAGATAGTTTTCTATGCAATTATGCTCTATATAGCATTGCTACGTCGTCAGCAATTTAATAATATACTCGTAAAGTACTTATTAAGTTGCCAAAATTAGTAAAAACTGCGCAGCTGTGTACGTTCTTTTGTCGCTTTATTATCCTAGCCCGTTAGAAACTCGACTGTCAGCATAACACGTACCGAACTTTCTAAGAAATCCGTGCTTTTATTTACAAATTGCAAAATGCAGCTAAATTATTGGAAAAGTACTTTATTTGTCACCAAGTTCCCTCAATATCGCAAGGTATGAATAAAATATAAAAAAAAATACAACTTAATTACTGGTGCAGCAAAAGACGTCACACAAAAATTTGTCTTTTATGTAATTACTAATACTAGTCTAAAATAAACTTATCTAATACAGATTTTTCTTCTCTCTGTTTAACGACAACTCTCTATAAAATCAAAATATGCAGTCCCTTGAAGGTCGTTATATGGAGTTTGCACTGTATTTATTTTTTAATATCAGTATTCTCTTATTGTATAATATTGACATTTAATTATACATTGATTGTATAATTATATATAAACAGTAGATCTCACATGATGCGCAGTGAATAAAGATACATTTTCACCTTTAAATTCACTGTTGCATGTGCAATTAATCCAAACATTAAGCGAGAGCGTGTGCGTCGTATTGTTTTTTCGCTTAAGATGGCGTTCGGCTTAGTATTGTGTGTCGATGTGTAAGTATTTTGTATACGTATCCGACTTTAATAATTTTTCATGTAATGAACCGGTAAAATGTAACATTATTTACTGTTGATCCATCTTCCTCTTTTTGATCATTGTTCTAGGTTTTAATTGTTAGATAAAATTTACATTAAAAGTGAAGAAAAAGTATTAACTTTTCGATGGTAATCTGATTTTTAAGTTAAAAATAAATCATGGGGGAATGTTAACTATTTAGAGATATCCATTGCAAATGGGAAATCAATATTAAAATTTATTTATAATCTCCATTAGAGCAACTGGAGTTTTCTCCTTAAGTACCAGAAACTTAAAAAAGCCATTTATGTCTATTTTTGATATATGACAGAGATAACGATTTTGATTTAATGTTTCAATCATCTATCTCTCTTTTTTGTTACGACGACGATGAAGGCTTTATAACGGTTGTATTATCTACCCTAAATATATGTTATATACATAAAACATAAGTTTCTTAGTATATTTCACTTTTCAAGTTTAACATACCTGGGGCGTTATAAAACAATCTATTCATAAGGTGATTTTGGAGCGTAAAATTTTGTAATAATTTGAATATTGTACAATATATAGATAAGTGGTGACCGGCTGCTACAAATTAAATGGTGAGAATAATAAACTACTTTCCATTACTACACTACTGTATATTAGTGAATGTTGAGATATGACAGTGGTTTATCACGAAATGCAAGTTTTGAATATATTTATATACAATATATTATAGTTTTAATCGAGTCCTTGTCGAATTTATATAGTGATTTCGCTCGACTGCAGATTTATTGAATGACAAGACAATCTCGGTAACGGCTTCAACGATTTTCCTGAAATTCAGCATGCAGGAGGTTTTGGGGAGGAAAATCGATCTAGCTTTTATTTAAAAAAATAATCGTTTTACCCTGTTTTTGGGCATTAAAAGCATACAAAAATTTACATTGAATATATAAAACACTATTTTTGTCTTTTTTATTTGTATTTTTTTAAAATTCTTTTTAAAAATTACCGACCAAGGCTTGATCACCTAAGAACTAGATGATATAACAGTTAAGACTGTTGTCACAAGACAAGAATCTTGTCATTAACTTTTTTTTTGCCGTTTGTAACTATATTAAGACTTGTGCCAAGAAAATTTGATGAACTCGATTATTATTCTGGTTATTTATCAAAGTTTAATTGCCATAGTTTCATCAAAATTAAGAATGTTATTAAAAATCAACCCAGTTGACAAGACAATTTTCCTAGACCTTTTTGTCACATTTTCATCGTCGCTTTTATTTTATAAAGTTGTGACTGAGAATATAAAGCAGCATAGACAACACACTCCTAAGTTCTGCCTATACATTTTTATAACATTTTTTAATTTCCATTCGTTGATGAAAAAATTGTTACAAAACAACACAGTAGACAAGACACTTGTCCTAGATTTTTCAAGATCATTTTGTCACACTATTATTAACATTTTTGAATAAAAAGACAAGACTGATGTCTGAAGACATTGGTTAGGATAAATGCCTCATTTTCTTTGTGATGGACTCATGATAAAGGTCTTCTCAAAAGACATACACCAGCACACCTGTGCTTAGGTCCGCTCCCTGCGACTTCTGGGGTCATCCATCCACTAGACCATTGCACCTTCTGGTACGGGGTTTTCGTATCAACAACTCAACACCCAGTTTTCAACAATCGGTTTTTGGAACCTATCGCCCCATGACCTAATAACCTAATGTAATATATTTAATTTTATTTTGCCCATAAACAGTCACATACTACACGCGTTATTTTTTTACTGTTTCTTTTAATGCCTTAATAATTATTTTTCAGTATATTTCGAAATAAATATGATGTATACGAGTGCAGTGAAAGTTTGACCAGTCTTAAACTGTGTTCGAATTTATTTGAGCTTTCCAATTTCTTCTTAATAAAATTCTTTTCGTCATCCTTTCTGCCTCGCATAGTATATATTTATTCTTTAGTATTCGTAAAACTTTAATATAGACTACAGCGCACCGAAAATTAGCATATCTACAATAAAACTCAGCACAATTATAGTCGTTAAAAAATTTGTTTACTAAGGTACTACCTAGCCACAGCCGACTTTGTCTACATGGAGTCAAAAACCCGGATATAAAAGAGCCTATTTATCTTATTAAAAATCACATCGATCTGATTTCGTTGAGGAGGAATGAACACACATTACTTTATATATAATATTAACAAATCAAAAATGAATTTTCCAGGTTACTGCATTCGATAGGGGAATGGTTTTTGGTTAAAGACAAAATTGCTATTCTGCGTTTGGAGACCCCGGATATAGTGCTAAAGTTTTGAGTACCCAGGGCTCCACCTCCAACAGCAGGTCGGTCGAAAAAGCATATTCTTGAATGATAGTATTTTATTTAAGCATACATACAAAGCATAAGCAGTCATACAAAGCAGCAAAGCGAATTATAAATATATGCATCAGCGAAGTTATTCTGTGATAGGCGCGAAGTATTTTTTAAGTCCATTTTAATATAAGCCTTTTTAAAGGACTACCGTATCAGGTAGCTTGGTGAGGAGACCTCTTCGGAAGTAACCACGTATTCATGGGTAAGTATTCAAGTAAGTAATTCTATTTTTAGAATTAGACATTACCTTGCAGAGTTCCGTTATACAAAAAAAAAACATTAATCCATGATAACAGAAAAAGTATGTCATGCTAAATGTAGAATGTACTATTCGTTTTGATAACATATGGAGAGCAAGATTTGTAAAACGTACAACAAACCACCACACCATGCTAGCACTGACACAATCTCAGCCCTCAACAATCTCGTACAATTATGTACTCTTGATATGCGCACACACACACGCACACACACACACACACGCACACACACACACACACACACACGCAGAGAGAGAGAGAGATAAAAACAGGAAATAAACTGATCTAATCCTTTATCGATTTTATTAAAGAATTTAAATATTTTAATCGAACTTAACTCAAATTACTGGATTCATTATGACTCAAATTATTTTAAACAGTCTATTTCTACTGCTCGTTTAGACAATTACTCTTTCGGAGACGTTGCAATTAGAGTCATGGCTGTTGTTCGTATGAAAATATATTCTCACAAACAACACGATATATGAGTCACGATGGAAAAATCCAGTTTGAGCCACAGCTAGGATATTAACAGAAACAAAAAACTTTCTTAAAACTTTCAAAAAACTTTATAGCTATATTTCTTGTTCTTAATTGAGAATCCTCTCCTGTATGATGATTCAATGTAATAATATGCTCTTTAAATTTCCTGGAAATTATTGGAGTATGGATAAAGCGAGATGGATCTATCATCCGTCATGCTTTATAATCAATACACAATTTGCTGACGTCATTCGCTGATTGAAGTCTATTGAATACTAAATAACAGGGTCTCATTAATTGTTAATCAATATTAGAATATCATAATTTTTATTTAAAACTCAATACCTAAGAATCTAAACGCAAAAAACAAGCATTGATGAAAAAATGAAGCAGCGGCCTATCGCTATCTCTTTCACTAGGTTATATCCTCTCTTCTCTCCTTAAGGATTGGATAGAGCGAGATGGATTTATTGTATGTCCCGCTTTAAAATCAATACACAGGTACTGACGTCAGTCGCAGACTTAGATGTAGCTATTGATTGCTACATCCTGACCTACCAAGAGATCATAAGCGCTAGGATACCAGAATTTCTGTTTACACTCTATAGTCAAAGAGTCTAACACTACAAATAAATGCGTTAAAAACACGATGCCGAACTTAAATCTTAAATTCTTGTCGTAAAAAAATATGTATATGGGCCGTTACTCTTCCACTACTAAACAAATAATCTTTTCTACTTACGGATAATGGTTTAAGCTTCGCTCTGAACTGAGTATCTTCTACTCAGTCTCTTACTATTCTAGCATATTCATATTCAGGACAGAAAATAAATGATGTTTTCAGTCGCAGAGTGTAGTTTATTGATTTCTGTATGCGGGCCCAACCAGAGTTCATAAACGTAAAGCTATCAGAATTTCAGCGTACAATAGACATACATTATATCTAGTACACAGGGCCTAATGCAACATTAAGTGCTCTAAAGACAAAGGCGTAGGTTTAATTTGAATATAGAGATATCTAAAAAGTATGTGAAGTAGTATAGTGGAGGCTTAACTTGAATATTAAGATATCTTTATCCTATCCTACTAATATAATTAATGCGAAAGTTTGTTAGCATGGATGTATGATTATCACTCTTTCACGGTAAATCTGCTGAACGAATATTGATGAAATTTGGCACAATTATTCCTTATACATCAGTTTTATATATAGGCTATAGAACAATGAAAAGCGCCATCTACTTCTACTATCAACCTATCACGCGACAACAGTCCAAGCGAAGTTGCGGGTAAAAGCTAGTTTATGATAAAAGTAACTCTTCTGCCACTATCTCTCACACTACTTTGTATAGGCCTCTTCAGTCCTTAACAATTGGATAAAAAGGGATGGATTTATCATCCGTCCCGCTTTGAAATCAATGCAGATGTACTGACGACAGTGGTAGATTTGTAGCTATTGATTTCTATATGTCCGTGCCAACCAAGAGTTCATAAAAGTAAGGATATCAGAATTTCACTTTAAAATGCATTTAATACTGAAGGAGTGTAACGCAATAAATAAACGAATAAAATGTATTAATAAAAGAAACATCATCGGATACTTAATTTCAATATTTAGTGTCTCTATTAATAAGAAAGTTAAGTAGTACTTTGTTATTATCCTAACATCTTCTCGGTTGAATTAAATAAATTATCTCACTTCAGCAATCAATATGTATATATCCTGACACTGGTTGTAGATTATAGTTTATTGTTCACTATATATCTGTGCGAAAAAAGAGTTCATATAAAGACATCAGTAGTTCTCGTCAAAATGCATTCTATATTTAGGAAGTTTAATGCAAAAAAACAAGTGCATGGCAACAGTAACTTGGGCTCTACTTTAATATTTAGGCATCATTCATGAGAAGCTACCGGTTCACTTACAGTATTTAAGGTTCATGCATTAAGTATAGTAAAATTTAACATTTCATTTAATTCTGTAGCAATAATAATTATTAATTTTGATTTCACAATTTAAATTATATTTTATATTTTATAAAGTCTAGACATTGTACATACATATAATAAAGAATTATAAGAAATTATTCCGTACATAAAGCCAATTTTTAATTTGTTTTTGCAGTATACATGTATCTATCATACGTGAAAAGTAACAATATACTTGAGTGTAATAGTATAAACTAGAATAAACATCTTTGTAGAGTAATATTAGAATTTTGAAAATCTACTTTGATATAATAGAAATAAATAAATAAATTTAAATAATCATCATCCTCATGCCCTTATCCCACTCTAAGTGGGGTCGGCACAACATGTTACAAACATGTTTGTCATATGATTTGGCAACGCATTCTACGACCGGCCGCCTGCCTGACGTCAACTTACTTTAGTCGTATTATACGAGTCCTCGGTAAGAAAGAGGGTGGTCTATTTTACTTGACCGCATACCACACGGTGGATCAACTTACCTTAGTCGCCTTTTACGACACCTCGGTAAGAAATGAGGTTGGCCTATTCTACTCGGCCGGATACCACACGCTGGGTCGATTTACCTTAGTCGCCTTTTACGACACCTCGGCAAGAAATGAGGGTGGTACTATTCTATTCAGTCGGATACCACACGGCGTAAATAAATTTAAATAATATAAATAATAAAATTAAATAATTATTAAATCTATTTTAATTGATTTAATTATAATCGTTAATGTATCTATAATATATCGTTGGTGTATCAAATAAATAAATCATACAATTTGGTAACTTTTGACTAAACACTTACTACGAAATATTCTATTGAAATACAAAGAATATTATGTTGTTATGCAGAATACAGCCAAATAATCAATGCGCATGACACGTACAACGGACATGTGCTAATTTTATTTAACATAGAGAAGCTTTGCTATTGGCTGAATTGACTGAAAGATACTAGGAGAGAATTAAACTAAGGAGCTTTCAATAAAATTACTGAGTAGGCGCGAACGGTGTAGAAAAAACCTCTTCTTTGCTTTGTGGCCTCTAAAATTTTGTTTGTTTTTTAAGAACTGGTGGGCGGAATTGAGCTACAGTATACTAGGATAGAAGCAAACCTAAGGAGTGCTTTTATAAATTTACCGAGTTATGGGCGGTCCGGGACAAAATTGCCATGCGTATTAAAAGTTACCAACCGACGATTTCTGGACGTAGTTTGGACGTGGCTTCTTGCTGCCCTTCCGTCGTCATAATGACTAATCAAAGTCATACCATTAGCCCTCATCTACACATCGCCCTAAGCCGTGGTCCGGCCTCACAGCACCCTTAGAACGACATTTCCCATTTCGCAACCTCGACGATACTTCTTCGCTCGCCCGCCCATCCCTATGACGCTGTAAAAGCCGTTAGAGCTAACAGCATACAGTCGGTTCGAAAAAAACGTAAAAAAGTATTACCAGTCAGGTTTTTTAATAACTGCTAGTGGTAACTGCGACTTTGTTCGTGTCTACTTTAGTGTTAAAATCAATTATTAAATATAGGGTACATTCTTTAAATTATTTTCTTGATTCCGGGAATTTTATTAATCCTATATGTTATTCGCGTAAACAAGTTTCAATACTTATAGGCGTACTTAATTTCATCACTTGCTCTAGCGGCTGTTGAAGGAAACAGCACGACAATCTGTTCAGTAGTTTTTGAGTTTGCCAATAAATAGATGCGGTGAAAAAAAATTGTTTTAAAACGTGTAGACATAGTTATAAAAAGGACCAAGATTAGTAAATCACCGCATCACTGAGCCATAGAGGACAACAAAAAGAAGCAGGCACCTAGTTCATTAGAGATAATAAAGAAAAATTAAACCTATGTCGTAGGGTTTTCAACGCCAGCCCTATTTAGTGTCCTAAATGTAGGTGTAGGGTATGTTTGCTTGTCCTTTTTTTCTCATCAAAATATTGATGTGATTTTTCATATGTGATGTGTATACATAATGTTATTATTATTATTTTTATATATATTAATATCTGACCTATATTAACTCATCTGTTTAATATTTAATTTTTCTGTTTTATCTTTAATATTTACATCTATATTTTATTTTTTCATCTCGTTATAATACGATCTAATTACTTCGTATTGTATTGTAAAGGTATTAGGCAAGGATAGTGGTAATTGTTCACTCATGCAAATGTTGTACTAACTTTTAAAGGTGTTTTACATAGATTTAGAGTATATTATCAACAATGTTTTTGTATTTAAGTATTGTAAAATGCTATTAGTTGGTCTAATAATAAAATAAAATAAAATAAAATAAAATAAAATAAAAAATAGCTGAAAGGCTGTAGAGTAACATAGGCTACTTTACATGAATATTAAAAATCAACACAGAAAAAGTCGCGGGAAAAACTAGTCTATATTTTACGAAAATCCAGGAATTTCACCAGGAACGCAGATTGCATGAAGAGATTAAAAGTTTCCATTGTCTTCAAACGTCACGACATTTTTCTCGTGTGAATTAAATAAATATATTATAGGTTTGGTTAAAAAAAGTTGGAAAAGATTCCAGATTTCAAGTCGACTGTATCAACGATTTGTGGTTAAAATGTAACATATACATTGTGCAATTGCTCGAATACAAAACTCTTACTCTTTACCCTTGCAACGCCGGGAGAGGTCGCTAGTATCTTAAGTTGTTGAATACTCAATTATATCCTCTTTTTTCTTAATTATGTGCTTTCCTGTTTGCCAAGTATAGTTATTTGTACTTCGACGATGCCCCTGCCCCCACCGTTAAAACGATAACGCATGAAACTTTAAGGCATTCTAACAATTTTAAAAATAGTTCCAAATAAAGGTTAAACTACATTTAAGTTTAACAACACATCGACATGTGAGGTTAGCTATCAAAGTAAACTTTTCCATTGCATAAACAATGCAAATAATTTATTATTTTTTTTTTTAATGAGTAATCACGATTAAATGACGGACATATATTTTATATAAAATCGTGAGTGCAATGTATGCTCAGAGTGACGTATTATTTCACTTTCGTTTTCAATATGCGCAGCCACACTATTATTGATTTGTCATTAAAACTTCCTATTGGTGCCCTAAGAATTGTCTAGAACATTGGGCGTGGCCTGGGGGCGGGGCCAAGGGTACACTAGTCTACCCCCATCGACTTATATCTCCCTAGTATTTCGCTCTATAAAAGTATATCTAGCATATAGATAGTTAGTAGTAGTAGTAGTTAGTTATCTATCAATAATTTATCTAGCAACCTATAATATATATCTAGCATTCTTAAAATTATTTTTTTTCACTGGGTCAATAAAATTATAGTAGATTATGATACTGTTGCATAATAAGAGTTCTTATAACACGAGTGTGTATTAAAAAAAATGAGCCGCAGGCCATTTGTTTATAGTAATCACACGAGTGTTATAAGACCGAGTTATGTACAGTGTCATACAGTACTTTATCTACTCTCATACTAAAATACGTAAAAAAATATTGCAAATAAAACGCTGAATATAACAACAAATTTAAATTTACTTGTAATAATTATTAATGTTCAGAATATTACAATTAAATATCAAATGTTAGCGCCAAGGCGCAAACATCGATTGCGCATGCGTGTTGCGTCCTGAAACTTTTTTTTTTAAGGTAGAGGTTCAACCTCCTTGGCCCAGCTGGAGGTTGTATAGGTGTATCGTTATAAATAAAAAGTTATATTATGATACAGGTGTCCATACCTGTATCGTAATAAAAAGTTTTATTTTTGGCCTGTACGTAATGTTTGTCATAAGAATTTTGGTTTCAGTTTTATAATCTTTGTATTATAGTATAAGAGTAGATAAAAAGATTTTTTATAGGTTGGTTCTATTTATAGTATTAGTTCTTGATAAAATCAATAATTATCGTTTATGTTTCAACTAGATTACAGAAAAACTGAACTTAACACTAAAATCTTAGTCATGGCTATTGACTTTTGACTATTGAAGAAAACCGCATGATAATCTGTTCGTTAGTTTTTTGCGGTTATAGCAAATAAACAAACGGCAAAAAAACCGTATATAACATGTAGTCATAGTTATTACAGTCACAAAGATAAGTAAACCACCGCATCACTGAGACATAAAAGTCAACGAAAAGAAGTTGGCAGTTAGTTCATTAGTTATTGGCTTCACAGTATATTTTTGTCAATTTAATTTTTGTGCATACGAATATACATAATTATAAAAAGAAGAATGTGTATAATAGATAAAGTAGGAATCTAAATAAGCTTGCGGCTCCATCTTTGCGCCTTACAAAACTACGTAAGTCGTTTATGGGTTTGGGTATAAGATTTTATAACACTATTCCGCAATCAATTTTGGCTTCACCATTACAGTAGTAAAAAAAACAGAAATCCTACTATACTATTGAGGATTACTTAGAGGATAAGAATGTATGGACGTAGCTACTCTTCGACCCCGTACA
This sequence comes from Morpho helenor, assembly GCA_029227775.1. Taxonomy (NCBI): domain Eukaryota; kingdom Metazoa; phylum Arthropoda; class Insecta; order Lepidoptera; family Nymphalidae; genus Morpho; species Morpho helenor. The sequence goes on from JARGCU010000030.1 coordinate 14,042,993, forward strand.
AGACAGAAACTAAATGTAACTAGTAATAAGAAATCTATTTTATAAAGAGCAACCGCCTTTTCTCTTGCTGGATGTTTTTGGTAAGAAAAGCTTTCCGAACCAGCAGTAGAGTTGACGATTCAAAAGCCAAAAGCACTTGTTTATAAGTTTCCTTCGATAAAGAATATTTTGAATTTTAATAAATCGAAAAAAGGAAACCTATGATCCTAGTTTATGCAATACTAGAGCTCTTTAATGAGTAATGAGTATGTGTGTATGTTTGTTTGTCCTTTTTTTAGCTTAACATATTTATGTGATTTTTCATATGTAGATGGAAGCTGAATGGCTATAAGAGTACTACTATAGGCTACTACTACTTTACACGAATATTTAAAATTAACACAGAAAAAGTCGCGGGCAAAACAAGTCTAGATTTATACGAAAATCAAGGAATTCCACCAGGAATACAGATTGCATGAAGAGATTAAAAGTTTCCATTGTCTTCAAACGTCACGACATTTTTCTCGTGTGAATTAAATAAATGTATCATAAGGTAGATTTTAAAAAGAAGGTAATCCGCTATGTCGTCGTATGCAAAGGCTTCCAAATTCTATTTCAAGTTGACTGTACCACTGATTTGAGGTTAAAATGTAATAATTTATGGAATTAAACATCACTTTGGCGAGATTCCTAATAATAATAAAATTATTTTGCTATAATCTACGATAAATTATCGAGTATATGTACATTCTGTATATTGTAACGTTTTCTCTAACCCGCGTCGACGTCTACAATACCTTTTTTGTATGTTTAATTTTTACTTTTATATTTAATCAATTATTAAATTAATTTAAATCTAAATTATATCTTTCAGTGTTCGCTATTTTTAATGTTGAACATAATTTATTAATATTAGCGATAACTCAGTGTTTATGAAATGAACATATTATATTCAAATTCAACATATTCTTTATTCAAATAAACTTGTAAAGTGCTTTTGAATCGTCAACTGTACCGCTTTCTTATGCTATGCTATGCTATAATATCAATAAAAACAGCATTCACTTTAATAATATTCATATTCAAAAAAGAAATCCACACAATGATATACTTTTTATAATTTTAAAGAAGAGTATCTTCTTCTAATTATATGTTTTCCTGTCGCCCAAGCAAAGTTAATTTGTACTTCAACGATATTTCTGTGCTTGTCACTAAGCCGATGTCGTAAAGCTATGATAACCTAAAGACATTTTGATACTTCCCAAAACATATATTTAAGTTATTCCAATAAATGTTAGATTAAGTTTAACAATATATTTTTAGATGAAGGTGGCTATATAAGCATAATTTCCCATTGCCCAAATAGTGCAAGAACTATGTTATTGTTTTTAATTGAGTGTAAACCATCACGACAAAATGACGGACACAAATTTTTAAATAAAATCGTGAGTGCAATGTATACTCAGGGTGTCATAGTATTTCACAATATGCGCCACCTCCGTGTTATTGATTTGTTATCTAGGCTTCCTATTGGTGCTCTATGTAGTATCTAGTGCTTTGGGCGCGACCTGAGGGCGGGGTCAAGGGTGCACTAGTCTACCCCCATAGACTTATGTCTCCTTAGTATTTCGCTCTATAAATGTTCGTACCCGCATTGAGTATATTATAAAATAGTATATTAATTAATTACTATTTAAAAAAAACCTAATTTTTCAGTTTGTTTGGATAAAAAAAGGGTGCGTGTACTTATTTATTTATATACGTGCGTGAGAAGTTATATTTAAATAAAAATAAAAATAATTGAAGAAATATAACTTGTACATTTTTGCTGTAAATAAATACTTAAATTCAATGAATTCAAATTGAATTTATTATTAAATTTATTTACTTATTTACTTTTAAAATATTGGATAACCAATAAGAAATATTTAACATTAATAATTTAATAATATTTAGTATTAATTATGTTAAATAATAATATTTTGATTTATATCAATAAATAATACATATGGATAGATAACTCCAATTATATTGGAGCACTTGAAAAAGACTATAGGAATAGTAAATATATAAATCAAAATATTGTATTTAAATCACAACTGAATATATTTTATCAGCACATATATGAATCGCACTTATATGAAACTAAAACACGTGTGTGAATATAGACACTAGAAACATGTGGATAAACACTATGAATAATAAATAATAAATAAATAAATATATAGGCACTTACACACACGGTCGTCCGTCCCCAATGTAAGTAACTTAATACTTGTGTTATGGGTGACAAACAACTGGTGAATATATACTTATATATTTTTAAATACATACTTAAATACAAATATACACCCATGCTCAAAGGCCAACAAATTCATTTATAGAAAATGTTGGCCCTCGGCGGGAATCCAACCCGTGACCTGAAGGCAGGGTCACTACCGGGCCAGTCATTGAATATGAAAACATTGAAAAGAGGCGACGATGGTGCCAACTTGCGCGACTAACAGAGGTTCTATTTCTATTTTTTTGGTAGCTTTTGTTTTGAGACTGCAACCGCTGCAACTTCATAGTGTAATTTTTGTGTGACGAATCTTAAAATTTCATCTCATAATTATTTCATAACGCGCCTAAAGAAGTATAACTTCAAAAATTAAATTAAATTTCAATAAATTTGTGTGTAATTTTGTTTTTATAAAAAATGTTTTTTATAAAGTCTATATTTTGTATGAGTAACTTCGCAATAATTATTATTTTGGGAGCTAAGAGCGCAGTGGTCCTTTTTGTTAAAGTTGGATTCTTTAGTGAACAAACGTAGTAAACTTAGCAAAATCTCCTTAGCTTAACTTCTCTCCTGGTATCTTCTATCCGGCCTACCTGTTTTTATATATTGGACGTTTCAAATTACATGCGTGGGCAGCGAAAAAATGCGTGGGCCGTAAATAAAATTCGATGATTGCGAAATTCCGCTAATTGAACATACATGTATATAAAACAATCAGGGCATGAATAAAGCATAATTATATTTTATTATTTTTACCAGTGGCTAAGGCGATTGACTGTTTTTCAACAATATTTTTTGCAGTCAATGAAATGGATTTAATAATTAAATAGTGAGTGAGTAAGAAGATACTTGAGAAATTTATAGGTTTTCTTAAAAATTTGTAATATTAGAAATCAAAAACTTTTCCATATTACAAATATAAAGATCAGACTTTTTTTAGCTTCGTTCAACGTTTTTTTTATTTCCTATACAGTTGAAATAAATTACATTTTTGACACAGGTCTTATAAACCCTTTTAAAGTCCAATGGTGTATTCAGAGGTAGCAATACAAGAGTTATATGAGTGAGCAGTGGTGATATTTCTGTACATATATTTCTTAAGTCGGCTGCCCTTATATTAGTATATCCGGGACTTCTTTCATTACTTAGAAGACTTAGCAAGGCAGGGTTTTTACCCGCCCAAAACTCTGTAAACTTATAAAAAGTTCCTTAGCGTTACTTCTATCCTAGTATCTTACAATTCGATTCAGCTCAATAACAAGGTCCATGTTATGTTAAAACTCCATTGAGCATGTCCGTGACATGCGCAATTCATTATGCTGTTGAACTCTGCGGGTGAACGTATTGTATAAAATTAAAAACCATATTTTGTTCTTTGATTTTAAACGAAGCGTTTCTTACCAAGTTCTAAGTCTAAACTAGTCAAATCGTAAAGGTAAACCACTGCTGTTTTTTTAAACGGTCTCGCTATGATATCCTCTCGAAGCAAAATCATTCATTTCAACATTCACTCAACAAAAATTCAAAAAATCTCCTATTGCTACCAAACTCTACAGGATTATTCACTGGGTCAATCTAAAGATTGTCTGAAATTTCATTAAAATCGGTCCATCCATTTCGGAGTTTATAAGGATTTGTAATATTAGTTTATAAAAAAAAATTAAAAACGAAAGAAGGCACTGATGACATGTGGGATTCGAACCCGGGTTTAGAACATTTTCGGCCCGCCCGTTACCCATCGGCTATCGCAACATTATACATATATGACAATTAAAAAATCGTTTGATTTCAATTCTACATTTTTGAATTTTTGTAATGCCCAAAACAGGGATAAAATGATTTTCTTTAAATAAAACCTAGCTTGATCAATTTTTCTACCCCAAACCTACATGCTGAATTTTAGGAAAATCGTTGGAGCCGTTTCATACATTCAGATATTTATATCTATGTATATATATAAGATTAACTCATTTAAATATTAAAGTTGGCGTAGGGAATGCTTAAGGTTAGTAACGTTAAGTTATGTTGATAAATACTCCTAATGTATAAATAAATATTTTTCCAATTACCACATTTTTTACCGCAATTACAACAATCCTTGAGGTTAGAATGTGTGTAATAAGATTTTTTTAAAAGTTTTTAGGACGTCACAGTGTTTAAACCATAAGAAGAGGAATAAGTTTTTTCCATTATTTTCAACAATTATGGTTGTATTTTAACCGGGTTACAGAAAAACTTATCGTAAAGGATGATTCACGCTACACCGTGTCGCGACCGGGCCGTGCCAGTCATTCATGTTACACCGGGCTGTTTGGGTTTATTATTTGCACGACTTATATCTATGTTAAGTAGCTTTTGTCAGCAAGTGATTCCATCTATCGATAGACTTGACGCCTAAGTAAATATGCAGTTTCACAATTTGAATTAGCAGCTATTGCAATTGCCATCGATGATGAAGTATTGGAAATTATTTTATTTGTTATCTAAATACTTAGGATGGCTCATGTCGTAAATCACAGAGCAAATTACACACATTCTAAACAATTTGCATTGTCCATTTTGCTGTTAAGCTGCTAAACTCACTAAGATTTGACGTTGACTGCTCTGCGGGCGCCCGGGCGCATATGTTTATGTTACAACGTGTCGGGGCTGAACCGTGCCGGAGCCGGGAAACAATACCCACCGACATTTCAACGCCGTGCCCCGGCCGTGCACGGCCGGGACACGGCCGGGGCACGGCCGGGGCACGGTTAGGCATGAATCACTTCATACTAAAAGTATACTATAATGTTCGACCGTGCCCCGGACGGGGCACGGCCCGGTCGCGGCACGGTGTAGCGTGAATCATCCTTAACACGTAAATCTTCCTTATGATTCATTCTGACTAAAACATATGAAGGAAACCGCATGAAAATTTATTTAGTAGTTTTTGAGTTTATCGCGAATTAACAGATGTGAAGAACTGTTTTATAACTGAGCCATAGAGGTCAACGGAAAGAAGTTGACAGTTAGTTCATTAAAACTGACGAAAAATGTAAACCTCAACGTCCTAGGTTTTACAACGCCAGTGCAATTTAATGTCCTCAATCAGATGTCTATGTTTGTTTGTCCTTTATTCTCTACAACATACCGATGTGATTTTTCATATAGAGATGATAGCTGAAAGGTTATAAAGTAAAGTAGGCTACTTTAAATCAATAATTGAAAATCAACACAGAAAAAGTCGCGGGCTAAAGTTATATAGGTCTATATTTATACGAAAATCTAGGAATTTCACCAGGAACCCAGAATGCATGAAGAGATTAAAGGTTTCCATTGACTTTAAACGTCATGACTTTTTTCTCGTGCGAATTTAATAAATATATTATAGGTGTGGCTGTAAAAAAAAGTAATCTCGCATGCAAAAAGTTCCAAAATCGATTTCAAGTCGACTGTATCAATGTATCAATGATTTGCAGTTAGAATGTAACTTATAATTTTGTAATGGTACATTGTAACGATTTCTTCTTATATTTGTCGACTCCTACAATACATTTTCCCCTGTTTTTTACTTTAATTTTTACTTTAATTATTATCTATATTACATCTTTCACTGTTCGCCATTTTAATGTTGAACATAAATTATTATAATCAGCGATTATTCAGTGTTTATTAAGTGAATGATATAGTATAAAGAAAATAAAAACCCCTGTCACTTTACAAATAAACAATTGTGTGTTTTACAGTGACAGGACAAATTATTGCGTTTTTTTTCAGTGAAAGACGTACGTTCGTCTTTATACGAAAACTTGACTAAATGTTTTATTTTAATTTTAGGTATTTATAAAATATATTACGCGTCATATTATATCATATTACCTACATGTTATAAATAACAAAGTCCCCCATCGCGTCTGTCTGTTTGATTGCAAGAAACTCAAAAAACGACTAAACGGATTATGATTTATTAATGTTTTGTATAAATCGGTTGAAATATGACGATAAGTGTCAAAAATGTCTGAATAAAATGTCAAACGGCCAAATTCATATGATTTAAATGGATAATTTAAGAGTTATCGCAAAATTAAAAAGTAACACGCGCCATTATATTGATGGGGGAGGGGGGGGGGGGAGTTGAAGACAGACAACAACAGTATCACGCTGCTAGTGCTACTATAGTGATAATGTATAGCTTAGGTAAATTAAAATAGAACACAAAACTCAAGGCATAACATACTCTTTACCCGTGCAAAGCCGGAAGATTTCGCTAGTAACAATAAATGTGAGATTAAGTTTAGTAACATATTTTCAGATGAGATTGGCTATCAAAGCATAATTTCCCATTGCTTATGCAATGGGAAATTATGCTAATAGAATAAATAATAGTGCAATGAATTCTGTTATTTTTTTATTGAGTGTCAACCATCACGATGAAATGACGGACACAAATTATTAAATAAAATCGTGAGTGCAATGTGCACTCAGATTGACGTAGTATTTCACTTTCGTTTTCAATATGCGCAGCCTCCGTGTTATTGATTTGTAATCTAGGTTTCCTATTGGTGCCCTAGGGACTGTCTAGTGCATCGGGTGCGGCCTGAGGGCGGAGCCAAGGGTACACTATTCTACCACCATCGACTTATGTCTCCCTAGTATTTCGCTCTATAAAAGTGTCTACCCACATACCCCAACTATTGAAAAAACTATTTCTTCAAGTTTTTTTTTATAAGGGGTAGGTAGTATTTAAAAAAAATTTAATGTTAATAAATTCGATATCTATTATTTTTTTTTATTTACATCAGACATGTACAAGTTATATCTATCTTAAATTACTTACACGCTAGAACTATACAAATCATGCCCACGTGAAATTTTCCCAAGAATGCTGGCAGCGTTATTTAAATTAATATAAGAATTAAAATGAGTTACCAGTTACCATTTGATATGTGACTTTCGTATCATTAAATTGAAATGAATCGATATCATTGAAATTATTGCTAAATTAATAAAAACGTATGCCAAAAGTTTTAGGATAGAAAAACAGACAGCTACGTGTGGCCGGGTCTGTTAATCCAAACTAATATTAAATGCTAAAGTTTGTTACTGTTTAACGGCTAACCCATAGGGTTCAGTATTGATGAAAAGATGAAAGCTTACACAACATAAGATTGTAATTGAAAAAAGTTTTTTATTTCATATTCTTTCGGGGCAAAAAATACATATATAAAATAAAAATACATAGGGATTCTTGAACGCTTGAAAGTTAGTGCAAACGAATATATTTATTATCACATGCGGATTGGCAGGCTACACATATCCTAATTCCTTAGAGATATGGATTTACTCACGATTTTTTATTTTAAATGAGTCAATCTTGTATACCTATAAATATTTTTCTGAATTTTGGAAATGGCCCCAACGTTTTACATGAAAATCAGCATGTAGAGGGTTTTGGTTTAATCGATCTAGCTAGGTTTTATTAAAAAAAAATTATTTAATCCCTGGTTTAGGGCATAAACTGCTAAAATAGAAATAGATTGTAAAGCTAAAATTTGTTTTTATATCTCAAGTTGTAATAGCGCATTGATAAACGGGCGGATTAAATATGTGGAAATACCCGGGTTCAAGTCACCGACCCTTTCTTTAATTTTTTTAAACCTTTTAATAAAATTACAAACAATGAGCGAGGCTCGGTCACCCGGGCACTTCAGATTAATCGTCAATTCTGATTTCATTAAAAATTAATTATGGAAGTCGAATTGAATATTAAATAAATGTGATCGAGTATCATAAATAAACTCGATCTAGAAAAAAGCCAATGGTAATTTTCAGACCAATTTTATCTCTGCGGTTATTATGTTTTCCTAGTAAGATAGCCTAAGTAAGGTTATATTGTAACGTGACCCTTATCTGCTATCGAAGAAACATTGTTGTTGTGTTTCGTCGAATAAAGAAATATTTGAATAAAATATAATTCAAATAACTTACTTGCAAATTGCTTAATAATAAAAAAATATTAAATTATTTGGAGTATGTATATACAATAATTAGTTATAGTCTGAATATTGAAAGCTTCTTACTTCGTAACTTCGTGAAAACATTTAATAACGAACCAATATTTCACCAATTTTTATTTTGGGGTTGAATAAGTTAATTGCAAATTAAGTGATTAAATTACATTTTGAATAAATCCTTGAATTTCTCATGAGACTTAATTTTGAAACTTAAAAAAAAGACTCTTCTGGTTTATAAAATCTCCTTCAGCTAACTGAGTACCTGATAACTACACCTACTACGTAATCCATAACCTAAGTTGGTGCGGTTTCCACCCGAAAGTTATCTTTGATAATGATGATGTCATTATTAATAAAAATAGGTTTGTATTTCTTGCCTTTTCATATTTATTTATAGAGTTCGACAAAAACAGTTCATGTTGATTATTTTAATACCAGTAGACCCACAAATTTCACTTACTTTTAGCTGTGGTAAACAGAAACTCAAAGTAGTGTGAAAAAAAATCGAAAATCTATATTTTTAAAGTTGTGAATAGATCTAGATATCAGGTGTTACTAACAAGGTTATAAATTCATTCCGGGGCCCTGGGTTTTCCAAAATTTTGAATAAAATGTCATTGTTTACAGCTCCGTAAGTCGAAAAATCGAGGTCATGAAGTCGAAAAAATGCCTTTCAGTTTTATGCAAACTTACTACAACCTAGTAACATAACCTATATTGGTTCAGATCCCACCGCTTGCTTCATTTATTTAAATGAATATGTTTGCTTTGTCTTTAGACTTCACTTGTTTGTTGACAGATTTTGATATATTAAATTGAGGACCTGTTACTATCCCACTGCTGGGCATAGGTCTTGTCTCTCCGGTTTTGGTGAGAATCCGGGAGGGTCCGAGCTAAGATCCACATCGCTGTTCCAATATGGATTGATAAATTACACATATCCCCTAGAATTTCCTCAGAAGATGTTTTTATCAAAATAGATCAAGTAGACAGAGTTTTAACAGAAAAACTTATTGATTCGAACCTGTGATTCTCTCGAAAGAGTCAGTCGCACGTTTTCACTGCTGGACAACATCACATCAATTTCAATATATACGAGTACTTACTAACTATTAATGAACCAATTACTATTAAAACCAATATCTCATTAAAAAACTGAAACTTGTTTATTATTGGAGATTTTACTTCAAAAGTAATTAAAATAATCCAAATATTTTTTTAATTTAGAGATTCGACTTATTACTTAATTATCGACAAAAGATTCGATTATTTGCAAAAAAATATCGAAAAATAATACGATATTTCAGGTTGCAACCTCCACCGACTTCCTGCGCACTTAGTAATATAACCTGTGATAGTTTAGTTCCCGCCTAAAGCCCATGAATTTATTTGTATAAAAAACATAAACAGGTTGGCTTGTTGTGCCTTTATAAATTAAAAAGCTTTTTACCCGCGACTTTGTTCGCGTGGACTGTGGTCTTGGAATAAACTAGTAGCTTCTGTCATTCTCCAACACTCCAAATATTTTCATTGCTTGATATTAAATGGCGCTTTTCAATGTCATCTTATTTTAGAATCAACAGGATTTCTATAACTACGAGTATATGTTACCCCGGTGTATAAGGAATAATTGCCAAATTTGTTCAGCGGTTTCGCCGTGAAAGAGTAACCATACATCATCCATACTCACAAATTTTCGCACTTATACATATTAGTATGATTATTATGAAAGAGTAACAAACATAACTCCAAACTAACAACTAATAATAAAGAATCAATTATATTCAAAATTAATATTCATATTTAAAAATAAATTTTTACTCGCTTTCCTTTTGCTCCTTTTTGTTTTTTGTTAAAGACTTATACAACGGACTAATGACTTTTTAAAATTTGAATGTATTGTAATTGAAATCAATATGTAGTAGAAGAATGACAATATTTTTTTGACTGTATATTTACCTAAGTTAGAAAAAAATTAAATAAATATTATTAATTATATAATATTACGAAAATTATAAATATTCCTCGTGAACGGTAAATCATAAATTAAAGCCAATATTTTGTTTATATGGCAATAAATAAAATTGACCTAAGATTAAACAGATTAAAAATAATTACAACACATACACACAACAAAAAGACAGAGAAACAGACACAGATTAAACAGAGATTAAAAAAAATACTGTGCGTGACATTTTGTAGTTTAAAAAAGTGATCATTTATTTTTAATTTATACAATAAATAAGATAATATTTATAAATATGACAAACCTCCACCACTGTGGTGGTGTGGTGGAGGTTTGTGCATGTGTTTTTACGAATCCTGCATGTATCAGGTATGAAAACAGATTGTCCACTCTACATTTAGCATTATATGTATTTTCTATTTTACTTCATCGCGGATTATAGCAAAATAATTTTATCATTACTTTTTTATTATGGATCTCTGCAAAGTAACGCCTAATTCTATAAATTAATTAAAAAAAGTTAGTTATTAAAGTTTCTTCTATAGATTTTTACGTTTATGAATTGATCACATCACGGCAATTTTAACAAGTTTTTTCAAAACGCTTTTATTTAACTTGCAATTTATACTCGTATATGTGAAGTTGGTATCTTGCAAGTTAAATTTTACCTACTTTCCACTGTCCTATAGAGCTGAAACTGCTCCATTCCTGATGAAAATTCATGTTGACCTGATGTTGATGCCAGCATTTGCTCCAGACGAGGAAACTTCAACGGTTAACAGATGGAACATGAAATGTTGTTAAAAGCTTTTCTTTTGACATAAACCGGCAGAAGTTATTGTCATTAACCTTTCAATAAGTATTTTAGCATTTCATATTTAGTATTAATTCTTTGTATATTTATTCAAATTTATACAAAGGTCAAATATTCTTTGATAACATTGAATCATGTTTATCGCTATTTTATTATTACATAAGATATATGTTTACATATTTGTAATGACTTCATATTGATAACATTCTTACTTAAGCATAACCATTAGATTATTAAATGTATAAAGTTAATGTAAAATATTTTTAAAAAGAGTTAATAAAATCATTTATTTACTTATTTTTCTTTCTTTTTGTACATATAGTCAGAAAAGAGAAAGAAAAGTAAAAAAGCACATATTTAAAGGCGGACTTATCTCTATCATTAATTTTAATGGCGGATTAAAATACAGTCAGTCAATAATTTAAGATAATGAAGGAAAAAATTGATTAAAAAAAAACTGGACTATAATAGAAACTCTAAAGGTTTTCTATAATACGCGATTAGATAATATTGTGTCGTAGATAATGTAATCGCGGATTGTAGCAAAATAATATTGTCATTACTTTTGTATTATGGAGCACCGCAAAGTGACGGCTATTTATAAATGATTGAATAGAGAACTTTGTTATCTATTGAGTCATATGATTTTAATAATCACGTACAAATTGTATGTATAATATGTAGATTCATACCAAGACTTTAACTAAATTACGCTAGCGCCAAAAATAAGATTTTTACTAAAGAATTAAAATACAAAATACAAAAAATATTTCTTTTCAATAATTCATTACAAGTAATGTTATTTATGTCTATAACGCTTTAATTTACACTTGATTTACGCTTTAGTTTTAAGTTTCATACGAAACTGAAACTGACGTAAAAAAATATGAAATATAATTGGAATAAAAAACTATTTAAATTTTATTTTAATAAATTCGTTATTTAATTAATTTTGATCGATCATGCGTCCTTAACTTTTGACCTAATTTTATATTTCAAGTGCAACCAACAATTCCTTGTATTCATATGCTCCTAGTACCAGAACATTGAAGTCTAGGTTAGTGTGGGTGGCGAATTATTAAGGTGCGTACAGACATCGCGAGGTGTGCATTGCGAACGGTTCGTCTCGTATGCCTCGAGCTGTGTCGACGTGTGTGCTCACAGTGAGCATTCGCGTCATACGATCGTGATCAACGCTGCCTCAGCGCGAGCCGTTCCGAGTAGACGGACGTTTTGTTTGCGTTGCAAGCTCATGGAGCACTGTAGCACATGTATTCCCATAATGTAATAGGTTCATAAAAAATCTTTATATATACCAGCGTCTTTTCTAGCGACGAATGCCATACGTGGTTGTTTGTGTGCTCAGCTTGATCATGTGTCATTTGGGAAGCATGTATAGATGCACCGTCGTATGCCTCAGGTTAAGGCATGCGTGACGAACTATTCGCGACGTACGCCTTGCGAAGTCTGTACGCGACTTTACTGCTTATTGATTTTACGACCTATGGGTTGCTATCTGTGCAAAAAAAGGACAGAAGAACATATGTCATGCACTAAAAAGTCTATATGTGAACTTTGTTTTCTTTAAAAAGGAACACTATATTCTGGCAATGGCCATATCTTTTTGAACGTGCAGTGTAATACATATAACCATTCGTATTTGAGTTGATAAATTCTAGCTCCCCTCTCCCCTCGAGTGAGGGGTATCGCATCTTATTTTTTATCTCGCTCCAACTACCTATATTGGATTAATATGTAAACATAGGAATGAGTTTTCTATCATAAGTGTAAAGCGGATAACATTAAGGTTTCACAAGCGGGAGACAGCGAATTTTTGAACTAATATTTAAGTAATCTATATTACTTTTATAAATCTGAAAGTCTGTTTATCTGTCTGTCACCCTAATTTTCTAGAGCAATATTGTATATTTTTTTGCAAATCAAGCTTATTATAAGCCTATTATTACATAGGAACAAGAAATAAATCACAGTTAATTCGAACAAAGTTGCTAAAGCAGCTAGTATATTTAAACCCTAAGTAACTTGTGTATTTGTAGTTCTATCTCTTACGCTTTCATGGATAATCTTATTCATTGGAATTATCGTAGTAATAGAACACAACCATTTATAAATTAGCAATAATTAAGCAAGTAGAAACATGAATTTAAAGAAGCAGGCATTGCTTTGTGGAATTCCATAGTATATTATGGGATATTAATGCTACTTGACTTTTTTTTAAATAGAGATGCAAAATAATGAAGTTTGGCCGCAATTTTTGTTGTTTCTCGCGCACTTAGTTGTAGCTTAAAAATGAAATTTTCATACCCTTTCGTTTATGAATTCTTGGTTGGCACAAATATGTATTATAGGTATCAATAAATACAATTTGTTACTGACGTCAGCCACTTTGTATTGATTTTAAAGCGGGACGGATGATGAACTTTAGTTAAAACAGTGATTGAAAGCTCTTCAAGTTTATGGTGCTTTAGTGTTTCTCATTTAAAGTTTGAATAGAGGGGAAACTCTTGAATAAAGTTTTTGTTGGAAGAAGAAGATCAGTTTCCATTATTTTATAAAGTAAAATTATGCTCAACTATTTCACCGTAATTGAACGTCACTTTAATTGAGCGTGATTGCAAATATGTCGTCATGCATCTATTAAAATAATAGTAATTCTACTGTTGGGAATTGGTATCTTCTCTACTTTGGAGAAAATTATTGTAGCTTAGACCCTAAACGCTGCTCTAAGTTGTGCATGTTTGCTCAGGATGCTCTTTGTCACCGAAAAGCGCACGTGATTTGGGATCTGATTATGGCCATCCGGTTAGAGTCACTAGATCTTACCATTCGGCAATCATAAAATTTGGTACAAATAATGCTTATAAACCGGGGTAACAAATAGGCTATAAAAATCCTGTTAATGCAACATGAATAGGTTGAAATTGAGAAACGCCATCTATTATCAGTATACGAAATGAAATCAAAATCATGTCATTACCAATATATCAAGGATTTTTTATTCACGACGTGTAAATGTCAGTCATTAATAGAGGTTTTATAATTATTTTCGGTGTAAAGGATTGTCTTTGCTAATTAACAGTAATGTCGTCATACAAATGCTATGAAGGAAACGGAATTTAATTTTGACGTTTTGAGTAGCAAAATCAGTGCAATAGTAATTGCAATGTAATCCACGGAGCGATCTGATGATTTGTGATGGAGGTATTGGCAGGTATGGAGATTGAAAGAATCTACTATTTATTCCATGACTCCGGTCCACGTGAACGCAGTCGCGGCTAAAAGCTAGTACTCGCTAAACCTGAACCGCACCCTAAGAAGTCTGAAATTTGTTGTTCTCGAAACTTCGGAATAAAATTTGTTTCGGAATAAGAACTAGTGACACAAATACAATTTTGTGCTGAAATTTGAATTCACTTCATAGATTTCGTGTCAATAATATGCGCATACATTTTAGCTCTGTCAGTTTACTAGTTTATAGAAGATGAAGTTACTATGCTGAATGTAATGTTCCAAAGGAATAATAAAAATGACTTACGATTAAACATGTATTTAATATGTTCAGATTTTCTCTTAATGTTAATTTTCTCTGAAAAGCATGTTATATGAAATAAAGGGATTTTTTAAATATTGAATGTATGTTTTTTTAATCTTTTGTTTAAATTATACCAAGTATTGTTGCATTGGAACTGATCATTATTGCGCAGACAGACTTTCACATTTATAATATTAGTATGGATAAAAGATAAGTGTACGAGTATTGTTAAGCATACAAATACACATATACTAGTGTGAGTGACTTTGATAATGAACTTGACCGATCTGTATTGGATATGGCACGAACATCTACTTATAATTCATGTTTCTCTGGTATCTTCGCACCAAAAATGTAGGTGCTAGTGCACTTAGATACCTGCAGTAATAAAAATAAAAATGCAATCTCGACATTTTGCATATGTCACGAACAACTCTTCCCAATTTATGTTTCACTGGTATTATAAAGGGTTTAGGGCTGCGAACTTCGGTGTTTGGGTTATGCAACTTTGTATGTAAATTTTTTATCAATCAACTATAAATATCCGATGTGGCTCGATCCCTAGGTATTTTCACCTTTCTAGACCGCCTGTTTCCCAAATGAGCTACCATGACTTTACTTTGACAGAACAAGTTCTCTTTTGTATTCAACGCAAATTTAAGAATTTTTGCAGTGCCCGAAAACAGGGATAAAACGACATTTTTTAAAAATGAAACCTAGCTAGATCAAATTTTTGCCCTCAAACCTCCTACACCACCTATATAATACCACCGTCATTTCTTACTGAGTTGTCTTAAAAGGCGACTAAGGTAAGTCGACCCACCGTGTGGTATCCGGCTGAGTAAAATAGACCACTCTCATTTCTTACCGAAGTGTCGTAAAATAGGTAAGTTGATTCGGGCAGGCGGCCGGTCGTAAAATACGAAGCCAAATCATGTGACAACATGTTGTCCCACTTAGTGGGATAAGGGCAGGGAGATGATGAAATCTTGCATCACTTTTTAACATATTTCATTCAAGGAGGCGTGTAATATTTGGTATTTAAATCACAGACAAATAAGGAGGAATCTTTTAAATGGTATATAAAAATTTCAATCAGGCATAATAATCACTTTTTATAATTTTTTTTTTTTTATTAATATAATACATAATTATATATAATATTATTATTTTAATCTGCAGTCATTTTGAGCGGAACAACTGGGCGATCACAAGTTGTTAAGTTATGTCCTTGACCTAGTACCTGCTTTGTACAGTACCTAACTAGGTAATGTACAAAGCAGGAACAACTTACAATTTATATTTCTCGGGTATCTTTGTACCGAAGGTTTAGGTGCAAGTGTACTTATACAAAGTTCAACTTCAGTGCATCGAATGTTTGGGTTATACAACTTTGTATGTAATTTATCAGCTAACTATACTGATTATTATTATTATATATACAATCATGCAGGTACGGTGGCCGTATATAAAAAATTATTAAAGTAAAGTTGTCTGATTGTTAAGAGTAAATTATTGTGACTATACCTTTTACTATCTAATTAAAATAATAAACCTTGTATCTCTTGTTAAATGTATTAGGGGGACCGGAAAGTAATGTAGTTTTCTTACATTAAATTCAAAATAATATATTTTGATAGGTCTTTATTTCTAATCAATAATATTATCATCCTCGTTATCAGCAAACTTTTGCCATCTAGTGTGCAAATTTTGTAATCCGAGAATGATAAAAATTAATTGATTTTTGAGAAAAATATCTTGAGGTGGCATTTTGGACATCATCCAAATTTTAATTTTATTTTCAACTAAGAAAATGATTCAGGGATCGGAATAAATGGAAATCCATAGGTGCGATATGGGGCGAGTATTCTGGGTGAGGCAGTACCTCCCACCCTAATTCATTATTTTTTTTGGGGTAGTCGCCGTACACAGTTTGGTATTGCACTGTCCTGTTGCAGGATGACTCCCTTTCTGTTGACAATCGCTCGATACGTTGCCATTAAAGATTGGTTCACGCGATCTTATTGTTCACAATACAGGTCTATATTAAAAGTTTTTCCTGATTTTAGCACTTCAGAGTGGACAATTACGCGAATATTCCACCAAACACATAGGGGCGCTTTTTTGGGAAGTAAACCCGGCTTTGAAGAATTTCTTGGTGATTCATTTAAAAAAACCACTGCCTTTTCCGTTTTGGATTATCATATAGGACCCGTTTTTCGTCTCTAGTGATCAAACGATCAAAAAATCGGTTCTCTTTGGTGCCGTTGAAGCAATGCGTTGCATGAAATGGATCCATTGACTTTCTTTCCTTCAGACAGATTATGAGGGACCTAAACACATGCACTGCTTATTTTCCCATTCTGCTGTAAATGTTTCTGAGTAGTTGACCAAGGTTGGTTAAGTGTGTTTGATAGTTCCTCGATTGTTAGACATGGATTTGCTTCCACTTCTGCCCTTAGCATGTCGTCAAATAATGATGATGGTCTACCTGATTGATAGGAGTCAGAAACATCGAAATTACCAGATCTGAACTTGGTATACCATCTTTGAAATTTGCGAACGTCTAATGCACTTGAATAAATATCGCAAATGTTTTTGGTAGCAACTGTTGCGTTACTACCCTTGCGAAACTCAAAAAGCATACAATGCCGGATATTTCTTTTGGTATTTGGTTGGCCATTTTTCCTCAAATTACAAATAAAAAACATTTAATTTTGAATTATTCAGAAGTAAACAAGTCACAATAACCTTAAAATAACTTAGACATCTCTTTGCAATACACAGTAAGTTGAGAAATGACGACCAAATATCGAGATTCACAAAAACGACATTACTTTCCGGTCCACCTATTATTTAGTGCAAGGAAACGTCTAAAGTTTGGTATTAAATTTCATAGACAAATATGATTCCCGGAAAGGCTAAATAAAAATTTAAAACTTTTCAATGATATATACTTTGTTATAAAAGCCGTGTGGTATTCGGCTGTGTGGAATAGACCATCCTCCTGTCTTACCAAGGTGTCGTAACAGGTAAGTAGACACGCCGTGTGATATCCGTCTGAACAGAATAGACCACCCTCTTTCTTACCGAAGTGTCGCAAAAGCTGACTAAGGTAAGTTGATGTCAGGCAGGCTGTCGGTCGTAAAATACCTTTTTTATGTCAGGAAAACCCATTATGGGTCACACCGCCCGACGAGGACGAGCGGCGGTTATGTCGGACTTGCACCGACTAAAAAACTGACAGTGCTCCGCCACCCTGCGGTGGCGGGGACAGTGTAGCGTTTGCCACATTGCCCCCATCCACGCCAGCAGCAACTCTGAATCCAGGAGTGCGCCAAATCTGGGTCGGCGCCCCTCTAATCGATGCATCAGCAGCATCAGATGCATCAACCGCCTCGGGTACCTTTTCAGATGGGCGTCCGATAAACCCCGTTCGGAACGCTTAGAGATTAGGACGGTATATAACGGGCTTCGTCGACTCGTTGGCACACCGCACGCCCGCGGTGGCTCGGATCCAAGGACTAGACTTCCCGAATCCGCCCCGCCGCCTCCTTCCGTGAGAGTACGTACCTCGCAGAAGGAGGCCATTGCTGACTGCGATCTTTCCCTGTCCACCATCTCGAACCACGGTGGGCAAGGAGAGATCGTTCCCCACCTATGCCACGAGCTCTTCCCGCTGATCCCCCCAAGCTGGGCAGTCCGCGAGTGTATGCAGCGCCGTATTAAATTTGGTGCCGCACTCACCGTACCCTTCGCGCCGGGCTACCTTCCACAGATACCTCTCGAAACAACCGTGTTCGGAAAGCAGTCTGTGTCAGACGGAAGGTGAGCCCCATGCCTCCTGGCGACCAGTCATAAAATATCTAGCCAATTCAGGTGACAACATGTTTATAACATAAAGTGTTGTATATCCCACTTAGAGTGGGATATGGGCAGGAGATAGAATGAATAAAACTTTGTCATTAAGAACAATTCTAGTCATCCTAAAAATCTACACTATTTTTTTTAAAATCCAAAATAAATTTGAGTGAAACCGCTGGGCAATCACTAGTTATTAAGCTTCGATATCTTGTTTGCCCAATTAGGTATTTCGTATACGAACAACTCCTTAAATCTTATGTTGCTCTGGTATGTTTGTACTTTTCAAAGTTCATTATCAACCAATTTGGCCCTTCGGTGAATCAAATGTCAAATGTGTATAAACAACTTTGTATGTTAATTGCAGCTTATTTTTTCTTGTTTTAGGTACGTGGCCGATACATAAAAAATTGTAATAAAAATTTCACTCAACATGTTCACAGTCCTACGATCCACATTGGAGTCGTAGGTTACCTATAGCATACAAGAGACGACCCCTATTGGGGTTGCACCGAGTAGTGCAATAAGACTCATATTTTATAAATAAAATAAATATATGGGACACATAAATAAACAGGGTTGTGTTAAACAGTTTTTTTTAAACATTTTCATCACCATTCATCATCATTCTCCTGCCCTTATCCCAATCTACGTGGGGTTTGCTTAACATGTTAAAATACATTGTTACGTGATTTAGCTAGTTATTACGACCAGCCGCCTGCCTGACGTTAACTTACCTTAGTCGACATCTTTTACGACACCTCGGCACGACATGAGGGTAGTCTATTCGACTCTGGCGGGATAGCACACGGCGTTTTTATTGTAAATATTTTCAATTTCATAATTATTTAAACTTCACAATATTTTATGACTATATTTTTGTACAAATTTTTTAAAGAGATATGTTATATAGTTCTATATGCTTTTACATTTTACTTTTGTAGCAGAAACATATTTATTTTGTTTTTTCCATCGGAAATAAACTTTTTAAGCAACTGTTGCATCTCTTCCTCGGTGCACGTTTGCAAAGTAATTTTGGACGTTTTCCAGACAATGTTTATTATTTGAGGAAAAAAGGGTCTTCAATATCTTAATTGAGAGTAACTTAGATATTATAAAGCAGCTAGTATTGCATTTTATAATTAGGATGGAATACGTTATAATTATTTATAACGTATTCCATCCTAGAGTTTTACAGAGTTCCATTTACAGAGTTTACTATTGAGATAGATAAAAGAGCAATTGCTATAATATTTTTTCGTACCAAATAATTGATTTTCAAGAGGACTATTATAACTACTGAGACAATACAATCTTTTCTTTAGTTTTTATTTTAATTCTGAGGACGTAAGCCACGTTCTTTGTTTTTCTTTAATTTGATTTTATTTTACGTAAGTTTGTAGCTAAATAATTCTATTATTATTAATTTTACTTTTATTATAATTTTATTATGGATCCTCGCAAAGTAACGCCTATTGTATAAATTATTTAATATACATAACTTTATGGGACTTAGAGTACGAGTACGAGTATGTAATAATAATTTGTATGGGGACTGCGAGCGTATTAATATTTATAAAATAATACTTGCATGTTATGGAAGAGCGAGATTTTGTTTTTCTATTTTTATAACGCATGGCTTGATCTATAAACGAAAAAAAATGGCACAAAGTGGTTCACGCGTTTTTCAAGATGAGTGTGGCTTGATATATTGTATTAAGGAAAAAAAGATGGCGATGGAAAAGAGCGCTTCACGCTTTTTTCACAATAATACTAAAAATTTTCGTTCATTAGTTTAATTCTACTTATACAGTGAATTATTTTTTACCTTTTAGTTCGATGGGCTATAAAATTGTATTTATTCGATTTAAAAAAGATATACGTAAATATGTCACTATGGCCTTACTACATGTAAATAGAAAACCTTGTAATTTTTTTATACACATTGCAGGCAATGAGGCGTGTGAGATTTGGTATAATTAAGGTACACAGTCTGCGCAAAAATACAAATTTAAATCTTGTAAATCCATACCAATATTATAAATGTGAAAGTTTGTCTGTTCGTTTGACTGACTGTTTGTGTCTCTGCCTGTCTATCCAGAGCCAGAACCTTTTTGAGGACGGGGTTCAAAAGTTTTAATGCACATTCAATGGCTACACGTACATTTTTATAACGAGATATTATTAATATACGCTTTTACTGTTATTATATATTTTATATTAATAAAAATATATTAATCGCAGCCACGCTGATTATGCCTCGATCCCAAAACATTAACGGATCGGAAACTGAAAAATTAAAAAAATACTAAATGGATATTTAGACCTTGTGAATAGAAGAAACTGATCCAATTTGACATAAGGAAAGTATTCCAAGTTATTCTAAAAAATATTTATTCATTTTGAGTGAAGCCAGTGGGAGATCGCTAGTTTACTGAACGCTGAACTTGATCTCCTTGACCTTTTTACGTATTGCATATGGAACGAGAAATCCCTTACAATTCTTGATGCCTTGGTAACTTTGCACCAAGAGTTTAGGTGCAAGTGTACTATTACAACAAACAATGTTTATCAAGTATTATTTATGGTATTTACTATATATGTATGATATACATATCTTCCTGTCCTTATCCCACTCTAAGTGGGGTCGGCACAACATGTTTTTCTGTTCCATTCTGTTCTATCATTCGTCAACTCTGGCTCTACTCCTTTTATATGGATGTCATACTTCACACAATCCAACCATCTCTTTTTAGGCCTCCCTCTAGTCACACATCCATCCACATTCAAATTTAACACTCGTGATGATTTTCATCCCTCCTCATCTCAATCTTGCACTTCTCGTCTTTTCTATATATATATATATATGTATATATATATATATATATATATATATATATATATATATATATATACACACACACACATATATATATATATAAATAATTTGTTCAACTTGGGTTTGTACGTCAAGATTTATTTTTGCACTAATAGCGGCAAATATAAGAAAATCAATCAGTTTTATCAATTAATAATATAAGATAGTTTTCGGGCCAGATTTTTTATGTAACTTAAAAAATTCATACAATGGCGTGTTTATATATACCTTATATCAAATTAAACAAAATATTCTGTGAAATAAGTGTAAAAAAAAGGTGTAAAATAAATAAGTGTAAAAAATAAATATACTATAAATACCTTATCTTCACAGTATATTCTATACACAGTATATGTTTAATATTTAAATGAGTTAATCTTGTGTATACATGTATATTTTTTGAATTTCATGAAACAGTATGTTGAGGGTTTTGGGGGCGAAAAATGGATCTAGCTGGTTGTCATTAAAAAAAAATTCGTTGTATCCCTGTTTTCGGGCTCTAAAAATACTGCTAAAATAGAAATAGAAAGAGAAACTTAAATTTTCTGCCATTTGAAAAGTTGTGATAGCTCAATGGGGATTGGACGGACTAAATAAGTTAAAATACCCGAGATCGAGTTCCACATTTCCTTTGTCCCCTTTCTTTCTATTTTTTTTAATTGCATTTTTAACTTAAAAATACCTACCTACCTTTAACTTAAATTACCAAGCAAGGCTTGGTTACCTAGTCGTAGGTACTACTTTTTGTGCATAAAAATATACAGGGATAAAAAAAATAATCAGATATATAATAATAGACAAAGTAGAAACTGACTTAAACTTGCGATTCTCGCTTTGCTCCTTACAAAAGTACGTAAATCATTTGTGTGTTTTGGGTATACGATTTAATATAATGAAATTCGGCAATTTAAAATAAATATTAAAAGGAGGCTAATGCAGAAAGCCTATATTATTGACGATTCTCTTCAACCTTGCACAAGATGACTATGATGAAATGTAATTATTTATAAAAAATATATTTTGAAGAGAAAAGCCGCCAATTTTCTTGCTGATTCTTTTTGGTAGGAGCGGCAGCAGCAGTAGAGTTGACAACACAAAATTACTGGTTTGCTTCAATAAAGAATATTTTGACTTTAAGTTTCAAAATTTGGGTTGTACTTCCATATTATCAAACACGAACATACACATTTATTTCACAGCAACTCCAACAAGCAAACAAAGACATAAAATATTAACGGGTCTGAAAAAGAAGAGGAATTTCCATAATAGATTAAGCAAATACAAATCAAAATCTTGTATGAAAGAAAGTAACAAAATCGTATTAAGGAATGTTTTCATGTTATTCTAAAATATGTTGATAATAGTTTAAATCTAAGTTTATTTTATTGATAGGTAGGCGCTCACTAGTTTATAAATTTGATCTCTTAACCTTATTACGTATTGCATATGGCACAAAAACTGTTTGCAATGTATGTTGCTCTAGTATATTTATACTGATAGTTTCAGTGCACGTGTACTTTTACAACAAATGTTTGTTACTTTACTTACTAACTTATTACTTTTTGCTTACTTAGTTTTGTACAACTTATTTGTTTCCCCTTATAAATACAAAATAAATTGTGGTGGATGGACATACGGCAACTTCGAAACCGCAAAAAAATGTGTGTTCTTTAAAGTTAACATATATATATCAGTGTCTATTGAAAATTTTGGTACCTAGGTGACCGAGCATTGCTCGGTAATTTTTTTTATAAGATATAAAAAAAATGAAACTTGAAAAAAAATAATTGGGCAGATGGGGCTCGATCTTAGGTATTTCACTTCTCTAGACCGATAGTTCCCCAAATGAGCAACCATGAATTTACTATTGACAGCCAAAATAGTCTTTTATATTCAATGTAAATTTTAAGTATTTTCCAGTGCCCGAAAACAGGGATATGAATATGGGATATTTATATCCTCGATGTTGGTCCGGAATTTGTTTCAATTTTGTCAAACGATTAGGAATATTTTAGGAAAGCTTTATATTTAATAGACACAGACAGTTTTTTGCGGGTGGAATTGTATGGGTTAACACATAGAATTAAAAAAGATCCTATTTTACCTTCTGGAAATAGTAAAAATCAATCTGATACCAAAGTCTTGGGTACCATTAGTAGATCTAGATTAAATTTAATTATTTATTCGTTAATTATATATTCGTTTGGCTATATACTCAACTGGTGCTTTAAGGTGAAGGTAAGCATCGTGATGATATCTTCAAATTCCTAGAGATTTCCTGGGATATGTAATCTGCCATTTCAATGTCTATTAGTGTTATGGGGCTAAGCTTTAATTCGCAGAAGTATTACATCGCCGCCCAAGATTTACTGTTTTCTACCATAGATTTTACTACAGATGGTAGGGAGAGATCGGGTCCTACGTGCTCTAGCAGTCGCGTCCGATGTTCCATCCATGCAGGACATTCAGCAAGAGTGTGCTGAGCAGTGTCATTAAAAGCACCGCACTCATGACACACACTGGAAAGCTCTCGCTGGGCTACCCGACACAGGAAACTTCCAAAGCAGCCGTGCCCTGAAAGGATCTGCGTCAATTAATACTACAAACTACGTTTAACATAGTGCCTAAAAAATTGGAAGGAAACGTTTGAAAGAAACATGTAAAATCGTCAAAGAACTAAAAGGAAGCGTGTGAGATTCTAAAAAACTAATGACGAGTATATCGGCTTCAAACTGGCCTGGAAAAAATAGTTTTACATTTTCGGGAAGAGTGGATTTTTTGGTCCTCTTATACATTGTTTGAGAAAAAAAACGTCTTTGAAATTATGATGAGCACTGTAGGATTTTTCCAGCAGAATTCCGTATCTTTAAATTGACATACCTATTTTTAATAATTGTAGTTTTACCTAATTGAACTAAAAATTAATTATGTTTTGCGCTATATACCTATACATATTACTGTAAACAACATCGAAATTGGATAAGAGGCTTTTAAAATAAAAAGGCACAGAAAAACATATGATAATTTTGTAAAACTCTTGTTATTATAACCTCAGAAGTGTTCTTTGTGATGTAAACAATAAGTTTTTGAAACATTGAAGTTGGCATCTATATGATTTTATTATTATTTATTGTTTTACTCTTCTCAATTACCTAGACGCGAACTACTGACCTATTTGTATATTTTTTGCACAAACAACTTATACTTTATGATCCCCGAAGTGCGCCGAAAGTTTAGGTAACGTTACTTTGTAAGGAAAAATCAATGGAAATTTATTTTGGCCCCATAAATCCGCGCGACACGTTATAAATTTAAAAGTAACCTAGACCTGGCCTCCCCTATTCGTCCAATCAAATCAGCATTACAAATTTCAAAGAGTTGGATCACTGCATAAAATATCCGTCGAATATTTTTTCTTCGTAGTTGCCAATGTTATGATTGTTATAATCCTTACTAACGTTATATATGCGAAAGTATTTCTGTCTGTCTGTTACGTGTTCACACCGAATCCGCTGAACCAATGACGATGAAATAAAATTTGGCACAATTATTCCGTATAGAACGGGGTAAAATATAGGCTATAGAAGTCCTGTGATGATTTGATGATGAATTTATGATTTGCGCATAATTTGCGCTGTATATAAAGCGTTAAGCAACTGCTGACGTCTTTACCTGCACTACACTCCTTATTTATACAAATTATGCACATTCAAATAAAGCATTTCTTGGGGTGTTTATTTCACCACATAAATGACAATTCTCAATCTGAGCTTTCCGTATAGCAAATATGTTAAAACGGTTGAGTTCGCCAGCGATCTATCTCACCGTGCTTTATTTTATGCATTTCTTTTAAGTCCGCGATCAGATCTTGTCCACGTCCCTTTTCACCGCTCTGACCATTCGTTTGCTCACTTGTAAAAGTTCCTCCTCCTCTCTGATAGCTACAGCCCGTTGAAAGACACCTTCTTGGCCTGTTCCCTGACTAGCTTGGCGAAACTAGTCCTTGGAACTTGGAAACAGCATATAGTACAGCTATCACTAGTACTGCGTCAGAAGAGATCCCTGTTGGCAGTCGTCTTTGAAGCGTCTCTAGTTTATTTTGATAGTTTTTCCTTCATTGCTGATAATAATGGAGTTTGCTACCAAAGCCAGTACTCCCTTTTTTTCTCGCTCTGGGGTCTCTCAACCTCCTGAACCTAAAACTTTGTGGATTCTAACTTTCCCTGCCGAAAAAAATGTTAGCCTCTGTTTTTTTAGGGGCCACGCAAGTTGATTTGGTTGCATCCATTCGCTTATCCGTTTAAGGGCTCTGCTTGCCCAATTCATAAGTACAGCTTCATTTCTGGCCAACACCACGACTACCAGATCAACAGCAAAGCCTATGAGTTGGACGCTTGCTTCGCTTTTTAGTTGATTGCGTCTTATAATATAATCCACAGGTTACCAGCAATACCCATCTGGAACGCGTCGGTTCTGGGCACTCTCCAAAGCGGCGCTTGGTAACTTTCACCAACCTTCTCTTCCACCATTGCGCACAGAGAACAATGCTCTGGCTCATACAGCAAAGGAGAAAGCCGATCTTTTGGGGAATTTATTTGCCTCGAACTCGACTATGGATGACCAAGGACTTCTGCCACCTGTTATCCTACGGTGTCAAAGCTCAATGCCAGACATTAAGTTCAGCCAAAAAGCTGTTCGGCGAGTTCTGTTGTCTTTGGATATCCATAAGTCGAGTGGGCCAGACGGTATCTCTCCGATTGTGCTCCGAATGTGTGCTCCTGAGCTAACTCCTGTGCTGACGCGTCTATTTCGGCTCTCCTACTCAAAAGGCATAGTCCCGGATACATGGAAGTCAGCCCTGATCCATCCGATCCCTAAAAAAGGCAATGCTTCAGATCCGGCTAACTACAGGCCTATTGCCATTACCTCCCTCATCTCCAAAGTTATGGAGATGATTATCAATCGACAACTTTTGTCATACCTTGAGGATCATGAGTTGATCAACGACCGTCAATACGGTTTTCGACACGGTCGATCGGCTGGTGATCTTCTGGTCTTCCTGACTCACCGTTGGGCAGCGGCAATTGATAGCAAGGGAGAAGGTCTTGCAGTTAGTCTGGATATGGCGAAAGCTTTCGATCGTGTGTGGCATAGGGCGCTTCTTTCGAAGCTATCTTCTTATGGGCTTCCAGAGAGTCTGCGCTTTTGGATCTCCAGCTTTCTCACAGGCCGTAGCATACATGTCGTTGTCGACGGATTCTGCTCGAATCCTAAGTCTGTGAATGCTGGCGTTCCCCAAGGTTGCGTGATATCCCCTACACTGTTTCTTCTGCATATCAATGACATGTTAGATGATCCTAACATTCACTGTTATGCAGATGACAGTACGGTGGATGCCACATACACCGGTAGTGCAGGACTCTCTTCGGAAAAAGTTGATGAGTGCCGGAAAAATCTTGTGTCTTCTGTTGAAGCCACCTTACAGAGGATCTCTGAATGGGGTAAATTAAATTTGGTTCAATTCAACCCCCAGAAGACACAAGTTTGCGCGTTAACTGCAAAAACAGCTCCATTTGTCGCGTCACCCTCTTTTGAGAATACCGTCTTAAGTGATTCGAGTAGTATCGAAATACTGGGTCTCGACATCTCCAATAGCTGCAAGTATCGCGACCACCTGGAAAGGAAGGCTAAGTTGGCCTCCAAAAAATTGGGTGTTATCAATAGAGCCAGACAGTACTTCAAGCCGGTCCATAGACTAGCGCTGTATAAAGCACAAGTCCGGCCACACATGGAGTACTGTTCTCATCTCTGGGCTGGTGCACCCCAGTACCAACTTAAGCCATTCGATCGCATACAGCACAGAGCAGCTCGTATTATTGGGGATAAGGCGGTTAGCAAACAACTGGACTGTTTGGCGATGCGTAGAAACGTCTCATCACTATGCGTTTTCTACCGCATCTTCCACGGAGAGTGTTCCACCGAACTGCATGACCTGATTCCTGCCACTAAATTCCATAACCGCACTGTACGTCACAGGTTAAAATACCATCCTCACCATCTGGATGCTTGGAGATCCACCACAGTGCGTTTTTCAAATAATTTTATTCCGCGCACCACCATTTTATGGAACGATCTCCCTTTGGCAGTGTTTCCAGATCGGTACGACATAAGTACCTTCAAAAAACGTGTTTTCCACTTTTTTAAAGGACGGCAACGCACTCGCTCTGCGAGAGGTCGTGGGCGGCGGTGATTACTTTAAGATAAACCGCATGCTCGTTTGCCATCCTATACCATAAAAAAAAAAAGCAGCATCTTTCGGTATAACTGTTAATGTGAGACTTTATTGGGTGTCCTGATTAAAAAAAAAACTTGACTATATATAATTTTGTTTAAAATTTCAAGCTTTCGTTCAGTAACTTTTTAGTATAACCATAACATTTTGCAAAAATAATTCTACGCTGCGTCTGCCTGTGTGTTCACGATAAACTGAACAAAATTCAAAAAATTTCCTATTGCCACCAAACTTTTATTATTCACTGGGTCAGTCTAAAGATTGTCTGAAATTTCATTAAAATCGGTCCATCCGTTTCGGAGTGTATTTATAATATTATTATTTAAAAAAAAAAGAAAGCGCTGATGACATGTGGGATTCGAACCCGGGATTAGATCATTTTCGGCCCGCTCGTTACCCATCGGCTGTCGCAACATTACATTTGACAATTAAAAAATCCTTTGCTTTCAATTCTACATTTTAGAATTTTTGAAATGCCCAAAACAGGGATAAAACGATTTTTTTTAAATAGAACCAATGCAGAATTTCAGGTAAATTGTTGGACCCGTTTTCGAGATTCTGAGAATATATTTATATACATACATTCAAGATTAACTCATTGAAATATTAAAGATATTAGTATGGATAAGTAGTTATTTTGACGATCGGCTAAATAAAGTAGGCAACTCATTTTTAATACGATCCCTTGTGTTTATCTAGATAAATGCTTATGATGCATTTATACTAGTATAAATGCATTATAAGTATTTGTCTCCATCATAAGTCTAGGTTGTCTAGGGGACATGCAAATTTAGAATGCACGTAAGTAAAGTTGTTTAGTCTGTATTTTGTATTTGAATTTCAAAAGGATTTATGTTATTTATTTAAAATTTAAATCAAATTGATTCTCAAGGTTATAGTTGTAACTGGGCTTCGTAAAGATCGAATCGTTACTTTGTATTATGTAGTTTATTTTTCTTAAATCTTATCAACTTAAAGAGAGAGATATATATATATATATACATATATATATATATCTCTCTCTTTAAGTTTGTGGGTTTGGGTATAAGATTCTATAATAAAATTCCACAATCAATTTTACCTTTGCCATTACAACAGTTAAAAAACACTATTAAGGAGAGGTTGATACGGAAAGCCTACTATACTATTGAGGATTATTTAGACGATAAGAATGTGTAGAAGGATATAGATATTGTTCGACCCTGTACAAGATAGAAACGATTAAATGTAACTAGTATTAAGAATTATATTTTTAAAAGAGCAACCGCCGTGTTTCTTGCTGGCTCTTCTGAGTAGGAACAGCTTTTCGAACCAGCAGTAGAGTTGACGATTCAAAAGCACTTGTTTACAAGTTTATTTGAATAAAAAAATTTGAATTTAAATTTGTAGGTCAGGGAAGCAGTCTCATGGCGAGACTTTAGCGACCATTAAATGCTTAATATCGAGGTCTTGTGCCAAGCTTATGAGTGGTCAATGTGGTGTGGTGATGGTATTTTGCTAAGCCAAAAAAATGCCGCCATAGCCACAAAATTTAAAAGACTTTTGTTTATAGTTTTACCGAATTTGAACGTATTTCATGTGAGTCAATCAAGTTTTTTTGAATAAAGAATAATTTGAATTTGAATTTATAATTCGTTTTATTGGGCAAAACTGGTACTATTAAGAGTTTCATATTCGAATGGGTCGAAAGCAGAAAGAGTAAGAGTTATTCCGAAGTGGAATATTTAGTTTAGTTACATCAAGTCATCATCATTCTCCTGCCCTTATCCCACTCTAAATGGGGTCGGCACAACATGATACAAGCATGTCAGATGATTTGGCTACGTATTTTAAGACCGACCGCCTGCCTGACGTCAACTTCCCTTAGTCGCCTTTTACAACACCTCGGTAAGAAATGAGGGTGGTCTATTGTACTCAGCCGGATACCACACGGCGTAGCAATATCCCTTACACTATTTATTTTAAATGAATATAACTAAAATGAAAAACTAATGCGCGCGGAAAATTAAAACAAAGCGCAATTTTCCCAAGGCATGCTCTACGCTGTACCCTTGTGCTGTGGCGGTAATAAAAATAGTAGAAAATAGAAGTTAGAAGTTTATATTTTGTTTTATAAAATTTAAAAAAGTGTAAGCACCCTAAAAGTATTATTGTACCTTAGTACAATAATACTTTTAGGTACAGTTTCAGCCATATGTAAATCTTTCAAGAGAGCCTTGAAACCGTTTCTTCAATTTCACATTAACTCTTTGACGATACGAATTATATTACGAACCAGGGCCGTTTTGTTCATCTTTTAAACTGTAAACAATTTTCAATCTGTGGAGCGAAAAAACATTGTTACTTATTCATATACACTCCTGCCATATCCCACTCTAAGTGGGGTCGGCACAACATGTTATATTATGTTAATCATGTTGTTACATTATTTGGCTACGTATTTTAGGGCCGGCCGCCTGCCTCCACACATACTTGCCTTTTACGACACCTCGGTAAGAAGTGAGGGTGGTCTATTCTACTCAGCCTGATACTCCACGGCGGGCGAATTGCCTTACTCGCCTTTTACGACACCTCGGTAAGAAATGACGGCGATACTTTCTACACAGCCAGATACCACACGGTGGGTCGACGTGCATTAGTCGCCTGTTAAGACACTTCGTTAAGAAATGAGGGTGGTCTATTCTACTCAGCCAGACACCACACGTCTTACATTGTTACTTATTATAAATACAAAAGTCTGTCCGTCTTCTGTGTATCTGTTACGGTTTCACAGGTAATCCGTTAGACCAATTTTGATAAAATTTAGCACAATGAACTTATAGGAAATAGATGCTTATTTTCGTTCGGCAATAAAGTTAAAAACAAAAATTGCATTACTGAGGGTACTTAAATACTCAAGTTTTGCGAACGAAGTTGTGGGAACCACTAGTAATTTATTGAGTTTTTTTTATCTTTTGTTTTTCTTATATAGATCATATTATCAAACCAATAACTTTTTTTAACGAAGCTTGGCAACACTGAATAATTTTTCGAAAAATGAATGTATAATATAGGAAAATACCGTCAGACAATGCGCACAAATCTAGATCTAAATTTAAATTTATGATGAGCAAAAAAATTGTGACCAGGATTCAATTCGATTTTATTTTTAAAACGAGACAAGCGTTTTGCGCAAGTATATACAAAAAATGTGCATTTTTATCAAGGTTGAGGCGTCATTTGTTGTTTTTTTTCGTTACAAAGTCCCCTAAGTTATATATGAATACAAATATGTTGATATCATCCGATCGTGGAAAAAATGATATCATTTTTATATCATGTTGCCACACAAACATGGAGAGTGATATGATTTTTATTCCGATTTGTTATGCTAAATACAAAAAGGGGCCACTTATTTCAATTCTTCAATAGTTTGACGAGGAGGTTTTTATTGTTTACTAGTGATTTAATCCGGCTTTGCATAGGAAGGCGTGCGACAACGAAAATTTTCAAGATAATTTTTTCAAGCATTAAATTTTGCGATATATATTTAATTAAATTATGTTGTTGCTAAATAATTTATAGAATTAGGCGTTACTTTGCGGAGATCCATAATACAAAAGAAATAATAAAATTATTTTGCTATAATCCGCGATGAAGTGTATGTTGTTGCTTGTTGTTGTTGTAAGTGTATGTTGTAAGTCAGTATGTTGTTGCTCTTTACTATCGGCGATGATCATTAATCGTGTGATTGTTAATAATCGACACGATCATCATGCAAGTGCCCACTCGATTATCCGTAGTGTGATACTCAGCCGGATACCACACGGTGGGTCGGTTTACCGTACTTGCCTTTTACGACATCTCGGTAAGAAATGAGATTAGTCTATTTTACTCAACCGGATACCACACGGTGGGTCAACTTACCTTAGTCGCCTTTTACGACACCTCGGTAAGAAATGAGGGCGGTCTATTCTACTCAGCCGGCTACCACACAGGTGGCGCCTTACCTTAGTCGCCTTCTACGACATCTCGGTAAGAAATGAGGGTGGTAATACAAAGATTTAAAAAATTCACTTTATTTCGGAAAATGAAATATACATTGCAAGCCGTGATAGCCCAGTGGTGAGACCGCACGACTCTCTAAAGACGACTATGAGTTCAAACGTCGGGTAGGCATAAATCAGTTCAATACTATTAAAAACTTGACGCACGCTTTTTGGTGAAGGAAAATATCGTGAGGAACTGCATATAGGTATGTAGAATTCTAAAGATAGAAAAGTCTTAGCTCCAATCCTTCTCTACAAAAACGCAGAGGAGGCCAACTGCCAAATGTGGTCAAATGTGGTCATTTTCAGTTTTTGGTCACCCTATTATTTATATCGCATTTTTTTTAATAAATTTAAATCCTAGTACAAATATTAAAGTGTCATAAACGATTTAGTTACTATCGATTCCAACTTATCTTAGGATAGCTAATAGTAATAACCAGATGAAAGCTCTTACTCGTAACATAGGTATAGGTAGTTTATACTCACCTGTCTAGCTGTCTAGGGTGGGGAGTCAGTCATAAAGGGGGATGAGAAATCGGGTGATGAACGACTCAGCTCTTTTATATTTATGTTTTCCTGGTACCTTAACTTAACTTTTGCAACTATATTTAATAGTTTATAGTTGCGAAATCTGAGGGAAAGGGGGTGGGAGGGGGGTCTGCTGGTCGATAGTCGAGTATGGTATGGTGCAAGTCAATATAACCGATTAAATTTTTTCTTACAAATACCTTCGGTACTCATACGAATTTAAGGAATTGTTTTAAATAGGTTATAGGCGAAGGCTATTTTCAATTCTGGGTACCATATTTTTCTATTCTTATAGAAAATTAACAACCCCATAAATTTCTTAAGAATATATATATATTCTCTCTTGCCTCTTCAGGTGACAAGAGGGCTGGCTCCTTTTTCGCACAAAGAATCAGCTTAGCGATTCAGCGCGGAAACGCTGCCAGCATTCTTGGGACCATTACACGTGGGCATGATTTGCATAGTCCTAGCGTGTAAGTAATTTAAGATAGATATGACTTGTACATTTTTGCTGTGAATAAATTTATTTACTGAAATAAATCAGAATTATATAAAGAATATAAATTCTTTTTCATTCCGATATGTGTATATCTCAATTTTAAATTTAGAAAAGGGAACTGATTGACTCCGTCAAAAGAAAAATGTTTTTGAGCAGCAAATATCAACAGGATGGATATAATGTAAATATTTAAAGGGAATCGGCAAAATAGAATTGTCGTTTCTTTTATATATATATATATATACATATATATATATATATATATATATATATATATATATATATGTGTGTGTGTGTGTATATATATATATATATATAAAGGTTTTATGATTAAATTTTATTTCAACGCTCGTAAATATGACTTAAGAATCTCACATCATCTCAAGCGCTCTAACCGTATAGTTATTATGTAAGCCATTAATTAAGAGTAATGATTTGAATTATGAATGTTTTTAGAAATATGTGAATATTTTAAATGTAAAAATATAAAAATAACACTTTAAAGTTAAAAGTTAAAACCTAGTGTAAAATTAAACTTATTACCTTTAACTCTATTCGGATCGCTACGTCTTGTCACTTGCGACATAGAAAATTATGTGCGAATAACTCCTTACAATTTATGTTGCTCTAGTACTTTTAGTCCGTAAGCAAAAATTGCATCGTATGCAATGTTGAATTTGCAACGATGCAAAAAATGCAATGTGCACTTTTTATTTATTTTTAAAATACAAATACAAAAATACAAATTTTATATACAAATACAGTATTTCAAATTCTGGAGCATTTTCAAAATTAAAACGAAATAAGTAATTTTTTAATTAATAAATATCCAAATATATTTTTATCAATTAAATATATTTTTTAATTTTAATTAAGAATACAATCAAAAATTCGCATTTAATTAAACCATAGTTTAAAAAAACCAAAACTATTTGCATTTTTGACAAATATAAAAAAAAAAGTTAAAACAAAAAGATGAAATTAATAATTTATTCTATTAATAAAAAAAAATCTAGTAAATTATGTCCCAATAACTATTAATTTATTATATATTTATATTTAATATTATTAAAAAGAATCTATTAAATTAGGTACATACCAATAACTATAAATTTTATATTAACCTAGCAATTTATGTTTCTCTGTATTTTACATTCGCTCCGTAAGTTAAACTTGCATCATATTATACAGAATTGAATCTGCAACGTTGCTTGTGCATGCAGTGAATGCATGTGCACTTTAATTAATTTTCTTTACTTACTTTTGAATCCTGGAGTGGTTCCAAAATTTTTTTTGATTATATTCCATAGAAAAAATAAAATAATTGAATTTCTAATCAATAGAATACAACTATTTAGAATTTTTTAAATTAAATTTTTAGTTAACTACATTAAGAAATATATATTTTGATCTTTAGTGATAAAAAATAAATTTTTCTTTTTTCTTAATTTTCTCTAAAAGTTCTTTGTATTTTAAAAATTCATAAAAGTGCAAATGCAATCATTGCATGCAGCATGCAACGTTGTAGATTCAATTCTGCATACGACGCAAGAAACTTTTTTAACTTACGGAGCGAACGTACTGGGGAAACAAATTGCTAGGTTAATAAATTAATAGTTATTCGGACCTATTTTAGTAGATTTTTTATTATTAATAGAATAAATTATTAATTTCTATGTCATAATTAAATGCGAATTTTGATATGTATTCTTAATTTTTATAAAAAAAATATATTTGGATATTTATTGATTAAAAATTTACTTATTTCATTTTATTTTTTAAAACGCG
This sequence comes from Morpho helenor, assembly GCA_029227775.1. NCBI lineage: Eukaryota > Metazoa > Arthropoda > Insecta > Lepidoptera > Nymphalidae > Morpho > Morpho helenor. The sequence goes on from JARGCU010000030.1 coordinate 14,077,456, forward strand.
CCATAATTTGAAATAAACCTTTATGTATTAAAAATAAATAAAAGTGCGCATTACATTGCATTGCAATGCAACGTTGCCAATTTCTAATACAATTTTTGCAAACGATGCGTGTTTTGCTTATGGACCAAACGTACTGGAACAGCAAAAAATTAATAATTTATTCTAATAATAAAAAATCTTCTACCAAATCAGGTGCGAATAACTCCTAGCAATTTATGTTTTTCCAGTACATTCGCTCCATAAGTTCATCTCGCATCGCATGCAAGAATTGAATCTGTCTGCAACAGACGTCGTTTGCAATGAATGCAGCAATATTTGTATGTTAATAAATTAATAGTTATTCGGACATATTTTAGTAGATTTTATATTATTATTAGAATAAATTATTAATAAATGCGAATTTTGATATGTATTCTTAATTTAATAAAAAATATATTTAAATAAAAAAAATATATTTGGATATATATTACACTTATTATATTTGTACACTTTTTTTTACCAATAATGTTTTTTTTTCCTACATTTTTTATGGTACATAAATAAATAAATAAATAAATAAATTTTAATTAAAAAATTACTTATTTCATTTTAATTTTGAAAACGCGCCAGAATTTGAAATAAAAGTACCTTTATATTTTAAAACTAAATAAAAGTAGTGCACACATTCAACGCAACGTAATGCAACGTTGCAAATTCAATTTTGCATACGATGTGTGTTTTGCTTACGGACCAAAGGTAACAACAAAAATGAATGATTTATTCTAATAATAAGTTTTCTACTAAATCAGGTGCGAATAACTCCTAGCAACTTATGTTTTTCCAGTACATTCGCTCCATAAGTTTATCTCGCATCGCATGTAAGAAGAAGAATCTGCAACGAACGTTGCTTGCAAATGATTATATGGCACTTTTTTATTTATCTTTGAAATACAAAGTACGTCCTTTAAAATCATAGTTTTCAAGATGAAAATTAACTTAGTAAATTTTTAATCAATAAATATTAAATAAAAAAATTTGCATTTAAATAAAAAAAAATTAAATTAATAATACTTTGAGTATTTTTGAAAATAGAATTATTAAAATGAATATACACTTCTTAATATTTAAAAATGATTGTTTCTCTGTTTGTCTCGGAGTCAATACTCCGAAACGGCTGAATGGATTTTAATGAAATTTTAAGACAATCTTAAAAATGACCGAGCGGATAAACGTGTAAAATTTGGTGGTGATCGGAACATTTTTCCGTTTTTTTCCGTTCCGTTTGATGTTAAGTTCTGTTTTAAGGGGAATTCGAAACAGAATGAGCCATAGCAACCCATGGACGGACAGCTAGTTTATTATATTATTAATAAGTTTTCTACAAAATATGGTTTCTACTCCTTTACTACTTCTACTCCTAGGGAACTCATAGCAATTTAAATTGCTCTAGTATATTTGTTGCATAGGGTTAAACTTGCACCCTATGCTGATGATTTGCAGACTTTTGCACTTGTTTTATTTATTTAAAACAACAACAAAAATAATTTTCAAAACAAAAAATATTTACAATAATAATAAATATTTTCAATAATTGAATTTTTTATCAATAGACTATCATACATACTATTAAAAATAATATATTTTAAGATATATAAATATACTTAGTTTATGTATAAAAATATTAATATGTTATATATTATATTCAGATTATAAAAAAATGCTTTAGAGATACGTATGCGTAAACTATCAAAAAGCGTGGTGGGTCTAGGATTTATAGTACGGAGAAGAAGGCCTTCCTCAGCCGGCCTGCCGGGAGGCCTTTCCCAGCTGTGGGATAGTTACAGCATGGAGGGGGTTTTGGGGGAGAAACATCGATCTAGCTACGTTTTATTTAAAAAAATAATCGTTTACCCCAGTTTTTGGGCCTAAATAAATTAATAACATTTAAATTTTATTTTATTATAGAACACTATTTTTTTATATTTCGCTTACGTTAATAAGCGCTTGCCCAGGCCGCATATTTTAGTTTGAGAAAAAAATATCATTTATACTTTTAATTTGATTTTATCATAGTTTTGTACAAACAACTTAAACTTAATCTATGTTCTTTATATAAATAAACCAATGAAGCAAATTAAATATCAAATGTCATTTCGGCCATTAATTACATTTAGCATCCATAAAACCTGAATTTTAAAGTGTCCGGCTAAGTAGAATAGTACCACCCTCATTTCTTACCGAGGTGTCCTAAAAGGCGACTAAGGTAAGTCACCCCGCTGTGTGGTATCCGGCTGAGTAGAATAGACCCCCTCATTTCTTACCGAGGTGTCGTAAAAGGCGACTAAGGTAAGTTAACCCACCGTGTGGTATCCGGTTTAATAGATAGAATAGGAGGATATATACAAAACCGGAACTTTAAAATACTCGTTGTGTGAATAAAAAAGAACACAATTTTTGCACATCGCGAAAATATTTCCTTACATTTATGTTCCTCTAGTACACTGGATATCGTGTTTCAAATTAGTTTTCATCCAGCGGTGCAATTTGTGTTGCATTTTGCTGCACTCAGCAAAATACTTATTTTTTATGTGACGAATATTTATTTTTCTAGGTCTTATAATTTTACATATAACGCTTATTTGCTTTTTGCTGCACTCAGCAATTGAGATTTGAGGAAAAAATCATTTATACTTTTCATTTTATTTTATCATAGTTTTTCTAATACTTAAACTTAATCTATATTCTTTATATACATAAACTAGTGAAGCGAATTAAATATTAAATGTGATTTCGGCCATTAATTATAACATTTAGCATCCATAAAGCCTGAACTTTAAAATACTCGTTGTGTGGAAAAAAAGAACACAATTTTTGTACATCGCGAAAATATCTCCTTACATTTATGTTCCTCTAGTACACTGGATATCGTGTTTCAAGTTAGTTTTCATCCAGCGGTGCAATTTGTGTTGCATTTTGCTGCACTCAGCAATTGAGAGATTTCAGAAAAAAATCATTTATACTTTTCATTTCATTTTATCATAGTTTTTGTAATACTAACTTAAACTTAATCATACTACTACCTATATCATTTATTTACAACAAAAATGTACAAGTTATATCTATCCTAAATTACTTACATGCTAGGACTATACAAATCATGCCCACGTGGAATGGTCCCAAGAATGCTGGCAGCGTTTCCGCGCTGAATCGCTTAGCTGATTCTTTGTGCGAAAAAGGAGCCAGCTCTCTTGTCACCTGAAGAGGCAATCAACCGAGGTGTTAAAACGGATAATTTTTTTTTTGCACTTTGACTCCATGGCCTCGACTGCAAACGCCACAAATATATAACTCTCGATGAGAGATGCATACTCATACATACTATGATTAAAGTAATCTATATTATTTAATGCATACTCATACATACTATGATTAAAGTAATCTATATTATTTAAATAAATAAACTAGTGAAGTAAATTTTTGCACATCGCGAAAATATCTCCTTACATTTATGTTCCTCTAGTACACTGGATATCGTGTTTCAAGTTAGTTTTCATCCAGCGGTGCAATTTGTGTTGCATTTTGCTGCACTCAGCAATTGAGAGATTTCAGAAAAAAATCATTTATACTTTTCATTTCATTTTATCATAGTTTTAGTAATACTAACTTAAACTTAATCATACTACTACCTATATCATTTATTTACAACAAAAATGTACAAGTTATATCTATCCTAAATTACTTACATGCTAGGACTATACAAATCATGCCCACGTGGAATGGTCCCAAGAATGCTGGCAGCGTTTCCGCGCTGAATCGCTTAGCTGATTCTTTGTGCGAAAAAGGAGCCAGCTCTCTTGTCACCTGAAGAGGCAATCAACCGAGGTGTTAAAACGGATAATTTTTTTTTTGCACTTTGACTCCATGGCCTCGACTGCAAACGGCACAAATATATAACTCTCGATGAGAGATGCATACTCATACATACTATGATTAAAGTAATCTATATTATTTAAATAAATAAACTAGTGAAGTAAATTTTTGCACATCGCGAAAATATCTCCTTACATTTATGTTCCTCTAGTACACTGGGTATCGTGTTTCAAGTTAGTTTTCATCCAGCGGTGCAATTTGTATTGCATTTTGCTGTTGAAATCTCAATTGCTGAGTGCACTCAGCAATTGAGATTTCAGAAAAAAAACATTTATACTTTTCACTTCATTTTATCATAGTCTTTGTAAAAATAACTTAAACTTAATCTATGTTCTTTATATAAATAAACTAGTAAAGCGAATTAAATATCAAATGTAATTTCGGCCATTAATTACATTTAGCATTCATAAAACCTGAACTTTAAAGTGTGGTTGGTATCCGGCTAAGTAGAATAGTACCACCTTCATTTCTTACCGAGGTGTCGTAAAAGACGACTAAGGTAAGTTGACGTCAGTCAGGCGGCCGGTCGTAAAAACGCAGCCAAATCATGTTACAGCATGCTTATAACATGTGCCGACCAAACTTAGAGTGGGATAAGGGCAGGAGGATATATATGAAACCTGAACTTTAAAATACTCGTTGTTTGAATAAAAAGTGAATACAATTTTTGCACATCGCGAAAATATCTCCTTACATTTATATTCCTCTAGTACACTGGATATCGTGTTTCAAGTTAGTTAGTTTTTTTATCCAGCGGTGCAATTTGTGTTGTTGCATTTTGCTGCACTCAGCAATTGAGATTTGAGAAAAAAAATCATTTATACTTTTAATTTGATTATATCATAGTTTTTGTAAAAATAACTTAAACTTAATCTATGTTCTTTATATAAATAAACCAATGAAGCAAATTAAATATCAAATGTCATTTCGGCCATTAATAATTACATTTAGCATCCATAAAACCTGAACTTTAAAGTGTGGTATCCGGCTACATAGAATATTACCACCCTCATTTCTTACCGAGGTGTCGTAAAAGGCGACTAAGGTAAGTTGACCCGCCGTTTGGTATCCGGCTGAGTAGAATAGACCACCCTTATTTCTTACCGAGATGTCGTAAAAGGCGACTAAGGTAAGTTGACCCACCGTGTGGTATCCGGTTTAGTAGATAGAATAGACCACCCTCCTTCTTACCGAGGTTTCGTAAAATACGACTAAGGTAAGTTGACGTCAGGCAGGCGGCTGGTCGTAAAAATGCAGCCAGATCATGTTACAGCATGTTTATAACATGTTGTGCCGACCCCACTTAGAGTGGGATAAGGGCAGGAGGATATATACAAATCCTGAACTTTAAAATACTCGTTGTGTGAATAAAAAAAAAACAAATTTTTGCACATCGCGACAATATCTCCTTATATTTATGTTCCTCTAGTACACTGGGTATCGTGTTTCAAGTTAGTTTTCATCCAGCGGTGCAATTTAAGTTGCATTTTGCTGCACTCAGCAAAATATTTATTTTTATGTGAAGAATATTTATTTTCTAGGTCTTATAATTTTACATAACGCTTATTTGCATTTTGCTGCACCTAGCAATTGAGATTTTAGAAAAAAAATCATTTATACTTTTCATTTCATTTTATCATATTAAATATCAAATGTCATTTCGGCCATAAATTATATTTTAGCATCCATAAAACCTGAACTTTAAAATACTCTTGTGTGAATAAAAAAGTATACAATTTTTGCACATCGCGAAAAATATCTCCTTACGTTTATGTTCCTCTAGTACACTGGATATCGTGTTTCATGTTAGTTTTTATCCAGCGGTGCAATTTGTGTTGCATTTTTTGCTGCACTCAGCAAAAATATTTTTTTATTCGAAGAATATTTATTTTTCTACTTTTATAATTTTACATAACACTTATGTACGCTTAATTATTGAATATGCTTACAACGTTCGGTCTTAGGCTCTAGGAGTCCGCGTTGCTGAGCCTGTCTCGTTTCGGATTTCCTTTGAAACAGAACACAACAGTAAAAAAATGCTCCGATCGCCACCAAGCTTTACAGGATCATCCGCTGGATTATTCTAAAGATTGTCTGAAAATTTCATTAAGATCGGTCGCGCCGTTTCGAAGTGTATAAAGGACATACAGACACTTCATTATATAAAATTCATTCAATAATAAAATTATTTTGCTATAAATCCGCGATGGAGTAAAATAGAAAATATATTTAATGCTAAATGTAGACTGGACTGATACATGAAGGATTCGTAAAAACTCATGCACAAACCTCCACCACCGTCACCACAATACACAAGTACATAGGTTCACTGTCACAAACTTAAAAATCGTTTCGCCCCGCAACCGAAGCATCATCAGAACTCCATGACAAAATCGTAAAGACATATTTTATATATAAGATTTTCAAAAGACCGTAGAAATAGCGAGGGAACTTTTTCTGTTTATAATTTTATATTATTATATCGTTTTCAATCATGAAAATTACTTTTTTTTCTCCAGAAAAAAAATAATTATGCAGATAACATCTTAGTTTTATCGTGGATACAACTTCTTCAAACCGCTCAAAAATATTAACACAAAAAACTATACATATCACACGCTTAGTATTAAAGTGACCTAATTCCAATAAAAACTGTTAAAGACCCTCAGTATAATACGAGTACATACCAGTATTGTGTAGCATTTGGTCACTAAGCTTTATAGTAGTATATAGCCAAACACGTATTTATTTTTTATTTATTGATTTACAATTCAAAATTAAATCAAATTTATTTTTCGAGGAATGCAATAGATTAATTGTGCTGCATATGCTATCCTCACAGTGTTAAATTAATCAAAAATAATCACATAAAAATAATAATAAATATTACATACTAAAATATGCATAAAAAGAGTGACCTTGTGTGTGTGTGTGTGTGTGTGTGGTGTGTGTGCTTTCAACTAAAATTATTTATAGTGGGAGGTGTTAATTTGCTTTGAATAGAAGCTTTCATCTATTATTTGCATACGGAAATATATGTATAATTAGGATAATCGTGATATACGCCTATAAACAAACTTAAATAATATTGTAAATAAATTATTTTATCTATAAGTTTGATTTAAATTTTATAGGCGATAAATTGTAAAGTCAAATTGAATATCATGTGACATTCGGCCATCTTAAGCTGTTTATGGAGATATATAATACTTTAAAATATTCGTCTGGGTGAACCGACAATAACAGAAAATTTTATTTCCACTGACTTAATTTTGTATTCATTTTGTTTTCAGGCAGTATTATTTACGGTTTATGCGTCATTGGTAGCTTCGTATCGGAAATTGAAGTCAATTTTCCAGAATTTTCCAGATGCAAGCACAATGCAAACTGCGTAATGAATGCATCTCAGCGCACAACTTATACGTACTATTTTTACTACTTATCTTACTTACTTTGTTACATATCTTTTAATTATAATTTTTTTGTATATATTTTATGTATAGATTGTAATAATTAATTATAAGTTTAATTACGTTAGGAATTACATATTTGTGCCATTTACAGTTCGAGACATTAAAATGAAACAAAATTCTTATTCTTTCTCTAACAGCGTGGTCAATTTCTTCTTCACGTGATAATTGAGCTCCTTTTTGTACAGTGAATCAGTTATCGATTTAATGGGATAATATAGCATTATTGGGACCCATTATACGAGGGTAAAAAAAGTTTTGGTGTGTAATAAAATTGAGATAAATCTAACTTTGTATAATTTTTAAATATTAATTAATGATGATGAATGTATAAAAATTTACAATATAATCTGATGTGTCTAATTATATATTTTAAGATAAATGTCATCTGCGTCTAAATGAATATGATATAAAATATTTAAAAAAATTGTTTAACTTTATCGGATTTATTTATCCATAGTACCTATAATTTCGTGTAAACAGGAATATTTAACACGAAGTACGAACAAATTAAACCAGAATTCTCTAGAGATATGCAGATTTCCTCACGATGTTTTCCTTCACCGAAAAGCTTGTGATAAATTGCAATTATCAATTAGACACATAAGTTTTAACTGAAAAATTCATTGGTGTCTGCCCGGGTTTGAACCCGTGACCTCCTCGAAAGAGTCGCTCGGTGTTACCGCTGGGCTACCACAGCTTGGGAATGTGTATATACCGTTATTGGTCGGTCGCCAGAGCCTCGGCGATTTATTTGCAGGGTGTACCACGTGCAGGTGAGATTGACGTTTGAGGAAACTGACTGGGACGAGTTTCCCCCCTTACCTCCCATTCAAGCTGTGATTCACTCAGCGGGCAATGGAGCGGGCTAGGCTCGGAGTATCTCTACGTGATCAAATCAGGAATGAGGAGATGCGTAGAAGAACCAGAGTTACCGAAATAGCTCATCGTATCGCGAATCTAAAGTAGCAATGGGCGGGGCACATATTACGTAGAACCGATCCCTTAGGAGACCTATGTTCAGCAGTGGACGTCCATCGGTTGAGAAAGAAGAAGAAGAATTCCACCATGACCATTCCCGGCTTATTTACGGGTTGGTAGGCAACAGAGAGGGACTTGGCGGGAGAGTAGTCACATCAAGCGACGAGTTTTATGAATATTCCCAATATATTTTTAAATTATACATATAGAGTATATGGATTTTGAGTACGAAATGCCTAAGATATACAACGTATTTAAAAAAATAAAGGTTATGATTGTATCAGACTAAGAAGCTTTCCAATATATGTTTTGTAGGTCTACAAGCAGCGGCGTAGCCAGGTAACCAAATAATAAACTACGGCCCTAAGTGAACTATTTAAAAATGGTTTCTTCCGTGTTTATAATAATATAATACAATATATACAGTTTATAGTAATATAATATACAGTTTATAGTAATATAATACGAATATTAGACATATTCCAGAAGAGAGGGAGCAGGCAAGTTCCGGGGCCCTTCGCGCTTAAGGGCCCTGGGGCATTGCTCCATCTAGCCGTTCGGTAGCTACTGCCTATAAGACGAATTGTCAACATCATACATTGTGTTGGTATATCTCTAATGGATTAGACGGATTGACTTTTTGATATATATCAAATCGACAATTTTTTCGACAATTATCATCATATTTCAATTTAAATTATTTCATTTTTCCCGGTGTTTATGCCTGTAATTTAACAGAAATTATATATATAATATAATATAATTTCTGTTCTGTTTCTGGGAGGACTGTTGGGTACACAAACTCAATTTGTCCACAAAAAAATATTTATTGTAATTTATTAATAGTATAATTAATTATATTATATCTTTAATATATAAATTAGTTAATCTTGTATATATATTTTCTGATTTTAGGACACGGCTCTAACGATTTTCATGAAATTCAGCATGTAGAAGCTTTGGGTAAAAAATCGATCTAGCTAGGTTCCATTAAAAAAAAATTGTTTATATCCCTGTAATCGGGCATTAAAAAAATGCAAATCATATTTGAGCTATCAAACGTAATGCTGTGATAGCCCAATGGGTAACGGGTGGACCAGAAAAGTTGAAAACCTGGAATCGAATTCCATATGTCACCAGCGTTTTTTTTTAGTGTTTTTTATATTGCATTTTTTAATATTTTTCAAAAAATTGCTGACCAAGGCTCGGTCACGTAGGTACTATTTAATTAATTATTGTAGTTTATTAATATTATAATTCTTATATGTTAAGTATATAATATCATTTCTCTTATACTATATACTAAAATATCTAATGCCGTCCGTTCCCACCGATTCAATGTTAGATAGGATAAAGGCTAGGTTGCGATTTGTCTTTCCCAGGCATGGAACACTACACCTCAGGTGTCGTATGGAGTATGGGAAAGAAGCAAACGCTGAATAGACGTAACGCACGCTTTTTGATTAAGCAAAGCATCGTGAAGTAATATGCATATCTCTAGATAATTCTGTGGATATGTGTAACACACCAATCCAACATGGAGTAGCGGGTAGTGGGTCTCCAAACCTTCTTTCCAAAAACAGAGAGAAGAGGCAGCATCGTCAGTGGGATAGTAAGCAGCCTTCACTTTCCTTTTACTTTTTTAATAACAAAATGTACACAAAAATACATCCTTTTGAAAGCATCTGCTTATTGGATAAAACCACACGATAGTCCGTCAGGTACTTTTGATTTTAAACAGATAGATAGACGCAGCGGGGGACTTTTATGGTATGTGTTAATTGAGTTTAAAGTATTGATTGATTGATTCGTGGAACGGGAATAATACTTATGCTATTGTGTTTGGTCAAAAACTATCTTCAAAGATCTACTGTGTTTTTTCCAGTTTCAAAAGGAAAAGTGGTTTTTTTTATTCTATATGTTAGCCCGGTATATAAGCTTCAATTGTAACAAATATTATAAAAGTTATTTTTTATATTAAAAGTGTTTTGGCTTTTTCATTTCTATTAACCATAAGTACATAATGCTACAATTGTTTCGTAACTTTGATGAAACATATTTTTTTTGGTCCTTCTCCACTCTTTTTTTCTTATTCTCTCTCTCTAATGTCGGTCTCTCATGTCTGAGGATCGTGGTCAGCATCAGGGTTGTGTCTGGCGTTGATGATTTTTCTTATTTACTCATCCTTGCCTTTTCTCATTTAATATCCATTTTGTTAATCTAACATGGTGTAAGGATGTATTGTATATGATCACCTAAGACTCCGGAACCTGATAATTGCGCGATTTATCGCTTTATTAAAGTACAAAAGTATCTCGGAATTTATTGTAGGCATATAATATGAATATTTCAAGCACTAATATTTTTTATTATATAACAAAAGCATCATGTAGCTTTATCGATAAAAGCTTGCTAGCGGTATGTATTTTTCTAAAATTTGGAACAATTATCGTCATATTTACAAATAACTCGACTCATTAAAGAAAATCGCATCAAAACCCGTTAGAGTTTTTGAGATTATGAAAAGACATACAGACAATAATGGGAAAATAAACGGTTCGTTATAAAATTATTCTAGTTTAAATTATTTTTCAGTCGATTAAGAGAACGAAACTTTAGATTTGTGTAGATCTGAATATTTTTATAATATAAACTTATTTTTGTCTAAAAAAAGGAATTAGTTTGCGCGAAATGAAACAAAAATGATCCTGGTAATTTTATTTTTACTGACTTAGTTTTCATTGAAACTTCTTGCAACTCCTCGAGCTTATGTGACTCTAATACCAGAACAACGAAAGTTTAGGTTATGTGTAGTAAAAAAAGAACTTTAAAAATAAACGACGTTAAATATAGTTTTTAATTTTGTTTTTGTGTCTTTGTAAAACATATTAACGGATTTATTAGATTGACTTAATTTATCCAGATAAAAAATTTTATTTCATAAAAGAGTTTCAGATAGTGGGTAATAAATAATAATATTTGTAATATAAGAGATAATTAAACTAAAAAGGTTTAGTAGATAATAAAATAAGGACACTAAAGTGTGGAGTCTGCATGCATTATTAATTATTAGGGATTGAGGTTTTCCGTATTGAATTTTCTAGTGATTTTGTTCGTATCTGAAGGAAATAAATTCTTGAACTGTATTATAATATGATTTTAACCAAATTAACACAGAAATATAGCTTTGAATGGGAATCCCTAAAAAGATTGATTGGTAAATAATTTGCTCCAGGGCGCTGCATTGACGGCGACGTTGCGCGCGCATTGAATTTCAGGTATAGGGCCTTGAAAAAAACGGAATTATATAAACGGTACGATTGACAGCGGAAAATAAGTTTGCTCAAATATTATTGTTATACAAGGGATAAATTGTATGAAAATATACATCAAGCGATTTTTTTAAAATCATTTTTAATGCATTAATGATTAAAAAAAATCCGTACTAGGAAAATGAAAGCGTTTTTCTGAAGCAATTAATTCAGTTTCCTTTACTTATGCTAAAAGAATTAAGCGAGAAAATCATAAAGAAGGGTTATATTGGATTCTTACACCACCTAAAAATATAAACATACTATTTATAGACATATATTTTACTGTATGCAAATAGCATACAGTAAAATATATGTCGTAATTTGACCAAAAATATAATTTAGTTAATGTTTTGGATTGTCACTGACAGAATGGCCTGGAGTTTAAATATGATTTTGAAATAATGTGATGAGTAACTTATGTGCTGAACAACAGTTGATGAAGTACTGGAGCACTTCAAAAATTCAGCACAAGATGTCTGTGCCAAAGCAAAGGCTTATCTGGACAAATCCTGAAAGTCATTCTATGACTCATTCAAAACTAGAGGAAAAGTACTAAGCTTTAAACTTCAGCCATATCTGTAGACAGATGAATTTTATCTAAAATCACCCGTTTGCGTCTTGGTTACATTGTCAGTTCATATATATATATATATATATATATATATATATATATATATATATATATATATATATATATATTCAGTATATATATATATATATATGTTCAGTCAGTATATATATATATATATATATATATATATATATATATATATCTCTCTCTCTCTCTCTCTCTCTAGTGCTTCAGGTGATGGGTTAAACGTAAAGTACCCACTATTTTTAAATAGTCAAAATGTACCTTTTTAGCTCATCTAACGAACGTAACATCAGCTATGTCAATTATGCCAATTTGACACTTCTAAAAGCCAAAAATTAAATTGAAATAAAATGTAATAACCCCCAATATGTAAATGCGGCACTAAATTCAATGGTTAATGGGTTTCGGTTTTATTGTAATTATAGTATATTTTTAGGTCATCTGCGCCGAACAAAACTTTTTTATCATTACAAAAAACTCAACTCTGTTTATTTCAAACTCCAATCTTATATAGTAATAAAAACTACACCTCAACTAGAATACAGGCGAAAACTCAGAGATAGATTCCTTTAACAACAAAAAGCTAAATACAAAATATATTTTATGAATCCAAGGAAATTTATACAACAAAATGGAAACAACAAAACAGAAATCTTATTCCTTCTACTACTATTATAATTGTAAATCAACACGTTTGAGATAATTTTTTGACTGCTAATGTAGAAACACTTCGGAAACAGCAATTTTTATTTCTCGTCGTGTAATTCAAAAACCCCTAAATTAGTAGTCATAAACTGAAATTTTATCGCTATCACTGAGACAGGACATCATTCTGCCGTCTGCTAGTTTCGAAGCCTGAAATTCATAACAGGCCCCGCCATAGGAGTGTATATAAGGCGGTACAGGGCGAAACAGAGCTTACTGCCGCCTTATATTTTCAACGAGACGCAAGCGTACAAGCAACTTTGCCTGCATTGTTTTAGAAGTGAAATTCAAGACCTGAGTAAGTTTTTCATTGATTTCTATTAAGATAAATAATATTTAGAATTATTTTCTTTATTTTGCAGTGCTATAGTTGTTTTTAATATAATTGTTTTTATAGGTAACTTATAACTTTAATATTTGTACTGTTATTTTACATATTAGCGTGTTATTCTTTTCTTAAAAGGTTTTTCTTTGACTGAAACTTATCAATTTCTTTGTTTCTTATTTTTTTGTTCTAGTGATTTAAATAATTTAAAGGATAACAGAATTCTTATTCAGGAGTAAAATTTCTTTGCGTACATGGTTATGTCATTACATTTGGTCCGCGCTTCTTTTAGTTTTCAAAATTTTTTTGGTTCATTACTTGCGAAGTTACTTCAAATATTTTGCTATGCTGTCAACTATTGAATATCACTTGTTTATTATTGTGTGTTTTAAAAATTGATATGTGATTTAGAAACAAGTAGAAAACATTCTTATTACAAGTTATACTAATAAAAGTTAAACTAAGTGTAAGGTTATTTTGTAGTTTTTTTTATTTTAAATAAAGTGTTGATTTAAAAAAAATAGAAAACGATAAACAATAATAAATAAATAAAAATTGTTAATGCTTGCAGATAGTTAACTTTTAATAACCTTAAAAAATACTGTGAACATAGAATATTTTAAAACAGCGTCTTTTGCTAGCTTTAAATCTGAAACCCAGTCGCTGGTGATGGGTTTAAAATTTGGTTAAAAATTTTAAAGGTTGGTAATAAAAGTCAAAAGAGTCACTCAGTGGATGATGAGAGCTCGGAAGCGTTTAGTGATGAAAAATGAGCTGATCCAAAAGAAAACAAATACGGACAAGCCAAAAGAGACACTATAGGTACTTGATGATGTGCTGGACTACGGCTTGGGGCGAAGTAAAGTGGAAGGAAGGAAGCTATGATTAGTTGTCACGCCGACGAAATATTAGCGAGATGCGATGACCGCCCGACATCAGGAAAGTGGGACCATGTTTTCATCTCGTTCTTCACGTGTGTAAAATGTGTTTATGTTATTTGTTTGTCAGGATGATATAGGAGAACTGTATTGGTGGTTATAAATTGAAGACTGAAGACTACAATAATTTTATGAAAGAGCCGCTCGTTCAAACGCCACATTGTAGAAATAAGGGAAAAATAAACAATACATATAGTAAAATACTTTTGTTTTTTTTGCCTGCTTTAATTTGTTTGCCTGATTAAATTTACACGCGTTTTTATTCTGTGATAGGTCAGATATCTGCGCTGAAATGGTAATTTAAGTTATATGGTTATATTGATTATAATGTAAATGATTCAATGCTTTAGGCAGGATTAATACTGTTGACGAAATTAAAGCATTGACCATTTTTTTTTAAAGTCACAATCAGTGCTGTATATTATGTATATTAAAAGATATTTATACAACCTCGCGGAGTTTTCTGTAGTTTTTGTTCACTGGTTTTTGAGTTTATCGCGAACAGACAAACAATCAAGATAATATTGTTTCATAATATGTAGCGATTAATAAAAAGATTTTACATTTGATCTTTTACGTACACAAATTTTTTTCTTACTTTTCACTCTTAAATCTTATTCAGGAGTCATTAGTTGTACCGCTCAGTAGTTTGAGAATTTATCGCGAACAGACGTAATGACAGACAGACGCGTCGGGAGAGTTTGTTTCATAATATGTAGTTTTAGTAGTTAGTGTAGTTTTATATATTAGCGTAATGGCTCATCATACTAAGATAAATTAATGTGTTTATGATAAGAATATTTTTGGAGATAATAAGGTTAATCAACACTCGAAATATTTCCCGTTTTTGACGTAGATCTTATAGCACGATGGTAAAAATATATCACTTCATACTTTTAGTATAAATATAGACATTGTAAATGCGATAGTCTTTTTGCCTCTGTCTGTTACGTTTTTTACGGTTATTCCGCTGCATAATAATGAAATTTAGTATAATTAAAACTTATATACTGGACTTATTATATACGTATAAAAAAAATCTTGATTTTTCCTTTGTCAACAGTAAAGAACGCTGTACTTTATGTAAACATTTAATCTGCATAAACTTCAGTACTGAAATAAAAAATGCCTATTTATCACACTCCAGGTCTTTAACTATCCCCATATCCAAAGTCACATCGATCCGTATCAATTTTCAGAAGTTAAAAAAAAACCAAACGCAATACCCCGTATATATAGTTTGAAATCCATACTACAATACTCGTATATACAAAAGCCCGTCTTTCTGAAGTAAGCTTGTAAAGCTTAGGCTGGATGAATTTTGATAATTTTTTTTGGTTTGGAAACAGGAAAAACACAAAGTACATAATCGAGGGTATTTTAACACTTAGACGGAAACGAAGTTTAGGGCACATTTAGTATGTTATAATTTTTATAAATGTCAGGGTGTCAATAGTACTATGAACATCTCGGTCTTCCGCTTGCAAAATATTGCTCAGACGGTTTTCTCGAGTAATAAAAAACAGTGGTCAATAATATAAATAGTAGGTAATTAATACGTAGTTCTCCGTATCACCCGTTATATAAACAAGACAATGAACAAATGAATGCATTGTTGCACAATGCATTTCCCATAGCGATATCACAATGATATCCCGAAGGCATAATTCGTGGAACTAAGACTAGTAGGTTCTGTGCTATTTATATTTTGTATATTATTTATAAAGGTGCGTACAGACATCGCGAGGCGTGCGTTGCGCATTATTCGCATCGTATGCCTCGAGCTGTATGGACGTGTGTGCTCACAGTGAGCATTCGCGTCATATGATCGTTGCGAACCCTGTCTCGGTGCGAGCCGTGCGATCCGTGTAGAGTGTTTTGTTTACGTTTTGCATGAGTTATGGAGCCCTTGTATTCGCATAATGTAATCGGTTCAAAAAAAATGTTTTGTTCACCAGCGTTTTTTCTCTTTTTTAATATTTTATGAATAACTATATAGGCCGCATCTGCAATCTGCACGTCTTATCTTGCCGGAGCCATTTTTTACCGACGAATACCATGTTTGGTTGTTTACGTGCTCAGCTGAGTATGTCATTCCGGACGCATGTAAAAATGTACCGTCGCATACCTCAACCTGAGGCATGCGTGACGAACTATTCGCGACGCACGCCTCGCGATGTCTGTACGCGGCCTTATAAAAGATTTGTAAAAGTCAAACTGACTGGGAGCTTCAAAAAAACGCTATCTAGTACTTGATTAAGGAATTTTATTTAGAATATCGCAGTAATTTCTAACGATTTTTGAACTGGCAATATGATTTTAGCTCTACCGGCTTATAGGACGGGATATCTTCTTGTTGTGGTATTATATTAAAATTTCCCATTTTTTATTTGTATTTTTAATTGTTAAAAAAATTCACAACGATAAAATTCATTTTATACGTAGATATACTCGTAAATACATATAAATACGAAAATCTGTCGGACGGAAATAACGGATATAAATGATTTATAGCACAATTAAAACATACACCGAACTTACATGTAGTATCAAAACAACTTGTGTTTCTAGTATATATAGTATAAAAACATCTCGTTTTTCATTTGGAAATAGGAAAAAAAACCACATAATTGAGGGTATTTTAACACTCAAGTTGACGCGGTGGAAATTATACATTCATTTTGACCAGTGACAATACACCTGCCTTCATACTTACACTTACCGCCATGTATAAAAATACGAACTTTAATTATAAATGATTATATTTTCAAAAATGATAATTTTTGCAAAACTTTTAAAACATCTTTTGGTAGTAATAAGTGGTTGGTTTTATTATGTATGGAAGTAAAATCTTGAGCTACTTTTACGTGTTTCTTTTGAGCGGTTCAATTGATCCGTACCTTGTGATGTCAGGTGCCCTTGAATACGAATGAGCGCGCTTCTTTTCCCATTCCCGGTCCCGTCTGACGTCATCTCTCCGTAATATAGGTCGAGCTAAAATGAATGAGTTAATAAGCGGGGAGGGGGAGGCAAAGTGGTAGGCGCGGCTCACGGGAACGTCAGTCCTCCCAGTCAGAGATCAGTTCACCATCACGATTGGTCGCATCAGCATCACAGGCGAATCGTTACGCCAACAAAACACGGAACTTACTGACGTATGTGAGAACAGGAAATAGGCCCTAAGAATTCGTTTGTGCTCCAAATATCTGATTGTGTGTGTCATAAATGTACACTAAACTCATAAAAATTGTGAATAGTTTCTTAAAAAATTGTGAGTTACAACGCAAATATTAAGGGCTTTTAGAAATAGCAAAAGCTTTTCAGTTTTTTCTTAGAGTCATTAGAACAAATGTCAATCATGTCTGCGATATGTTGTTCCCAAAACTAGAATCATATATGAAAATGTTTCCCGTAATAGCTCGCCTAACGAGGCCGGCGTCCTACACTCCACTTATCCTAATTCTACGGACATTCTCCATAAAGCACTGCGAACTATTTGTCATGATTTTGATTGGTTTTGTCCAACATCGGTGACGAGTTTTAAATAGATTACAGGTTTTACATAATTCGTATTTGAGCGTGGATGTTTGACGAAATCAGTGGTTCTTTGTTACGTTTATTTGTGAATTTGTATTAATAAGTCAGCTGTAGCGACTAATGTTTTGTTCTATACATTTTTTTTCTATTTTATGGTGCGAGTATCGCGTAAAAATCTGTCGTAATGTTCGCTGGAAAACAGGTTACGTTCTAAATCGCTAAACTCATTTCAGGCATCGAATAAAATTCGGTCGTACGTATTTACAAAGAATTTTACAATACCGTTCGACATATATGAAATTTATATTTTATTTCGATAGTTCGTTAAATTCATAAATTTGCGACTGGCGAATTACTAAAATTGCACTATATTCCTCGGCAAATAATCTATATACATTATAAGATATTAGCTCAATATTATAAACTACAATTTTATATATTCTCTCTCAATCTCTCTCTAAAGATCTCAGAATGTAATAGAAAGATATTGCTTTGATGTTTTAGCTATTGATTACTGCAGTTAATAAATAACTGTTGTTTTACAGATATCTTGTAGGACCAGGGAGATAGAGTGTTGTGAAAATCGACAAGCCTAGCGATGGATGCAAAAACAGAATCGGTTCATTTGGAGGCGGTTAATGAATCAACTGATGGTGTTTCGCCTGTACCCAATAAGTAAGGAATCATATTTTACTCGCTTCTCTACGTTCTCATCTATCAGACATATGTCTCTTTAATATGTTTCCGCGCCTTAAGGTTATGAGAGGATGTCCCGCCTATTATACCTCAGCTTTGTAACTTTTCAGGAATCTTTTTTTTTACATTAGATACGTAGACTATACAGAGCCAACGACTCTTAAACTTATGTAACTTAAACAACTTTTATAAATCAACCAGTATTGCTTTTAAACTTTAAATGTGTTAACAAAATATAATGTAATGAAATCAGTTGTACCCGCGATTTCATTCACTTAAACTTGAATATAAAAAAAAATGTCGTTTTTGTTGTCAAAAATGTAATTTTTTTATCCTGTACCCCAGTATATCAGCTTAAATTGTACCAAATTTCTTCAATACTGCTTAAACGGATTGGCCTTAAATGCTTAACAAATAGACGGAAAAACAGACAGACAGTCGTCTTTATAATATCAGGACTATTTCCAGGGAGGACTCCGACGAAGAATACGACCCTCATGAGCACCGTCAGCTATTAAAACCTACGAAGTGAGTACTTTGAAGCATTTTCTCAATTTTACATATGAATTATCGAATATTTACACCTAAAAGCTATTTTCGGTTTACGGAAGTTTGTGTAATTGTTGTTACTTAGAAATTTAGTTTGCTTCTTATAACCGCCAGTAAAACCAAATATTTTCATACGTTTTATTCCGTTTTCCGTTAAGAATCCTAATAAAATTAAGGCAATAAAACGGTACTAACACACTTATTAACTTTCGCCTTTATATTAGTAGGAATTTAAATACTCCAAAAACACAGTATCATCATATACTCTGATTTAGCTCACTAACGTTCTCACGGAATATGACTATTGCGTGAAAGAAGAGACATATTATTCGCTTCTGTAATAAAATTCCGCAATACGAGTCAGTCTAAAAGTATATACGATGTAGATATAGCAAAGTATACGGCAAAACATAAAAGTTGCGTTAAGAGGAATTTATATTACAGCCTGTTAAAAAGAAAAACATCAGACACCAGATAGTTGCAAATGATGTTATATTGAGTGGAATTGAGTGAATTCATCATACTGCTGCCATTATCACACTCTAAGTGGAGTCGACATAACATATTTTTAACAAACACGTTTTGTCCTTTTACAACACCTGCAAGAAATGAGCTTGGTATATTATACTCAGCTGGATACCTGATGTAGGGCCAACTTACCTTAGTCCCCTTTTTACGACATCTCGACAAGAAATGAGGGTGGTATATTCTACTCAGCCGGATACCACATGGTGGGTCAGCTTACTTTAGTCACCTTTTACGAAACCTCGGTAAGAAATAAGGGTGGTCTATTCTACTCAGCCGAATACCACATGGTGGGTCAGCTTACCTTAGTCACCTTTTACGATACCTCGGTAAAAAATTAAAGTGGTCTATCCTACTCAGCCGGAAACACGGCGGTAGAATGGCGGTGGCGGTGGAATAGAGTTAATTATAAAAATAAATATAAAATAAAAAGCTATGCTCAGAGTATTCTTGCACGGCTTAGGGCCTGTTTCACAGGTTACCATTAAACTGTCAGCTTATTCGGAACATATCTGACACATATCTCGGAACTTTGCATTTCTCAGGTTTCTGATAGGCTTATTCAGCACTTAAAGTCCCTAATAAGTTAACAGGTAGATCGTGTGGCTGTTATTTTGTTTATCCGCTGTACAGCAAATACCTATTTTAAAATGGCCGCCGTTTTTTTTACTTTTTAGAGTCTCTTAGTTTAGAGTACTTAGTTTATTTGTCGGTTAACTATCCAACACTTTATCAGTAACTTATGAAACAGATCGTTATTATAAACTGTTTTTTTGATTAATGAATAAACTGTTTTTTTGATTTGATTAATTCAGCGACGTGGAGACGCTGATCCATCTCCTGAAATGCAGCCTTGGGACTGGCATACTAGCCATGCCGCAAGCATTCGCCCGCTCCGGCCTTGTCACCGGCATAATTGCTACTGTACTCGTCGGTATCCTCGTAACTCACTGCCTTCATGTACTGGTAAGTAAAGCTTTATTAGAGGGTGGAGAAACCTTAAATCCCTCTCCCTTCTGTACTAATCGCATATGCTGTGGTCCAAAGAGACTAACGCTATTAATAGCATCCATACTGATAAATGCAAAAGTCAACAGAAGAAGAACTTAAAAGACAGACATTTTCGTTTATAAAATACTAGCTGTACCAGCCGGTTTCGCCCGCGTGAAGATCAGTGTGTCCCAATTTTTTCCCAAAATTGAATTTTTTAACATAAGAGTTGTTATTATGGGTTAACAATAAGATGATGATAATAGAGACATGCTCTCGTTAACTTTTTTGTATTATTTCTACAATTTTCTAGTACATTACTTTGGTGTAACTCTGCTGGTACACGCAGCGCACGAGTTTGTTAACAATCGCGCGACCTCTTTAACACAAATTATATTGAACGGTAATTCAAATTCTATAAACTTGTAAACAAGTACTTTGAACCGTCAATTCTACTGCTGGTGTTCGGAAAGCTGTTCCTATCGAGAAGAGCCAGCAAGAAACTCGGCACTATCAACTTACAAATGTACTATTAACTTACAAAGAATTGTATTATCTTTTAATAAAAACCGTACAAAACTCCGTCCAAAACATTTTGAGAAAATCGTTTACATACAGACAGACAGTTTTGGGGACTTTATAATATGTATAGATATAGAAGTACGGAGTATAGATTTTCAACACCACTGTTTCGTATTCAAAATAATACTATCCAATTCACTTAGATGAATGATGTACTGATGTTTCTGATTATTGAATAGAAATTAAGTATTCTGGTCTTGAAAGTGTTACTAGTGAAGCATTATCCTGATGCCTCTGGGGTCCAGAGTCGCTGCTGGCGGGGATGGAGGCAATGTGTACAATGGTACCCTGTCCCCGCCACCAGCAGCGCGGTGGAGCACTGTCAGGTTTTTAGCCGGTGCGAGTCCGACATACCCGCCGCTCGTCCCCATCGGGCAGTGACGACCCATAATGGGTTTTCCTGACATTCTTAGCGCACACTGTAGAAACAGTAACGGGAACAGTTGGAGCGGGAATTGTGGTATTCTATTATATCATAATAGAATACCACAATTCCCGCTCCAAGATACACTTCTCTTGATAGACGTTTCAGTGACATTCAGTCTTTGTTCGTTATTCAAGAGTAGTGTATCTCGGAGCGGGAATTGTGGTATTCTATTATATCATGTTATTGTAGAAAGTGTGCGCTAACATCAGAAGTGGGATGAGTCATTCGACCGTTAATGTTCCGTCTGAATGTGAATACCGAATTCAGACTATATCTAACTATATATCCAAACATCGGATATACGCGTAATTTTTGCACACTAATGTTATTGATGGAACGACTAATAATTATTGAAATTGTATTCTCATGTTCAGGTGCGCTCGCAGTACGCAGCATGCAAGTATCTTCGTGTCCCACTGCTCACGTATCCGGAATCAGTGTCGACTGCTTTGGACTGTGGTCCGGAACCTTTGCGGAAGTACGCCCGCCCGGCTTCCCTGGCTGTGGACGTCTTTCTCGTCGTATATCAGCTGGGAATATGCTGTGTGTATATAGTCTTCATAGCTGACAATATAAAGGAGGTAATTCTTATTTATTTACAATAATACCTACTATAACGCGATAAATTGGTTCCGCGTTATAGGAAAAACCTTATAGGAGTATTCTCTACACCGCGCTCGAATGACTCTCGTTAAAGGTGTTTTAAATGGAATATTAAGATAAAACTATTTTATAAACGATATATATGCGTTTTTAAACATACCTGACAAATAACAATTTTTTTAAATAAATTTTTTATGCCTCTTAGGACGCATAACGAATTTTTCAGGATTCAAAAAGTAGTCACACAAATTTTGTATTATAACTTAATCTAAATTTGTAATACATGGAACGTCGAAATTTTCCCGTTAAATGAGTAAACCACGTGTTATACGAGGGGCTGATATAGCGTAATATGAAAACGCGTTATAGAGGTATTACTTCTAAATGTTACACATCCCAATACCATCCTCTTAAGATACCTCTCTTTTAATATCACTAGCTATGTCATATAGCTATATTCTTTATCTTGTTACTAGCTCAAAAGTATTCTTGGTAAATAAAGAGGCAAAGTTTAAATAAAGCTCTGATATACGTGCATTAATAGCTTCACAATACAAGCAGAATGTATCAAGTAATTAGTTGGGATCAGTTACATCGATTCCCTTGGCAATGTGCAAGGGAAGTCATGTCACAATATCAATTGCTTTCAATGAGGCAAACGCTGGCGGCAGTTAGTCGCGGGTCATGCGAGACTCAGCTAATTCCATATGACGGACAGAAATATACGCGTGGTTTGCTTATAGTATTGTCGATTTGTCTAAATTAAAACTTAAACAAATTATAGAACATCAAATTTTTGGAGGTAGTTTTAATACTCACTTCTCCTTTTCGTCTTTTGGCGTTAAACTTAAGTAATACTCAAAAAAAATTTACGTTATTTTCACCAACAGTAAGAGTTATTCATGACAAATGTTTAAGTGTTGTTTTAGGTTTTTTATATATCATATTAAATATGATGATAATTGCTTGCTAAAGAAGCCAAGCTAAGCCGCCTGGGAGCCTTTACCGAAAAACTCTGCCTAATCCGGTAGTAATATAACAAAATATAATTATTCTTCCCTTATCTACAGAAAAGACTGTAGTATTTAATAGATATAACTTACTTTTACTATTTTAATTCGAAAATATGTTTACATTTGATGCGGTATTTGTGAAGTTATTTTAGACGTAAGACTGATACAAATATAAATGAATATCTTAGAAATTATAGCAAAATTAAAAGTAACAATAGATTGGGCCAAATAGAGGAATGGAAGACAAATAAACTGAGCTGCAGCAATGCATGTTAGTTTATTTCTGCAGAGGACCTCACAAAATCCAGAAAATGCATCAGGGCTCGTGACCTGCTTCTTAATATTTCTCATAAAATATTAAATCAACGATATTTTTCCTTTACACTTATTCAATGAATTAGAAGCAATATTCTCAAAAGTCAATCAATTTATCTTCTTTAACAACTTGTCACATTAACACGTTCAAATAGTAGGTCAATAATAAATTTTAAAAAAATCGCATTTTTTTATAATTGAACTATTTGGAGGAGGTTGTATTTGAAACATGTTGTAACAATATTTACAGTAACTTGTTTTTTTTAAGAAATTCTTTTTCATGCTAATGGAACGATCGTTTTTTGTTTACGTCTTTCATATAGACCATAATGGAATTAATGCAAAATATGCTTGTAAAATAGGTGTTGCATAATATTAATTATTGAATTAGTGAAATGTTATGAAGCTTTTAGTAAACAAGCTCTATCTGCGACCTCTTTTGGGTTCAATTATTTTTATAATATTTTCCTATTTCCGAAGGAGAAACGGGATTTTTTTCCTATATAGATAGAGAGACCAACGGATTGTAGATGTATATACTAAGCTTCGAGAGCTTTCAAGAGTGTATTTTCTACATTTTTTCTCTTTTTTTCTTCTTTTTCTCTATCTTGATTGTTAGACATACTTCTAGTTCAGGTTGAAGATGTTTTTACGCTAAAGTTGAGGTGGACAAAGTCGCGGTTTCTACTAGTAATAGATATGTTTTTAAATAACAAAGTAGAAAGAAGTCATTGATGATTTCCATTACGTTGCAATTGAATGATTACAAGCACATATCATAGCACTTCAGAGCAACTCGACGTGATAGAATAATAGACCATTTATTGGTTCTAGCACCAATAACAATACCTCCGCGCGGTAGATTTGATTAATTCTGTAGAAACATAATTTAGACTTAGTGGAGACGGTATAATGATTTTGATCTCTACTTCTTATATTTTTGCCGTGTTAATTGTAATTTAAACGAAATAAATTAAAGTGTACAAACTAACATTACTAACATACAACTATATTTACCAGTTAGTATTATGAAGATCACACCCACGTGGAAGGGTTCCAAGAGTGCTGGTAGGGATTCCGTTGAATCGCTTAGCTGAGTGCGAAAAGGAAAAGGTTGTGTCCCCCTTTTCTCTTGAAGAGGCGATAAATCTACATATTAGACGGATAAGATTCTTTTTTGCACTTTAACTGCAAATGGTACGAACAAATATGAATATCTCTCAATGAGAGATGCGTATTTTCGCCATTTGCCAGAGTCGACCATTGCTGCCGCAAGTTATACGAATTATGCGTTATAGGCAGAACTTATTATATTCATGGTGTAAATGAAATATTCCTTTATTAGATTTCTTTCTTATATATAACTAGATTCAAAAATTCTTGCAGGTATCGTCATCCTACTACCAAATGGCTGATGAAGTATACATGTTTATAATATTGGGACCGCTTATTGCCTTCAACTTGATTCCGAGCCTGAAATTGCTCGCCCCGTTCTCAGCTCTGGCCAACCTACTTACCTTCATCGGCTTGGGCATTGTGGTGTATTACCTGCTGACCGGGAAGAAGTCTGAGCAGCCGCTCGACCTTTGGGGGTCAATT
This sequence comes from Morpho helenor, assembly GCA_029227775.1. Lineage (NCBI taxonomy): Eukaryota > Metazoa > Arthropoda > Insecta > Lepidoptera > Nymphalidae > Morpho > Morpho helenor. The sequence continues at coordinate 14,102,529 of JARGCU010000030.1, forward strand.
GAAACGTTCCCCCTGTTCTTTGGCACCGTTTTGTTTGCTCTAACGGCCGTTGGAGTGGTAAGTATAAACAGGAAATCGTATATATTCTAATGTGTAGTTTATAAAACTGTTGGACAAAGGGTAACATCTCAAGGAAACCCATGCGGTTTTCGCATCATAACGGGATAGGCATTAATAATTTTTCATAAAAAACTTAACTGTTTAAGTTGGACAAAATTATGGAAACTTCGTAAAGAAACTTGCGTGTTTGAAGATGATTCTAGAATTCGCGTAACGTACCAGTCCGCACTGAAGCAGTCAGGTCGACCTTCCCAGCAGTGAAGTAGTACAGGCTAAAAAAAGAATCAGATCGAGTCAAATAATTGGCCATTGTGATGCCGAGGTGTTGGAATGTCGACCGTCAACATCAAACGCAGTAATGGTAATCCAAATAAGTGAGCATATGACCTCAAAAAGGCTGATATGGCCGCAGCCTTGAGGCATTAGTGTCAAAATACCATACTATATTCTACATTACTGAAGGAAAAACGGGATTTATACATCCTTCAATAGCATCAAATTTCATCAATATAGGCAGAGCGGATTAGCCGTGAAAGAATAACAGACCGTTATTATTTGTATGTTACATGTGTCAAAAATTATGTTTCAATTCCAGGTCATCGCTTTAGAGAACAATATGAAAACACCAAAATCTTTCGGCAAGCCGTGCGGCGTGCTGAACACCGGTATGAGCATTATAGTTGTACTGTATGTAGCCGTTGGAGCTTTGGGTTACATGTACTGCGTATCTGAATGCCGAGACTCCATCACCCTGGACCTACCTAAGGATGACCCGTAAGTAGCAACGGTTCAATGGTAACGGTTACATATATGGTTACGCCTAATCCACCCATCTGGCATTCATTGTGAGGTTGGACTATCAATACTACGTAGAACACAATGTGTTTCAGTTCTAATAAAATATAAGAGATCTGATATAATAAGTGAAGTTGGAATTAATTATGAGTTATAAGTAACGTAAGGCCTTTTGTTAACATATGATTTTGCGCCGTCATAAACTACGGTCAATTTTGCGTAGACACGGTCATCTGTGTCGTTTGGTGCACTGTTTTGAGTAGTACAGACACGTCGCATAATTCATATTATCATTCACTCAAATTGACTTTTCCAAGTAATTTCAAATTATGAAATTGTAATGAAATACCACTGGTTCGTAAATGTGTTTTACCAAGAACCACATAACAACAACAAATTAACAAAAAACAAAAAAGTAACATAATTAATGTATAGAAACCGGCTATACTCACGTGTTATTTTATCGGATGAGCCCGACTAGTTTCAAGCCCATACGGGGCTCTTATTCATGAGCTCTTTACGCGGCGTTATCGCGGCGGGAACTGCGTGTAGCAGCTCGCAGGGCGCGACTCGAGAGTGGTTAGTCGGGCTCATCCGATAAAATAACACGTGAGTATAGCCGGTTTCTATACATTAATTATGAATTCCACTCACGATAGTTTAAATTAAAAAAAAAGTAACAATTTCTTTTATCCCCGTCTACATATTATAAACGAAAATGCAGCCATAAGTTATTTTTTGGTGTCTTCTTGGCATAGTAATAAGGGCATTAGGAACAAATAAAATCCTAAGTGGTATTATTGATACCATATTAGAAAGCAGAAGGTGAGAAGCATGTTATGAAAAAAAAAATCAAATTTTTGTGTCTGCTTCAACATATTAGGAAGGAACATGATATCCTAATTTGATTTTTGGTGTCTCCGCCAACAGGCTGGCCACAAGTGTCATTATTATGTTTGCTGTGGCCATATTCATCAGCTATGGTCTTCATTGCTACGTCCCGGTCGAGGTGCTCTGGAAGGGGTACATTTTGCCGCGAGTTCAACGTTCGCCGCCAAAACTCGTGCAGATTTACGAGTATCTGTTACGTGTCGCCCTTTGCCTACTCACTTGTAAGTATTCTAGGATAAGGGATACCACAGATATTAGGTGACAAATAGGTGACAAAGAGGTGACAAAGAGGTCGCAAGTTCAAACCACGAAAGCCGCCTACGCGTTTTCTATTAAATCAAATCACGTGCTTTTGGGCAAGGAAAAACATCCTGATTATTTGCAAGAGAATCTCGTATGTATATTTTATATCTCTTGCATGTATATTTATTGAAGCTGACAAGTCTTATAACGGCAGCAGTGGGTATGGGTTTCAACGCCGTGTGGTATCCGACTGAATAGAATAGTACCACCCTCATTTCTTACCGAGGTGTCGTAAAAGGCGACTAAGGTAAGTCGACCCGCCTTGTAGTATCCGGCTGAGTAGAATCGACCACCCTCATTTATACCGAGATGTCGTAAAAGGCCACTAAGGTAAGTTGACCCACCGTGTGGTATCCGGTTAAGTAGAATAGACCATCCTCTTTCTTACCGAGGTGTCGTAAAATACGACTAAGGTAAGTTGATGTCAGGCAGGCGACCGGTAGTAAAATACGTAGCCAAATCATGTGACATGTTTATAACATGTTTTGCCGAACCCTCTTAGAGTGGGATAAGGACAGGAAGATGATAAGTTGGTATAGGTTCAAATGCTTCTCTCCAAAGGACAGAACATCTTGTTGACAACTGGGAAGTTAAAAGTTCTTTGTATGTTTTTATATTGTCGCAGAAAGGGAAAATTTCAGACGGCGTTTAACTACTGTATATTAAAAAAGTGTCTTTTTCTATTTCAGCGATACAGACTGCTGGATACAGGTTTTTGGAAGGGATTTCTCTCGGATCTAGCGACTTTTTGATTTCCTCGATTCACTTAGCAGTAGTTTCCTTACTACTAGGAAAGTCGATGACGTCAAAAGCCGCATCAACGCCGGAAATGACAGCAATTACTGCGTTTCCGGTGCATAGCCGCTAACATCGCCTCTTTAGAAACGTCGCGACCCGTTCGGCTTTGTTACTTCTGCGGCTGTTTTGACGTACTAATTTCTCACTCGATCAAACGAATTTACGGGTCTCAACAATTAATTATCCATCAGGAACCGATGTCTGAATGAAATGCCACTCACAGTTAAATTGTAAGCGACACGCCGAGTGGTATCCGGCTGAATAGAATAGTACCACCCTCATTTCTTACCGAGGTGTCGTAAACTGCGACTAAGGTAAGTTGACCCACCGTGTGGTATCCAGTTCAGTAAAATAGACCACCCTCTTTCTTACCGAGGTGTCGTAAAATACGACTAAGGTAAGTTGACGTCAGGCAGGCGGCCGGTCGTAATAACGCAGCCAAATCATGTGACAGCATGTTTATAACATGTTATGGGGGATAAGGTCAGGAGGATGATGAGTTAAATTGTAAGCGACGGTGTTATATATCACTAGTGGTACCTGTGACTTGGCACCAATTTTAGCGCTTGAGTACCCTAAATAATGCAATATGTAGTTTTGCCCACTCCTGATACAAAGACGCGATTTTTGGTCCTATATGTAAACCCGAAGTACAAGCTTCAATTGTGAAAACATTCATCAATATTATCCTAGCATAAGCGTAACAGACAAAAAGACAGATTATAACATTTAAAATGTGTTAGCCTAGCGATAGCACCGTGCGCCTCTTTCGAGGAGGTCTAGGGTTCAAACTCCGGGCAGGCACCAATGAGTTTTCTTTTTAAAAACTTATGTGTCTAATTGATTACTGCAATTTATCACACGGTTTTCGGTGAAGGAAAAAATTGTGAGGAAAACTGCATATCTCTAGAGAATTCTGGGGATATGTGTAACCTACCAATCCGCATTGGAGCAGCGTGGTAGGTCTTAGCTCCAATCCTTCTCTCCAAAAACGGAGAGAGGACGCCTATGGCCAGCAGTAAGATTGTAACAGCCCGTTACTTTACGCAATTGCATGCGTGCAATATTCGCCTATATTTGTTTTCCAAATCTCTTCGTTATAGCTTTTATGAACATCTACTTTGAAGATTCATCAACTTCTCAACTTTTACACGAAATCCAGATGAAATTTCGGGAACCGGACTCCAGGACGAAATTTGTTTCGCCCGAAGGCGAAAGTGTTGTTTCCATAGTTATTATACTAGAGTATGGGAGTCGAAGGCAGGCCTGTAAATGAGCAATAGATAATAAAGAGAGAGAAGATGAAATTCATTACTGTATATTCGATACTTATTCCTGTCTACTCACATAAATAAGAGAGACAGTAGAGAGATAATGAGTCTCATTTGGTGCTCCTTTAGTTTCGATTGTCATAATAGGCTGGTTAACTTACTCTAGTATGATAGCTCTATGGTTGTTTCGTCCTGGAGTATGTGACAGCGTATGTGGGCGACACCCGCAATGCTTTTTAATTTTTGCCTTATCATATATTCCGTCCATTAATATAAGTCAAAGGTCAAGGTCAGTAATATTGTATTGGCGAGTATTCTGGAAGATTCCAAATACTAAGTAACAGTATTAAGTAGTGATAGAGAGAAAATCTTAATATATTATCGTTTATTTCCAGTCGTGCTGGCGGTTGCAGTACCACGTTTGGGTTTATTCATATCCCTATTCGGCGCTTTATGTCTATCAGCGCTCGGGATTTGCTTCCCGGCCCTGATGGAGATATGTATGTACTTCCGGAAACGTGCCACCGCAGCGAGGGCCGTACTTTTTGGGAAGGACGTCCTGCTCTTCATTATAGGTATAATCGGCTTGGTCGCCGGCACGTACACCGCGCTGGACAGCATTGTGCGCTCGTTCCGGCACGCCCCCGAGCCGGTGCCTCACGTTTGATGCGTCGCGCCTTTTGTACGATGAAGTTTGTAGTTGGATCATACTATCGTCGAAATCGACCGGCTGTGTCATCTCCAACGTATTTCTTTTTCTTATATCGTAGGTAGAAGTGGAGAGGACCATAATATATTAGGCAAATAACTGAAAATTGGCAAATTACAATTCAATAAGAGAGCGTATTGACGCTTACGAACAGTTAGGTGTCACCTCTACAAAATTATATGCAACTGAAAATTGCCAAATTATAATTCAATAAGAGAGCATATTGGCGCTTAAGGAAAGTAAGGTGTCATATTCGCGCCGTGTATTTACATACATAAACTATAAACGTGTCTCCAACCGGCGATATGACGAGTGTTATTGACGTGTAGAACGTTAAAAAAACTCGCTGAGCCTGCTGCGACCGGTGACGGACTCGCCTACCTCTCTCCCGCCTTGCACATCATATTTTGTACAACAATTGCACTAGTCTACGGGAATCCGTGGCGACGCGCAACGGTTTATCTCGCGCACGTAGCTGTCCGCGTCTATACAATATATGTCATTGTGTAGATTACTTAAACATATTCCAGCTGATTCGTTGCATAAACTCGCTCGTAAAGTTGATGTCTTAAGGCCATCGCTAAGTTAAAAAGGACTCTTTACGTGCCTGTTTCTTTAAAAAATCAAGAGCCACGCTATCAAGCAGACATGTGTCACTTGCGAAACAACTTTCTAAGCTGGGTACATAAAGGTTCATTTAAATGTGTTCAATACTTTAACAAAATTTATTATAACTCTTTAAAAAACTTGTGGTTAAGCAGGCACTAAGCAATCCAGTCATGTGCAAAAGGACGTTTGGGTGCATTGAGCGGAACCATCACGGCAATTATCGCATATATTCCGGAGCGGGTCCCGTGTTTTTTTAATTGCCTTTGCGACAAATTTTTACATCTCGCTTCCCACGTGCGGGTACATTTCATTGCAATCAGTCACATTTTTTTGCGAACTCGTCATATGATATGGATCAATCAGTATGCCATGGAATCTTTGATTGATTGAAATCGTAGATACGGTGCGGATATCGCCGTAATTCGGACGCTTCTGCTTAACCTTACGGCTGCCGTAAATTTGATCATGGGCTTACTTGATTAGTATAATATCAGAAAATAAATCTAATATGTAGACAAAGCCAAGAATGCTGAGAGGAAATATTAATTTAACTTCTTTAGATAAAAGTTTGTATAAGTACTAAAAGATGACCGGACTTGAAAAAATTATCAAACGTCTCTTTCAGCAATACTGAAATTTATATTTGCATCACTTTAATTCAATTATAATTGCCATTTTATTTCAAAATTGAAATGGTCCTCCTCGCTTGTACACTTAATTTTAATTTGTTTTTTACTTACTTTATTAATTTTAGTGTTTATATTAAGGCCTCATAGATGGCGCCAAAATTAATTTTGAAGGTTACTTGCAGTTAAACTTTTATAAGACCGTTTTTTTTAAATCATAAAGTGCTAGAAATCAGACAATTACCGTAAAGATTATAAAAAAACTTAGGCACTAGTATGTCAACACGCCATACCAAATATGCTCCTGCATTTTTACGAATATTTAATATTTTATTTCATTTGGCGCCATCTTAATATATTTGAAGCACAAATATAATTTCTTGATTAGGTATTTTGTGTTTTTCAAAGTTTATTAAAGCTTTGAAATTAAGTTTTTTTACCTTTAACCTGTTATTGTATAAAAAGAATCTTGAATCAAGGTCACAGTAAAATGTCGCCTAGACATTAAGAGTACATTTGTCTCATATTTCATTCGTTCAATATTTTCTTCTTTTTATATAATAGCATGGTTAAAAGTATGTAATTCTTAAGTTAGTAATACGTGTCTAAGTATAATATATATTTTTAAGTAACTATAGATATGCTAAACATTCTCTCGATACAATTAGTAATAAAAATATGTGCCTTTTAAATTAAGCTTTTTATAAATTATTGCTTGAGGGTTTCCACCCACTATACTAACCGGAGCTCACACTACTGTAACAACGTTGTATGTTTCAGAAAATGCAATAATTAAGAAATAAAATACTTTTTTTAACAGAACACAGCTTAAAATCTTTTCATAAGAACAATTGAGACCATAGACCACATTTTTTAATTTTATTTACAAATATTTTTGTTTGTGCAACAAAAATCATGAATGTTAATTTGGCTGCTAGATTCCAATTTCAACTTGAAACTTCGTTGTAAAAATTACCCGTAAAAGCGTTTGGAGTAAAAATATATCCATCGCAAGATTATAAAAATTAATATCGATATTTGCAGTAAAAACCGGCTTGGAAATAATTTAAGTGATATTTTAACCCCAAACGATGTTTATTCGACACTGAGGGTCTAAAATAAGTGTTCATAGTTCTTTGAAGGATAACGTGCATATTGATGAGCTTGTAAATTCTCAAATTGTCAATAAAGTATTAGCATATATTCTTTGCATTCTTGGTGTTTGCATCGAAATATTTGATGCATCCATGCAGCAAAAATATTCAATTATATAGCGGCATCCACGCAAAAAGCTGTGTTTTGGGTGGAAATCCTTAATACCCTGTTTTTGCATTGAATTTATTTCATTTCATATTAAAATTACGTTAATAATTATTATATAAGAATTGATTTATTATTATACTAATATACGGCATTGATAATAATTGTACTGACATTTTTATGTATACAATAATTGGTGGATAAGAATAGTTTTGTAAAATTGTAACGTAATAGAAATTGCAGATTCGCTACTCAAATTTGATTAAAAGGATAGAGTACACATAAGTAAGAAAAAGCATTGTAAAAAGCAATTACTAAAGTAGGCACATCAAACATTCTGTCCTAAGATTTTTACTGATTAATAAGTAGCCGTTTGTAATTTTGTCGCGTTAATATGTTTGTATGAAACTTTTGTAAAGAAAAATCATTGGTAAAGTTTGCGAAAGTCAGAGCATAGGGAAGCCGACGAGTGAACATGAAAGCGTCAGGGATATCAATGATGCTGCGATGAGATCAGCTCAACGAGAGCGGCGAATCCAAAATCTACAATGCTACACACTATGAAAAGCAGGAGCTGGTAAAATGACATCAAAAACCCCGAAATTTTAATGATGATGATGAGGGACCAACAATGGGGTCTTTGCCACTTTAAATATATTTCGTTTCTGGATAACATGATGCGAATTCCCAATTTTAGAAGCCTTTTTTGTGGGATTGTAGAAAATGTCTATGGAGTTAGTTATATTTTTATCTTTTATTATTTTAGAAATAAAAATTGAATGTAAATGTTGTTTTCTTTAACATTCCCCCGATAAGCTGTTATAAAGGCCGATATGGCAATTGCCTATAGCCCTGAAATATTTTTATAAGTGATAAAATAAAATTTTAAAATGTTATGCCTTACCAGGGACTGAGAGAGAGAAAGTTTATCTGTCTCATGCATTTGAAGAACAAAACAACTGAAAGAATAATTCAAAATAAGTCTAGTAATGAAATAGGATTGCAATATCTTAAAATGAATTAACTACAGAAAACACGTATAACGTTTTTCTACTTATATACACTGACTATATACACTAGATGAAAAATTAAAGGTTTTTCAATACTAATACTAGCTGTATTTTGGACAAAAATGGTCGTATTGAAATTTAAAAAAGCTTAAAGTTTCTAGTTTTGAGACCTTAAGATTAGAAATTAGATGATATTTAACTAATATTTTTTGAAAAGCCTCGAAAGAATTGAATTTTTTTTTGATCATTTAATTTTGTCCTCTAGTGTAATAAAATGTCTAAGTCTGGATTCGATTTCATCTGATGAGAAAGTAATCAGTCAGCTTATTATAGACCACTAATTTGTTACAACTTGTTTTAAATACAACCTCCTTGAAATAGTTGGATCAATACCTAATATAAAAAAATATTGTCGCCGTCAATGTGACAAGTTTTACTAACAGTTGTTAATAACTATGGAATATATATAAGAAGCAATTTTCTCAAAAGTCAACCAATTTGTTATTTTTTAACAAAAGAACAAATTGGTTGGCTTTTGAGAAAATTGCTTCTTATTTATTGACTAAGTGTAAAGGAAAAATATCGTAGTTATATTATATTGTTACGTATAGGGTTCGTGGATTTAAAGGAAATATATATTTACATAAGCGGAAAAATAGATACAGACAATTTCACTCTTTGGCCGTAAAAAAGAAATACAGTAACGGCCTGTTACTATCTCATGCTGGGCATATGCCTCCTCTTTTCGTTTACGAGAGATGGATTGGAGCTATGATCCATCATGCCGCTCCAATGCGGATTGGTGGGTTACGAATTCTCCCTCACATTTCTCTAGACATATGCAGGTTTCCTTGCGATGTTTTCCTTCGCCGATAAATTGTGAATATTAATTAGACACATAAGTGTGGGAAATGGAACGTAAGAGGAAAGAGTGAAACGGAATGCATGGGCGGAAGTGAGCGAGATAGGATGTGAGGAAGGGAGAGAGAAGGGAAGGACGAACGACGCAGGACGGTTGGAAGTTAGTTGTGGAGTGAAATAAATAAATTAAAACTAAAGAAGTGTTTGCTTGACCTCGCTAATCCCAATTACCAATAAGTTTTAACAGAATAGCTCATAGGGGCCTGCCCGTGCTTTAAACTTGTGACATCTTTGTTAAAGTCACAGATCTCCTCGATGGGCTTTCACGACTCACCTTTGCGTGGAAAAAGGATCTTCTTAGTCGATCTCTTCATTACTGAAGGTCGTGTCTAGATGAAAGTATTATTGCTGCTCACTTCCTGCACTATTCTTTTCCACATTGATCTATCCTCGGCGGTCTTTAAAGCTTTGGTGATTGGAAGGCCTGTCATCGTCTTAACTTGATCGGACCAACGGGTAGGGGAGCGACCGCGTGGTCTTTTCCCGTCGACCTGACCAACCACCGTCAGCTTCTCCAGGTTTTCAGGGTTTTTACGAGCAACAAGGAACAAGGAAAAAGGATACCTGAGGTAAATGAAAGTCATATTTGTGCAAGGTACTCTTACCACAATTTATTACATATACAGCGATCGAGGAAATGTATCAGCGGTTTAGTTAACTAGCCGCCCTTCGGCCGCAAAATAAATAACCATAAATACAACAATTAACGTTTATTTCAATCCATAGAACCATATATAAATTATAATCTTTTTAAATACTACATCGTACATCAATATGGTTTTATGTACTACAGATATTCACTTATAGACGATGAAGAAAGGGATACGATAAATAAAGGGGCAGGGTGTCCGCGGTGCGGTGCGGCGGCGCGTGCGGAGCGGCGGCGGCCGCTTGCTAGCGCGGGACACCTTACTATACTCGTACACTAAACATTTATATATTCATTTATTACAACGTCTGCAGAGACACCTTTATTTAGTTAATTTATTTATGTAAACTGTGTAAGTACCACATACATGATTTGTGTAATTTAATGTATACCATTTAACAAACAAGATGGAATATCAAATGCCGCGCTGCGCGGTATATTAACATTAAGTTCATTACATATTATAATATCGTTTGATATGAAACAGTGCATTTTAAAAGATCAACCGTCACACCTTTAGGTAGGTATCCTTCACATGTAAACCTTTATAGAAAAAACATTTTATTGTTCTCGCTTTGTATTCATAAAATACTTTAAAATGCAACAACTTCTTAGTCTTAATCCATAAACATTAATTTATTTAATTTAATAAACATTCAATTGACTCATTTCATCAACGACAAAAACCTACAAAAATATATTATAACGTTAGCACGAGTCAGAGCTCGACCGGTACTGGGTGACGGGGCCGGGTCCGGACCGAACCGGGCCGGACCGGCGGGAGGCGCGGGACCTACCCGAATAGACGCGGTAACGCAAGTATCTTTAAAACTAAAAAAAAATATATATGTAAACTTTTAAAAACATTAACAACTACAGCCATAACAAAAATAGACTAATAACGACTACGCTACGGAATCTACGTACTACCTAAACTAATCACTAAGTAAGTTGGAAACGAAACTAGTGTCCGCTCACTACGGAAACGGTAGGGGGCGCGCGAGGCGGCGGGCCGGCGGCCGGGCCACCTCGCGGCCCGGTCTACCGGGAGCGGGCTGCGAAGCGGGCTACGGCGACCGGCGCCCGGGCCCGGACAGGGGACGGACAGGGTCGGGTGGTGGCGACGCGGCCGGGCGTCCGGGGCGCGGCCCGGGCGGCTCGGGGTCCTACTAAAACTACTTATATACAGACGCAGCCACTACACTTGCGCATGCGTACGCGAGCCACTTGAGCAATCTAGCGCACGGGCGCGACCTGTGCAGCTAACGTATAAATATTCAACAACATTACATAGACAAAAACCCGCGCCCGCCGTGCCGGTTCGGCTCGGTCCGTGCCGGCCGGCGAACTAGCCGGCACGGACCGGGGCGGGGAGGGGTGCGGGCGCGGGCACGCACGCACGCTCGGGACGGGGATGCATCAGACATTCTCATTTACATAACGACTCCTTAAAACTTGGTCCGTACATCGTTGACTAACCCTGTAGTGTCGAACCGAGGCCGAAAGGGAAGAGACGATAGAACAGAGTTCGAGCGAAACTTTGGCAAAGATTCACCTATTAAACTAAGTAGAATAACTTACGGTAACTGCGTATCGATTAACTTCTATGATATAAACGAAACAATAACTTAGTGGGAGAGGGAGGTGTCATGTAAACCAGTCGATTCGCCGTTATCTTCCCGACGCCCACAGCGGCTCCTTGCATGTGCATGCACAAACTATTTCTACGATTGTGATTATTATATTACTGGTATATTGGCAGCGAATCGAGTCGTTTGGACAAGAGGAGATGAGAGGGAATCTTGTGGGAGGGACCAGAGTCAGAGAGTAAATTACACAATACGATAACAATACGATTACGTCAGTAAAATACATTATAATCGAATATTTGAAAAGCTTTACAAATAGATGTTGGAGCGGTGGGCCCCGAGACAGCGCAACGCGCGATTTGCCCGCGATCTGAAAACAGATTGATGAATATTAGTGAATTAATATTATGGTGTAGGAATCTTACTATTGTTGATCTGGTCTTTTTAAACCAAATTGGAACTCATAACTTTGGTATAAACGTAAATTAAAAAAGTACAAAAATTTAAGATGTACAGTTTAGCAGATCAAACTGTACCGCCATATGCTAATGTATTTTGTTTTAAGAGCGCCATTCCAAACTAATGCTGCATAGTAGACGTAGTAGTGGTAGGCAGTACACCGAAAAATATTATTTGTATACTCCAAGCTAGGTGGATTTTCTGTTGAACATAGGACTTTTATATAGATTACTACAGCACACGATCTTGGATTCACTGGCTTTTTGAGAAGTCAGTCTATCTCGGTAGTATTGATTCTACCAATGTTGGGTTTCCAGATGCGGGGTTGGCATTCGGCACCTTAGGACTTAAACGCTTTATTCATTCAAATTTAAATATTCGGTACGATAATAGATGAGCTCAATAGATCATAGTCTATCCATCGTTACGACAAGTGATGACCTAAATGGAGCCGTTGGATTCAAGTGGTCTTTGCATTCATCGACATGAATATAAAGCATTGAAAATAGCTGAAATCAGGTACCATAGTGCATCCATCAGTATGATAACAGAAGACTTCAATAGTCCAGCTGAAATCAAGTGGCATAGTGAATCCTTCAATATGACAATAGATGATATAGAAAAGCACCTGATATCAAGTGGAATAGTGAATAGGTATGACAATAGATGATATAATGGAGCAGCTATATACAAGTGGCATAGAGAATCATCCGGTAGGAAAATAGTTGACCTCAATGGATCCTCTGGATTTTAGGGTCACATTCTGCCGCTGGATTAAAGTAGTACAGCGCATCTATCGCTATGATAATATATTATATAATGGAACAGCTGAAATCAAGTGGCGTAATGAATTCATGGGTACGATAGCATATGACTTAAAAAACGCTGCTGAAATTAAGTGGCATAGTGAAAACATAGTCACAAAATTACATGACCTCTACGGTTTTGCTAAAAACAAGTAGCAAAGTGCATCTATGACTATAAATAAAAATGATTTTAATAAATCCTACTGTTACAAGCGGCATAGTGCATTCATGACTATAAAAATAGATGTGCGCAATGGATAGTCCGGACTGAAAAGCTATAGTGCCTCCATTACTATAAAAATATATGACCTCAAAGGAGTCCCTAAGGATTCAAGTGGTATAGTGCATCCATCGATATAATAAACGATCTCAGTGGGTCAGCTAGATTCAAATGGCATCGATATCAAAGTTACTACGTACATATCGTGTGGCATGTTTGTGCAGAGCAGTGGTACCGCTTAAACATCCGTAAACTTGGACAACTTCTCGCGCAGTATGTGGTTTTCCTTTTTCAGCAGCTCCACCTCTTGTCGCAAGCCCATGTTCTGTAACACGACATTCATCGATTAAAATTCTAATTTCTCCTTTTTAATTATTTATCTAATAAATCGTTAATATAATCGTCTCATAAAAACCTATAGATCTACTTCACCAAAAAAAATCACCTATATATTAAGTCGAGAAATAGTCAACCAAAATTTGACCATAGCCGTATATGAGGTAGGCGTTGTGACAAATTTGAAATTTTGTGAACTATTATTAATATGGTATCCTAAAATTATAAATGTGAATTTCTGTCTGTCTGTCACACTTTCAAGGCTAATCCATTTGACAAATAGTGATAATGAAATTTGATACAACTTACTTGCCCGGCTAATACATAGTATATAATATTTTTTCTTCGAGTACAGATTAAATCACAAGTAGAACCCAGTAAATAATTGAGGTATTTTAATGATTAAGGTGCTATGAATACCTTCAATTAGGTGCTATCTGTTTGTTCCATTTCTAGAAAGAAATACGAAAATTTGTCACATCTTGCCTGGTAGATTAATTTCGATTGTAACAAAATTCATCTATATTACTCCAGCGGATTACACGTCATAAAGTTACAGACAGATAGACGTTATTATTAACATTTGTATGGATTTAACTTAGGGATCCATGATGATCATTCTTTGTAAGATTTGAAGAAGACTTAAGGGTAGAGGATGTGAGAAGCTGAGTAGTGCTACTCACCTCCTTCTCAAGGTATCCCGCTCGGAGTGCTATTTGGTTCTCTTTCATCCGACGCGCGTCCCTTGATCGCTTGGCCGCCATGTTGTTCTTCCGCCGGCGCGCCCAGTACTTGTCATCTTTCAGATCGTCAGGCACGAACTGCCGACGACGTCGATACGGGGTTAGGAGGTCGTGCCACACACTTATACCACCCTTCACCCACCAATAATATTACATGCTCTATACGTTGCCTGGTTCAAACGAGAATAGACTGCTGGTTGACTTTTAACCGGAGCATTGGTCATAACAGTTCAATTCAATTTAACGTGAAAAAAAAGTTTTCAATATAAAATTCACTTTTCGTATGCTTGAGTTTTTAAAACCCTCAAATTAGCGTACTGATTAATTTGAAATACTAATAGTTGCCGTGCTTCTTAATGGAAATTATCAAACTGAGCGTAAGCAAAGCATGCAAGCTATCATATAGTAATTCGATTAGATAGATGGTATTGTATGGTATATCTATAAATAGTGAACTCAACTATTATGTTTGATAGATATTGTTATCATTTCTAACGCGTATAACAAATTATTCATATATTTTAGAAAAAATTTAGTCTAAAATTTACGATGTTATTTTAGCTGCTATTCGATTGAGCTGAATTTTCAGTCTTCTTAACTCTGACGATATTATACAAGAGGTCAATTCATTATTATTTAATCGATTTTTGTACATTGTTAATTTATGCCTATATTGTGGTTAGATTTATATTTATTTCGTGAATGTCTTAGCATTTAGAAATTTTTTAACATTGCAACATTCATATAAAGTCTATAAACAATATTTTAATTAAAAAATACCTGGTATAAAGAATAATTTTATATTTAAGCGTACGTAAGATACGGTATAAATATGATATTATTAATCAATTGTATCTGTATGTTAATCTGTATGTCTAAATAGATATTTATTAGAAACAATTTATGGTAATTTACTTCCTAAAATTAAAAATTCCTTCAAATAAACGTAAATTCCACAGGTAAATTCCTTCAGTATATTACATATTTAAGTATAAACTATTGCAACATTTATCAATATCTGCTGACCTTTTAACAATTTATCATTACATCATCGTGAAAACAATATAAAATATAATTATTTTATTGAAAATAATAATCTAGATTTTCTTTAAGAGTTATGCTTTCATTGAAATATATATAAATATATCAATATTTTATAAATATTTAGCGTAGGTATGCGTCGAGTTACTTAGTATTGCAAGTAGTTTTTTTTTATAATTCCCTTTAACTTGTAAATTAAAATATTTTTTTAATTTTTACTAACTTTAATCTGTGTAACAATTTTGGCATATCAACTTTTTAATATACTTCGGAAAAAATCGATTAGAAGTCTTTGAGTGTGGTCGCAAATTTTAGTACCAATATTCAAAAAATTCCCAATGTCTTGTCATTTATACCTGATTCAAACAGACACTTATGTTTTACTTTAAGAAAGAAAGAAATTTTTCTTAGATACTTAACTAAATATCGTGAGAAATCTTATCAGGAAAATCTCTACAGTGTATATAACTTACCTACTTTTAAGGCGTACTTTTGACAGCCTTGTTCGTTCTGATTATTTTTTTAAATAGGCAACTTTTTTAACTTGAAGGTTTTACATATACAGAATAAAATGAATGCTATTATTTCTCGAATTGTTAGATCGCCTAAAGGTTTTCACATCCGAATAATCGTTCTGCGTTAGATGAATAACATAATACTAAGAATAACATAATAATAAGATGGCCTTCTGTCAGTTTAGATTAATTAAAGGACATCTATATTAAATTTATATATATATATTCAAATTGATCAATTTGAATATAAAAGTAATAATAAAATTTTGCTATAACTATAATTTTAATATTACTTTTGTATTATGGATCTCCGCAAAGTAACGCCTAATTCTATAAATTAATTTGAATACACTTAATTATACTAAATACACTTTCGATATGAATTAGTGAAAAATTACACTATTTTAAGTTTAGTTTTAGTCATTCTTATTTGAACCATATTCAAGATACAGCATTAATATAAATAAGCTAAAAGCATACCCACACCTATGTTTGTAAATTTATGTTTTCATGACAAACCTTTGGGTGGAATCATTGTAACATGAGATGCAAAGGTCAAAGTAAATTATGTTGGAATTAAAAAATGTAAGATTATTTTTTTTTCATTCTCATTTATAATTAACCAGGATTAGTAAATAATCATATCGAACCCTTTTCTTAAACGTCGAATCAGATCACTCAATTTTAGTTGATGGATGACATATTGTCTCAGTAGTATAGAAAAATAATTCATTTTTTATTCAACGTGAGGGACAAATAGTCACTATTAACTTAAGGGACAAAATTACACTTTGTAATTAGCGTAAGCGAGAAGCTTTTTCTAGAGCTTTTCCTAAGTAGATTAAAATAATTATCCTCGAAAGTGTCATTTCGTCCCTTGTGTCTATAAGAAATAAGGGTATCGATATGTGCAAAATTAGTCTTTACGAATTTGTGCGGTGCATGTGTAGTGTGAAAAAGGTTATGTGTACTATTTACTAATCCTGTATTACCTCAAGTTAAAACATTTCTTTCCCAAAAATTTAGTTATACACTTTGCTTCTCACTTTCTCCGAGAGAAGAAATGTCATTAAATATACTTGAAATTGACCGATGACCGTTGGGGGAGACCGCGAATCGGTAAACGTAGTGTAGGACACCCTGAGACTCGATGGAGTGATAATATACGTAGAACAGCGGGCAGTGGATGGAAGCAGAAAGCCCAGGATCGGGCTCAGTGGTGAATAATTGGAGAGACCTATGTCCAGCAGTGGACTAAGTGGGCTTTGAATGATGATACTTGAAATACTAAACTGCCTGTGATTTTTTTCAGCATTCTTTAGTGACCTGGTGTAAGCTGCTTTGTCACTTTCGATTAATTTAACTTCTATCTTACCTTCATATAAAAAAACGAATATTCTTTAAAGAAACGATTATATTAAGGTTTTGTTAGTTTTATATAGAGGCCTTCAAAGGTTTGTCATTTTAATTGTATCTGATACGTGCATGCTATATATATCAAATATTTTTCCCTTAAGGATAATTTTTCACTGTGATATTCAAAATATAGCCAGTGTACACTTTCTTGCTTTCGATATTGTATGTTGAATATCATAGTGAAAAGACTGTTAGCGGCTTTTGTTGTGAGATGAAAGTTTTTTAATTACTTTGTTGAATTGCCTTGTTTCATTAACTCGCCAGTTACTATTCCGGCCCAAAGATTAATTAAAATAGAAATAATTCCTCTGCAATTATGTCTTTTTTTGGATTATTGTGTGTATGTATTTATAAATACGTTTATATAGCAGTGTGATATCCGGGTGAGTAGAGTAGACCACCCTCATTTCTTTCCAAGGTGTCGTAAGAGACGACTAAGATAAGTCCACCCGCCGTGTGGTATCCGGCTAACTAGAATAGACCATCCTCATTTCTTACCGAGGTAAAATACGACTAAGGTAAGTGGACATCAGGCAGGCGGCCGGTCGTAAAATACGTAGCACAATCATGTGACAACATGTTTATAACATGTTGTGCCGACCCCACTTAGAGAGGGATAAGGGCAGGAGGATGATGATGTATTTATAAATACGTTGTATTAAAGTAATCGATTTAAGTTGAGACATAATCGGATTAATTTAAATTTAACCGCTTTAATACTCAGTTAACGAAATAGTTAAGTATAGTATTAAGTGTAACAAACAAATAATTCCATATTACCATTTGTGTTTAGTAAAATATTGAAATAGCGTTAGTAAAGCGTATGTCATGCTGTGTGTAAGATATTGTTTTTTATATTTCTAACATGTTTAGTGTTAGTCGGTACTTAGAGGTCAATTATCAATTGTAGATTGTTTGATGGACTATGGAATTTATATAAATACATAGATCAGCAACAATATTGGTAACAAATAATAAAAGAACCTGTTCTTACCCCCCTAACTTTGGAGCTTTAGTTTAGTATTTGCTTTTGTTCTACATCATAGACAATGTGTATAGTTAAGCATCTAAAGGCAGCACATTTAATACCTTTTGTGGTATTAAATTAATGTGTTAATATTACTTCGACTAGTTATCCCAAATGAATCGAGAAAAAATAATCAATAAAAATCTTCAGGGGTATTGATAAATATAAAAATAATTTAATTAGCAAACCAGTCTTGACGATTGGTTTTGAAATCGTTTACCGTATTTCGAAAAATAAGAGGTTAGAAATGCTTTAGTAGCACTGTTGGGGCCGACTTATTTTGTGGTATTCCTAATATTTACCTTCATCTTTACCGAGGTACATCCATATATTGCGATGATGGATGCTAGTAATTATTACAAATTGTGGGGATTCTATAACGCAAGAATATTAACGTCGGTAATTAATCATATAGAAGTTTTCAATTTTAGTCGTCAAATTTTGGGTCAGAAATCCGTGTGGTATCCGGCTGAATAGAATATTACTCTCAGCTCTTACCGAGGTGTCGAAAAAGGCGACTAAAGTAAGTTGACCCACCGTGTGATATTTGGTTTAGTAGAATAGACCACCCTCTTTCTTACCGAGGTGTCGTAAAATACGTTTAAGTTAAGTTGACGTCAGGCAGGCGGTCGGTCGTAAAAACGCAGCCAAATCATGTGACAGCATGTTTACAACATGAGCCGACCCCACTTAGAGTGGAATAAGGGCGGGAGGATGATGAAATTTTGGGTCAGAAATGAAGATTATTGATACCTGTCAGTTAAAAATTTCTTAGCTAACCTATGTCCGACTGCAATGCAATCTCAAAATAGTTTCGCCACTAGAAGTAGTGGAAGGAGTAACCGGTGTGTCTAAAGTGTTGTGGTGTGTTTAAAGTGTTAATAGTGTGTGTGAGTGACGCCGCTCCCCGCAGGCAGTTGCAGCATGCCGCTAGGAATGAACAGCGCACTAACTTCATTTACCTGTTTCCGGGACTTCTTGATCATCGGCTGCGGCTTCAGCTCCTCATCAGAGAAGGCACGCGTCCGCGGGTCGAAGTCACGCCCTGACGAGGCCATTGAGAATGCTGGAATTATTTGATGCGTGGGTCAGTGAGCGCGGCGGAAATTGTGCAGGCCTTGGAACTCGTTGGTACAATTCCGCGCTGCTTCTTCTGATGGACGCATATTGTTGGATGTAGGCCTCTTCGTGATATATCCATGACACATGATCATGAGCCACTTGCGTTTAGCGGTTCTCCACGATCTACACGTGGCCATCCGATCACATAGAGTTTTTGTTTTTGGGTTCGCTATTCCAATATGTTAAAACCTGACGTATATATGCAATATTGGGCAGCAGTACGCTGGCAAGACCACAGGCCAATTTTAGCCTTTGTAAATCTTCCTTGGACGTTCGAGACTTCACGAATGTTAACAAAATTAGCAATGCAGTTCATCATACGATGTGGCGATGATTACAGCATATACGATACGAAGTACCGGCAGTCTAAGATATTTGAGTACCAAAAAAACGTGTGTCAGGGTAACTTCCACAAGGAGATAAGACCTAAAAAAGTAGCCGCAGATTACAAGCGGTACAACATCGTCTAACGTGGAAACCTCTTGAAGAGAACGAACCGGGAAAATACAAGAGAATGCCATAACATACGAGTAACTGAATTTAATACATGTTATTCAGCTAATAAAGCGGATATGGTTTTCGGAATTCATTGGAATAATACGTATCCAAAGAAAATACAAATATAAATGGACTCACGTGGGTAATAAGAGAAGAAGGGAATTGAATGGGCATAAATTGGAAAACTGATGAAAAAAATTAGGCCTTTCAGACGATATTGAGGCTAAAGTAAAAATAGGATGAATACGACAAGAGTTTTTAGTTCCTCTATTATGGAAAAACGAATTCTATTTTAGGTACTTGATAGCGTGGAGCATATTATACGTAATTTTGTTAATAAAAGCTTCAGTACATACATTTCATCTCATAAAATTATTGTAATTGCCGGTTAGTAGATCCAACGTGTTCGCACGAAAACCAATAATGATACATACTTGAATCGGCAGGCGACAGCGGCGGGTTGATCGTGTCCGGGCTCATGCAATCCGAGGGTGAGGGCGAGCGCTCGCGCTTGGTGACTGGCGCCTGCAGCCCGAGGGTCAGCCCGGCGCCCGTACCGAACGCCGAGCCCCCCAGGTGCGTCCCGCCCAGACCTTCGCCGGGCATGCCATTTTCCGACAGGAACTCGTCTAAGTCCACGTACTGAAAACAGGAATCAGCAGATCACACGCCGCGCTTAGCTCCTATGCATGACGCTAGCGGCGCTGGCTGGAACGGCCATACAATGTTTTTTCGCAACAGCACATTTCAAAATTCGCAAGCTATTCGCAAGCTGTATAAAACAATATATATAACTTAGCAAATAAATTTGAGATATAGTTCTTATATTAAATATAACAACATTGATAATTTGACACCGGAACTGGAGGGAGCTGGGTGTTGGAGATGTGGTAAGCGACTCTATTACCTAGTGCGGGCAAAGGTTAAAAAGCCTTTTGGAGACAACACACGACACACACACGCAGTAGGTAATAAAGTTGTGATTACTGACTTCTTGTACCTTGAGATCTGGATCGTAGGGTAGTGTCTTGTCCCATAGGTTTGGCCCGAGAAAGGCGGCCTGCGCTTCCCAAAGTTCGTTATCTTCCTTCTTGTCTTCTAGCGCATCCTTAGTGCTCACCGATTTGCCTGCAACAAGGAGGGCGTCAGCCCGGTCACTCGGTGCCCGCGCCGACAACAGCAAGCCTCTTAACCCACTTATCTTGCTTCTGTGCCACTTTAGGTATATTTTATTCAATTCTTAGCATGCAAATGGTCGAAAATGTTTACATGCATTCACATTATATTTAATCTACTTCTTCCACAAAGAATCCATCTGTTATGGAGTCAAATACGGGAAACAGATATGCAAAACGTAACATGGATGCGGTATTCGAAAATTAAGACACCTAGTAAATATTTTCAAAGATTTCTTTATGCTCGTATAAATTTTTCTATAATGTTCTCGTTAATTTAGTAATTAAAGTTATATTTGTGAAATGAATGGTTATTTTATTTTTTAATTAAACTAATCGAAACGAATGTAACCAGATTTTAAATTATAAAACCCTTAGTGATTACTTCGATTCACAAAGTGATCCAACATAGTTCCTTCAATCTCCAATAAAATTAATGAAACGAAAAATTTTCAATTTCCAACCGTTTGCATTTTCGTATTTAATTTGCCAATTTTGGTATATTACATTGCTTGTTAACAATTGTAGTAGACAGTTAGCACAGTAACAAAAGCATGGGGTAAAAGACTATAAGGAGGCTGCGCAGTTGTCGAATGTGATCAGGCACAGGGCAATCGCAATATAAAGGCCAACACACACTGAACGCTGTATGTCTGCCACGTTTGAAACATTTAACAGATCTACCGCATCTGCGATTTTGCATACAATTTTCTATATGCATTGGCTTTTACATTAGAAATTACATTGATATAAGAATTTAATAATAAATAATATTCGCATATGCTAGCAATAATTTTGTACATTAATATAAAAGATAATCGCAATTGCAGCCCTAATCATAAACTACACCGAAATAGTATTTCGTAAGGAAATTTGTAATCACAAACAATAAAATATCGTTAATGACGACGTATAATAAAAAAAATATTACCTATGTCAAATTTTAAACTTACACATTATTTCAAAAAAGTATAAAGTCGAAGTAGTAAATAATTTTTTTAATAAAAAACATATCGACAAGGATCAGAAAGATTTTTTTAAATCTGAAACATAAAAATAATAATCTTTGTTGTCATAACTTTGTAAACTTATAATTATAAATAAATATATCATGTTAACTTATTTAATTATAAATAAATATATTATCAATTATTGGAAAAATATTGATATAAAATATAGTTACAAAAATTCTTCTTTCTCTCGCCTTTGTCCCACTCTAAGTGCGGTTGGCACAACATGTTGTCATATTGGTAAGAAAGAGAGTGGTCTTTTCGACTTAAACGGATACCACACGGTGGCTCAACTTACCTTAGTCGCCTTTACGACACCTCGGTAAGAAATGAGGGTGATCTATTCTACTCAGCCGGATACCACACGGCTAAGTTACGTCAAAATATATTAAAGTCTCTGAAAATAGTATATGGTTTAAAAAAATTAAATATTAAGATATTGATTTCGTAATGTCAATATTTTGATTTTTTTTTAATTTCAAATAGTATAATAATAAAAGTAAAGTTTTATATCCAAACATTCGAAATAGTTTTACAAAATATATACATCATAATAAAAAATAAAATAGCCAGAGAGGTATAATTTAGTTCAGTTACTATTAATAAATAGACAATTTAAAAATAATGTTTATTGTTTATTATATCAGTGTCCTTAAATTTAGCTTAACTGATGCTGATTAAAAAGTTCCAATATATTTGTGGTTTCTTTAGTGGCAGGCGGCGGATGTAAAATTCGAAAAAAAATATAGAGGAGATTGCAAGTATGATAATATATTTAGAAATAAGTGATAGTGGCGTTTACTATATTAAAGTCAGCATCGTTATAAGTGTTGACTCAACACATCTATTAGATGCTTAAGTGTCTTTTTCAATAAGTAGATACGATTCTGTTGGACTGTCACAGCGAGGTGTGCCTTTTTTCTTATATAATATATCAGAACAAGTAGACGATACTCACATGCTCTTAAAGATTTATTATTCTTTAATTTCTTTAACCTTAACTTAAGTTATACCAGTATTATAAGTGATAAATAATATTTTGTTGTTTGTCCTTTTAAATGTCTTAATAGAGTACTATTTATTTGTAGTGTTTAGAGCAGTGATTCTCAACCTTTTTTTGTTGCGGCACATATTTAACGATTTTAAAATTTGGTGGCACACAAAGAAAAAGAAGATAAAAATTATTCACTTACTACAACACACTGCATAAATAATTATGACAAAAATTTTAAATATACGAAATAAACTAATATTAATACAATAATAACTAAACGTTTATTAAGGGATTAATTACAAGCTAATAATAAAAATGTAATAATATTAACATTATTACATATTTGCAAAATTTGGCGGAACACAAAAATGCCGCGGCACAGTGGCTGAGAATCACTGGTTTAGACTAAAATGTTGAGTCAAAGGTCTAATACTAGTCACCTCAAGAGAGTACTTTACTTTGCCTGCTACACAATATGTGGACCGGTACAGTGTAATCCCGCGTAACGTCACGAGAATTCAACTCGGTGTATACGAGTTAAAGTCTCGTGACTTTACGCGATTTTAATATAGGAATATACCGGTAGTCGATGCACGCACGTGTCACGGTTGGGTAAGGGGGAAGGGAGGCCAGTATCACGTGTCACTCGATGCCCACTAAACACGCGCGATGCTCGCGTGACCGAGGGTTCACCTGCAGAACCCTTAAATAAAACGCAAACTCTTGCCGTCTATTTATAATTTTCATTCATCAACGACGTTTAAAAATGTAACGCGAAAGTCGGTCAAAGTTGGAAACTTCGAAGTTCGAAATTTTGAAGTTCATAACCCTAAAGGTGACAACAATCTCTTATTTTACGGCTTTTATTATAACTATTGCTTGGTAATTTTTTTTTTCATCTTTGTCTCGTAATCTATTTTAAAAGCAGATGTCTATTAGTTTTCTTTAGCAATGCGTTAGGGTTTATATAAAAATATCGATGAAACTGTGCATGCATCTTCCTTTATAGCTTGTTGCGCAAATAGACGCTATACATGCTACATAAAATGCCGAACACGCGTTAGCAAATTCTAAATTTTGCCTCGAATAAAATGGTGCAAGTGAACAATCAACCTAAAATAATACAAAAATACCAGAAGGTGATGGAAAAACTAAAAATCTAAAAACACATTTTTAAATATTCTTTCATAACATTTGATTTTTTCATATAAACATCCAAAAACTTTCTTTTAAAAGTAACGGAAGTAATATATAATTTTACGAGTAGAATCTTTATAGAAATATTAATTATTCCTTAGGATACGTTGTTCTATATTCCGTTGAAACATATGTGTAATAAAGGCTTTAATATATCAATTGAATTGTGATGAAATAAATCTACGGAATACACATTCTTAGGAATATTAAAAAAGTCAAGATGTAATGATGACGCAACAATACCAGTAGATACAAAACTCCCATGAGTTTCCTTACAGGTAAAGAAATAGCTGGTGGGGACAGGAAATGTAGGAAATGGGAAGTAGCGTTACGTGTATGCTACACTTTCCTAAACGTTACGGTGCGCGCGTCTTGGTGTTGATAGATCGATGCGTATTTTTATATAAGCGTCATTGACAACTACTATTTATATGAGGCGCCTTAAAATTGAGCTGCGCAAGATGAGTCCTATGATATTCATTGATAATTTAAACTACAAAATGTCTAGGTGAAACGAACTTGCGTCTTTCGCGCCGCTTTCAGAGCGTCTGTCCACTTAAGCTGCATATTCCAGCACCTTTGAACCCTTATGCTTATTACTGAGAGATAGTAGGCATCAGCTCATCAGCACTATCTGTACATCATTGTACCGATCTATTTTGTCTGTGAGACCGTCACTAATCCGCTGGACAAGCGTCGTTGTTATTGGCATAACCTATTTGGTATTATTGTTACGCTTGAATTCGCCCTGCAACCTTTGTAAGGTATTCTTTTGATAATTTTGCAGTTAAAATATATTAATTCACAACATGTTCTTCTCCTGTTCCAACCGAAAGATCACCACACTCCTAGCCATTCTCTTTAATTCCTTGGATGCGCTCTGCGTTCTTCGTGACCTAGTCGTCGTCTATTATAGTTTCTTGACAATCGCTTAATCAAAATATATTTATACTACTGCTGTACATAATTTGCTTTGAAACATTTCCAAGTCATACGATCTTTTTCCGGATTGATACGTTCTTTTGAAGTTGTCTGTCCAACCAATAGGGTCTACAAATGCTGCGTATTCCAGTGCTTAGATGTCACTTCATGACACTTAGAGTTTATTAATTGTTTATAAATTCAGCTTATGAGTACATTTAAAGTTAAGTCATATGGAGCAGTAGCGCCTGTGGATCACCACTTTTAAATATGCTGTTTTCTTCTTACTTATTATTTTGAAGGTTTATGAAAGTAATTTAATGCTTCCAATGTACCAGAACTTCGTTGCAGCTTCAGCAGATTAGGCAAGCATTAGTAAGACTACGTTATAAGAGTTATCAACAATAAAATTCGATAAACGATTATCTATAGTAAAAATAGTTTCCTAGCTTCCTAAATGAATGTCAGATAGTGACCATTTAAAAAACATGGCGTCATCAAAACATCCTATTCAGTAACAAAGTAACAGAAGGAAGTTGCTAGCCGAGAGGCTGTGGGGCCTTCCGGGGCACTCGCTAGACAGCTCTCACTTTCGTGGAGAAAGTCGATGCGGTGACGACATAGAGCTCTATGCAACTACCGCTCACTTGGTTATTTCTTATTACCTTTCTTTGAGACTGTCAGCTGTTGCTTATTTTATTAAAGACTTTTGTTATACGCCATTTATAATTCAGTTGAAGAAAGTGGTACAGTTTCGTTGTTTTTTTTTTCTCTCTTTTCTTTCTTTGATTCGCGAACCAAACAATGTGTTACAAATTGCACACCAATCAGAAGCGTTTATTTGTGAAAGATATTTGATCGCCAAACTTTCCCCATTTACCTTATTTACCCCGATGCTACTTATTAAAAATGTAATATGGGATGAAATATTTTTAAATAAAACTTTAATTTTATAGTTTTTATAATAAGCGTTACTTAGGGAGAATTCGATAGAAAAAGTAATGATGATTTTTTTGCTATTATAAGTATACAATATTAAACGAAAAGGTGCAAATAAGGTGATCAGTGATTTCTTCTACGCGAACTGGACGTTATTGGCCTATGGTGACCGAATAATCGGGGCTCTAGTGACCGGCACCAGCTATCATAAATTATTAACTCTTAGTATTACATTAGGTCTGATGTTAACAAAAAATATTGTTGACTGCTTTAATTATGAGTCTTAGTCTCCAGGTCTATTATATTATTATTATTATTATTAAATGTATATTTCATTTTGGTTTTTGGTAACTGCAGGGCAAGAGCTACCAACGATCTTGAAGAGATCTCATTATCGACACTTTGAAGACTAGATCTGACAATCCTCATATACACACTTTTATTATATTTATTTATAAAAATAACTTGTTGTAAATAAACTTTTTCAAGCAATTCTGAATCGCTAAAGATCAACTGGATTTAATGGAACTACCACTACTTCGGAACGTTGCTTTTAGCGAGAAGAAAATCGGCTGTCAATCTTTAAAAATAGATTAATTTAATTACTGATATGATATGACATCGTGACGCGATGTTGAGGTGGTAATGGTAGAACATACAGATAATATCTTGATAGGCGTAGGAATATTAAACTTCTAGCCCTAAAAACGCAACGCTAGTATATCTCTAACTAGGTACTCAACATCTCTCAAAAAAACCTCTGGGACCAATCAGCCCAAAATAGTGTGGTGTGGAGATTCCCTTAAAAAGATCCAGCATCAGACTACTCATCATTCTCTTACCCTTATCCCACTCTAAGTGGGGTCTGCGCAATATATCTTCTTCTTCCATTCTCCTCTATCATACGTCAACTCTGGTGCCACTCCTTTAAAATGCATATCATTTTTCACACAAACCATCCATCTTTTTTTCGGCCTTTCCCTAGCCATACACCCATCATTTAAAATATAAATATAAAATAAAAATAATTAAAAGTAATTTAGTTATTTATTATCATTTAAATCGCCATGATAGTTTAAATTTGTAATTCTACGTTTTTTTTTTAACAATCCATCATGCGTTCCTTAGTATTTTTGTTTGGACGATGTTTTAATATGCATAATGCATGCGTAATTAGCATCAAGTGAAAGTGCAATTATCTACTGTAATTTATATAATGATCTTATTATTTTCTTTAAAATGTGCTATTGTAACTTTTGTTACAAAGCAGGTGTTTGATAAAATAGATATAATTTTAGAGTTGACCACGCACTAAGTTTGTTAGTTATATAAATATATTTATAAAATGTCTCTCTCTTTAACTAAAATATGTCTACTTTTGGACATAAGTTTCTTCAAAAGATCTACGCCCTGCGCTGGTAAAATCCAGCTTCACGCGACCTTGATACTGAGCCGCTACTACAAGACCTTTAAACCCAAACGTCCATAGGCTCCTCGAAACTTCTGTTAAACACTGAAACAATTCAGATCTAACGTAGCCGTTCCGTCAGGATCCGAAATTTGGTGGCAGATTATGGGCCTCAAAAGATAACTTATAGTCACCTCCAAGTGAGTTGGGACGAGCTATTGTTGGAGTTTTTTTTACGTGCTCAAATCTAGAATGAAGAGATCTGCAGAAGAACCAAAATTGCCGATAAACCTCAGCGTCTCGTGCAGCTGAAGAGAGCGGGGCATATAATCTGCAGAAACCATGGACGTTGGACTGCGAATGAGAGAACTATACCCATTCACCTAGCAGGTAAATAGAAGTATAAGACGCGATGTTTTTCGAACATAGAAGTTTTGTTTCTATGTAGGTGATGTATAGCTTCTAGTAACTATTAAATGGCAGATCGTAAAGCGCAGCGGAAAGGGGAAATAAACTTATTGCTAGATATTAACTGCGATCTCTCATAAAATAAGATTTTATACTCATTCTTCGAGTATATATATAGTATAACACTCAGTTGACTACAAAATTAGCGATTGTAGTTAGCAAGTATGTATAAAAATAAAAGATGGAATTATATAGAATACTATAAACTCTAAAGTAAGATTTTATTCCTATTAATGGACGTTGTCTATTACATCACGTCATAAAGAACACCAAATACCTAAGTTCAAACAACGATGTAAATTGAAACATAAAAATAGCGACATAATTAAACTGTAAAAACTCGAGTATTACGCGTAATGAACGACATATTGTGAACTCTGCTAACATACCTACTACTGGACGTTGTCTAGAACGTAACGTCATAAAATACACCTTAATGTTTGAGTAAAAAATCAGCGAAGCTAAGTGAAATACTAAGATAGTGATACTCTCTAACTGTAAATATGTGATTGTGTTGTGTAAAGAACGAATTCCTGCAAACTAAGCTCATACACCTAATACTGGACGTCGTCAATTAGTGACGTCGCTAAGAACAAAACGTTTGTTTATATTTTTTTTATAAAATTAGCGATGTAACCTAAAATACAAAGATAGTGACACACTTAAACTGTAAATATGTGATTGGGTCGTGTAATGAACGAAATCCTGCTAATTAACCTCACATACCTACTACTGGACGTTGTCTATTACGTTACGTCATGATCTCTTATTCAAGAGGCAGCTTTAATAGCAAGAAAATTAAGTGTAGCACAAAGTTATTGTTCCACTTTTATTATGTACTCGTTATAATTATTCTGTATAACCAATTAACATATAATTAGAAATTGCTAACACTTGCGTAATAGATGATTGACTACAAAATGGGTTTACACTCGTAGAATGATCGCAAAGCGTCTATTTTCGATGTCTGATCATAGATTAGATGATTATTTAATAGCATAATAAACTACTTAAAAATCAGATAAATATTTATTACTCCAGTTTACTTATTAATTTATATAATTAATAATTATATATAAAGTTTGTATGTGTGTGTATATATCACATTGATAGAGGAAGGGAATTTAGACAAAATTGTGCGTATTACAAACCTATATCGGGAAGCTTATTGGCTTAGCTTGAATCTACAAAAATTCTATTACAAAAAACTCAGTAGTTAACAATGACATTGATGCGAACACAATTACACATACATACACTAAATTATATAATTATATATGAATAATATAAAAACTCAACCCATGTAATCTACATTAGACCTGCACTGGCATTTCTACTTAAATGAGCCTTAAAATACCCTTTAAGAATATAAATATACAAGATCTATAATGATATAGTAGCACGAAGTTCTGATGATGGACCCGGAAGCTTAAAAGCATAACACATAGTGAGGTAGGTTTACGCCGTTTATAAGCTTTTATTCTTATTTATTTTATGTTATTCTTATTAGACTTTAAAATAAAAGCTTCTTAAACTGACTAGTTACAACTTTAGCACAATCAGGAGCCTCCTTAATCTCGTAAGGACTTTAGAATTAGAAGTACACAAAAGCATACTTATAGCAATGATTTGTAAGATTAGATAAATCATTAATAAACTAATTTTAGAGTATCGAAGCATACATACGAAAACTAAATTTCTATATTAAAATTGTTAATTTTTTTTGAGGAATATGAAGTTCTTTGGTAAAAACTAACTAACCTTTTTTAAAAAAGCTATAAAACAATAACAATGGCAAAATATTTTTTTAGAGATATCACTTTAATCATAGATTTAGTTTGGATTGTTACGGAATTATTGTTTCTCTTATGTAGACATCGGTAAAAACTTTGTTGGTCTGACATTAAATAGTTGTAACTCTAAATAGCGTGATCACTGAATGACGTATAAAGATGTGCCTTACTTTTGCTTGCACATTATGAGCATTCTAATTTCGTAGCAATTACATAGTGTGTAATAAGTATTGCATATGTTAGCTCGTATTCGGCAACGGATTATAGGAGAAAGTGTGGGTCGAAATGTGCGGTTTACGAGCCACTCTCACTTTTGTCGGACACTAACGGCGAAAGTCGACGACAGCCGAATTGCCCTCCGCTCGTTTTTTACCTGCCCACGGCGAATGGCTACGAAACAGGGTCAGACTGTGATAGCAAAGTGAAGCATGTCTAATTTTGCACTTTTTGTTTAACTAACTCTTGAGGATATTCATTTGTGTATGTCGCGATACTTTACTTTTCTGTCAGTAATAATGGCGTAGATACTCAAAAGGTAACATTTACTTCCGCTCATTTTTCATCTGCCCACGGAGACTAACTAAACAGGGTCAGAGAGTGATCGTAAGGTGAAGCATTTCTATATAAGAAGATTCAATTAAGTATGTCGCGATGATACTTTGCTTTTCTTGAGTAATAATACCTATATACTCAATACCTACATTGTCTTTCGCTCATATTTTTTTTTTACTTTTCGACATTTACCAACCATTGATTTAAGTAAACAGCTACGATTGGTTTTAGCAACAGACAGTGAAATAAACTTTTTAACATGTACATATTTGGAATTGTCAACTTTATTGCTGGTTTGAAAATTACTCTTACCTAGAAAGATCTAGCCAGAAACAAACTCGGCGATTAAGTTCTTAAATTAAGTTTTTTATTCAGTTGAGTTTTCTACAGTACATACAATGATAAAATTACTTATTTGATACTTAATAAACATGATAATTGTACTACTAATTACAGATAATTACGATGTGGCTACAAAGTATATAAATTAATTTTAAAATGCCCTCTCATATCTATTTATATTTTTTCATTGCTAACTCATACTAGCTCGCAAAAAAATAAAATCCACACGTGTAAATCATTAATATGATATATATATGTAAATAGACTTTCTTAGCCTCTATATTTCGCTACATTTCTGTATATTTCTTTAGCCTCCTTGACTATGTAATTTTATAATTAAATGGTATACGATAACTAATAAACGATAAAAGTACTATTTTAAGGCGAAAAGCACACATTAAAATCTAGTTGTTACGCCGTCCGCTTAACTTCATGTACCGGAAGCAAAGCCGGATTTTCATCCTATATGTTGGCCCGGTATAAATTCAATTGTGCTAATTTTCATCAATATCGCATCGATTAGCCTAACAGAGACAGACTTACCTACTTATAATATTAGTATGTAAACAAACAAAGACAGGGTTAACAACGTGTTAACAGTAACGCATATTGAATCTAATAGCGAATCGGAATGCGGAGCGGGTTTCAATGGAAAGCTGCAATTGCGTAATGTCACTTCCTACTTGGAAAAATATAGGTGAGGAGTGCCGAGCTGTGGAAAGAAGGGGGGAGGGCATATGCAAGTGGGGGGAAGCGGGAAGTGGCCACTGGCGTTGCGTAAGAGAGAAAGCAACGTTTTCCGGCGTTCATTTTCGTTAACGTGTGAATCAAGCGAAAGTATGAAAGTAAAAGATGGAGATCTTTGGTGCTTGTTATCGTGGAATGTTTTTGCGTCCATAATGTTATTTATACGAGGATTAAAATATTAACATAAATATTCATAAAAGTTTAATTTATTATCTTGTTGTGAAGATGATTTTATTCTATTCTGGTTAATGTTAGCAATATAAAAAAATTTACACATAAAAGTCGAATTGAAAATATGCATTAAAATAAAAAGGATGATACTTTCTTATTTAACAGATAGAATTCCATGGCTGGCCACAGGTATCTCCGCACACGATCGATATATAATATAACATAACATAGTTAAAAAAGGAATTCATTCAATTCCTCAAAATCATTATGACTGGACAAAAAGACTGGAAACATGGGATCAATCTGTTAGTATAGCATTTGAAGAAAATACATTATTTCGAAAAAAAACGGTTCATAAACGACAGAGAAATTGTGTAACAATCTTCTGCTTTATGAACTGACCAGTAAACGAAATTGGATATATCTAAATTCTTGGACATTGTTGAGTGAGGGAATTCCACTCCATATATCTCTAAAAGATTAAGATTTCACATTACTTTTTATGGCCTCGTTGATTTGTCATACGGATGATCTGCAAATACACAGTATGGATAATTTGAGGTTACAAACTGTGACAAGAACACGTTGTTTTTATTGGTAAGTATGCTTAAAAAAGTTTTAAATATGAATGTGGATGGATGTATGGCTCGGGGAGGCCGAAAAAAAGATGGATGAATTGTGTGAAAAATGATATGAATGTTAAAGGAGTGGCACCAGAGTTGACGAATGATAGAGAAGAAGAAGACATACTGTGCCGACACCACTTAGAGTGGGATAAAGGTAAGAGAATGATGATGTGCTTAGTGCGAGCCCTTACCTCTATGGATCTGCAACAGCGACATCTAGCGACTGTTGTAGCGCCATACAAATTGGCGTTACGCTAATGCGATCGAGTAGGTTAAAAAAGTTCGCACTGTTAACAAAAAGTGATTGACGCGCGGAACTGAGATTGCGTGTATACATCGAAAGCGCACTTGTCTGTTTGTAAACAATACTAGAGCAGGGCACTAGCGTAAACGCGACGCGTGACACAGTGCAATCATCGCTTGAACGAAACTTGAAGTCATTAATTTATTTACATCTTAATAAATAATTGCAGGTTACTAACCTAATCTATTTTAGCTTTGCCATTACAGCAGTTTAGAATAACTATTAAAATAAGGCTGGTACAGAAAGCCTACGTATTGATGATTACATAAATGATGCAAATGTGTTTTTAGCTACTTGTTGACCTTGTACAAGATGACAATGACAAAATTTAACTAATTAAGAAAATTGCATTTCGTAAAGACTTTTTTGCAGGTTCTTCTCATTTGAACCAATTTATTTAGATAATTTAGTAGACTCATTTGTGAAGAACAATTAATTAATTTATTTAGAACCATTTTATCGCATATCGTATATATAAAAAAATATAAAAATAATATTTTTAAAAAGTTTATAACCTTTTGCATGCACGAAGGAGTATAACATTTAGCATTAAAGATTTCACGCATAATAAAAAGAAAATAAAAAAATGTTGTTCACGTTTCTCCTAAAGATATAAAATATTTTAAAGGTTTCATCAAAGAAGAAATAATTTGATTGTTATAATATAACAAATAAATAAAATAAATTTAAAAACTATATATTATTATGTTATATATTTTCAATGTTAGACTTTTTCCTATAATAATCTTGTCCTTACATATTATATTTCATTAATCTAAATAGTACCTAATTGAAAAAAATATTTTGGGAAATTCATTTGAGTGACATAAAGCTTTTTATTTCTTTTTTGTAATATAAACTCCATTTGATTAAACGAAGTGCCTTCACTTTTAACTAAAAATTTTACTTAGAATTTTTGACTAAATTTGAATTTTAATATTAAACTATAGGTAATATAAAGTTTAAAGATTTGAATTTGTACTATTAACAATTGAATTACATATTTACATTTTAATCTTTATACATAATATATCTTCAATAGCTATTTCTTATTATTATCACTGTTTTATTTAAGTAATTAAATTTAATTATTAATCATCTTTATGACGATGGTAATATTAATAAACTTAAAGCATATTAAAATAATGATGCATTAAATTAATCTAATTAATACATGCTCGCAAAGCGCACTAAGTTGCAAGTATAAAAAAATCTTCGAAAAATCGCACTCGCAATTGATAACATGACAAAAAAATACTTAACGAGTTTCGTAAAAGAAGTAAGTAAATAAATAAAAATCTTTTATAAAAATCAACGTATGTACCCCCTTTAATAATTTAAAATATTATTAAAATGAAGCACTTGCTCTGATTTTAGATCAGGTATTTTTCCGTTGTCATATAGAGGAGATATGAAAAATCATCGATTTTTATAATAATCGATTTTTTTTTAAATAATCGATTTATTTCATACAAAATAGATATTTTAAAAATCGATTATTTTATCATCCTCTTTTCTTTTTCACTCTTTTTTCTTATTTACTATTATTATTTATTGGTAACTACCAACCACTAACCACTTTTATTAGCCTTTATTCTAATTAATTATTAATATTAAAAAAGGCAACTTTTAAATAGTCAGAAAAAAATAAATACTAATAATCGTTCAGTTTGATACGAAATAATCGATTTTATAAAAAAGATTATTTCGTATCAAACTGACTTAATCGATTTTATCAAAATCGATTATTTGTAAAGGGGAAAAATCGATTATTTATTAATCGTTTTTTTTTACTCCAAGTCATATCCTTATTCTGGTCAATCATATGGTACAAACTATCATTTGCACGTTTTTCATACAAGAATTACTCCAAAAGGCAAGATGGATAAAACTAATTGGTGTTATTTATAGGGCTTAGCAAAGTCGAAATATAGTATAATTAGCGAGTACGCAGTGGCCACCTTTCGGTGTACTGCGACTCGCTCCAAAAAATCTCAAAAACTACTGAACGGATTTAGTCTTAGAACAAGTTGCGCCCGTACTTATACTTTCCAAAACGTACACTCGATAGCGCGCGCTAATTTGGTACAGCGCCACCTGGTTTTGCTACCGAAATTAAAATAAGTAAGTGACAAAGCTAAAAAAATATTGTTATTTTCTTATAAAATTGATATTTAAATCTTTTTGCGAGTATTAATATTTTTTTCAAGTAATAAATTTTGATTTATTATAAACAATGTAACTACAATTTTAAACTTTGTTTTATGTCGTATGAGGTAATTATGACGCTTTAGCAAAATACGTGTTTATTATATGAGCGAACTACTTTGTTATTTATTAAATTATTAGATTCAAAAGCAATAATAATATTATTTTGCTAAAATCCCCGATGAATTATTTATTAGATTCGCTTATACATTTATGTTATTTTCTTTTCTAGTTCATGTTTAATTCTTGGCGCGAACTACAATTATAATATTTCTGCACAACTTTCTGGCAATTTTATATCGATAGTTTTACTTCGTTTATTGATTTGTTTATAGATATCGTTTATGAATTACTAGCTTAGTTCAGAAGCTGTGCACAGAATCGTTTATGTCCTGATATGTCGTTTATAATCTTTTATCTGAGACCTGCGTCTTCACATGATGAGATATCAATTAAGCGTAAACCAGTAATAAACATAAATAAATTCTACGGTGCTGATGTAGTATTTTTTATTGTTTACCTTCTCGTTGTTGAGATTTGATCGGTGGTTGAGGAAATAAATTTGTATACGTCAATTGCTGAATTTCATAGAACGGAAGGTTTTTAGAAGATACAAAAAACGCGGTTTGTGGAAAACCTTTAGTATATTTGTTCGCCTTGTGTTCGGTTCGTGTAATAGATATATAGAAAAATGAATATTTTTTTAATTTATAAGGAAATAGCGATATATTTAAATTTGCGATTAAAATGATCATGAAGCTTGAAACATAGTAAACAATATGTTTGTAAAGAAAATGTCACAGCACGTGAGTTGTGTTAGTAGTGTAAAACATTTGCTAAATTAAACCATCCTTCACACAGATATACTGTCACAATGAGAAAATTGAAGAAGTGGTCTTCCGGGAGTAGTTGCGTCCGGTGCTCCCTAGGCAATATGTGGGGGGCCTTGGACCCTTCGATTTATAAAGGCCAGTAAATCCGAGTTACGTGGCTGTGGAGTTGCAAGAATATTTACAACGGTACCCTCTGAATTAGGTTTTTAATGGATTGATGTGCCAAATAGCGAAAGAGTGTGTAATATTATACTAGAGCCACTGTCGGGTGAGGCCAGCTTACAATCATCTTTAATATTTAAATGAGTTAATCTTGTATGTTCATATATCTTTACAGAATCTCGGAAATGGCTCCAACGATTTTCCTCAAATTCAGCATGTAGAGGGTTTTGGGGGAGAAAAATCGATCTAGATAAGTTTTATTTAAAAAAAATGTAGTTTTTCCCTATTTTCGGGCTCTAAAATTTTTTTTGAAATTTACGTTGAATACAATCACAATTTTTTGCTGTCAAACGTAAGTCGTGGTAGTTTATTTGGGGAACGGGCGGTCTAGAGTGGTGAAATAACTAGGATCGAGCCCCACCTGCCTTATTATTTTTTAATTTTTCTTTTAATTTTTTTTACATCATTTTAATAATTACCGAGCAAGGCTAGGTCACCAGGTACTATATTTTCTACTAAATAATATTACAAATGAGACATGTACCCAAGTTTTGATGGTTTTTGTTTTCGTCCTTAGCGAAAGCGAAGGATACCGTGGTATGTGTAAATAGATTCAATATCGATTTTCGTTATCTAAATCGATCAAAACTCGAATAAGCGCTCAATGAACCCCGTTTCACCCCCCTCCTAATTTCCTATATCGTGGATTTCATAGCCCTACAATACATCGATTATGCGGTTTACATATAGAAACTGAACCACGTGTTCCGGCGCACGTGGAATGCATAATGTGCTTTTTACTTATACATACAATCAGATGTGCAATGCACGTCATCGTTTCACTTTCATCTAAGGTTCTTGTACATTGCCTTCTTCGACCTAGCATATTCCTAATATTTAACCTAAGAACATTAATTATTTGAACTCACAGTTTATAAAGCTTAGACAACCCCCTTAATAATTATTCGAAGTCACAGTTTATCAAATTAATTCAACCCCTTTAAAAATTGACATAAGTTTAGCTTTTTATTTATTATTTTATGAAATAGTGTAACACTAAATTTACTAATTTTGTAGAGTACAATTTTAGTATTTAACGATTAAATTTAGATTAATATATTGTAAAAGGTTTATAAATAAAATAAATTTATTATACCAAGAAAATAAAATGCCAATGTTTTCGTTAGTATAACTGAGATGAATATTATTTTGTTTACACTTATTTAGTTTTATAATTTAAGCTGTGCGCGTGAGTTGTTTCCAATAAACTTAAGTGTTAAAATATACTTGATCATTTGCTATTTTTTCCTATACCCAAGGAAATGTCGGGAATTTTTTTTCCATTATAAAAACTTTTATACTTTTATTGTTAATAATTTCGACGATATTGTTCCAGCAGATTTGGCGTTAAAGCGTAACGAACAAACAGAAAGAAAAAGAGACATTTATTCTGCGTTTACGTTGCCTGTAATAAACAAAATATCGTTCAATATACACACTTCAGCACTGACGTAGCCCTCGAGCGCTTTATTCGCTTTAAGGTGTTACTAGAGTGTTTCGGTGCTTACTCATTAAGTTACAGTATGCACCACAGGCTCCGCGCTGGTAAGGTGAGAGTAAAAGTAATCTTCCGCGGCGGTTTCCGCGTACCCCCCTTTCCCCCACTAGCCGACCGCCTTCCGACTTTTACTTTTCCTCTGACGTCGATAACAACGTGCACCCACTGGTCTAACGCAAAGCGTTTCCGATATTTACATACCAAGGTTGTTTTCCAAGGTGTGAATTAACATGGCTAATTTATTATTATATAATTAAACAATTTTGGAATTTAAGTACATATTTATCATGTGCATATTTCGTACTTTGACTTTGTGTGCCAAATATATTTATTTTTGCTAATTTTATTTATTTTCTAAGGCAACAATTTAAACCAAATTTCTTTTAATAAATTTGTACATACGCTTCAACTAATTTCATATCAAAAAATCACGATATAAATAAACAAAATTATCCATCTAAAAAGGAACGTTATAACTTAACGTATCAAAATAAAAAAAATCTTGAAACGTAAATAGCCGCCAAAAGATTTAAAAAGAAATGGCTGTAAAATATCACTTTTTTTTTGGAACGCGTACCTGCCGAGTTTTTGCTAAATCTTCTCGGCAGGAGCAAAATTCTGAATCAATGGTAGCTTCTTTAACATACTTGAGCCTTAAAATTATAGATAAAAATCATTTAACTATCAGTTATTACCAATTAAGTTATTAATTTATCCAGAAAGTTATTGAACGTAGTATGTCGCGATAAAATCAAACATATCATATATGTATATGTCGCGAACAAAATACTAATACAACTATGTAGTTTAAATCAATGGTTATTAATAAGAAATAAGTCAATAATTTATTCAGAAAATTATTAAACGTAGTATGTCGCGATAAAATCATACATATCATATATATGTCGCGAACAAAACACTAAAACAACTATGTAGTATAAATCAATGGCCCTAATTTCCGGATATAATTTTTGTTTAATCATATTCAAAAAACTGGCTGCAACAGCCTTCGAGGGCGACCTTACAGCCTTAGAGCCCTTTAAATAAGTGTTTAATTTTCATTAACGTCGTACCGTGATGGCAAAGCTGTAACTTTGACAACGTTTTTTAATCATTCATCATTCAACATTCAGTAATAAAAGGATTTATTACTGAATGTTGTTATTTTGCTATAATTAGAGATGGCGTAAAGGGGAACTTTCCTGCTACTATTTTCTTGTTCTCTTACAGCAACATTATACTGTTGTCTTAACTACATTCATATGCAACATTATGTATTTCTAAGGTGGGTGAGTAGAACTTGCATGCATTTTGAAGGCCCACTAGCTAAATAGCTCGGCATAGTATTAAAAAAATCTATGTCCTATCTAAAATCTATAGCCTATGATTACGTGCAATTGCTATTGCGAGAAACAAATTACGAAGTATTTTTCAAAAACCGCTTCAGATTTTAATTCTGGAATCTGGTAGGTGTCTCGTGGTTACAATTATTTATTCGTTATATGAATTTTTAATTTGTATCGTCGTCGTCGAGTCGTCTTCCTCAATTCTGAGGGTCGTGACCCCCACCACGGATCACTTTGGTGCGAACTATGTTGCGCCAACGGGGTCAGTTGTTGGCTTCGTACATCCTGCTGTTGAGAGTGCGGATTTAATCTTACCAGCGCATTGGAGTTTGTCAACGTCTTCTCTTCCCCTGAATTTTGCCGGTGATCACAATCTTTTCAAGCTATCAACATTTTTACGAGCAATATGGCCAAAATACTCAAGGACTCGTTGAAGGCAAATGGTTTCTTGAGTATCGATAATTTACTTCGCTTGGCAGTAAAGGGAATGCGCAACATTGTCCTCCAACACCACATCTCTAAGGCATCTACGCGTTTACGGTCACTTGCTTCGGAGTGTCCATGTTTCAACTCCATAGAGGAATATGATAAATACTAATATCCGCACGAGTTTTTGTTTTGTAGTGTTACTGATATTTTTGTCCTTCCATATTCCCTTCAGTTGGCCCATGGCTAGATTGGCCATTCCAATTCTCCTCCGAATTTTCCCTGTATTGAATTAACAAGTCTTAAAGTTATATTGGATTCAAATAACTATTTATTAACTCACTGCATATTAATTCATCTAGTCTGGAAATACATTAAATTCATATACAATTAATACCAATTAATTCTTGTCTTAATATATCAAATTGATTCTATATAAGTTCTATTAATACACAGTGTCATGAATTGAATTCATATAGGTTTAAAAATTCACCATGTATTTTTTTTGACCCGATTGAGTGTCGTAGGTCAAAATATGTTTAGTTACTACTATCAACCATTCTTTATAGGCGGGTAGGTGATTCCATTAATAATATAGCTGATTATCATCGGTCAATGAATTTGGGTATAATAGTTGAAATTATTTGTCTTGTGTGCACACGAGTGGATGAGGTAGGCGATCAAATATGCAGTTATAAATAAATCACTATCAACTAATTATTAATCAAATAGTAATAATTAAATAATAGTAAACCGTAAGTATCCGAATATTAAGTAGTGCAAATAATACTCATTAAATTTATCGCCCAGACGAAAATTTCCGCAACGGCCTGACCCATTTATCTATATATAAATAAAAAATATTCGAGCATTAAAATATAATTTGTTTACGGTTACAAAATTGACGGTCATTGTGTTTATTTCATTTACGGTTCCTGTATTACAATAGTAATGATAATATATCTTGCTGTATTCTGCGATTGAATGATTCTTATACAGTCATAGGTCAATTTTGAATAGCAATTATTTTTACCTGTTTCTAAGTCTAACCCTTATGTCACGTGGTAAACTCTTTAAGGGGTTTATGTCTACTTTTCTTATGTCGTTTAGATTTAGCGACTCGTTTCAAGTGGGGGATTTTCCAATACTACCTTTTCTGGTGCAATTCGTCACTTTAACATCTTGAGACGTCAACGAACTATATGCTCATAGACATTTCACTTCAGCAAGGTAATTTTTTTCTTCTACGAACCTCCACATTTCCAATTGGACTATATACAAACTCTCTGAGCATAGCACTATTCCTCGTTCGCTGAGCTATTCAGAGATTTCTAAGGAGGCATATAGTTAGTTAGCTACCAAGTTTTACATCCATATGGTATCACAGACAACACGCTTTATTCAACTATTGGTAAAGCACTAACTAGCGATGTGAAAAAATAATCGATTTTTAAAATAATCGATTATGTTTTCAAAGTAATCGATTTTTAATCATCGATTATTTTTTCATCTAAAAATCGATTTTTTAAAATCGATTATTTTAAGGTATCCTTTTTTCTTTTTTACCCTTTTTCTTGTTTTTTAAGAATAGACATGCATTGTTGGATGAAACCAATTTAACTAAACTACACATTTTAATCCAATTTCTCAAACAGCGCATGTGATATTATTTCTTGGTAGTTGTCTACTTTAATTTGCCTTTATTGTACTTAATTATGAATATTAATTAAAAAAGACAATTTTTGGAATAATCAGAAAAAATCGATTTAAAAAAAATCGATTATGTCGTAACAAAAAAAATCGATTTTTTTGAAAATCTTTAAAAACCTTTATTTTATTTTTAATAATCGATTTTTTAAAAATCGATTATTTTTAAAGGGATAAAAATCGATTATTTATTAATCGATTTCTTCTACTCCAAGTAACATCCCTAGCACTAACATAATAAGGACAAATTACATCTCGCACCTTAAGAACGCTGGTCAACCGAACTACAGTTGTCAACTGTCCTTCTTAACGTTCATGTCATTATCATCATTCAAAAATTGGAACACATGTTCCAAGTTAGATATGATTTTTGTATTGCTCATGCTGATTATAAAGCCTGTTTAAATACTATGTTGAAGTCATCGAGCATTTTGTTGTCTACCAAAGATTCTGCCAAAATTATGTTAGCGTCAATCAATCTAAGACAAATGAATGCTATTTAAATCATTATATGAATTAAATAACAATCTAATTAATTAGAGTTAGTTTTGAGTAACAACAATCCATAAATATTTACCGAATTTCAAAATGGATGTAACAAAAAAATTAATTTATCAAAATTGAAAAAAATGTATTTTTTGGTCTAAGGACTACAGTTACAGTTAATGTATGACTATATATTTAAATAATTTATATTGGGTATTACTACGCTTTGCGATTTTGGTCGTGGAGTCTATCTCCTGATGATGCTTCGGTTGCGGGGCGAAACGATTGTTGAGTTTGTGATAGTGATTGTATATAGTGCTTGTGTATTGCGGTGGCGGTGGTGGAGGTTTGTACATGTGTTTTTACGAATCCTGCATGTATCAGGTATGATAACCGATTGTCCACTCTACATTTAGCATTATATATATTTTCTATTTTACTTTTTCGCGGATTATAGCGAAATAATTTTATTATTACTTTTGGACTATATATTTCTTTCTTTGCTATCTAACAAACGAATAAAATATCGGATTAATTTTTAGTATGGATATAGTTGAAAGGACTTTAACATAGTTTAAACATTAAGATTAAGACAAATACGTAAATCCTGGTTGAGAACTTAGGAAATACGAGGGTTATAGTAGAGGAAGAACACTCTCGGCGCTTGTTAATCCAATTGTTAGATTGTTGGGGAGGGTCAAGATCTATCGTTAACTGAGATGAGACCACCAACGTAAAATGTGTGATGTAATGGGCTAGAAAAACTCATTTATGACGTATAAGATAATTTTCATTTATTAAGTAAAAGATTATCTAGAAGCGGTGGTAGCGAAATGATTAGGGTAACGGACTTGTGATTGCGAGGTCGTGGGTTCGAATCCCGGCCATTATACTACCGACATGAACCATCTCCTAACACAAGCATTTAGCTTAGCTGGAGGGGTTAACAAGTTTACTAGTAATTTGTAGCCCAAATTGCTAGTAAAATTTAAAAAAAAAAGAAAAAAAAAACTGAAAGTCAAATGATTTTTTACTTAATAATACGCATAATTATAATACGTAGCTCATAGGCTTTAGATCCATTATAAAAAAGTGAAAGTTGCGGCTGTATAAATTTTTACAGCTAAACTGCTGGAACATTATTGATGACATTTTAGTACAATCGAAGAAATTTAATATTGCCTAGGCCCTAGGGTAAAAGGGGGGAGGGGCTTAATGTACATGTTAAGAACCGGGATTAACGGAGTTTACCTCCGTTGTAATGTTTTACATAATTTTTAATCAGAAAAATAAATAGCGAAGCATTTTCATTCAACATCGTTGGTTATAAAAATCAGTTAGTTCTACAGCGAAACGTGCCCGCGTGTAGTCTAAAATATAGGTAATATTCAGTATTGCCAAAGTCGATAATATCATCTGTAGAGAGCATTGTCAAGTTAAAAAGTAAAAGTGGTCTGTGCAAGCGCACGCGGAAGAAAGCACGTGCCCGGGGGAGTGTGGCGCGGGGCGCGGGGCGGGGGGCGGACGGCCCGAGAGAAAGTCGCGAAAAGGTCGCTACTTTTTCCCAAATATTCAGAGTGAAAGTACGGTACGCTCGAATTGATCATAAGTAGAACCAAGCGATCCGAACAACTAATCTTGCGCGGCACAAAAATGTAAGAAAATATTTCGGACAGCATTGTGAGGGTGGCGTGTCACGTTATCCAAAACAACCGTGACTCGTTATAAGTGACCAAATTTTGAAAATAATTTGAGTTATAATCAATAGGAACAATTTTTTATAGTTCAACGAGCACGTAAAGTATGTATTATAAATGCGAAAGTCTGTCTGTCTGTTACGCTTTTACGGCTAATCCGTTGCACCAATATTGATGAAATTTGGATAAATAAAGCTTATATAGCAAAGTAACATATAATAAAAATCCCAATTTACTTCGAAGCAACTTAAAAAACCTTCTTGTAATACTTTGGAGCTTCTGTTGCAGGTCCTTTTATCCCAATAACAAGCTTTACGCACGCTTTCGTCCGTGTATAATAACCACGATTAAAGTCATATTCATATCATCACATTGTGCCTATATATGTGAAATAAGGATCAACAAGTACACATTTCTAATTTTAGTAACAATTAGTGAATTTAGTTTAGTGCTCATCGAGTATTCTACCATTCGAATTTACCGCCAAAAAACTATCGGTAACATGAGTTCGGAGGAACCAAATATATATATTAAATGTAAAGTAAATAATGAATAAAAGTAGATGACGTAGTTTTGGAAAAATCAATAGTACAAAAATAATTTATTAATTATTATTTTTATAATACGTACGCAATTAGATCGCGGTCTTTAATTTATATTGAATCGCTTAAAGCTAAAACT
The DNA here is from genome assembly GCA_029227775.1 of Morpho helenor. Taxonomy (NCBI): domain Eukaryota; kingdom Metazoa; phylum Arthropoda; class Insecta; order Lepidoptera; family Nymphalidae; genus Morpho; species Morpho helenor. Next base: position 14,145,954 of record JARGCU010000030.1, read on the forward strand.
TTATATATTTTTTTAAGTAATGCGCGGACGAGGGTATGTGAGATTTTTAAAAATAAGAAATAATAGAGGAGAAGCGCACAAAAAAACGGATGTCGTAGACCTATATGCGTTATAAATACTTTAAATGTAATAATATAAAATATTTGATGCTGTCAATCTCAAGGAAGAATATGATTCCCTTGTAAACGTCATGTGATTTTTTTTTAAGCACACACCGTTGACCATAAATGCGAAAGTCTGTCTGTTACGCTTTTACGGCTAATTCGTTGGACCAATATTTTGAAATTTGGTATAAAGTAAAGCTTATATACCAGGGTAACACATATAAAATAACATATATAATAAGAAAAATCCCGATATTTCTTCGGGAAAAGAGAAAAAGCACATAATGCATGATTAAGGATATTTAAACGCTAAGTTGTTGCAAACGAAATCAGGATACGAATATTTGTAAATAGTACCTATATAAAATGATGAAATTATTTAAAAAATACCAGCAACATGGTACATTCAATGGTTCTCTAAGATTTTTTTATTATTTAAAGTAACTCAAAGTGGAGTCAATTTAGTTCATATTGGTTGCTTTATCGAAGACAGATATATAAATTAAACATAAACGTTTAAAAACCTGTGATTGCCTACTTCCTGATGCGCATCATCCACACAAAGGATTTGCAGGTTAAAGCATCGAGTTTGAATATTTACGATCCATCATTAACCATCATCCAAACTTACCGGCCTTATATTTCTCAGGGATATATCTATACTTGCAACTCGCTACTTTATTGGCTACTAGTCTATTAAACTGTCAATCTAGTTTATAAGTAATAAACTACAATGGTCATTTAATAGTATAAGAATAAATTATGATGACTTTAGTAATAAAACGAGACTACATACCATTTCAAATTAATGTTGTCATGATATACGCCGTGTGGTATCTGGCTGAATAGAATAGTACCACTCTCTTTTCTTACCGAGGTGTCGTAAAAGGCGACTAAGGTAAGTCGACCCGCCGTGTGGAATCCAGCTGAGTAGAATAGACCACCCTCATGTCTTATCGAGGTGTCGTAAAAGGCGACTAAGGTAAGTCGACCTGCCGTGTGGTACCCGGTTGAGTAAAATAGACCACCCTCTTTCTTACCGAGGTGTCGTAAAATACGACTAAGATAAGTTGACGTCAGGCAGGCGGCCGGTCGTAAAAACGCAGCCAAAGCATGTGACAGCATGTTTATAACATGTTGTGCCGACCCCACTTAGAGTGGGATAAGGGCAGGAAGATGATGATGATGATATATTAGCTCAGTTTCATACATGAAAATTTCTTGTTTCCGTGGGTACTTGGATATAAAAAGTATATATCAACATTTTCATATACAACGGAAATATCTATACTAATATATAGCTAAAGCGTTTGTTTGTTTGATTGATTGTTTGAACTCGCTAATCTCAGAAACTACTGAACCGTTTAAAAAAGTTATTTGAGTGTAAGGTAGTCCATTTATCGAAGAAGGCTATAGGCTATATAACATCGATAAATGGACTATCTTACACTTAAATAATTTTTTAAATCGGTCCAGTAGTAGTTCCTGAGATTAGTTTGTTCAAAATATCAAAGAAACATACTCTTCAGCCTTATACAAGTAGTATAGTAATTGATCCGTTAGCTTTGTCCCTTATCAGTTTAATATAAGCATATTATTGGAGTTAAGAACGAGTCACAGAGTTTTGTTACAAGCAAATTATTACAAACAATAGCGTTGATAATTTCTGTTCACAATCGGGTTAGGTTTTTTGTAAACGAAACCTTCTAACGTTTCAATACCGGAAACACCGTCAGCATTCTCGGGATCATTCCATGTGAACATAACGTTCGCATAAATAGCTTATAAGTTAATTAAAGATGTATATTTTATTTAAAAGTAACCATAAAAACAGAATTGATTGAAATGTTAAATAGATGCGAGCCATTTGACGAATTTAGCATTCATAATTGTAGAATATAATATACTGAGTGTCACCGACGATACGACATAAAATAAATCCACTGATCAATTAAACGTATAAGAAATTCAATCTTTTTAAATATAGTTTAAAAAAATGTATTTTCGATCAAAATAAACAATGTTAATGTATAAAAACCATCTATACTCACTTTTTATTCTATCGAGTGAGCCCAACTAATTTTAAACGCATACTGAGCCCTTATTCATACAGCTTTTTATGGAGTTATATCGCGGTGGGAACTGATTTTTAAATTAAAAAATAAATATAATTTAATTGGAAGCTAGCTTTGTTTATAATGGTTCAGTGACCTATAGCGGCACGCAAAAGGAGAAACAATAACATTCTTGTTTTGTCTCACTCGCACCTGTACTATTTAGTCCTTAGGTCATGTGTCATATTACGTTAATTGGAATGGCGGTTTTAGGGTACGGTCATTGATCCCTAAAAACCGTGTTTTGTTATCTCAATTAATTGTTTTTTTCTACGTAGGGTGTGAGTTTTGTAGGTACCAATTAGTAATCGTTTCATCCTGTAAAGCATTAGCAGTGGTTTTACTCCACAACAAAATGCAAAGCGACGCATCAACCAAGCAGGCAGTTTGCTTGTTGAGATTGTGGTAGTGAATGTAAGCAGTGCTAGTAGTGTAGTCCATTAGCATTACACAGCTTTCCATTAATGGCGGATTATAGCAAAATAATATTATCATTAGTTTTGTATAATATTATTAATGAAAACATTGATACTTTATCTATTAGTGCAAAGATCGTAACTGACACGTGTGAGATTAACGTAGTTGATGTTAGAATAGTAGATCTTTTTGAAATATTGTTATTTGTTGTTTTTAATTTCTGTTATAGAATTTTATAAAAAATAACTTTAAAAACAATTCAGTGTGAGATTTTTAAGATATTCACCAGATGTCGCGGTTGTGATGTTGGTTAATGTAAATCCAACGGAAGTGTGTAAGTAATGGACCCAAAAGTCTACAAGACGACAAAATTGCAAAGACTCGTGTAGTCTTAGTGACCTAATGATGGTTTGTTTATGGACGAAACGATAGTTGAGATTGCTATTTTGAATGTGTGCAGTGCTAGTATAGTGTGGCTTGTGGTACGTGCGGTTGCTAACACAGCATGTAAGGTATAAGACGTGCTTCCTACATTACACAGATCTTATTCAAATGACCATTATAGCAAAATATTTCTGTCAATACTTTTGTAAAATGGAATCCCGTTAAGTAACGTTTACTTCTATAACTTATTTGATAAACACCTAAGTCTTCGAACACGCGCTTCTATTAAAGACATGTGGATCTTAAACTTGTTCGCTAGTTTTGGGTCTGATAGCTCAGAGTGGAATCAAAGTGATAGAGTAATTCCCAAGAACCGTCATGCGGTAGAATCTGTTGTTGAACAACAACGTGTGCTAATAAAACGAAAATGAGTGCTTTATCTAAATATTAATTCTAATTATAGTACGTGAAGTTTATATGCAGCCTTTTTCCTCCTATGGATAGAAGGATCGAAGCTTGAGCCCATCTGCTTCTTGTTTTTCATCCAATGAACGTTCACTGGACATAGGTTCCTTTAAAGGATCTCCACACCGCGCCGATTTTGCGCCGCTTTGAACCTGCGGCTCCTTGCGACCTTTTTGAGGTCTCCAGTCCACCTCGTTGGGGGTCTCGGCGCTGCCGCTGCGCTTTCCAGTGCGAAGTCGTCATTCCAGCACCTTAGGACCCCAACGCCCATCGGTACTACGTACTACGTGCCCCGCCCATTGCCACTTCAGCTTTGCAACATGATGAGCTATGACGGTGAACTACTCTGGTTCTTCTATGGATCTCCTCATTCCTGATTTGATTACGTAGAGATACACCAAGCATAGCTCGCTCCATTGCCTGCTGAGTGACTCTTAGCTTTCTTATGTGGCCCACAGTCAGCGAATCCATCGCGCTTTTCTAATTAACAAGATATTTTTTTGCACCAAAAACCACACCATGGACTTTGAAGATCGATTTATAACACACGTTTTTCTATCTCAAGGGAGGGTCTCAAGAAGTTAAGCATGGGACGTACTGTACATAATTCATTGGTGGTATTTAAAGATTTCAAATAATTTAAGTTTAAGCTTGTCCATTTATATATGTAGTGTCAGCTTTCGAATCAAATCGAGTTAAAATAATCTTTATTCAAATAAGACTTTCACAACCACTTTTGAATCGTAAAAGATCGTTCAGATGTCGATGAAGCAACCATTGGCTCGTTATTTTGCTCTTACCAAAAACCAGAAACTGGTAGAATTTGTGTATGCGAGACCAAAAAGAATGGTATGGATTGACTTGGAATTTTCCATAATTTTGCATCTCTATAATATAAGAATGAAATGAATGAAGTAATGAAGATTTTTGGTCGACGCACCAAAAATATAGGCATCAAAAAAACGTCTTGTATAACTCTGGCGATGACACACAAACACAGACACACACAGTGACTTCGTCGGCGAAGAAGAGTTCCCATTTTTTTTACATTAGCCAATCATGCCATGTAGTCATATTCCTGTAGGCGTATTGACCATTCACAGTCATACCATGTGACCTCCAGTTCAAGTAGCCTTAAGCCGTGATCAGGCCTCACAGGAGGTATCATTCGGATAAAGCCCGACGGTACTAAAGTCTTACGCTCTTCTCTCTGTATATCGCAACCTCGAAGATGCTTCGCCCATCCCTCCCGGTGACCGAAGTCTTTACGGAAACGCACAATTGCGTTAGTTACCAACCTTTAATAATTAATACCAGACTAAGCTAAGACGCCTACCAACTTAAGAGATCAAATCTGAAATTAGTAAAACACTAATTTCAGATTTGATTTTGTCTTTTAAAGCCTACACCCAACGAAAAACTTTCTAAGCCATAGGATATGAAGATGCGAAGAAGATATTTGACTAGAAGTAAAGTCTGAAAAATAGACGGATGGATTATGTTAAGTAAGTATTGTGTAAGTAGTACCAGAGTTGAAGAATGATAGATCAAGAGTGAAAGAGAAAAATATGTTGTGCCGACCCCACTTAGGTCGGGATAGAATCACTAGAATGATGATGATGATAATTTTATCTTATTCCAGCATTTATCGCAACCAAGCTTTTTGGATTGCTATGTTGAGATATTATCATGAAAATTAAAATTCTGACATTTTATACAACATTTAATAAAATTTTAAAAGTAAAACTTTAAATGTCACTGAAATGAAAAGCTGCAATTTTTTACGATATTGTCAATTTTTCTCCGTTTCACTACGAAAAATCGCAGCTCAGGTATCAAAGCTCGATGGACTATTTCTCTTTGGAAAAATACTTTTTATTTTTCACGTGGCCTTTTGATAGCTGGCTTTTGATATTTGTAGAGCTCTACAAATAACAAATCATTTATAGGGGTATGACCAGAAACCGATGTCCACGACAACAACATCTGTATGAGGTAAATATGGCGTACATCCGTAACAACACAAAGTTGATTACTGCTAATACATAATAATTTAGCTTTTTAACCTTCGCGCTTCGAAGAGCACAATAAGATGTCACACACACATCTTATACCTGACCTGAAGCAAAGCGAATATCGAAAATAGCAGCAGTCTATTTCTGGTCCCAGTCTTTTGATGATAAGATTTAAAAGATTGACCGCCGAGTTTCTTTCTGGTTCTTTTCGGTAATATAATTATTCCGAACCAGTTGTAACTTCATTAAATATATTGATCCTTGATTCAAAAGTGTTTGAAAGAACTTATTTGAATAAAGATTATTTTGATTTGATTTGAAGCAGGTTTTTTGCTATCTACATTCCTTTACAGTAAAGCGAAATTAGGCCCATATAAGCCGTTTTAACGATCTGTATCCCACAGCTGGTCAAATGAATCCTATCTCCTTCTGGAGACATGTTAGGATTTACACTAATCATGTTGCTCTAATACCAATTTATACATAACATATCCCATATTTTTGTAGGAAGATGTAAGATTTCTCGCGATTTTTACCATCACCGAAAAACGTTACTTTAAAAATTAATATCAAGTAGCCTGAGAGATTTTATAAAAAAAACTCTTCTTAATTATTTTGAGATATAAGAACACAATGACTTGGGAAAATCTTCTTTTATATGGTTAGAAAGTCCGCAATGCCAAGTATCTATCTTTAAAGGATAGTTTACTATAAACATTCTGACTTCTAAAACAATGGTCACGTACAACGCTATAATAGTAAAGTTATTTATACGGTATTCATCCTAATAAAATTAAATACTTTAGTTACCTTAAGCATATCATGCCTAACATTACATTCCATTACGCGATATAACTTTAATGAATATCTTAGATGTTATCGCAAAATTTAAATAAAAACACCTAACTAAATATTAGGAGAGGGAAAGTCTTACACATCCTTAGATTCAGATACGGGCCGCTGGGTTTGATATATCAAATAAAATCTAAACCTGAACCTAAATCCAACCAGTATTTTAATTGTGAAAGTCTGTTTCGAATTCACGGTTAATCCACTAAAGTCTGGTAAATTTGGTAAGTTAAGCGTAACATATAGGATAAAAAAACAGTTTTTCGTTGTACTTAATCGAGGTTTGATTAATATTTAAAAACTTAATCACATCAGGAAATGAAGTTGCGGTTATTAGCTAGTACTTAAATTATGGTGAAGGCGTCTTATTGAAACAATTATATTTCCGAAGTAAAGAGATAAACAAATAATTAAATTATGCAGCCATGTACCTACTCGAACATGTTTCCTTGGATTAATATGTACCTACTTACAGAACCTTGGACGTGTAAAGGACGGTTTATTTCATGCACTGCTATGGTTTCAAAAATCAAAGCCTTTTATAGTAAGCCCATAGTTTACTTTGAACGGTTTGGTTTCATTTCATCTCATCATATTTAATATTTACGTCGTAAATGTTTTCATTTCGTTTTAATTTTTAACATTATTTTCTTTAGCGGCTTATTATTTTCCCATAGACGAAAGAAGGTCCCATCCTTCCTTTTTCCAGATAAGGGGAACAGCCCAGACCCACCGTGCATCTCCTGCGGATCGTTAAATACGTGGGTTTACTAATATTGTTTACTTCACCCAAAAGCACGTGATATATTGTAAATATTTATACAGATTATATTTAAGTAGTTGTGCATCCCAGTTTCACTCGCGTAGCAAAGGTTATATAACGAACAAGATCGTTACCAACATAATATGTTATTTTCATCTGATATTACAGCTTTAGGCATATTTACGTCAAAGTATCGATCATTGAATTGGAACAAACTCTCATACACTCATAAAAACATACTACTGTAACATACTATTATAAGCTAGGATAATAAAAAAAGCCTTGTTACAAGGAGAGAAGAGGCCTTTGCTAAGCAGACGGCCACAGACAAACCTTTTTTTAAGTCATGAAATATATGAAAAAGCATGTTATAAAATTTTTACTTAAACGGTTCCTAAGCTGTATAAGCAATACTCTTAAATCTATTTATAAATAGAAAAAACATATTTCACATTTTGCACCTGATAGACAAGTGGCTAAGCTAAACCCGTTAGATTTTTTGTAACGAAATCGCCAGATACAAAATAAAGAGTCTAGGAAATCGATTTGCGCTTCTCGTTTTTTGTGATTACTGTACTGGTAATTTTTTTTCCTTATTCTCTACAGTGTCGATGTATATTTATACCGATATCGAATAGAATGAGTTGTTACTTTGCGTAGCAATAAAAAATTTAATATATTCAAAAAACTTTTTGAAAACTTAATTTTTTTTTAACTGACGATATGCTGGTACCCCTAATGGCTTTTACAGTATCCAAAAGCCGAGACGGGCGCGAGCAGAAGCATTGTCAAGATTAGTACATTAATGGGTGCCAGACTAATACTATTAGAGGAAAACGTGTTTGTTTGCCTTACTTTTGTATATATATAATATATATTGGTTTAATATTTTATAGTTATCTAAGCTACTTTTTATGACGCAGAAGACCAGTAGAAGTTAGTAATTGATACAAAATCGTAACTGCAGTTTATAAATTAAACTAAGATACACCTTTCTTTAATTATGACAATTATAAAAAAAATTTGCGGAATATTTGCTCGAAGTCCGTGAACGATTAAACTCTTACGTGCGTCAATTAGTGTATAGAGGCGCTTAATTGCGATCCTCATGATATGAAAGTGTCGTAGGCTTATCTATAAGGTTTGACCCACTGATCCAGAGAGATTCACTGGTTCGAGATAGGTCGTCGAGTGTTTGGGCCTTAATACATTGTGTACGGCTTCCTGCAGTAACCGCTATTGTGGCTAAACCCAAGACAAACCTACTATGACTACGAGCGATGTGTAATAAATTTTCAAGTATACGTAAAGAACATAATTTGAAATATGCCGTATTTTGTAGTAATCGGCACGTAATTTTGTAGGTCGCCTGATTAGAATTATTGAACATAATTCTTTGCTTGCCCATAACGATAGTACACAGCGTTCGGACACTAATCTCGAGGCATTCAACACTTTAATGAATAATACAAAAATCTATGACATTATACACAAAAGATTCCGTCGACGTTGACTCTATGATTTGTGACAGACGGACGGACATTCGTAAGAATCGTCGTTGTGGTACACGGAAATCTGTACACGGTGGGCGTTTCAAAGGAACAAAGGAAATTTGGACAAGTTAAAAAGTTCCGTCCGATCGTGGGGCACGGTCTCGCACTTTCTCTTTCCGCTGGTGCCAATACGCTACAGGGAACTGTCGCGAGAGAAAGTGCGAGAGCGCTTCCCGACGGCGACTCTGCGGACTGACCATTGACGAAAACGTGCTGCCTCCAGATGTGGTACTGACTCCAGCGGTCGTCGTCCTGGACGTGGCCGTGCTGGAGTTGCGGCAGCGAGGGCAAGGGAGGCGGCGGCGCCGGCGGGAGCAGTTGGGGGGGCGGCGCCGGCGGGCCGAGCGGCTGGACGGGCTGCGGGTGCTGGTACTCCATGAGGTGGGTATCCCTGTCACTGATAACACATCGCGGGGAGCGCTGGGGCGCTAGCGCGGTGCGCGGGCGTGCTGACGCGGCGACGGGCGGCGCGCGAGTCGCTGCGTGCCGGGCCGGCGGCTCGCGCGCCCCCCTGCGCCACCAGGGCCCCCCCGCCCCCACGACTGGCCGCCCCACCAGGGCCCCGGCTGCCGGGCCCCCTCGCTAATGACATAATACCGATGCACGATCACTCTCGCCAATGATAACCGATTACCGGCACACATAACGTGCGCACGCGTTCGTTCTTGTAAACAACCTACATACATCCTAACATTACGCTACTGGTGTCACCATTGCACCATTGAGTGGACATAGCAGATCTGTACAAAACATCTCCAACTTCCGCGACGCATGATTGTAATTTTTAACGTAAATTCCCTTTAATTTTCTTTCAATTAAGAGATTAAATAAACATTTGTAATTTACTTCAACGAGAAAATATAATTTATGCAAGTTGCACTCGCGACTACGATCAGGACAGCTTAAGAGTAAAAGTGTAACAACTATAAAATATGTGTTTTCCTTTTCCTCGAAATTTTGAGGTTCTTAGCCTAAATGTTTGTTAGGTATATAGGGTTTAATTATTATAAATTTCATGATTAATAGCCGCGAATTTTAGACGTGAAAGCGTATCAGAAAGACATATTTCAGCATTTATAATATTAGTATACATATACTAGATTGACGTAATTCAACTTAGCTTATTAAATGATTAAGCTCTACACTGTTGAATTCAAGACTGAAACATTTATATGTAAATAACTCATCAAAACTGTATACTTATCTAAAAAAATCAAAAAAACATCTTTTAGATTAGACCACTCATCGAACGAAAAGAAACATACTATTACATATAAGTGGCAAGGAAATTAAAAAAGTAAAAAAACCTAAGATGACGTAACGGTAAAAGTTTGCATCTTTTTGTTTTCGTCCAAGCTGTTTAAAATTCAACGTAAACAGTCTATTAATTAGTTAAACTGAATCAATTATAATAACATTTGAGTAAGATTAGCTCAACGCGAACCGTCTGTGTATTACGTGCAGCTAAAACATTGTATTCCTTCTTAAATTAATTTTGCGCACTTAGGAGTGTAATATTTGACATAATTAAAATTCATATCGAGAAAAAGTATAGGAAAATACAATTAATTTTATAATATATTTTATTCGTAATTAAATGTGTTTAACATTTTGTACCATTGTATGGAGGATTTATGACGTTAAAGAAAATGGACAATATTCTCTCAAGTAAACTTAAATTGTGTGAACAGTTAATCTTGAGAGATTCTATTATCTCTATTTCATTTAAAGATTTTTTTAAATATTATTATTTTAAATATAAATTAAAATTAAAGTAACTTCACAAGTCTGGTAATTATATAACCACTGGAAGATCAGTATTTAAATTTAAAAAAGGATATAACGCGTTGAATTCTTTTGTATGAAAGTTATAGACAAATTCGTTGCGGGATCCCAGATTGACTTCAGAAAAGAATAGAATATAATTTCTTTATTTATTTTCTACACGCTACAATTAAAGTTAGCAGAGTAAAAATTAACATAAAAAGCCATAAAGCCTTTTATATTATGTTGTATAGCGGTGTGACGAAAAGAAATGGGATAACCACTCAGACTAATAAAGACCATGAGCATTACGCTGATTTTCAGCGGCCTTCCTAGGAGTAAAGTCGACAGATATAAATATGATTAAAATATTATCCTACTCTAAATGGGGTCGGCACAAATCATGTGACAACATGTTTCTAACATGTTGCCACATGATTTAGCTTCGTATTACGACCGGTCGCCTGCCTGACGTCAACTTACCTTACTTGAATTTTACGACACATCAGTAAGAAAGAGGGTGGTCTATTCTACCCATCCGGATAGAATGTGGGTCAATTTACCTTAGTCGCCTTTTGTGACACCTCGGTAAGAAACGAGGGTGGTCGGCCGGTTTCCACACGGCGAGTTAACATACTTTGCTTCCCGTTATACGACACCTCGGTAGGAAATGAGGGTGGTCTATTATACTCAGCCGGATACAACACGGCGGATTCTTGTGTAAATTATATTGTCTTAATAAAAACATTGGCTCTACACTTGACACACAGTTACAGGATGTTACAACTATTTTTATGGCCATCGAGTGTTTTATTCATGACCTCTTTTCACGTCGGAACTCAGTCCCTTCAGGGATGCTACATGCTTTACAATGTTGTGGATACTTGGATTCAGCAGTTTCAAGCGACCTTTCTTAGATAGTTTTTTTTTACTCTCTATATGCTGTTACCCCTAAGGACGATGACAGCGTCACCGGACAGCATCTCTCAGCATATTTATATCTTTAATATATAAATGAGTTAATGTTTTTTTTAACTTTTTTCCATTTACAGAAAAAATGTACAAGTTATATCAATCTTAATAACTTACACACTAGGACTATACAAATCAATGAATACATATATTGTGCATTGACTGTACATTGTTGTATGCATATATTTTTCTGAATTTGGAAACGGCTCCAATGATTTTCTAGAAATTCAGGATGTAGGGTGTTTTGTGAATCGATCTAGCTAGGTTTTGTTAAAAAACGTTGCTTTATCCCTGTTTGAAAAAACTGCTCAAATAAAAATAGATTGTAAACTATTTTTAGTTTATTCATACCTGATACATGCAGGAATCGTAAACACGCATGCACAAACCTTCACCACCGCCACCACAATACACAAGCACTAGATAGACTCCTGATTATAATTCGGTTGCGGGGCGAAACGATTTTTGAGTTTGTGAAAGTGAATGTGTATAGTGCATGTGTTATTACGAATCCTGCATGTATCAGGGATGAAAACGGATTGTCCTGGAACTCTACATTTAGCGTTATATATATATTCTATTTTATTTCATCGCGGATTATAGCAAAATAATTTTATCATGACTTTTGTATTATGGATCTCCGCAAAGTAACGCCTGCTTTTATAAATTTGAAAAAAGCTTATTTAATAAATCCACTTCCTGTGATACACAGTATGTTAGTACAGATATACAATAACCTTAAACAACCCTAGAGACCTTAGAACATTAACGAATTTAATTGTAATATATGACTCTTTTTGTATCATGAATCTCCGCAAAATATCGCCTAATTCTATAAAATATATAAAGCTTTCACCAGAAACTTCGTTCGCGTGGCCTGGTCTTGAAATAAACAGTAGCTTCTGTCACTCACCAGCTCTGCAAATATCTCCATCACAAAAATCAGATCGATCCGGGGGGTTAAATTTAAATAACAATTAAATTTATTAACAACTTACTAACATTAAATTCAGTATATATCGTTTGCTATGAAAAAACTGTAAAAAAAACCATTAAATATGGAAAACCTTTCTTATATTATATCTTTTAATGTGAGAGGTCATCAGGTCTCCTATATAAAACCTATCTCTTTAACTTACAAACTTCACTTTGACATATTGTATATAAAAAAACCTTGATATCGTGATAATAGACAGCGTTTTTAATGTCATCCTATTTCTGTTAAATTTACAGGATTTCTATGGCATTTGTGTTACGTGCCAAATTTCATTGATATTGGTTCAACGGGTACCCCGTGAAAACGTAACAGACAGACAGTCAAACAGACATTTATAATATTAGTAAGAATTAAAGTTGATGTAAATGATAATACGGTGTTAATACAATATTGTTACTTCTTACACCTATATTAAAAAAAAAACTTTACAGTCTTAATATTCAATGCTCAAAACTAGAAAGCAAGAACAGGTGTTTAGAAGTGATATCGCCACCAAGAATGGCGTTTTTCAAACAATGGTGTTTTGGTACGCCAGATGGTCGCCACGAGGCCTTCTGTTTTTTTTTTCAAACTACGTTTCAACGATAAGCCAATTTCTAAATTCAAAATTGTAAACAATTTTTACAAGATATAAAGAGTTAACATAATCAAATAGTAGTTGTGAAAGTAACTACGTCTGTATGTTTATGATAAACTCAAATATGAACTGTGATGGCCTAGCGGTGCGACCGTGTGAATCTCTAGAGACGATCATGGGTTCAAACCCGGGCAGACACCAATGAGTTTTTCTAATAAAACTTATGTGTCTAATTGATAATTGCAATTTATCACACGCTTTTCGGTGAAGGAAAACATCGTGAGGAAACCTGCATATCTCTAGAGAATTCTGGAGATATGTGTAACCTACCAATCCGCACTGGAGCAGCGTGGTAGGTCTTAGCTCCAATCCTTCTCTCCAATAACGGTGAGAAGAGGCCTATGCCCAGCAGTGGGATAGTAACAGGCCGCTACTTACTTACTTACTACAAATATGAACGGATTTTGGTGCGGTTTTCTTTAACAGATAAATATTTCATCCTCCTGCAATTATCCCTCTCTAAGTGGGGTCGGAACAACATGTTAAAACATGATTTGACTACGTATTTTACGACCGACCGCCTGTCTGACGTCAACTTACCTTGGTCGTATTTTACGACACCTCGGTAAGAAATGAGGCTGGTCTAATATTTAATATGGACAGTTTTAATGTATAATTTGTCTAGGTTATGTTATAAATTCTATATGACGATATCGAGAAATTTTCCTAAAAGTCGAGCCACTGGCAAATTTTCATTGAAAACTCTTTTTTCTAGTAAATCATATAACTTTAAAATGTTGACCACTTCTTTGAGTTACTTAACAATTTCATGTTTAATGTGAATGTAATTTAGATGAATATCTTAGGAGTTATTAATGTATAGAAACCGGCTATACCCACAATGTGTGACTGTGTATAGCCGGTTTCTATACATTAATCTTAAGAATCATAGAAGTTATCGTAAAATGAAAATTAACCAATAGAATGACAAATGAGATGATTAAAAAATTTACTAAAATCACATGGGATATATGAAGATAATTTAAATATTTTGTAAACTATACAAAATATTAAAATTCCATGAAGTTATTAAGAGAATCATATTACTTCTTTAACATATTTTATTTGAACATGACAAGTCAAACACACTATTTTAATTTTATTTCATTTCATACATACAAAGTTAATTTTAAAATCTTACTAACAGCGGAAAAATATTCTAGAAAAATTTCCATTCATTATTAATTCAGAAATTTCTAAAAACATCATTGATAGAGCTGTATCAATGATGTTTCTAAAAATTTCTATAAGGCAATTAAAGCTATTTAAAATAGAGTTCGTTTGTTTCTAAACAGGCCTATTCAATGGAGAGTGCTACAGGTGGGCACTGGGATGTTTTATAAACAAACGTTATGCAATTCTCTTATTCACGGTCAATCTGTACACCTGTGGTGTTAACACATAGAAGAAATAAGAATATATTTTAACATCTAAATTCTTTGTGCTGTAGCTGTCTAGTATCGTTAAGCTAGAAAGAAAAAGAAGCTGACGATTATTTGGATGATAAAAAGCCTGGATTTGAAAATCCTTTCATCTTCATACAAGATTGCGGTTTAGTAATGTAAAATTGAAAATGTTTAAAAGATTGACCGCCGAGTTTCTTTCTGGTTCTTCATGGTAAGCGCAACATTCCGAACCAGTTGTAGCTTCATTAATCATATTGATCCTTGACAATTCAAAAGTGCTCGAAAGAGATTATTTGAATAAAGATTATTTTGATTTTATTTGGACAAGGCAGAGGAATAGAGCATCAACACCTAATTACTTCAATACACAAATCATATAGAGTCTTCAGAAGTTTTTTCCTAGATAAACTTGACCTCATAGGCATCAAGTTAATGTTAAAATACCACTAATTATATAGTATTACCTATATTTTCTCTTGTTGCTCGAGAAATAAGGGCATTTTAGCCTATATAGTAGCCCGGTATATAAGATTAAATTATACCGAATTTCGTGAATATTGCTTCACCTGACCGACAGACAGACCTTTGCATTTATATTAGTATGGATATAAGCAATATGATAATTTGGGAAAAGCTAAAATATCTCTAATACATTTACATATAGCGCATTAATAAAATGAAAGTGTTCTCAAAAGTTTGGAATATTTAAGCTCTGTTGATAACACGCAGCATCGAATGCAATTTTAATGTCACCATGATGTGAGAGAAATAAGTAAAAGTTGTTTTCTATCCTACAGGGGTTGGGGGATCACGATGGAAGGACTCTGAAGCGATCGATATATCGATTAGCAGAGGAAGGGCCATCTGTTCTGGGAGGTACCCATTCCCATGTTTGGGTTGCCGAGTACAGCGTGACTCTACCACCAGCAGCAGAACACAGTCAGGTTTTAACCGGTTCGATCCCGGCATAACCACATTCCAGTGCGGCCTCTTTTTCAATTTATGGTAATTTATAACCGGTTTCCTGACTTTTAAAAAATGCTCCTATCCCACAGCCTCTCTTCCCTTGGATAGAAGTATATAACTCGAATCGACTATTCAACTGCAATGCAGA
The DNA here is from genome assembly GCA_029227775.1 of Morpho helenor. Classification (NCBI taxonomy): domain Eukaryota; kingdom Metazoa; phylum Arthropoda; class Insecta; order Lepidoptera; family Nymphalidae; genus Morpho; species Morpho helenor. The sequence goes on from JARGCU010000030.1 coordinate 14,161,508, forward strand.
TCGACAGGTAAAATTCAACTCAACGAAAATATAAGCGTCCGAAAGGGTCTTGTATGACGAATAAGGATCGCTTACTCAGATACATGCTATACAAGCATACAGCGTCTTCGCTAGCAAAGACGAGGTCCCAGTTTTCTAACATTGGGTGGGACTGGCTTCTCGCCACATTCCCGATATCGTGATGACTGGACACAACCAGCCTTCCACAACACTTTGGCCTAAGCCGCGGTCCAGCCTTATAGAAGCTTCGCATTTCACAATCTCGAAGGTGGTTCTGATCTCGCCCGTCCCACCCGGTAACGCTGTAAAAGCTGTTAAGGCTAACAGTATATAGACAATTCGAAAAAAAATTAGTTAAAATATCCATATTAATGTTACAAATACAAAAATCTGCCCGCGTCTGTCTATTACAGTATCACTAATGAAATGCTAATAATACAAACTCCCGAAAAGCTATCTGTCTGTATGTGATTGTTTTTCTTCAAATCTACCAAACCTATTTTTTTACGGTTTTATACTTAAAGGTAGTGCAATTCTTCCGGAAGGTTTAAGTTAATGGTACACGGTTTAAGTTAGTTTAGTTTAAGTTAATGGTATAATGGTAAACGGTTTTATATAAATTGTGTTAAAGAGATCGCGCAGGTGTAAAAAACTCTCCTGCTGGTAGCTTTGGTCGCGTGTGCCGAGTTAACTTACAGAGATACACTAAGGTAATGTACAAAGAAATTGTAGATCTACAAAAATAGTACAAAAACTCCGCGACAGAATATCTCTATCTTTTATGGTTAATTCATAATAACTACTTTTATGTTCAATATTTTAAATACACTGATTCCCACGCGGGCATAGCCAGCTAGTATAGTATAAAAAAAAATCCTTCGGGAACAGGAGAAACATTTGGTGCATTTATTATGGAGGGTATTTTAAAATGAAAGCTGACGCGAACCACTTCATCGGTAAAGTTGAATGAATGAATTTTTAAGCATATGATGATTCGATCATTATGTTTTCCTTCATTGTAATGCGCATCTACTTCAATCGATTGACGTCCACTATTGGATTTGTGTCGCTTAAAGGGTTAAAGCGTTGCTTTGTTACGATAATACAAAAGTAATCATAATGTTATTTTTCTACAATCCGTTGAAAAATACAGAAAATCCAAAAATACTAAATGTATGGTGGCTCTAACGTATCTTATGTAACTATATGCAGTATGTCTAGAACCTTCTAATCGCAAATTATAATCTGCGATTTTCCACGATTGATTCATTTAAATATTAAAGAATTATCTTTAATATTTAAATGAGGTAATCTTGTATATATATATATATATATATATATATATATATATATATATATATATATATATATATATATATATATGTATATATATATATATATATATATATATATATATATATATATATATATATATATATATTTCGGTTGAAAAATCGACCTAGCGAGGTATAACTAAAAAAAAATGTTGTTTTATCCCTGTTTTCAATTTTATAAGAAAGCAAACGTTAATTTTGCTGTCAATTTCAAAGTCATTATAGCTCAGTTGAGTAACGGGCGGCCAAATTCAGAATACCAGGATCGTTTCCAAGTAACGTAATACTTATCTAAAAAAATTATAGGCTCGATCACCCAGGTACTTAAAATAATATGATTTCTATTACATTGTATACGTTATGCCAAACCAGCAGCAAATGTAACCTCTTTAAAGATATTTAGGGATCTACCAAAGTTCTGTTTAGGGCCGCCCATAATACTCGGACACTACTTGTTCTGATTCCTGTAAAAAAACCTATAGATCGTATTGCGATATATATTTCAATACAAGCATACATTGTTATGTGTATCAGTGTGTGTACAAGTTTTGGCGCGAGTTCAAGTTCACACATCGATAAAGTGGGGTTATCGTTTGTCTCAACAGTTCCTGAGTATGCGCATCTATTGCGGATACAGCTTGTACTGATTTGCGATTGAATTGAGTATATTTTGAACAAGCTATAGCCTGCGACTTCGTGCGCGTTATCTAAATTATTAAAATACCCTCTGATACGGACTTCAGGACAAATAAAACAAGCGAGGGTTTTAAAATAGGCTTTGAATTGTGCGTCGTAGAAGATTTTGAACGATATAAGGATATTAGGCTTTTGAACTTGAGCGCCCGTAAGAGAGATTGACGTATGTGTCAAATTTTGAAAATTACTCGTTCCGCAACTGCCATACGACGCATGTTCCGTTTAGCTATAATTTATTGAAAATATATATTTTACAATTATTTATTAAATCCTAAGGCATTTTAATTGCATCACTAACACCCTCGATATATGTCTATATATTTATACACAATAAATTGTTTTTTTAAATATTATATTTAAATAAAAAATAAATTAAAAAATCACAATAAATTCTACTTTTTTATTTATACATAATACAATTTTGAGGATCATTTATAAATATAAAAAACGCATGCACTTAATTATACTAAACTCTCAGAAGAAAGCAGTGACTAACTAAAACTAGTTATAAGAATTATATTTCTTAAAGAGAAACCCCTTTTTTATTGGCTAATAAGTCGATAGGAGCAATTTTCTTAACCAACAGTAGAGTTTACGATTTAAAGGCACTTTTTTAGGAGATTTTTTAAATCAAAAATAATTTGATTTTAATTAAAAATAAAGACAACTTTTGATGTGCGTTGAAAGCTTTCGATACCGCAATTAATTACCGATTTATCCCAATTGAAATACTATTTTAAAAATATTGTAAAACTATACCTATATCATTGCGAATATAACGAAATCATATTTTTTTATATATAGATAATATGTTATTTATACAAAAGATAACACTATCAGAAATTCATAACCTCGATTTTTTTTGAGTTTCAATAACATAAATATATTTTCTAATAATAAGACTAATGTCTATACGCCTGTTTTTTTAATACGTAAAAATAGTTTTATTTTATTATACTTAAAATAGTATCTAGATAAATGTTTTGTGTTGACAATAATTATATATATCCTCCTGTCCTTATCCCACTCTAAGTGGGGTCGGCACAACATGTTATAAACATGTTGTCACATGATTTGGCTACGTATTTTACGACCGGCCGCTTGCCTGAAGTCAACTTCCCTTAGTTGTTATTTACGACACTTCGGTTGGATAGAGGGTGGTCTATTCTACTCAGACCACACGGCATAAAAATGTCTTAGTAATTCTGTATCTTAAATAGGTTTGATATCTTTAATAACTTTAAGTATTCCTCATATATATTTTCGGAATCTCGGAAACGGCTCCAACGATTTTCCTGAAATTCAGCATTTTGGGGGAGAAAAATCGATCTAGCTAGTATTGTTTTATGTAAAAAAAAATCGTTTAACACCTGTTTTTGGCATTAAAAAATATTAAAATTTATATATATACACTATTTTTCAGTCAGCATAGTTTTTTCTGAGAACGAGCAGTCTCAAGAAATGAAAATACCTGGGATCGATCCCAACTACTATATCATTTTTTTTCTTTTTTTTTTTAAGTTTCTTTTTTTATATTGTAAAAAATTACCGAGCAAGGCTCGGACAATCTACTTCAAATAAATCATGATTAGGAATACATGTTTAATATACCATGAAAGCGCGTTTATTATTTTTTTAGTTAACATATTTTGTAAGTATATTTTGTTACTATCGCATAAAAGTTAAAGGAAGCCTTTATAAATTTTGGAGCTTCGAACCACCACGCTGTTCTAATGCGGAGAGGTTATATATATCGCAAGAATTTTCTTAAGTTATACAGGCTTCCTCACGATGGTATTCTCCACCGAAATGTGAATATAGAAAATAGGTTTTAATAATCCATGGGCGTCCGGGGTCTGAAGCCATTACCTGGTAAAGGTGACCCTTACAACCAAACTGACGTTAATCCAATAGGCTTTTCCATAATAGCCGATTGCGTTAACATGTTAATGGAGCCATCATAATATGGCTATTTAACCTGCAAAACTCTAATCAAAATTTGCACTCATTATTTTTCCCGAACGCACCAAAGAAATTACTATAACTTATAAAAAAAACTGCCCCCAATATATTTAATTACCGAAAAAAATATCACACCTTTCATCGCAAGATCGACGATAACCATTGTTTTTGGACCAAAGTTGCGGTCGAAAGTTGAGCGAACAGTTTTCACTTTCGTGGAGGGAGGGAGGGGGGATTGGCTCTTAGCACAAAAAATAAACTACTTTTCCTTTCTCAAAAATATACACTTTCACGCGGGCCGGAATCGACTGTGATGCGGCGCCAACGCGATAGACCCCCGTTACACTGACCGGCTGCATTTACACGCTTAACTCTATGAGGTTCCGTAATAAATTCTATAATAATTATAAATCACATATAGACGACATTATTATAGAATTTGATTTAAATGTGTGGCTAGGTGTTAGAAATGAAAAAGCGTTTCTTCATGAATGAATGAAATGAATGAAAACTTTTTATTTCACAAAAGTGCATGGACATGAAGTACAGGACATGAACAAATGTAAGAAATTAAACTAAAGCTAAATAAATATTAATCATAAAAATGTAAATACAGGGTTATAGCATATACAGCTACGCGTTGCTGTGGCTCAGTCTGGTTACGCATTCCCATCGAAACATAACTCAATAGTTTAAAAAAAAGCTCCGATCGCCACCAAACTTTATAGGATTATCCGCTGGTTCATTCAAAAGATTATTTGAAAATTTCATTAAAATCAGTACAGCTGTGGAGTCTATAAAGGACATACTGACACTCATTCATTTTTATATGTTACGATGACTTATTTGCCTACTGTGATAACATGTTCATAAACATTTAGTATGATTAAAATAACTTAATTTATATGATATACAATGTATCGATTATTTGTTGTCAATTATTTAATTAATATTTATTTAACCGGCTTATGAACACTTATAACGCACTTAATTCCCATGATATAGACATCTTCCACGACCCTCTATTCAAATATAAGAATAAACTTGCTTGCTTGCTTTAAGTTGTTAAGTTTTAGTAATAGTTTTTATCAAAATTTTCCTTTAAGTGTAATTTAATTTGACTCCTTTTAGTTATATAAATAATTTTTGTACCTACGATAACGCTGTACTCGCCTTAAAAAGTGTTTTACCTTGAACTTGCCGTATGAAAATGTGTATTAATAAGTATGTGTAAAATGCTATTGGCTTGTCATAATAAATAAATAAATAAACATTTCTATGATAAAACCTCAAATAAGTGCTGTTAATGCAGTAAAACAGCGTGATGACATCAAACAGTGTGATGGGATAACGGTTTAAAATCTCGGATAGAACTAAACTTATGGGGACATACGTATCGACACGAAGCCTACATATTCTTAGAGAACTATATGGGTAACCTATCACTCAGCATCGGAGCAGCGTGGCGGACCTTAGTTCCAACATTCTACCAAAAAAAGACAGAGGCATTTCAAACTCAAATTCAAAATTTAAATTCCCTCTTGAAACATGGTTTTTCTGAAACGGCTAACTAAAGACTAGTTCAGGCATTGAGTAAAACTGAACGTAAAAAAACTCGCATAGCCGACCGACTTTAATTAGTTTCGCTCGCAAAATTTGTATAACAATAAATATTCGTCGGCTGATGACAGAGATTATGCAGATTTCACGTGAAAACCATATAATATAAATTTGCATTATTTTGCGAAATGGAATGCTATGCGTTGGCACGATTTAAAAATAATGCCGAAATCTTAATATCGGGGTGTCGGTGAAAGTTTGTGTCTCATGCGGAATGTTACAAAAGGAATGCTCCTGTGAAAGAGAGTGATTGAGGGACGTCTGTTTTATTGAAATTTACATATTTAATTAGAACAAAGCTTATCAAATTCCTAATTATTCTATAATCTATAATATATTCATTTCAAAAATATCAATATATTTTAACAAAAGAAAGAAAAAAAATTTAGAAAGACAAAATATTAATAAAATAAACCATAACCATATTGTATTAATATATGACTAATTTGCTGGAAGAATATTGATGAATTTTGTTACAATAGAAGCTTATATACCGGACTTATATTGAGGTATTTTTAGATTTAAGTTGACTCAAACGAATTAACGAGTATAGTTTATGTTATATATTCACAGTAAAGAAAAAAAGTGCACGAACGGAGGACTGCGAGCGTAGACACGTAAAAGAGGTCATAAAGACTAGTACGGAAAATAAAATATATATAAAAAAGAAAGAAAAGATTTATTTAAACATAATCTACAAAAAAAAAACAAAATTATATTTTCACATATTCATAAAATTTTGTGATCAACTTAATATAACTTGAGACATAAGGTCTCCTACTCATCATATATACTACTACCTTAAACAATATCAGTTAAATATATTTTTAAAATATTGGGAAACGGAATGAGTGAAATGACAAAAACACTAAAAGGTTGATTTTTATTCTCTTCAGAATCATCTGGTATAAAATATTTAATATATTATATATTCAAAAATTAATAAATTCTATATTCAATAATTAATAAATTTTGTCATATTATCTTTAAATTATGTAAACCAATAAATTTTATATTCGATTGACAATAAATTATTGATTCTTTTATGATAGTGAATAAATTCTGTATTCTAAAACGAATGAATTCTATATTCAAATATTATTCTGTGATACAGAACAAGTGAGAATTTCATTGAGTTATTATACTAGAGTAGAGGAGTCGTAGGTAGGTCCGTAAGTGAGAGTGTCGCAACAAATAATGAGAGGGAAGATGAAACCCATACACATATCTTTGTCTAATCACGCATACAAAAGAGAGACAGATAATAAGTCTCATTTGCTTTTTCATTATTTTGGATGGACACATTTTAGACTGGCTCCCATACTCTAGTATAATAATAATAATAATATAGGATTTGAAAAGTTATTTTTATAAGAACTGCCTCCATTTTAAAAAGCTTATATGACCAAAAATAGTCTTAAATGAAAAATTGTTGCCTTAACGAGAAATAGTCGCACAATATATTCTGGAGAACTGACACGTTTCTGAAAAATTGCGTAAGATATTATTAATGTTATTATTTTCCTGAATTGTTTTATAAGAGATTTAAACGAAGGGATATTCTTATATAACTGTGTCTATTTTATTTCCGTAATTGGCACCGGAAGAACGAGATTAAATATTAAGACCCGAAGAAGGATTTTTCCATTCAAATTGCGCTAAAAACACTGATCGGATTAGCGTAATAATAATTACGTAATAATTTTTTTGAGTAGCTGAAAGTATTTTCGGAATATAAAACAAGGAAATCAAATTAATTGGCATAACAAAGGATAAGCTCTTAAAGGGTACGCTGGCCCTAAAATAAAATTTTGTTACACGTGCAAAATGAGTACGGCTTATACTAAAAATAGTTTTATACCAGAAAAATCTATATTATTGATACGTCAAGGAAGACACTGTAAGTATTTTAAGTGAGGAATCACGCATAATAAATTAATAGAAAAGGAGCGAAGGAAATAAAAATTGTTTAAAATATGTGTTACAAATGTTTTTGTGTGCCTATGTCACACAAAAGAAATACAGTTTTTTTCAATAAAGAAAACTTGTCTACGATCCCGCCATACAGGTTTGGCCATGTTTATACTCTCCTTTTTAAAATCTTCTAAATTATAAGGATCTATAGAAGTTTATGCTGAGAAAGAATCACACACTTTGAACGTTCTATCATCAGTAATTTAATTGCGGATAAATGCAAATTTATACATCTACATCCGATTTTGTTGTGGAGTCTATCTCCTGACGATGCTTCGGTTACGACGAAATAATTGTTGAGATTGTGGTGGTGAATGTGCGCAGTGCTTGTGTATTGTTGTGTTATCGGTGTCGGGTAGTGCATGAGTTTTTAAAAATTCAGCATTCAGGTATGAGAGCAAATAGTACAACTCTACATTCAGCATTACATATATTTTCTTTTATCGCGGATGATAGCAAAATAATATTCTCATTAATTTTGTATCATGGCATCGCCTAATTCTATTAATTAATTGGAGTCTTTTCATCAAATCCTTAAAAAAAAATCGTAGTGCCTGCGCACCTGGACAATTTCAAAAGCAGCGTGTTGTCAACTATATGCTAAAACGACCCCCCGAATCACATTTGCAACGGTCGCGTCGTTTTTACTTGCAAATATCAACCACTCAAACGACGTCAATCGGTAGACACAGCACGCTTTTCAGGACGAGATGTTGGTAATATTTTTAAGTATCTGTTAATCTTGTAACAAAATTAACATATTGGTCTGTACCGCTATAGCAAATTGTTTATGGAATTGAAACAATTCCATTATTACCTTTGTATGTTCAAAGTAGATGTATGTTCGTATAGAGTTCAAACTTTAAACTTCTCTCAAGCGATATAAAGTAGAGTGTAGAGTTCTTTCTCTACTACTTGAGGATTATTAAGTTGATAAGAATGCGTGGATATAGCTACTGTCCGACCCTGTACAATATTAGGAATAAGTATCTTATGTTATAAGTATCTTTATCTTTAATATTTAAATGAGTTAATCTCATATGTATATTTATATATGTATTTATATATATTTTCGGAATCTCGGAAACGACTCCAACGATTTTCCTGAAATTCAGCATCTAGGGGGTTTCGTGGGAGAATTCCTGTTTTTGGGCATTAAAAAATACTAAAACTTATATTGAATATAAAACACTATTTTTGCTGTCAAGTCAGAGTAGCTTATTCGGAGAACCGGCAGTTTCGAGACATGAAAATATTTAGGATAGATCCCCTATTACGATCGATCCCGAATTATGTTTTCTTTTTCTTCTGGTTTCTTTTTTTTATATTGTAAAAAATTACCGAGCAAGGCTCGGTCAACCTGGTATTTATTTTGAAAACCGCCGAGTTATTGATGGCTCTTCTCGGTAGGAACAGCTTTCCGAATCAGCAGTAGAATTGACGATTCAAAAGCATTTGTTTACGAGTTTACTTGAATAAAGAAAATTTTGAATTTGAATACGTATAAATAAAAAATATATATGTATGTTATCCCTTTTGTTTGTTTTGTGTGTTGCCGTATAAATTGTGTTATTATTTTTATTTTTTGTTACACTTTGCCTATCGTCCGTGTTGTCACCTAGGCTGCAACTGAAAGTCGATGCCGAATGTCATTAGGCAATGATGCATTAAGCATTAGGTTCATGCCGAGCTGTATTGCCTTTTTCATGACTGCATTAAAATTTAGATTCAGTGTTTATTTTCGTTTATTGAATTTTATTAAAAGATATATGAATATATAATTATTTTGGGATCGATATTAGTATTCTGAATTCGATACCTCTCGTTACCCAATTAAGCTATCATGACTTTACAATTGATAGCTAAATTATCCTTTGCTTTCTCATTAAATTATTGCCTGAAAATAGCGATAAAACAACATTTTTAAAAAAAATGTAAAAACATTTGTAAAAAAAATCCGATTTATTTTCGGGAACAGGAAATTAAGATTACATTATTGCATACTTAAAAAATTAAGTTGAAGCAAACTATAGCTAAATACTAAATACTATTGTATTATATACTATACTATATAGTATTATATAATATAGTCTTTTTAAAAATAGGAAGGAAAAAACTTGGGTATACTTTCAAAAGATAAGAATGTAGTAATGCCATCTTTCGCCCTCTGCAGGAAACTTGTAACTTTGTGCATCATCACTAGGTCAATAGAGAAAGTAGGTGCATTATAAAAGTCCGAAGTTCTGTTAAAATAAGTTTAGAAGGTGAAATAACCTTTATAATCCGTCTAAGAAAACTTTAAAAAAATCTATGCACCTAATTTTATAAATTTTATAAAATCAATTAAGGAAAAAGGAAGAAGAAAAATAATTTTAATAGTCCCAATCTTTACGAAAATTATTAATATACGAATATCATATATATGAAAGTCTGTCTGACTTTCTGTTTCTTTGTCTGTTACGCGTTTACGATTAAGCCCTGAAACAATGGTGGTGAAATTTGATAGAATTAAAGCTTGTTTGTCTTAATGACTAAATAACTGAAATATATATATATATATATATATATATATATATATATATATATATATATATATATATATTTTTATATATATATATAAGTACGGAAAGAGAAAATAGTAATATTTTTTTTATGGACTATGTCGTATAGGTACTCTATAAGCAGTTTGGTTAAAATGCTAGGTCACGTAACTTAATTATTAATTAAAACTTAAATGTAACGTAATTTTTAAAAAACTTTACAAAATTTTCAGTGATATTTACAAGCCATTTTCGTAATGCACACTTTCATAAATAATGAGTTTTATATACATATGTGGGTGAAAAAGTAATTTCTTCGTATCGTATCGTATATGTTTTATGTAGTGTTACCGATAAAAAAGAATTTAATTGTGTATTTTTATAAATGTTTTATCATTATTTTTAACTTATAAGGAATTTTCTTCAAACTTATATGAGCGCTATGTAACGCCATCTAGCTGCGACTTTAAGAACTACTTCGTAAGTGGCGGTTTCGTGTTAACACACGTCTTTGAACACAAGTTGAGTAATAAAAGACTGAAATATGTATATTGTTATACTAGCCTCTTTAGATTTAGATAATATTAATTGAGTCAACCCTCGTACTTTATTTATGTATACATGTTTATTGGAATAACTGTAAGTCACATCGGTAAAAGAGTGATTTTTAAAGATTGTTATTTATATATTAGTTAAAATCGTCTCAGTATGAAAATGATGAAACCAGTAACAAACAAAAGAAAAACAGTCAATAAAACTCAAGATGTTTTTCGTATATTAATACTTTTAGATTATTTGATGTGTTAAATTTATGTTTTTTAACCAGGAATCGCTGAGTTCCTTACTGGTACATTACAATTTGAGGATTCAAAAGTGCTTGCAAAAGCCAAAATGGCTTCGAGTTTAGTTCGAAATTAAGTTGGAATTAGATATTCCATAAACATTTAATTATTAGCTCAGTCATTTTAATTGAGCATGATAGCCCACGATTTAACGATCTAAACAAAACACAGCAATGATTTTTTATGAAAACATATCTCAGTATAAATTAGTTTTAGCCATCTCAAGTGATGGTGTAGTCTAAGCTTGCAAACCCTTGTAAAGTAGAGACCTTTCGATTATCATATTGCTAATTATTTAAAGTAAACCGTAGACATAGAGTCGAAATCATAAAATATTGCTCTACCTTGTTTATTATCAAGCAGTCAAACATTTGGATTGAGAACTAACCTGTGGTATACAATATGTATAAAATAACGATTACGTTTAATATAGATTATGCATATTAAATTAAATGAATAATAAAAGCAAAAGTCCGTCGCTGATAAAAACGTATCAACTTAACGTCAAACGGAGGGGGCCATATTGTATTTTTGCGTGACGTAACATAGAATATGGATACATCAGTTATTATAATATGTAACAACGCCGCCGTGTCGCTATTGCAAGCAAGCAAGCAAGCAAGCCATGACGTCACATCTTGCCACAGCCTTTCGCGCCATTTTGACGTGGGAGATGTGACAGCCGCTGTCATTAGCAGCTAGCCCGCGGATAGCGAACGAGAGTTTGCTTTGATTTCATTTTAGCATTTTTTATGAAAAGAATAAAACTGATTTAGAATACTTCTTTTATTAATATGAATAGTTTAGTTACATATCAGAAGTGTGAATCCGCGCAAAATGAAAAGACGAGCTGTAAATGACAATGAAAATTTTAATAGTGATCACGAAAAGTCCTCGTATGAGGTGGAAGATGATCAAACGCCCGCAAGGAAAATTTTGAAAACTCTTCTTACCCGTCAAATGGAAAAAGCATTCCGGGATTTGCATAATGAAGTTCCTACTATGGCCCCACTAAAACAGCACCGAGCGGCAGTATTGATCCCGGAATTTGATCCAGATAGTGAGGAGTGTACTATAACAGCCTGGCCGAAGAAAATTGAACAATTAGGGGATATCCATGGCTGGGATGATAAGACAAAATCGTTCCATTTACAAGTTACGTTTTACATTTGTTGTTTTTTATTTTCCAGTCTAGTATCAGCAGACTCAATCCGTCCCTACCGGAGCGTAGCACACATGACAGATATTGAGAGTAGTATAGATGAACAATTAGAGACTGAAGACTTAATTGATTCGTTGGAAGTTTAACTAATTAATTGCACGGGTTCAATCATCTTCTTAACAAACCGTATTACTCGTTTTATCTTATTTTGTGATTAAGTGTTTGCATTTTCATTGCGGGAGCAATGTTTACAGGATGGCCGAATGTAACAACGCCGCCGTGTCGCTATTGCAAGCAAGCAAGCAAGCAAGCCATGACGTCACATCTTGCCACAGCCTTTCGCGCCATTTTGACGTGGGAGATGTGACAGCCGCTGTCATTAGCAGCTAGCCCGCGGATAGCGAACGAGAGTTTGCTTTGATTTCATTTTAGCATTTTTTATGAAAAGAATAAAACTGATTTAGAATACTTCTTTTATTAATATGAATAGTTTAGTTACAAATATGATAAATTAGTCGTACCACGCACTTTTCTTTCTGTGCATAAGCTACAATTGTACCAAATTTTATCTAGCGGTTTAGGCATGAAATCTTAACATACAGGCAACGAGATTAACGCACTTATAATATGAGTATTGATAGTTTAATAAATGTGTCGAATAAAAAGAAAATACATAAACAGCCTGAGATAATAGCCAAACAATGTCATGCATCTTTAAGCTCTTACTTTGAAATATGTATGTTATCAAACAAAATATAGTGTAACAATACGTCCAAATGGGCATTACAACTTCGGCTAACTATTTTTACGCTTTTTTCCCAATGCATGGTTTCCTCACCTCAGGAGTGCTAATTTTACATTTGCATAAATTGCAATTTACTACAAACAACAACTGGGGTCACCAGTGTGCTGTTGTTGTTTGCTTGTGGACTTCTCTATTGTGGAGCGAAATCAAAGTAATGCAGGTAGAGATATATCTTTAATATTTAAATGAGTTAATCTTGTATGTATATATATATATACCTCTATATTTTCTGAATCTCGGAAACGTCTCCAACGATTTTCCTGAAATTCAGCATGTAGGGGGTTTTGGGGGAGAACAGTCGATCTAGATAAGTTTTATTAAAAAAAAATGTCGTTTTATCCCTGTTTTCGGGCTCTAAAATTCTTTTGAAATTTATGTTGTATACAATCACAATTTTTCGCTGTCATTGTCATTGTTCATTCGGGGAACGGGCGGTCTAGAGAGGTAAAAAGGTAGAGGCTAAAATACTTAGGATCGAGCGCCACCTGCCCCATTTTTTTTGATTTTTCTCTTAAATTTTTTAAATTTTTTTTTTTACATCATTTAAAAAATTATTGAGCAAGGCTCTGTCACCCAGGTACTTTATTATAAAACGTGTTGCACGTTAGCGTATTTATTAGCGACTGAATATTGATTAACAAATTGCTTCTAATGCTGACATTCGAGATACGCTGACGTCGCGGTACAAAAATCATATGAAATAACACGATTCTATGTAGAAAATAAGTCTGTTTATATTCTTAAAGAATTACTATGCGACGACTCAGTCTGAGACGGAGGTGATTAAAACGGATAACCACGTGGTTGTATTTTTCCTTCTGTTAAGCTAAGTTCAGACTCGAGTGAAAATAATTCTGAGTTTTCTTGCTTTTCCTTTTTATTTTTAACCGACGTGCTATTTATCTTTCTATATTATGTTGTAGTTACTCATAATTGTGGTAACATTTATTACGTATTTTGTTATACCGTAGTTTTATGTCTAAGTTATTTATAATTACACTATGTTGGATATAAATAAAGTTAAAAATGTACAAATAGACATGGCAATTAAAATGAAAATTAGCTGTGCCTGCAACTTCGCCCACGTGGAAATGATTGTGTCACAAATATATATTTCAGTCAATTTGGATAAAACCATAATGTACTAATAACTTAAACCTACCTTTACAATTGCATTATATTTAAGTGAAGACAATACAAAAATCCGTTAAGTTCATTTTGAGAAAATCCATCACATACAGACACACAACTTTTGGGGTCTTTGTTTTGTAATACGTATAGATCTTGCTTTACGCTTTTGTTAATAATTTCACAACTCTATAAATATACAAGATAGTAATTTTACAAAAATCCTTGTCTCATATACATAGAAATTTATATAAAAAAAAGAATAGACAATTGCTCAAGACCAGCTAACTATATCATCGCTCAGTAGCGTACTGAAAAAACGATGAAAAAACATTATTATATTCGCTCTAGTAGTAGCGTCTACACGCTAGTCTGTACCAAGCATTGCTCACATGTGTATAGTATTTTACTATTCATTGAACGCGTCATAGAACTTGACATTAATTACCATCACTTAACATATCTGCAGATATATCAAGACATCCGAAGAGACGAATAAACTTAAACTGATAGACTATAGTAGCGCTATAGCTTTTTTATGAGAAATATATAAAATTACGATTCCAAAATAAGAAACAATTACCTTTAATCTCATCATCTATGAGATCAGGTTACGTACTATTAAAAGAGCTAGTGTTTTCTAGCCCTTCTAAGTTATGGGTCTCTTGAATGGTCACGAGTTTTGCGGGCACTACGCTTCATTGCACTGCCTCAAAACAACTTTTTGAATTAGGTCTCTTTAATACTAAGCGTGGGTCTCCCGCCGCATTTGTTTATACGCGATAAATTCAATAATGACTCAACGAACTTACATTCGGTATTCACTAACAAAAAAGCGAATTAGAAGTAAGGTGTGAGTGACTAATTTGTAATAGTTATATGTATTTTAGTTGAATTATGAAGATAATTGTTGAAAACTTGTCCGTATTAATAGCTTTTCAATTACCGTATTTTAACCATCTCTTTTTTATCTTAGTAATTGATATGGGTTTATTAAGCTATTTTATATTGCGACAGAAAAGAGGAATACTCCTGGCATACAGTGTTGTTTAGTTATATTTATTTCAAAGCGATAAAGTAGCGTTTTCGCGTTTGCCAATGTGGAGACGACTTTTTACAAAATTTATCAACCAATTTAAAGAAACCTTTATAAAATACCTTAATATCCTTATGAATCACTTAGTCTAATAATGTAAAAGTTAAAGTAGTTTTCAAGTTAACAGAAAGTCGCGGAACTTTGGGCGCACTTTGGTTTATAATATTCTATTATGGTATTTAAAGTAAACACACGCCAATCTTAAGCGTACGAGTAAGATGGAATATTACAATTGATAAAGTGCGGAGGCAATGATAACAGATTTGCGCTTGACCTCGGTGTCACCCGTGGTAAGTGTTTATGCGGAACTCGGCACGTGCTGCTAGGGGCAATGCATATAGAGAGATGTGATTAGAGAAATCTCTAATCACATACCGCGCGCATGCCTTGTTGCTCCCTTCTAATCAAGGTCATTGGCAATTACCACTACGTCCGACGAAAGGGTTGGCTGTCAAAAGTATCGTCCGGATAGCGGTTATGTGTGCTTAGTGCGATTTTTTGAACCTACTCGATCGCGTTGGCGTAACGCCAATGTGTATGGTTGTGGAACAGCGGTCACTAGATTTCGTTGTTGAAGCGCCTTACAATTTGGCGTTACGTTAACGTGATCGAGTAGGTTAAAAAAACTGGCACTAAGGACACTGTTCGTTATTTGGCCCAACGATTCAAAAGCGTCCGCGCAGGCACTAATGCTGAGGTTGCCAATTTGGAAGATACTCGCAGCAAGCTCTCTACACTATGCCAATAATCATAGACAATCCTTTAAGTCGGTGTTTTCACAGTTATTTGGTCTTTGAGAGGCACTACGGTCGGCTGACGTTGGCAATTTAGAGGATAGTCAAAACGAGCTTCCGAAACATCATAACTCTTAGGTGATCCTGTTAGTCAGTTTTATTAATAATTTGGCTGTGGTTGGCAATTTGGAAAACGAAACGTGTATGAGTGTATGACATCATAATGTAGTGCATTCACACTAACAGCAATAATCAACCTCAAAAGCGAAACACATTTGCATGAGGTACGCTAACTTAACGAATCTTTCATTAACACATATTTTTGATTATACAAGTCTAAAAATTAATATGTGCAATAAAAACAGACCTGCGATCACCTACATATAAGATAAGCACGGTGATTATTGTTGAAAACATTCATAAATTACAACAATATCATCTACAACGCTAAAATAAAAACACTTATAAATTAAGTCTTAATAAAAATTAGGACAACAAAATTACTACCTACGTAGTAACGTCACAATTACTACGTTTTACGCTTCCCAAATTCATGAATGAACCAAATCGATATCACGGTAAAATTCATTCTACTCCTTAATTTAGGACCAATTCATTCAACTTCTTAATTCAGAAAAATTCATTCTACTTCTTCATTCAGACCAATTCATTAAACTCTTCATTCAGGATCAATTTATTCAACTTCTTGATTAAAGGCCCATTTCATTAATCATTCCGCACGAACGGTGACCGGAGTTTTAAAGTGAACTTATCTAAGCTTTTTGCAGTTTTGTATATGGCTGAATAAAATAGTTCCACTCTCATTTCTTACCGAGGTGTCGTAAAAGGCGACTAAGGTAAACCCACCGTGTGGTATCCGGCTGAATAGAATAGTACCACCCTCATTTCTTACCGAGGTGTCGTAAAAGGCGACTAAGGTAAACCCACCGTGTGGTATCCTGTTGAGTAAAATAGACCACCTTCTTCCTAACCGACGTGTCCTAAAAGGCGACTAAGGTAAGTTGATGACAAGCAGGCGGCCGGTCGTAAAATACGAAGCCAAATCATGTGACAACATGTTTGTAACATGTTGTGCCGACCCCACTTAGAGTGGGATACGGGCAGGAGAATGATGATGTTAATTTGTATACGACATTTCCTGAATGTATAAATAAGACTAATGTGCGAAAGTGTTTTATATAGCCTATTGGGGCGTGTGGGTAAAGTGTTGGAATTGCAGCGTTCGCATAACCCCACTTCGTGAACAGGTGCAAGGTACAAGCAGCAAGAGACCGTGTGGAGTAGATAGTCCCTTAGACCAAACAGCTGATGTACAGGGATTGAAATAAGAAGAGGTAAAGTGTTTCTCTTCTTTCGCGTCCAGAGTAACAGATGTAATTTTTGTATAGAAATAAATGAAGGGCTGCAGACTGATGTGTTTTTATCTAGGTATCAGCGTCTACGCACATAAAACCACGAACTAAAGCCAGTACCTTTAATATTTAAATGAGTTAATCTTGTATGTGTGTGTGTATTTTCTGAATCTCGGAAACGGCTAAAACGATTTTCCTGAAATTCAACATGTAGGAGGTTTTGGGGGAGAAAAATTGATCTGGCTCGGTTTTATTTAAAAAAAAATTGTTTTATCCCTGTTTTTGTATATTAAAAAATGGTAAAGTGTAGAATTGAAAGCAAAGGATTATAGTTTGTAAAAATAACAAAAACAAGTAACTAAACTAAAGTAAGTAAACTAAATATGACGAGGTTGAGGGGATTTCTTGTAATAAAGCACCAAACTATACATTTCCCCACATACTTCATAGATAAATATAAAACAAAAAATTCCACTCCGGTATGAATTTCCATAACCAAATTCCGTAATCAATTTGAACTTCATTTTACATAAATTTCAAATTTATTCATAAAGTTCAGTGCTAATACAAACAGCACAAGTGTATAATGTGCCTTATATAGATAGTGTAGGATACAAACAAAAAAAACTAAGAATGGAACTGGTATCATCATCCTACTGCCCTTATCCCACACTAAGTGGGGTTGTCACAACACGTTATAAATATGTCGTCACATGATTTGGCTATGTATTTTACGACCGGCCGCTTGCCTGATGTCACCTTATCTTAGTCGCCTTTTGCGATACTTGGGCAAGAAACAGGGTGGTCTATTCTACTGAACCGTATACCACATGGTGGGTCAACTTACCTTATTCACCTTTTACGACACCTCTGTAAGAAATGTGGGTGGTCTATTCTATTCAGTCGAATATCACTAGTCGGGCCGATTTACCTTTGTCGCCTTTTACGACACCTCGGTAAGAAATGACGGTGGTCAATTCTACTCAGCCGGATACAACACGGCGTCATGAATCGGAACTGGTAATAGTCAAATAATATTAGCGGGTGCATTCTAGAAATTTCTACTCGTAAATGCAAGACTGGGCAGGAGTTGTGTGAAAAAAAACGGGACGTTGACTCGATACGACAATTAGGTACTTTATCACCAAAGTAGTGTTTTACTGCATGTTGGGTATTTTAGTAAGATCTGTAATCGTTGTATCTCCCATTCAATATAGTTTCGAAAGTAAAGTTAGTGATAGCGTGGTCGCTAATTCAAACTTTTACTATAAATGTAGAAACTTATGCGTATCAGAATTTCTTTTGGGTACGGAAAACAACTGAAAGAGGCCTTTGCATAGCCGAGATACTAGGCAGTCACTACTGAATATTATATCCACATTTACATTTACTAAAATTATAAAATTACGTCTTGATAAAACCATAAATCCCTCTGATTCTTCTCGGATCGATGAGACTTTTGTGATGGAGATATTTGCAGGGTTGGAGAGTGACAGAAGCTACTCTTAATTTCAAGACAACAGTCCACGCGAACGAAGTTGCGCGGGTAAAAGCTATTTATTATTATAAATGTGAAAGTCTATCTATCTGTTTGTCTGTAGGTCTGTCTGTCTATGTTTTCACGATGAAATTTGGCACAATTATTCCTTATACACCGGGATAACATATAGGCTATAGAAATCCTGTTTATTCAACAGGAATAGAAAGACATTCAAAAACGCAATTTCACTAGCTCTCTCGGTTATCAGACTGGAGTAATATTGATGATTGAAATCTGGTGCATTTAGTTTCTATATCAGGTTAATGTTTCATATCACAAAATCAAAAAATCACAAAAATCACATAATATTTTATTGTTATTTTACCCTATAATGGCGAAAACAGCTACAGCTTGTTATATACGTAAATTCAAACTTTTAATACATTCTTGCCTGTTTGATATTGACTTAATACTGATGTAGAATATTCGATAAGTTTCTGAAGTCTAGCAATAGCTGCTTTTATTATACGCGTGCTTCGAACGTCAGAAAATTCAAAACAGGTCATTAACTACTTAAATCCGTTGAAGGAGTTTTCATTCAATGTTTTTATTCATGATCTATTTGCTTATAGATCTAAAGCCGTGACCATACTGACCGAGACATGCGCTTATTGTGCTATGACTATGCATAACCTAATAAAAATCCAATAACATCTTTAATCTAATCCTTGCTAATGATGAAGAAAATTTAGGGGAAAGATATTTGAGTTGAATCATTTCATACGGATCACTTGAGAAGAAGAGTTAAAATTCAGGGTTCATTTTACTTTGCAGAATCCCATAATAATTTCGTTATTATTACAATAAAAATTAATTTTTAATAGACTTTTTACTTATTGTAAATAAAATAATTTATTGTAATTTAAAACTTACAATTTTTGAAGTTCATTATTATTCAATCACAATTATTATATCCAGTACAAAATGACCTACATATTGATTTTATTTATTCATATTGTTGGTTTGACCGCTTGCAACAGTTTAACTTTTGACTTGATCTATTGCAATCATCTCAATCAAACCAATCGAATTCACTATTGAATATAACTGTATTTAGGTTGCTGGGTGTTTGTTTGCAATACTAATGACTCTTAAACATATCAACTTTAAGTAATTCGGTAGGTAAATATAAATATGTACATAGTTATATCACCGGCCGATCGCCAGAGCCTGGTCTACATCGTTTTCAAGGTACACAAGATGAGATGTGAGTATTACTTGACAATCGGTAAGACATACTGGTATTATATTATATGATTAGAATCGTGAATCTGAAGCATTTGTGCTAAATATAAGTCGCATTGTATTGATGTGTCTACAGTATGATAGTTATTGTGATAAATAATTTATAAAATTAGGCGTTACTTTGCAGAGGTCTATAATACAAAATTATAAATATAATATACAAAAGTATAAATATAATATGCTGGTATCGAATATCGTGCTAAATCTTCTTAGTAAGGACCGCATTTTTCGAATCAGTGGCTGTTTAGATATAAATTGACAAACATTTGACAGTTGAAAGTGCGAAAAATAAAAAATTCTTGTGTTAAAGTCTCGTATAGAATATTTAAATTAATCATTTTTAAATTTTCATTTCTTTTTCACGTCGTTTTTATCTAAGATCCTTATATATAGCAATCATAAATCTTTAAGGTTATGTAATATGAAAATAAAGGAAAATTCAACAGGTGGTGCTGTAACAGGGTAAAAGAGGGCAATTAAGCAGTCTTATAAAAATATCCAATAATAAACAATATTGGGGGAGTCGATTACGTGAGGGTGAAAATCTGTTGAAAGCAAGCGGAATTTTTTATCTTGATTTTTTAATCCTATAATTGGGTGATAGGGCGGACTTACATAAGACGAGAGCTATCATTCATGATTCTATGATCATTCTATGAACATCGCTTTAGCGATTATTCTATTTTAAATATTCGCTAGTCTTATGTTAATTACATATTATACATGAAGTACTCTCGCTCTAGTTCGTGTGGTTTAAACCCGCCTTAATAGTTCATTCGTTACGAAAGAAGTCGTATGGTTCCGACTTAGCAACATGTTTGATTTTGAAGATTTAATGGATGTAGTTTGTTAAAATTATTACTAAAAATAAATATATATAAAAAATAAATATAAAAAAATAAATAACTAAAAGTTATTATAGAACTGAAAACAGTTCAGTACTCATTTTTTGGTTTGATTGAGATTGCTATTTGCTCGACGGGAACTAATTAAAGTATTCTAGAATAAATAAAAATAAATATCAAATATCAATTTGATTTTATTGGGTGACACTAGAATCAATTTGAGCTTTATTTGTAAGGCGCATACAAAAGTTCTACGGCAGTACCGATATTAGAAATTTAATTTTTAAATGTACAAAAAACTTGTTTTAGCCTGTTGCTACTGGGTCCCACTACTGGAAAAAGGTAAGCCAAATAAGAGTGTATTGGTTGGTTACAAGTGTTTTAAGAATTTTCTTTTAATACAGGTTTCGTCAAGTTGTTTTAATTTACTGAAAAGCGCGCGTTAAGTTTTAAATTTTCAATTAGGTACTTTTTATAAGACATTTTTTTTCTTTCTCGGTTACCTTTGATTCCCTGGCTTAAGTCACGTCACCCAACTTTCTTTCTATCTCTTCACTTAACTATGAGGATTATGTATTAGAATCTTCATAAAGAAGAGGCATGGAAAAATAATGGCGTGGGGAAAAGAGTTTGGCACCTCGGTGATCGAGCTTTGTTCGTTATTTTTTTTAAAGATATAACAAATGCTATTAAAAAGAAAAAAGAAAGAAACCGCCGGGTGACATGTGCCAATCGAACCCGGATTTTGAACTTTTCTGGTCCGCCCGTTGACATTAGGATATCATAGCGTTGCATTTGACAGCTCAAATATTATTTGCATTCAATTCTACATTGTGATTTTTTTTTAATGAAAACTAGTATATAATGTCATTTTTTTAAATAAAACCTATCTTACCCGAAACCCCCTACATGCTGAATTTAATTAAAATCATTGAAACCGTTTGCGAGATTCAGAAAAAAAAAAAAAAAAAAAAATATATATATATATATATATATATATATATATATATACATACATACATACATACATACAAGATTAACTCATTTAAATATTAAAGACATTATTATTATGCAATTGTTAATTGTTGTCGACTACAAGAAGATAATGAAATATAGGCAATTTGCTTACTAGGCGACGTTAATTGACGCAGATATGAAACTCGGGAAACTGTACTGTGAGAGAAAAAAAGTGAATATATTACATGAGGTTTAAATTCATAAGACTGCGTTATTACCATAAAATTTTTATGTTACAATTATACTTTGCTTTATTATTATGACTTTTCTTCTTCTGTTTGTTTACTTGCTGCACCTATTTAATTTTTCCGTTTGACCCTAAGGTTGACTGGTAGAGAACGCTTAATTTAGTGTTAAGTCCGCCTTCTGTACTTTTATGCCTTAATAGTGCAATAAAAAGTTAAAAAAGCCATGTGCTCATAAAGCCTTGTAGATTACATAAATGATAGAAATGCGTCGATTTTACTACTCTAAAATACTGCACAGGCCAGGATAACAACAATGATTCCGTTCTTTTTGGTACGTAATTTTCCGATTAAGCAGTAGAATTGAAGATTTAAAAGCACTTCATTAAAATGTATTTGCTTAAAAATGTTATGAATATGTATTGTATTGTATTGTTTTGATATGTAAAATATGAAAGCAAACAAAGTAAAACATTTTTGACTGGCCCGTTGGAGCAGTGGGTAGTGACCCTGCCTTCAGCTCCGCGGGTCGCGGGTTCGATTCCCGTTACATTTTTCCCGTTTTGTTTTTACGTTAAAATTATGAAGATGATTCCCGTTAAAATTACATTTTTGTATTTATAATATAAGTAGTACCAGGGTGACCGTGCCTAGTTCAGTATTTTTTAAAGATATAAAAAAGATGCAATATGAAAAAATAGGGTTATGAGATACGTGGACCCGAACTAGGGTACTCGTATTATAATTTTTCGGACCGCCCGATAACCCCATGGAGCTATTACAACTTAAAAATTACAGTTTAATTAGTCTATGTTTTTAAATAATATTATAGCAGGTTTCCTATTATATAAACATACGGGTCATATCGCGTTATAATGGAATTACCTTTATACAAGGTTCGACGTTTCGGCTTCTTTTTCTATATTTTTAAGAAAATATTTAATAATCTAATCTAATTTGTAAATAAATGAATAAGTGAATAATAATAATATGCAACATGTGTTTATTATTATAATATAAACATACAAGTTTGTATAAGTTTCGATGTTTCGACAGAGTTGCATCCACCGCGGTCACGAACTGACTAGAGCGCCGCGGCGTCTTCGTTCCCGAGTACTACAGTCATTATTTTGTTCCTCTACCCTCACTTGAACCGCACAATTCATCTGAAGTTTGTTGCACACCACACTGATATTATCCGCACGCGATATAGCTTTCAACGATTTCTTTCGCGAGTTATATTTATTGATCACTGGATCCTAAGTTTTTTACCTATTAACGTAATTTGCTTATATTTTATTATATTTTTTTATTTAAATTGTTAATAATTTTTGGTGCATGCCGTGACACATTCATAAGTTGTACATATTAAATTACTTTTTGTGTCTCTTTTAATTATACGTAAGTATTATATGTAGCAACTACTGGATGTCCTAATAAATAAATAAATAAGTCGTTGACAATCTGAAGCCCTCTTCTCTGTTAAACGTGTTATGCTTTGGTGGATGCAACTCTGCAGAAACATCGAACCTTGTATATAGGATTATAACGCAATATGACCCGTATGTTTATATAATAATCAATATGAATCGCGAAAGTTTAAAATCTACCAGATTTTCATTGCCTGAAAACAGTGATGAAACAATATTTTCTTTAAATGAAATCTAGCTAGATAGCCCCCAAAACGCCCTACATACTAAGTTTAATGAAAATCTGTGGAGCCGTTTCCGGCATTCAGATTCTATATCTTTAATATTTAAATGAGTTAATCTTGTATTTATATATTAATATATTTTCTGAATTTCGTAAATGGCAACAAGGATTTTCCTGAAATTCAGCATGTTTATGGTTTTGGAGGAGAAGAATCGATCTAGCTAGGTTTTATTTAAAAAAAAGTCTTTAATACCTGTTTTTGGGCATTAAAAATATGGTATAATGTAGAATTGAAAGCAAAGGATTTTTTTAGCTGTCTAACGTAATGTTGTGATAGCCGATGGTTAATGGGCGGACCGAAAATGTTTAAATCCGGGTTCGAATTCGACATATGTCATCGGGACCTTCATTCTTTTTTATTTTTTTTATATATTTTAAAAACTTACCAAGCAAGGCTCGGTCATCCAGGCACTATACATATACAAGATTAACTCATTGAGATATTGAAGAATGATCTGCGTTATAAAAAATTCTATGTGATGTAGAGCATGCTACGCGATTTACGACCATATACAAATAAACACTATTTGCTATATATGAAAATATAATCACTAACTACCACCGCACATTACTACACACTACAACACTACACGAACACAACACTACTCGGATTATAAAATATTTTAATTAAAATAAATTATAAAATCATCTTTAAAATCCATGATGAGTTTATTATATACACGCTCGTTAGAATTCTTGTATGGTAATGAATATAAACATTAAAACAAATAAAAAATAATCAGATGTAAGATATATTTCTCAGAAAAACCATGTACAATTTGGTAATATTCTTATATTTTAAATAAAAATAAGAAAATGTATCTATTAATCGTTATTTTACAATTTTGAGAATTACGAAAACTTCGTAAATTAAACTTACCGAAGTGAAAATGAAAACAATGGGTTGGTATCAACTCAACAGTTCCAATTTCGGACTTAAAAATTACATGAAAATCACTAAAATTTAATTATAAGCAGTACGATAAATTCAATATTTTTCTATATTGTCCAAGTGGTCCACGAAAAACACTTAAAAATTTCCCAATGGCTTATATTTTTGTAATGTACCTGTCGGGACGGAATGCGCGTATGGCCGGTACATCATCGGGCTAGCGGGCGGGAAAAAGCAGTAATCCTGCTGTGATGGGGGCAGGATCGTTGAGTCTATCCCCATGTCGATGTAACCGTGCCGGTCGAGACGCTGCGCCGGCCGGCATCGCGCGCGATCGCCGGCGGCCTGTACTGTTTCGAGTTCAATCGTGATGGCTTAAAACACGTCTGTTCCCGAACCAAGTCAAGGCGGGAATGAGCATCGTTTACACAGCGCACGTGTTCGTGCAACGGAGCGGCACGCTCGCTCGCAACGTGCACGCCGGCTGGCACGTGCTACGCCCCCTGCCCCCCCCCCGCGCTCCGTTAATCTTCGCTACCTAAGAATGACCTTCGTGAGCCTTCGGCGGTACGCCTCCTACGGCACTCCGCAATCAGCCTACCTGAAGCCATTGCACAACGGTAAGGTAAAAATACACCAGATTTAAAAATATTATCAAGACGCTACATACCGAGGTGGTTATATTTTTAATCATCAATTGATTGTACATGAAGTGTTCATGTAAATTACGTTTGATGAGGCCGTGTGACTTTTAATAATGATATCGCGCTCTTCAACTTCAGTCGAAAAAAATTGAAAATTTTATAAAAACTTTTTCAATCTGCTTTTCTTTGGAAGATAACTGAATATCTCAGAAAAGTTTTTTGGTTATAAGTAATCTATCAATCTACATGATAGTAGTGCGGTGGATTTAAACTTAGATTTTCGGCTAGTTATACAAACACCTTTTTTCAGTATGGAATGGCATTTTTATGTCCTATCTCTCCTTTTTCATAAACTTCACGTCCACTCTGAGTTAAGCCAATCTGGGAGTTGTGGTAATTAAATTAATATACCAATTACTTAATTACCCCACGAGTTGATTCGTATAATATTGCTACAGTTCCTCGACAGTTACTTTTAACTAGTGTAAAGGGGGTGAGGGGAGCCCTTACCAATTTATCTCCTCTAATACTAATGTAGTCACGGTAAATCCCGATAAATAAACTATCCTGGCGACTGCTGAAACGAGCCGTAGTGAACGTGAATTTAGTTCGGAAATTAGACACTTGGGTCTCAATTTGTTAAAGTGTAAATTGTCTTAAGAGATCTGAATGGCCATCTTTGTAAAAAAAGGTTCCACGATAAGCTCCTGGTATTTGATGCTGCTAAAGATGATGACGCGGTGCAATCCATTTTGCGGTCATTGTATAAAAGCAAGGCGAAAAGAATTGAGCATTTATGAAATGAAATAACACTTTTTGTATTTACGACTAAGAACTATAACATGGTATACGCCGTGTGGTATCCGGCTGAATAGAAAAGTACCACCCTCATTTCTTACCGAGGTGTTGTAAAAGGCGACTAAGGTAAGTCGACCCACCGTGTGGTATTCGGTTTAGTAGAATAGACCACCCTCTTCCTTACCGAGGTGTCGTAAAATATGACAGAGGTATGTTGTCGTCAGGCAGGCGGCCGGTCGTAAAAACGGAGCCTAATCATGTGACAGCATGTTTATATTATGGTGTTCCGAGCCCACTTGGACTGCTGATAAGGGCAGGAAGATGATGAACTATAACATGGTATTGTGCTTTACTTATTTAGTACGTCACGAAGTGAAACTGGAAATCCTAGCGCCTATAGACCTCCCATTAGTTAACGGACTCTGACGGACGACCTCAAGAGGGTGTTAGAGAGTGCACAATACATGCACATAAGTATAGTTTTGTATCTGTAAAGAACTGTTGATTAGTCTGTGTAAATGTTAGTAGCTGCTATGACAGTTCCTTTTAACTTCCTCTTCTGTTCCCAATGGGCGGTGAGCAACCACGTCATTGACGTCTATTGACGTCATTGATAGTTTGCTATAAGACTACGAGAATATAGTAAAAAAAAGTAGCGGCCTATTACTCTCTCACTGCTGGAAATAGGCCTCTTCTCTCCGTTTTTGGAGAGAAGGATTGGAGCTAAGATGTACCACGCTGCTCCAATGCGGATTGCCAGCTTACACATATCTCCAGAAATATCTAGAGATATGCAGGTTTCCTTACGATGTTTTCCTTCACCGAAAAGCGTGTGATAAATTGCAATTATCAATTAGACACATAAGTTTTTACAGAAAAACTCATTGGTGTCTGCCCGGTTTTGAACCCGTGACCTCTTCGAAAGAGTCACACGGTGTTACCGCTGGGATACCACAGCTATACGAGAATATATTACAATATAAATATACAAGAGATGTGGCGTCAAAGTTGCGTTTTATTTCCATATAATAATTCCGTCCGCTACAGAGGGCCGCTAGAAGAAGAGTTATAAGATCCTGTTGTGTGGACCACTTATAGAGACCTATGTCCAGTAGTATGCAGTTGTTGAATAAGAAGATGAAGTTAGCCTTCATCTTCTCACCGAGATTTCAAGAAAATAACGAAATTATTTGGTTATTAGGTGGGTAGATACTAAATAATGTTACTGTCATTGATCTAATATCGTCATGATTGCCAGGAACATTTATGCCAGATTTATGATAGCTTGATAGTTATGAGTATTGTTATTTAATGTCCTTTGAGTCCTAATTTAGGAGTAATTTTTTTTCTATATGCTGTTAACCCTAGCGGCTTTTACAGCATCACCGGGCGGGACGGGCGAGCGCAATGGCTTCGTCAAAGTTGCGAAATGCGGAGAATAGAGCGCAGAAGCTCTACTATTTTCTTTTTTCGAATTGACTATATGCTGTTAGCCCTAACGGCTTTCATAGCATCACCGGGCGGGATTAAAGCTCTACTAGCGTCGGGGAATGTCGTCCTAAGGGTGCCTCCTGTGAGGCCGGACCACGGCTTAGGGCGACGTGTAGTGGAGGGCTAATAGTATGACGATTAGGGACAATGACGAGAAGCAACGGTCGACCGACGTCAGAAAACTAGGACCTCGTCTTCGGCGGCGAAGACGCTGTTTGCGTGTATTACATGTGTGTGTTTGCGATCGTTATTTGGTCGTAAGCTGCAAAGGATTATCCATCTGGGCACTAAAACTAGTGCGTTCCTTTTCCACATTTTTCTCCCTTAATGTGTTAGATATTCTTAAGATGCCCGGAACAAAATATAAACTATTTAGAGTGCAGTTTTTTTAATAGGGCTTCACAGGTTTAAATTTATACTTACACTTTAGCTATTTCATTATATTATATATAATAGTTATAATATAATTATATATTATCTCAGAGCTCTCTACTGTACAAAATAATTTATAGAATTAGGCTTTACTATGCGGAGATCCATAACATAAAAGTAATAATAAAATTATTTTGTTATAATCCGCGATGGAGAATTTAGGAGGAATCGAGGAGGAGTTGATGATGATGCTTCGGTTGCGGTTGTTGAGTTTGTGATAGTGAAGTGCTTGTGTGTTGTGGTGGCGAAGGTGAAGGTTTGAGCATGTGTTTTTACGAATCCTGCATGTATCAAGTATGAAAATTTATTATCCACTCTACATTATATTTATTTTGTATTTTACTTCATCGCGGATTATAGCAAAATAATTTTATTATTACTTTTGAACGTCAGGAAACCTGAATGTAGACATAAAAACTTAAAACGTTGGCAGTAACTGATTAATTTTATTCATTTATTTTTTTATATGTTAGCTATTGACTATTTTTTATTATCAGTTTATTACACAACATTAATAAAATACAAATATTAATATATACCTACTTCTTTCCTCAACTGGTGTGCAATATTTTCTTAGTTTTTTTATATCTTGTCGCACAAAGATTTATTAATAGGGCAACAGGTGGATGGATTTAAACACTCTAGAATAGGGTAGGCGAAGGAAAAACTACTGCGAAGCAGTAAGATATCACCTGTTTTATTGTGAAACCTAAAGTTTTAAAAGCTCCTCGTTTGTCTTTCGTAACTTTGATTAAACAGACACGTTTTACCGGAAACGACTAAAAAGTATCATTTTGAAATACAATGTAATGCTAAATTCAGAATTGATAAATTTGGTTGCACAGAAAGTTTTCGAAATTTTTTTAAACTTTACTACGCAAGCCAACGGACCTCACGGCAACGTGACCGAGCTATACTTTTGCGAAACATTTTACCAAAAATAAAAAAGTTGCCGAAGTCGTTGCTTATGATTTTAATGAAAGATAAGAAGTCAAGTGCAAAACCTTCCTTTTGCTGGATCACTCATCTTGTTAAAGTGTGGATTGGATCTTCGACATACTAAGAGGCTGTAATGAGAGTATGGGAACTTGAGTAACCTTTACAGGAATTAATATTATAAATACGAAGTGTGCTTTCCGGCTGAGTAGAATAGACCACCCTCATTTCTTCCTGAGGTATCGTAAAAGACGACTAAGGTAAGTTGACCCACCGTGTGGTATCCGGTTAAGTAGAATAGACCATTACCGAGGTGTCATAAAATACGACTGAGGTAAGTTGATGTCAGACAGGCGGCCGGTCGTAAAATACGTAGCCAAATCACGTGATAACATGTTTATAACATGTTATGCCGACCCCACTTAGAGTGAGATAAGGGCAGGAAGATGATGAAAATAAATACGAGTCAGCGCTTTTGTTACGCTTCTAGCCCTAATAAAACAATGAATGGTGGCAAAGTGGGAGGAAAATTTCTTAATTTGGTATACGCAATATAATGTACGCTCTTATTATGAAACTCTTAAAACGAAAGGTAAAATGTGACTACTTTAAGGCTTTAATAACGTTTATCGTCACACATCTGTCAGAGCTTAAATTTTTCTTTATTTTTATCATAACTATCAATATAAATATAAGTATCAATATAACTATCAATATAACTATCAATATAAATATAATATAATATATCATTTCTATATATAAATATCAATTGTCACGATTTTCGTTTATCTTTAATATTTAAATGAGTTAATCTTGGTATGTATATAAATATATTTACTGAATTTCGGAAACGGGTCCAATGATTTTCCTGAAATTCAGCATGTTTTCATATGGGGTTTTGGGGGAGATCTAGGTAGGTTTTATTTTAAAATAACTCGTTTTATCCCTGTTTTTCGGCACAAAAAAAAAACTACGAAAATAGGAATAGATAGCAAGTCATAATTTGAGTTGTCAATTGCAAAGCTGTGACAGCCTAATGGTAACGAGCGGGCTGAAGTAGGTTCGAAACATAGGTTCGATTCCCACACCCCATTTTTTTTCTTTTTTTATTGCATTTTTTTGTATCTTTTAAATAATTACCGAGTAAAGCTCGGTCACCCAGATACTGTTATTATTAACTGCTTAACCGTTTGGTACTATTTTTGAGTCAAATTGATGACTCTGTTTTTGAAATCTAAAATTTTTTACTGTACGTACCAACTATGATGACTGACTTTTGTGGCTAAACGGCAGTTACTTGATCCTACGTCTTCGCCCTGGACCGATATTGATGATATTGGACACAATTACGTCTTATATACCGGGCTAACATATAGGATAAATATACCCTTTTTCATATTTGGATATCGGAATAGAAAATAAATAACATAGAAACAAAAAAATTAACTTAAAATTAGCTTGTTATAATCTAGTACCTGGTTGACCGGTTGACTTGGTAATTTTATTTTTGAAAATTAAAAAAAAAGAAAAAATAATGGGGTAGTTGGGGCTCTATCCTAGGTATTTATATTTGTCGAGACCGCCCGTACGCCGAATAAGCCACGCTGACTTGACTTGGCAAAAATAGTGTTTTATATTCAATGTCTATTTTGTTGTCGCCACTGACTTCCGCTTTGTATTTTATAGCAACAAAGTCATGAAACAAGAGTATCGCGCCCTTTTTGATTAAAACAGTGGCAGCACTGTTCCGTTGTTGTTTCCGGTTTAGTCTTCCTATTGATAAAACGTTTCAGTGACATTCAGTCTTTGTTCGTCATTCAAGAGAAGTGCATCTCGGAACGGGAATTGTGGTATTCCTATTATATCTTGATATTGTATATAGTGTGCGTTAACAATTTCAGTAGCCCAAAAACAGGAATAAAACGATTTTTTTTAAATAAAACCTATCTAGGTCGATTTTTCTCCCCCAAAACCTCTATATGCCGAATTACAGGATAGTCGTTAAAGCCGTTTCCAAGATTCCGAACAAAAATATATATTTACATGCAAGAGCAACTCATTTAAATATAAAGATAACAAAAATCAACTAAAGCGTCACCATACTATTTGTCTGTTAGACTTTCGCAGCTTGATCGCTGGACCAATATGAAAGAAACTTAATAAAAATTAAATCTTATAAGACGCGCTAACATGTAGAATATAAAAACATTTTTCGTCCATTGACAAGAAAAACCCTATTGACTATTTTTTGATATTATATTAGTTAATATTACAATCAGTATGCAAAGAACGGTTTAAAATCATGCAGGTTTCCCCATGAAGTTTTTCTTCTCCGAAAAACGCGTGTCAATATTTAAATACTTATTTGGTACATAATTTTTAAGTAATTTTTAAAATATAAAAGCTAATAGCGAATGGTGAGCTCTCAACGGTAGCTGAATGTAGCGGAATATGCAATAAAGAAATTATTTCCGTCTTGCTATAATTAATTCTAAAGAATTCGAGACCGAGAAGCAATATCAAACGTGACATTACCTCATTATAAAAATATACCAATTACTTAAGAAGAGGACCAATAATATTTTTCCAAAATTAATTTACTAGGCTTAAATAATATTTCCATTGCCTTCAATAGAGCTCGTTATGAAATTAGATCGAGAACGATCACAAATATTAAAAGAAAATGATTGAATATTTGAAAATATCGCCGCTCTAAGATTTCCCAATCAGATGTAAGTTATCATTTAATAAGGAAAAGGACCATATTTAGAGAAGCTATGCACGTGACTGTCTTTTAGATTATTACGTAAAATATGGGAGTCCCGATATAACATTTATTTACCGTTACCTATAATTTATAATATCGCCGCGAAGTCGAATATATTTCGAAATTTCACTACGTTACATAGGAACTTTAGAGTTAAATATATTTAAGAATGGTATTTTATAGAAGACGCCGTGTGGTATCCGGTTGAGTAGAACAGACCACCCTCGTTTCTTACTAGATTGTCGTAAAAGATGACATAGGTAAGTCGACCCGTCGTGTGATATGCGGCTGAGTAGAAGAGACATTTTCATTTTTTACTGAGGTCTCGTAAAAGGCGACTAAGATAAGGCAAGGTAATTAACAACATGTTTATAACATAGTGTGCCGACCCCACTTAGAGTGGGAAAAGGGCATGACAATTATGACTCTTTTAAAGAAATACAAGCTGTTTTGCGATTTTTTTTCTCGTTCGATATAGTATTTTCCTGTTCCGGAAGGAAATGTAGAAACTTTTTATGCTTAATTTTAGCCTGATATATAAGCACCAATAACACCAAATTTCATCAATAATACTCAAGCGGATTAGGTGTAATAGACAAACGGATAGACAGGTAGTCAGACGTTCGCATTTTATAATTTTATTGTGGATTGAAAGCCTATTATTTTGATCGAGCATCATGTAAATGGTAAAAATACTTGGATTTAATACAACTTACTACAAGAATACTTTAATTTTATTTATTTCTTTGTATACATATAATTAGAAAAGAGAAAAAGTAAAAAAAACCATGTATAAAGGCGGACTTATCCCTTACTAAATACTTAATGCCACACAACGACAAACGGCTATTATATTTGCATCCCTCATCTTCCTGCCCTTATCCCACTCTATAAACATGCTGTCACATAATTTGGCTGCGTTTTTACGACCGGCCGCCTGCCTGACGTCAACTTACCTCGGTCGTATTTTACGACACCTCGGTAAGAATTGAGGTTGGTCTATTCTACTAAACCGGATACCACGCGGTGGATCGTATTACCTTAGTCGCCTTTTATGACACCTCGGTAAGAATTGAGGTTGTTCTATTCTAATCAGCCGGATACCACACGGCGGGTCGTATTACCTTAGTCGCCTTTTACGACACCTCGGTAAGAAATGAGAGTAGTACTATTCTATTCAGCCGGATGCCACACGGAGTTATGTTTGCATCCCTAAAGTTTAAAAATAAGTCCATAGATTAATTTAAAATTTTAACGCACAATTATATTTTTTTATAAAAGTGTTTATATATACTTACGATTCTATAAACTAGGTATATTATATTCCGAGATACTTAAGAGAAGCAAGGAATATATTTTAAAATGTATTACTGTATTGCTTACCGTATTTTTTGTTGAAACTTGCGCCGTGACTGAGAAAATCTGAAAAATAAAATAATGAAGTTTAATAAAGTTAAAACTAAGTATAACTTGATAATTTTCTTGATGGAAAATCAAGAAGTTCTCCTATCAGTCAGTAGTCACTGGATTTACCTCAACGTAGGTTGATTTTGGGATGGAGATGTGCCTACCAGCAGATCCTTAGTGGATCTGCTGGATTTTACTTTATTTATACGCCTTTTTGAGTAATTACAGAATATTACAAGTATCACAAAGTTATGACAGGATTCATTCAACTATACGAATTTTTTTGGTTGTTTAAGGATCGATTAAATTTTTGCAATTAAAGAAATTATTACATTAATAAGGTTGGATATGTTAAGGTTTTATTAAATTTCTCCTACTTGCTCTTGTTATGTTGGTACTTACATAATTAAAAAGCGATGTGAATTATCCATAGAATTCATGAGGAACGTTAGTGGGTATTTTTAATTAAAATTAAAATTAATATTATCTGAATCTCGGAAACGGCTCAATTGATTTTACTGAAATTCAGCGTGTATGGTTTTAGGGGAGGAAAATCGATCTAGCTAGGCTTTTTTTTTTTAAATTTTATCCCTGATTTGTGCATTAAAAAAATTTTAAGTATAGGATTTTTTTAGCTGTTGAACGTAATTTTGCGATAACCGATTGGTAATGCGCGGATCGGAAATGTTCACAACTTGGGTTCGAATCCCATATACCATAGGCGCCTTCTTTGTGTTTTTAATTGCATTTTTTCTTTCTTTTTTCTTTTTTTTCGTTTTGTTATTCCATTGTTTTCTTTCTTTTTTATTTTTTAATTGCATATTTTATATCTTTAAAATAATTACCGAGCAAGGCTCGGTCGCCCAGGTACTATTTATTAATGTTTATTAAAGTCCCACAGTTGGGCAAAGGCCTCCACTCTCTTATAGGAGTTGGGGGTTAGATTTACCGACTGCCACTATTCGGATTAGAAGATTATACTTATCCCGAGTATTCTCCAAAGATATATACATATTTACTTACACATCTTTCTTGAACCGTTATGTGGCGTGTGGTATCCGATTGAGTAGAATAAACCACCCTCATTTCTTACCGAGGTGTCGTAAAGGCGACTAAGGTAAGTCGTCCCGTCGTTTGGTATCCGGCTGAGTAGAATAGACCACCCTCATTTCTTACCGAGGTGTCGTAAATAATGTAAGTTGACGTCAGGCAGGCGGCCGGTCGTAAAATACGAAGTCAAATCATGTGATAGTATGTTTACATGTTGTGCTGACCCCACTAAGAGTGGGATAAGGGCAGGAGCGAGTGGAATATCCACTCGCTCGCATAAATCGTATAAATATCAATGAGACATTTAGTTTTTTTTGCAAAACTTATTGATGTCTGCCCGGGTCAGAATCCGTGACCCGCAGATAAGAGCCGCAAGGCCACACTGTTCGGCTATTACAACTTAGTGTTATAGTATGATAACAATTTTGTAAATGTTAAATAAATTATTTATAGAATCAGGTGTTACTTGCGAGGTACACAAGACAAATCTTTAATATTTAAATAAGTTAATCTTGTATGTATATATGTATATTTTCGGAATCTCGGAAACGGCTCCAACGATTTTCCTGAAATTCAGCATGCAGGAGGTTTTGGAGGGGAAAAATCGATCTAGTTAAGTTTTATTTAAAAAAACTCGTTTTATCTCTGTTTTTAGATATTAAAAAAAATACAAAAATTTACATTGAATATATAAATTACTATTTTTGCCAAAAAAGAAATGAAAATACCTAGGATTGAGCCCCACCTACCCAATTATTTTTGTTTCTTTTTTTGAAGTTTTTTTTTATTATGTAAAAAATTACCGACCAAGGCTTGGTCAACTATAATATTATCAGTTATATAATATTATTTTGCTTTTATCCGCGGTTAGAGAAAATCTATGTAATGCGTTGAAAACCGCTCGCACTATAAACCAACACCACTGCACTACATTACTAGCACTGTACACACTCACTACCACAATATCAACAATCATTTCGCCACGTAACCGAAGCATCATTAGGAGATAGATTCTACAGTTGTTGTGCTTTGCTGTTTTGTAATTATTAACGAATCCTCCATACTTAAGGTGTTCATGGGTTCGATCCTATGTATTTGCATTTCTCGGGACTACCCGTTCCACGAATAAGCTACGCTGACTTGAGAATCTACGGCAAAAATAGTGTTTTATATATTTACTGTAAATTATAGTATTTTTTGAAGCCCAAATACAGGAATAAAACGATTTTTTAATAAAATCTAGCTATAACGATTTTTCTCCCCCAAAACCTCTGGCATGCTGAATTTCAGGAAAATCGTTGGAGCCGTTTCCGAGATTCTGTAAATATACATACATACTCGGGCAGACACCAATGAGTTTTTCAATTAAAACTTGTGTCTAATTGATAAATTCTGGCGACATGTGTGTATATATATAAACATATATATATATATATATATATATATATATATATATATATATATATATATATATATATATATATATATATATATATATATATATATATATATATATATATATATATATATATATATGTTTATATATATACACACATGTATATATATAAGTAAGCTGTGATGGCCTAGCGGTGCGACCGTGTGAATCTCTAGAGACGATCATGGGTTCAAACCCGGGCAGACACCAATGAGTTTTTCTATTAAAACTTATGTGTCTAATTGATAATTGCAATTTATCACACGCTTTTCGGTGAAGGAAAACATCGTAAGGAAACCTGCATATCTCTAGAGAATCCTAGGGATATGTGTAACCTACCAATCCGCATTGGAGCAGCGTGGTAGGTCTTAGCTCCAACCCTTCTCTCCAAAAATGGAGAGAGGAGGCCTATGCCCAGCAGTGGGATAGTAACAGGCCGTTACTTTACTTTTATATATATATATATATATATATATACTATATTGGTTCAATTGGCTATGAAAACGTAACAGACAGACTTTCGCATTTATAATATTAGTAGGGATAATCTATTAGCTAAAACATTTTCAGATTTTTACTGTTCTATGCGACATCTGTGTTTACAGATTCAATCAACGTTTGAAAATGTAAAAACATGAAATCTCCAACGGGGTAGTTGTGAAACCTTAAGCAGCGCCATCTACAAGTTTCACGACCAACTACGTCGTAGCACAAGACTTTCACGAAAGGTTCCAGTTTCGCTGAAACGTAGTTTCGTTTTCCACCACTATTAGTGTCGGCGCTACTTAACACGTGCGGATAAACGTAAAAAATTATAACATAAGGACATACCGTGTCTACTCATTGCCCCCAAAAAGAACTTCACAGTAATATAGCGCACTACAAATTCCAAACTTTCCAATTAGAATCCGGCGTTATTTCTTGTCAGAAAGTTTGGGAAATATTTTATTTATGACACTAAAAAAGTAGAGTTCGGTCACATGTGCGCGCGGTACCCGGAGTGTAGTTAGTTGCGATTGGCGTGTGGAATTTGTGTCGGTAAAACAGTATTGATGGTGATTGGTTGCTACTGGCTGTGTCGATACAACAGCACGTCGAAACGCACGTGACAAACACGTTTGAAGGCCGTGCGCCATGCACTCGATACCAAACACAGATGGCGCCAAACTCTATTTTGTTTACAACTCCACAATTATTACACCGAGTGACATAATTTCGCATAATCGTCGGTGTACTCTGAACGTATGACGAGCAATAACGCAACCGGTCGGAGGAGTTCGTATTGTATGGATGCGGAACATTTTCAATACCGAGTAATATATTGTTAAGATATGCGGCATGACCTTGAGCGAGGTATAATATAGCATTGAACTAGATGACAAAATGAACAACATAGGCGTGAAATAGGTTAGTAAATGCTCGCATTATGAGTTGTAAATGTAATGAGATATAACCAGGGCAACATAAAGTGTATGCGATATCTGACATATAAATTTAGTTTTGAAATAGTTTAAATAAATAATTTATAGAAATTAGATGTTACATTGGGAGATCCATAATAAAAAAAATATTTTGCTATAATTCGTGATAAATTTTAAAATTAAATTAAATTTAACAAAAATATCGGGATTTATAGCAAAATGATTGTATTATGAATTACTTTTCTAGTTTAAATAAATGAAACGAAGACAACATATTTACCAGAGATTCAAAGCGAATCCATTCAAATAATTAACAAAAGTGGGCGTTAATTTGGGGAAATAGAAACAAAATTTTATTTAAAACAATAAAGATTATTTACAAGTAATGATTTAAGAAATATTGCACATTATCGCTCGCTTTCTGATATTGCAGTAATAGCTGTTTACGGACATCAGTGAACAAAAGTAATAAATACAACTATTATTTTGTATTAAGGATCGCCGCAAACGCTAAAGCCTAATTCCTATTTTGGTTAATACTGAAAGTTGAAAAAATGCTGACTCAATCAAGTATAATGTTCGATTTAAATTATTTAAATTATCAAGAAAAATTTCCATAATACAGAATAATTGCACGTGGTTCAATTGTGGATGTTCATTTGTCGATAAGACCAGAATCACGATCTTTTTATACCAGTATAAATTACTCGCTTCGTAAACCAGACTATTCTCAAAAAATTTAATTAGCTGTCAGTTATCACCTTGCCGATGGAGATAGGAACTCGTTTCTATCCCGATGAAGGACAAAGAATTCCTGTCACGAAGGATTGACGATTTACATTCAAATACAAAATATTCTTTATTCAAATAAACTAAATTTAAATATTCTTTACTCAATAAAATAGGCATTTCTTTATTCATTGAATTGAACTAAAGTTAAATGTATTATTTCTGGATTTGGAACATTACTTTTTCAATTTTACGAAGATGCTTTTGGGTCATTGTAAAGATTATAAATTTCAAAGGCCTTTTCAAATGCCTTGTAGTGAATCTACGGGATGTCTAAAGATACAGTGTAAGATAGTCACGTAAACATCACGCAAAAATGAATAGAAGAGGAGCAGCAACAAAAAATATTGTGAAAATTGCAAATTTAAAGCTTTCCTTGCGTGTACCAAGTAAACGGTGAATGTTATTCAAAAAGCATGCGTTACAAATAATTTATATGGCAAAACAATGTTGGTGCGGTCAGCTAGTCAGTTTATATTTTTATAGCTTATACGTGCGGGCATTGAAACAGACTTACAAAACAGTATTACAAAAAGAAAACGTGCATGTTTCGCTTTCAAAGAAGTTTAATGAATAGAACAAAAGCAGAAACACTTTTGCCTTAGATTATATTTATAATAGCATAATTTAATTTGTATTAAAATATATCTTTTGTATCTATCTATAAATGTATCTTTTGTTGCTCTCTGGGTGAATTCACAAAGATAGCAAGTTGGACTATTTGCTACAGGAAAATTTGATGTATCCGTTATAGAATTTAAAATAAAATAAGTTTTTTTTTAGTTAGTTTTTCCATTATCGCATTGGCTAGCTCTTAAGGTAATGGATGTTGTTCAATAAATAAATAAATAAATATCTATATAAAAGTAATTGCAAACATAAGCTAGCTTCTACCTGCAACTTTGCGTGTATTTAATATCGATATAAAAAGTTGCCTACGTCACTCCAGCATTTTTAATATGTCCATAGAAAAAAGTTACATTATACCGCTATAACCTAATTATCGTTACATATTATTAAACAAGGTTTAATAATATGTATGGATTAATTGCATCGACATTCCTGCTCTTCTCGAGCCTTCGGGGATATGTCGGGATGATGGCAAGAGACCAGACGGCTTGACGCTGGTTCCTTGGGAACGGGGACAGGCTCTAATGTGGGACGCAACATGCGATGATACTTTATCCTCGCCCGTATCAGGGAAACAGCGTCAAGACCTGGAGCTGTGGCCATATTGCCAAATCCGGCAAACGGCGGAAGTATGCATCTCTCATAGAGAGTTAAATATTTGTGCCGTTTGCAGTTGAGATCCTAGGGCTATGGAGTCAACATGCAATTTTTTTTTATCAATTTTAACACCACGGGTAATTGCCTAGAGGGCTCGCTTCTTTTTTGCACAACGAATCAGCTTATCGATTCAGCGCGGACACATTGCTAGCATTCTTGGGACCATTCCACGTGAGCATGATTTGTATAGTCCTAGCGTGTAAGTAATTTAAGATAGATATAACTTGTACATTTTTGCTGTAAATAAAAAAAAATAATAGATCTATATAACAAAGTCCCACGTCGCGGCTTACTGACTCTCCGGGATGAGCTCTAAACTACTGAACTGATTTTTTGGTTTGATTCACGTGAAATATTTTTTAGTATATAATGTATTTTTGTATGTATTTTTTAGTATTCAGTTTAGTATATTATGTGATAAGTTTAAGTTAAGACAAATGCTTTTGAATAGTCAACTCTAATGCTGTTTCAGAAAATTGCTACTGCTTAGATCCTAGCACTTGCTCTTTGCAAAATTTAATTTTATAATTAGTGACATATCTTCATCGCTATCTTGTGCAAGGACAGAGTAGTCTAATTAATGCCCTATAAATTTTTATAATTATGTAGCATTTAATTTATTTAAGTAGTAATTTAAGCTAAAATTGATCGTGAAATAATATTATAGAACCACCAATCTCTTAAACAGTTTACGTATTCAAAGTGCAAAGCAAAGCACCGCAATCTTATTTCGGTTTCTAGTTTATTTTGTTCATCGCCAACTTTTTATAATGCTGTAGATTTTTATGCAGAAACGGTATATTGCCAAAAATACACTGTGGAACATTCCTTCCGCGCACCACAGTTATTGATCAACCTTCCTTTGGCAACATTTTCAGATCAATACGGCATGGGTACATTCAAAACGTACATTCTATTTTAGAGGTCGACAACGCACTGCCTCTGCAAGGGGTAGTGATTACTTCATATTACCCGCATGCTAAGCTATGATAGCCCAGCGGTGTGACCGTGAGACTCAAACCCTGCAGGCAAGAGTTTTTCTATTAAAACTTATGTGTCTAATTGATAATTGCAATATATCACACGCTTTTCGGTAAACATCGTGAGGAAACCTGCATATCTCTAGAGATATCTGGGGATATGTGTAACCTACCAACCCGCATTAGAGCAGCGTGGTAGGTCTTAGCTCCAACCCTTCTTTCCAGGAAGGAGAGGAGGCCTATGCCCAGCAGTGGGATTGTAACAGGCCATACGCATGCTCGTTTCCCTCATATTCCATAAAACGCTCTCTCTTTTCAACATTTTAGTAAACAAAGTTTTTAGCCGTCATGGGAAAGCTGTGGGATCTCGTGCTTTTACTAAGAGAAATAGAAGAAAAGATCTAAAACTATCATGCACTTTACGCTTCCAGCTTATCTGCATTGGAATAGTGTTAGTTAATGGCTCAAAAGGATGGTTGAAGGCCACTTTTACTTTTTCCTATTTAATGCGGTAATAAACTTTTAGTTAGATTTACATTTATATTAGCGTAGCAAATTCCTGTCCACCGTGGATAAACAGATTCCACCGCAATTTCCATTTACGGTTATTAAACCCAATATCCGTTATTAACAAAGCACATAAAAAAATATTGATATTACATGTCCTTTACCACGGGAAGCCATTGAATTTTACGTTTACGTTTTTTTTAGTAAAGCGCAGGTCATCTTGCCTTATACCTAAAATGTACTACGCATATATTATAAAAGTAAGTTTTCATCTTTCTTTTTTCTTAACTGCAGGACGTATCTTCAAGAGTGCACTTCATAGGATCCTGTGCGGTTTAATTGTGGGGGTTCCTCCCGACAATTTGAAGGTCAAAATTCCACAGTAGTCTAACATGACTAACGGTTCTTTTTCGTATTTCCTACATGTTATTGTACCGACGCCTATAGATTCTTCGTACTATGGGCTCCTCCCATTAACGTCAACTATAGGCTCGCAATACGTTGAACCCTATCGGTAATTTTGGTTTTTAAAGGATCTCCTTATTTCTGATTAGATCATGAAGAGATACTCCAAGCTTAGCTCACTCCATCATCCAATATGCTTGCTCTAATTTTGATTTACTTTAATAAAGTTTTTACAGCCCACGATAGAAAAAATTAAGCTAGATGTAGTGTACTATCCGTTTAAATATCCTTAGTTGGTCTACAATAATATAATAATAGTAAGAAATATTTAAAGTCTATTAGACATAATTAAACACCACACCTTGATTAATGACCACATAAATATCTCTAAAAAAACACGCGACAACCTAGATTTTAAAATGTGTTAAAATTTGTAACGTGTTTGCCCCGTTCCTGAAGTTTTATATCCTATATGTTAGCCAAGTATATAAACTTCAATTGTCCCTAATGTCAATAATATACAATAACGTGACGTGAGCGCATAACAGACAGAATTCAAGGGGTTGTTGAAAACGCTATGTATAGGCTCCAAAAATACCCTAAAAACCATACACATTCATAAAAATACATGAAATAAGTTCAAATTGGGTAAAACTATGAACAAAAGTCTTTTAAATTTTGTGGCTATAGCGGCATTTATTTGGCTTGGAAAAATACCATCACCACACCATATTGGCCACACGTAAGCTTGGCACAACACCTCGATATTAAGCATTTAATGGTCGCTAAATTCTCGCCATGAGACTGCTTCTCTGACCTACAAATTCAAATTCAAAATTTTCTATTCAAATAAACTTGTAAACATGTGCTTTTGAATCGTTAATTCTACTGCTGGTTCGGAAAGCAGATCCTACCGCGAAGAGCCAGCAAGAAACTCGGCGGTTGCTCTTTTCAACATAATACAAATCTCTAGTTATATTAAATAATTACTATCTTGTACAGGGTGGGACAGTAGCTATATCCACGCATTTTTATCGTCTAAATAATCCTCAACAGTATAGTAGGCTTTTTGTATAAGCCTCTCTTTAAGTGTTTTTAAATTGCTGTAATTGGAAAGCTAAAATTGGTTGCGGAATAGATAGAATCTTATACGCAAACCCACAAACGAATTTCGTACCTTTGCAAAGCGCAAAGTAGGAGCCGCAAGCTTATGTCGGTTCCTACTTTGTCTATTATATACATCACCTATTGTTCTATAATTCTTTAGACTACATCACTTGTAACCTTCATCTGATTGATTTTCAATAGCATTATAAGTATGTCTATGCCACCCTTCAGTTCTTCAACAATCGCCAATATCAGATCCATACGCAGCGTTGCAAATGTTCACGAAAACATACTTAATTTTGCATTAATAATATAAAGATGGATACCTAACAGCTTGATGAGTTGAGATTCCATTTTATATCTCACAAATCCCCAACACAATTTAACTTACTGTAACCAAAGCCAAACTTTGCGGTGGAACATATTCGTTGAATCTAACACTTTAATCGAATACAAACTTTGCTATTGGAGTGCGAATCCAACATTGTACGAAACTTAGTCAATATTCGAGTGGTTCCTATTGCATTGGTGCTTTCAACCAAATTGGTGCTATCTCAGTATACAATAGGGCTTTAGCGGGTACTTGAATAAAAGTTGCAACTTCATCTTTTTTTACTTAGATATCGTGAGGAGAGTTTTACGTTAATAAATTAACAACTAGGTGCACAGATGACTTCAAAAAGGTCGCACGGAGCCCCTGGATGAAAACGACACAGAACCTAAGCCCTGGGAAAATCTGACAGGGATCTATGACCGAGATTTGAAAAAGAAGAAAAAGAGTGGTTTTCATTCATACAAATATAAATGCTTTCTAAACTTTTTGCTTTGCTAACAGCTTTTCGAACTAGCAGTAGAGTTGACGATTCGAAAGCACTTGTTTACAAGTTTATTTGAATAAAGAATATTTTGAATTTGAAATTTAAATGCAAAAGTCTGTGTGTCTGTCTGTTACGCTTTCATTGCTAATCAGTTATTATTAAGATTTAAAAAATAGGCCCCTTTTCCTACGGCAATATACTCGTAGTATATAAATGAGGGCAATTTAACACCGAAGTCGATGCAAACGAAGATTTGATTTGATTTATGGGTAAAATATTAACATTACAATTTTTATGTGACTCAGTGGCTAAAATCAAAATCCAACAAGAATTCATCATACTCCTGCCCATATCCCACTCCTAGTGTGGTAAAGATTGTAAGTGGGGTAAATATGCTGTCACATGATTTGGCTGCATTTTTACAACCGGGCGAATGCCTGACGTCAACTCACTTTAGTCGTATTTTACGACACCTCGATTAGGAAGAGAGTTGTGGTATATTCTACTAAACCAGATACTACACGATGGGTCAACTTACCTTAGTCGCCTTTTACCACACCTCGGTAAGAAATGAGGGTGGTCTACTCTACTCAGCCGGATACCACACGGCTACGGCAAAATGTAACATAAATTATAGTACAAAAAGGGAAACAGCCAAATCGCCCGCGGTGTGAACTCGTAAGCCCTTGTGACGCGAAAAACCGTGATGGCCTTACGTTAAGAGAAATAGCACGTTTGAAAAATGGTTTGTAAATTTCATGCTAGAAATTCCGTTCCATCCATAGCCTATAGCATCTTTAACTTTGTCATCGAGGCCATAGTGATCAAATTACGACAGCGCATATCGCTAGATATGGTCTAGCTATATCCGCTATTCGAAAATTCGGTCTTCAGTGACTGACGATTTATGACGAAATACCTCTTGTATTTTTCCGAAAGCTTTATTCGAAAATTCCCGTTTGTGTTTGGAAAATTCAAAAGGCAGTCCGTGATTTCATTTGAAATTTTCCCAGAACATTCTGTAATGCTGTAATTTATAATTTCTGTTTCAAAATGGCGATCGAACTTTTTTTGGTACCAATGATAAATAATGACAAGCTTTACTCGCCGACTTCGTTTACCTGAACCTAGTATAGATATACCCAAAATTAATTATTATAATTTTGTGTTCCATTATCGAAGGGAAAACGGGAATTTTCTATCCTAAATTTGTAAGATTTGATTGTTCCAAGATTATCCGCAAAGACATAGCAGACAAGTAATGAGAATTTCGTATTTAAAATAGTAGTATGGACAACAATATTTTTACTTTTTTGTAGGTAAAATAATAATAATTTTTATATATTACTTACTCTGTAATTTAGCAAGATTACATATAAGATATTGTATTCACGTATTTAAAAAAATCATTCATTAATTTGTGTTGTTCTATTTGTGTTATACTTAGGAAGGAGTTTAAAAGCAGTGACCGATATACGCTATAATTGGAAGATGAAGTGACGGGTAGTTCAAAGTTCGATGATTAGGGGC
Source organism: Morpho helenor (assembly GCA_029227775.1). Classification (NCBI taxonomy): domain Eukaryota; kingdom Metazoa; phylum Arthropoda; class Insecta; order Lepidoptera; family Nymphalidae; genus Morpho; species Morpho helenor. The sequence goes on from JARGCU010000030.1 coordinate 14,206,015, forward strand.
ATTAAAGGTATTAGTAAAGCCATAAGAAATAGTAAAAATATGCAGGAAGCTAATGGATGTTAGGTTGGACGCCCTTTAATAGACTTTCTTCTAGCAGTGGACGTACACTGGTCATAAATAAATAGTCAAATCAAATCAAATCTGACTGAAAGACTATACTGTGTGTAGTGTAGATTAAGCGGACAGGTGTTTCACGAATTGGTGGACGATAAAATCTAAAAAAGAGATATAAATGCCGTAAAATTAACAATTTAAACTCGAGATCGAATTTCAGCGTACAAAATTCGGTCCAACGCTCCGAAATAGCGCAGAGCATTTCATATGGAACTAACCAGTGCAGGTGAAATTTGAATGAAGTTAAAACACTGTATAATTCGTTGGTGAATTTGGGAATGTAACTGGGAATATTTGTCCGGTACGCTAAGTTGCTCAGTGGGCTCTGTGCTTTCGCGATTCGGAAGCGAGGCTGGGTAGAAGGGGGGAGGGGGTTTAGGGGTGTGGGAGACAGTGGCTGCAAAGGTCGAGGACGCGCCAAAATCAATGGTTGCCGATGCGGATGAGTGCGTCTTCCTTCGAGAGTCCCTTACAAACGGGAAAACATTTGTACACATATCGCGATGTTACTTTCATTATATAATTTTTCATGACGTTCCTACAAAATTTTATTGACTTTCTTTAATGGCGGTTTTGGCTATTTTTCTTCACTGCTTAGTGCTGTTATTTCCTGTTTTATGTGATCGTAATTTCCTGTTTTAGGCTATTTTGTAAGCACTATTTAATCCTATTTTTATTGTTTATTTTTGGAAATAACTGTAATGTAATTTCCTAATCACATTTGTTATGTTTTCAATTGAGTGGTTGCAAATTTTTTCAAAACAATAGAAAAAAGACATTGGCATTTTTAAATGAAAGTCATTTATTTACTCTGCAAATAGCTTTTACAATGGCAAATAAAAAAAAAGTCGCTTCTACAAAAGAAATTGCATTCATATTTCTAAGTGCACTCGTTCTCAATATTAAGGTCAGTTCAATTGTATTATCCCATAACCTTATCCATACTTTGCTATCCATAGTCTTGAATATTCTACTTCTGGAGGATAATTTATAGAATTAGGCCATAATACAAAAAATAAAGAAAAATATTATTTAGCTATAATCCTCGATAAAAGAAAATATATGTAATGCTAAATGTAGAGTGTACTAGACACTCTACCTTTAGCATTAAATATATTTTCTTTGGAAAAATTCAAAAATTCATGCAAAAATCGCAAATGCTATTTGTCGTGGAGTCTATCTCCTGACGATGTCTCGGTTATGGGGGAGAAACGATTGTGTTGATTGTGGTGGTGAATGTGTGCAGTGCTTTTGTATTCTGTTGTTGGCGGGTAATGCACGAGTTTTTACAAACTATTCATGTATCAGGTATGAGAACGGATAGTACTCTACATTTAGAATAACATGTATATTCTTCTATCACGAATTATAGCAACATTCTTTCTTTCCATTCATCAATTTCATTACTTTTGACTTCTTAAGGAAATTGCAAATATAAATAAATATGTATTTAACTATAATATTTGTTTATAGGACACAGCAAAAGGTTTAGAGTATCCTGGATATTATAGTTAAATACATATAAAAGGACACTAAAAACCGTTTGCTATGCCGTGCGCCGTGACCACCCTCATTTCTTACCGAGGTGTCGTAAAAGGCGACAAAAGTAAGTTGACCCACTGTGTGGTATACGGTTGAGAATTGACCACTTTCTTTCTTACCGAGGTGTGTACGACTAAGGTAAGTTGACGCCAGGCAGGCGGCTAGTCCTAAAGTACGTAGTCAAATCCTTTAATAACATGTTGTGCCGACCCTACTTAATATGAGATAAGGGTAATAAGATGACTCAAAACCGTTTGCTAGAGTTCCCTTTGCGAGAATATTATCAGTGACGCAGAAAATAAAAGTTTTACTACAAAAATTTTAATATATAAAGGGAATGCGTTTGTAGCGTTTTTGCCGAGATTTAAGTTAGAGTTAGACTTCGTTTGCAAATGACTATTCAGCTCTTTACGAGGACATTTCCTTAACTTCTCAAAGTGAAAAGCGCTGTTTTTTTTTGTAAAAGAGTATTTTAATGTTTATATTCAGATGCATTTTCCACAAATTAAAATTAGAATAGTTCTCGGTAGAAATAACATACTGAGGAAAATGTAGTTTGCATGTTAGTTTGACATTTCAAAATAACTCGTAAATATTTTCTTATATTTTTTATTATGTATACTTAAATACGTTAAAGTTGTATGTTTAAATGAGTTTTCATGGAAATCGTTTCGTAGAGGGTTTTAGGAGTTTTCTCAAAAAAACTGCTATAATTTTATGAGAAAGCAAAGGATAATTACGTTTTCAACAAAGTTATGCTCAATTGAGTAACGGGCGGTTTCGAATTCAGAATACTAGGATCGATCTCGGATAAATACTGTTTTTTTTTACATTTTTAATCACATTTTTTTTAATTTATTTAAAAAAAAATAATATTTATATATATTTCGGTTTGTCGGCATATTTCGGTCCACCTTAAGGATAGTATAGTTTTTATTGCCATTAACAAGTCCAGCATTTCACGAATTTAGTTTTTTATGCTTTAAAGCACTAGTTTACTAAAAGTTCTATAAGTTTTCGATAGATTTTATTGTAAGTTCAATATTTTCTGTTGCGCAATCGCAATGTTTTAATAATTATTATTATAAGTACCTTTAAATAAATGCCTAAATATATAAAAAGCTCTCAAAAGCGTAATTAACACCGCCTCCTAAAGAATTTGTGAAGGTTGTTTTTAAATTACAAACTTTCATAAAATGAGTTCATCTTGGATACGAGCTTAATGAATCTTTGGACTAAAGATAGCCGTAAAGTTCTAGCTTCCTCTTTTTACTTTTAAACTAATTCATCCTTTGGAGTAACACTATGGGCGGATCAAGTAGAAACTTTTCCCGTCTTAGTAATGCTAGAAGAGCTTTACAGTACAAAAATAAACTATCCGATTTCCCTTACACGACATCTTTGGGAAGTTATAATGGACGAAAACGATACTCCTGTCGCTCTAAAGGAATTAAATTTCCATTATATTAAAAGAAATATTTATATTTTCTTTAAATTAGAAGGAAGTTTATTAAACTTTAAACCTTTTTGTGAAATTAAACCTTTTTGTTTAGACAAGCTATTGCATCAAATATGCGGCGAGTCAATAATTTTTTATGTAATATTTTTGATACGTAAAAAGTCTGTTACTATTAAATTTACGAAACAAATTAAATTGTAATAATTGAATTAAATGAAACAATTAAAATTTATAAAAAAATTAGCTCTTTTCCTTAAATGTTCTGGTCATAACAATATGACCAGTACAAATAAATAGAGGAAACTTTATTGAGCCGTGAGGTTTAGTGTAAGTAATGACATAAGCATAATTGTATTGTTGCTATTTCATATATTAAAATAATACTAATTACGAATAATCTTATATATTAAATTCTCGTGTCACACTGTAGCTACCATACTACTCCGAAATGTCTAGACCGATTTTTATGAAATTTTATATGCATATTCAATAGATCTGATTCAATAGATTTGTTACTTCAATTTGAATAATTGTAGAATCCATATATTACAAATGTCGATCTGTCTATCTGCTTTCACTTGTACTTCACTAATATTGATAAATTTTGTACAAGTGAATCTTATTCGCCGTGTGGTGTCCGGCTGAGTAGAATAAACCACCCTCATTTCTTACCGAGGTGTCGTAAAAGGCGACTAAGGTAAGTCGACCCACCGAGTGGTATCCGGCTGAGTAGAATAGACCAACCTCATTTCTTACCGAGGTGTCGTAAAAGGCGACTAAGGTAAGTTGACGTCTGGCAGGCGCCAGGTCGTAAAATACGTGGCCAAATCATATGACAACATGTTTGTAACATGTTGTGCCGTCCCCACTTAGAGTGGGATAAGGGCAGGAAGATATAATACTAGACTAAATACAGTGCTTATACTAACAACGCTCCTAAGCCACATTCATAATTCATGTGTTCATTACACATACATACCTAGGTGAAGTACGTGGGCATGGTATGACCTTGGCTGGGAACAAGTAACACTCGACCGAGGGCCGTATTATATCCACAATATACAAGAACAGATTAAACAACGGCTAAAGCCTCATCGTTTAGTCCTTAAAGCCATTTCCAGTTACAAAGATACATATTTTATGTATCCAATTTAAGTAGAAAGCAACCTTTTTAAAAAGACTACAACTATAATAGCATTAACTCATGAAGTAAAATTACTTTGCGGACTTTCATAATATAAGAAAATATTAATCACTTTGCTATAATCCGCGATTATAGCGTGGTTATATACATATAATAGCGGATTATAGAAAAATAATTCATTAGGTATTTAGACCACAGACTTAAATGATTTTGTGTTGCCAGTGATAATAAATGGATCTGAAGATTGATAAATTCAACTAGTGATAATAGTGCGTCTTTGTTAGCGCAGTGAGATCAAAATAGAAAAAAAGAAAATTGTATATTTTTGGTTTGGTGGGTGGCAAACCTACCCACAAATTATAATTAAAAAAATAACTAAAACTATTACAACGTGTGTTATCCGGCAGAATAGAATATACCATCCTCATTTCTTACCAAAGTGTCGTAAAAGGCGACTAAGGCAAGTCGACCCACCGTGTGGTATCCAGCTGAGCAGAATAGACCACCCTCTTTCTTACCAAGGTGTCGTAAAAGGCGACTAAGTTTAGTTGACGTGACAGCCAAATCATGTGACAACACGTTTACAACATGTTAGCCGACCCCACTTAGAGTGGGATAAGGGCAGGAGGATGATGATAACTAAAACTATTAGAGGCGAATACAACCGAAAAGTGAAAATAAAGACTATTAATATTACATTGAAACAAAATCGATTATCGATTTCATATTTCAATTTAATATCCAATAAATTGAAGAACATATTTCACAATAGACCTTTCCAGGTACGTAGCATTTACAAGAGTCTATTTCATATAAAGGTTATTTCAATGAAATCCCTCTTTGCTTCCAATGCAATAACTTTTTACGTGAAAGAAAGCTACTTGACTGCTTTTCAAGCGATGCCAGTTAGAAATTTCAATTCCATCGATTCTCCAGTGGCTCGCTTTTAATAAATTGAAACAGCATCAACAACTGGAAAATCGGTATGCTCACAGTACATAATACTGAAGAGCTTTGAAGTATTGAAGTGAAATGGCGATTTTGTACGAAACATCGTTGAAATAATATTGCTGAGCAAATATATGTAACTATGTAGCTTTCGCCAGCGGCTCCGCCCGCTTGAAAAGATTAAAAACCGTAATATAGAATTTTGATAACCATAAAAGTGGTTAAATTGGGTTAACCCTAAAAGTTAGACATATGCTGTCGCGGACTTTTATTTAAAAATTTTACAGAGGAACAATTTTGTAATACATGATTTTTGAATCAAGGATAAAGCTTTCCTTGATTCAAAAATTTGATGATTGATGAAAATTTTGCCGTTTTCGTAATATTTTTTTTATTGCTGCTCCTCTCCTATTCATCTAAGCGCGATGATATATCCTGTAGCCTTCTTCGATAAATGGACAAATTACATTGAAATAATTTTTCATATCGGTCCAGTAGTTACTGAGATTCAAACAATCGTTCATACAATCAATCAATCAAACAAACAAACTCTTCAGCTTTATATATTAATATAGATCTACTGTATTGTAATTTTAATTTTCACGAAGGAAAAAAAGGAATTTCTTACACATACCACAGATCTTTATCGAATATGCCGTGTGGCATCCGGGTAAGTAGGATAGACCACCCTCATTTCTTACCGAGGTTTCGTAAAAGGTGACTAAGGTAAGTTGACTCACAGTGTGGTATCCGATTAAGTAGAACATACCACTTTTTTTCTTACCGAGGTATCGTAAAATACAACTAAGGTAAGCAGGCGGCTGGTCACAAACTACGTAGCCAAATCATGTGACATCATGTTCATAACACGTTGTGCCGACCCCTCTTAGAGTGATCTTTACCGAATAAATAGTGGTACCACCAATTTTGTGGGTCAACTTTGGTTTAAAATTTTTGAATTACCCCCAGTAATGTGTGTTTATCTTGTTCCTAAAGACATAACAATTGGCCAAATATATAAGATCCACTTGTACAAATCATCTTCCTGCCCTTATCCCACTCTAAGTGGGGTCGGCACAACATGTTATAAACATGCTGTCACATGATTTGACTGTGTTTTTACGACCGGCCGCCTGCCTGACGTCGACTTACCTTAGTTGTATTTTACGACACCTCGGTAAGAAAGATGGTGGTCTATTCTACTAAACCGGATACCACACGGTGGGTCAACTTACCTAAGTCTCCTTTTACGACACCTCGGTAAGAAATGAGGGTGGGCTATTCTACTCAGCCGGACACCACACGGCGAATAAGATTCACTTGTACAAAATTTATCAATATTAGTATCAATACAAGTGAAAGCAGACAGACAGACTTTTACATTTGTAATGTATGGATTGTACAATTATTCAAATTGAAGTAACGAATATTTTGTACGTAGTACACAATTTAGAGGAACTGACCTCGCTAAATTGAACTGAAATTAACGTAAACAAACAGCGTAATGATGACAATGATATATTTCCTCCTGCCATGGCAAGTGTGAATGTGTTATTTTGTATGTTAAACACAAACCATAACTTTGCAAATTAACGGTACGATTTGGGCGCTGGTGAGACAATTTAAATTCTACTGATTTCTTTTTAAACTAAATGTCTTAAGGGTGTAAAAGGAATTATCAAGATAGGCAGCCATTTTTGCAATGTTGAGGTCAGCTGGTCAATCCATTCGTTTATTCTACACCTTTTTCATTTCAAAACATCTAAGTCCATATATTTAAATAACTACTTTTATCTATATTGAATCTTTTTTATCTTTTGATTTAAGTGTATTTTTGTATTTAGTTTCTCGTTATTTTTCTTTTTCTCTATATTTTACTTTTTTCTCTATATTTTCGCTAGAATGTCCCAGCGGATGTTCCTGTAAAATCTGTACGAGAATTCTTTTAAACTGTTGAGTTCTGTTTGGCGGTCAGTTTGAAACCAGAACGAGCCACAGCAACGCGTGGCCGGATAGCTAGTTCATTAATATTTACATTTCACAGCTCATTTCATGTTCTTGAGTGACAAACAATCACTAACATTTATAATATTACAAACTGTGCTCACGAATTTTTCAAGTACCTAACATTCAATGTTAAAATACCCTTAATATTGGACTGTTTTTACCTGTTCTCGAAGAAAAAAATGGGATTATATTAGTCTATGTGAGCTGCGATTGAAGCATTTTTTTCCCGCAATATTCAGTGTAACCATAGAATCAACTGCTTTTAATTCACCAGACTCTAGGCTTATCGTAATAGAAAAAAAGACAGGTAGAAGACAGGCAGACAGATTTTCACATTTATAATTTTAGAGTAGATACTCGCGTTGAAATAGAAAATCAAAAATACAGCAGAAACAGTTGCAGCGTAATAGTCGATTAATAAGTACCATCGAGACAAAGGATTCTCATTATAAAAATCTTTTCTTATGGCGCATCGCGATTTCATAAAATAAAATTGTTCACCTTTCGAAATAATGGCAGGAAACAACAAAAGGCGACCAAAGCTCGGATTAAATCTACCGTCACAGAGTGAAAAGTAATTAAGCGACATTCATATTTCGTGGCTGTGAAATTGATGCTTTTGAACGTTTAATAATTGCCAATTAAAAAAAGACGTTTTCATTGTTTAATTGCTAGCCAACTTCGCTTTTATATATTTGAATTTGGTGAATACGACTAATGCACAATTATTTATCGTAGATTTTTTTAGACTTTTCGTAACAAATTGTAGACGAACATCGATTGTAGAAGAAGAAGAACAAAAAAAGTATCGATTTTGTAAACAAAATATTTTACAATATTTTAATAGAATAAGGTTGTATTACAGAATTACAAAGATAGTCTCTTATCGCGGATTATACCAAAATATCTTATTGTTTTTTGTTTAATGGAAATCCGCAAAGTAAACCTAATTCAATAAAAAATATCCTTAAATATTTCGAATAGCACAATAATTCACTATTATTTAATATATAAGAATGAATGTATTGGTCGTATTTCCTTTATAGACTCCGTAATTGCTGGATCGATCTCAATGACATTTTCAGTCCATGAATGACCCAGCGAATGATCCTCTTAAGTTTGGTGGCGATTGGAGCATTTTTTTAACTGTATATTTACTACTGATGTCTTACACCAAAGATAATAAATTTAAATATGTTTGTAAAATTAATTTATTCGTACTTACCTCCTAATTAACATGAATATCTTGAGTTAACGCAAAATTAAGACTAACGTCTTTTTATCGCTCACCTACCCATGTGAAGCAAGGTCATAAAGCTACAAAATAATACATTGTGAGTACTTTATTAAATTCACTTTAATTAAACATTTTACTATCGTTATATCGATAATGTAGACATAACATATTATAACTATTATCTAAATTATACTATGAAGGGTCACGTTGTGCGACCCACTGGCCTACTGAGTGTTGATAACCATAGATCAGCTTAACAAGAAATAGTGGAAAAATATAATATGATAGATATATAACTGAAAGTCCGTCGTGTCCGGTAGAGTAGATTATATCACCCTCATTTTTGAAGTGACAACGTCTTAAATTAGGTTGCGGCTTAGAGTGACTCATGAAAAAGTGTAACGCCCGCTCACGTCTGTTACGATGAGTCATCGAACGAAAGAGAGGCCCGCCGGACTGGCGAATGCCTTGCGTCTCTCTCCCACTCCAATCCATCACATTTAAAAAGACGTTGTCACGTAACATCTTTGCCCGTAAAACAGACTTTACAGGCAACCGTTTTTAAACAAAATTACAAAAAGTACAGTCTCATGAACCCTTTTTTAACATCATCTTCCTGTCCTTATCCCACTCTAAGTGGGGTCAGCACAACATGTTATAAACATGTTGTCACATGATTTGGCTACGTATTTTATGACCGGCCGCCTGCCTGACGTCAACTTATCTTAGTCGTATTTTACGACGCCTCGATAAGAAAAAGGGCGGTCTATTCTACTTAACCGGATACCACGCGGTGAATCAACTTACCTTAGTCGCCTTATACGACACCTCGGTAAGGAATGAGTTTGGTCTATTCTACTTAACCTGATACCACGCGGTGAGCCAACTTACCTTAGTCGCCTTATACGACACCTCGGTAAGAAATGAGGGTGGTCTATTCTACTCAGCCGGATACCACATGGCGGGTCGATTTACCTTAGTCGCCTTTTACGACACCTCGGTATGAAAAGAGGGTGGTACTATTCTATTCAGCCGGATACCACACGGCGTTATTTACAAAATAATACCTAATACCCTCATTTCTTACCGGGGTGTCGAAAAGGCGACTAAGGTAAATTTAACTACCGTGTTGTAGCCTATTACTAGTCTTCTTTTAGATGTGCAAAATACGTAAAGATCACATAGAGCTGTCTGATAAAGATAGATCCAGATGGTGCTCTTTAAAGAAAAACCTTAAAGTTACATAAAATGAAAATAAACAAGCATTTCAGAGTTAAATAAAAAAAACTAGGCTTAATTGAAATTTATGATAAAGCGTTTCACAAAGTAAAAATAATGTGGACATCTGCATATATTGCGAGAATTTCCAATTAACCATGAAAATGTATTTACTCGTTTCTACAATTGTATAAATATAACTACCTATTTTTTAAATTATTCTACTTATTCATATGATACATAATACACATTGTACATTAGCAATTAAGTTTACTGTTTATCTAATACACTGTTGTACATAAGCAACTAAGTTGATCTAATATACAACTGTTCATAAACCACTAAGTGGATCTATTACATAATTGCGCATAAACAACAAAGTTGATCATATACACAACTGTTGATGAGCAGCTAAATTGATCTACTACACAATTTACACAATATACTACTTTGACTTAATATAAAATTGTATATTAACAACTTAGATGATCCAATACATATTGCATATAAGCATGTTATCGCATACCAGTATAAGTTGTAAATAAAGAACTAAATTAAACATTAGTTCAACATAAGATAAGATCTACAGTTGTACATAAGCAACTTAGTTGATACATTACATAATAATGTGCAACTAAGTAACTAATACACAAACAACATAATTTATCTAATACATAATTGTACTTTAATAAATAAGTTTATCTTATACACAATTGTGCATAATCAGCTAAATTCATCTATACCGATGGACTAATACAAGGCACATGTGATAACTGAGGTTAAAGCGCAAATACGCTCACATCTATTTGTAGTGGCGATATATATTGACGTAATAGTTTGTTTACACGAGTAAGGAACGATTCATGCAGCTAATAGGAAGGCAAGGGTTGCCAACGGTGTCTATAGAAGTCGTATTTTTCCATCGGATTGTCAATATTTATTTTATACTTAACATTCTAAAATTATAATAAATGTTATCGCACGATTAATAGAAGACTAAGTAATGCGTCATATCCAGTGCTGTACAATAATTAATAATTAATATTTACATCAAGTGCTATAGTTATGATCTATTGCATCTTTAAATCAGTAATTAAGTGGCTCTTTTGACATAATTGAAGTGTTGTGATTGTGGCGCCATCTTAAAGTTGTTAGAAATGGAAATAGTCAAATGCCATATCTTTAGTTATTTAATACTGTAAAATCGGTAATCACGTGACCAAGCAAAGGAGGGGCTAGCCAATTGTCTATAAAATAGCCGAGCTTGCCATAGCGGGAGAGTCTTGTTGTAAAACATAACTAGTACGGTTATTATACTGTTACCTTGCTGGATTGTGTCACCATTGTACGATTATTAAACACCCACGCATCTAGATCGTGTTACAATATGTCTGAGGGAGTTCTGTTCCACAGAATGTTGGACTCTGAGAATTTTCATTTCCTTCAATCTTGCGAGGTCTAGACCTGCTAAAACGTTGCAGGTGTACTGCCTGTGAACCCCCACGGTTCACATAAAACAAGCTTGAACTAGAAACATTTATCTGATCGTTATTGAGGGTGCCATTGTTATGTTTTATAATCTCAAGTTGCTCCCAGATGTTCAATTCAAAGTCTTTGTTACAGGTGCGCAAGACTTCAATTTTTCGGTTTTTTTTAAAACTATTTGTAAACAAATTAAAACTCCAGTGTAACATCAAGTGAATTTGAATGTATGATGATCCAATGTCTTTATCCAAAATAATATAAAAAGAATTTGAATCACAGGTGGAACCGCGGACAGCGTCTAGTACTACTGTTATTTGATAGCCCTCGATATTGTGATACAGGGGTGAAGGATACGGGGGTGTTGTAATGACAGCATTTGACCTAAAGGGCGCTAATAACAACACCTTTAATGGGTCAAGGAAATAGCTTCATTTGTTTTTATGATGTCTTAATCGAATATATCACACTGTCTATAGTTAACTTGCGATCGCGATTTATTTAAACTAGTTGTACCCGCGACGTAGGTGCCAACTCTAGTGGTAAAAAACCCTCAATTGTGTGTTCTTTTCAAGTTGTTTAAAGTAAAAAGAGATGTTTACCTATATGATAGCTTAGGGTATAAGCTTGAACTGTGCCGAATGTCATCAATGTTACTCCAGCGGATTAGCCCTAAATCCGGTACAGATAGACACACAGAACTTCGGATTTATAATATAAGTCATTATTCTTCTGCCTATTCTAAGTGACGTCGGCACAGGAAGGATAAGAAATGAGGGTGGTCGATTCTACTCAGCCGAATACTATAAAGGCGGGCCAACTTACCTTAGACACCTCGGTAGGAAATTAGAGTGGTCTATTCTACTCAGCCGGATACCGCACGGCGGTCGCCTTTTACGATACCTCGGTAACAAATGAGGGTGGTCTCTTCTACTCAACTGGATGCATAATATAACACGGCGGATTTATATTATAACTATGGTTGTAAAATACTATGATTAAGATTAAGAAATCTTTATTTATAATGTAAAGGTCATATTTTACAATCGAATAATAATATTTATATCTGTCGACGTAACCCCTAGGGAGGCCACTGAAGATCAGCGTAGGGCTCACCGTCCTTATAGTCTGAGTGGTTATCCTATCTTGGTTATCTTTTCTCTTCACACCGGCACACAACGTAATATAAAAGTGTTTTTTATTAACTCCTTTTTTATGTTAATTTCTATTTTTAATTTTCTTTGTTTTAACTCTGTAATGTGCGTTGAAAAGAAATAAAGAAATTCTACTCTATTCTATTCTTATTATTGGTGCAATATGTAGTGACAGCCCTTAGTAATATTGTTGCCAACCGTTTGTTAATATCAACACATAATAAATCCATATCCAAGTAACATCCATTTAAGTTATATTATCACACACACTATAAATTATCTACTATATATTCTTATTAATTTATTAAACAATAAATAATATATCCCAATGCGCTAAGAAGACTAAATAAAGAAAATTTCAGGATTAGTGACTACTTCTACCCCCTTCAATAACACACCCCGTATCACATAAATTTCAACTAGGGTTTGAATAGTTACCCCCTTGATAGTGACCACGAAATATCACCGTTAATCCTAAATCCTTACCCAATATGAATAATTTATAGGAATAGACGTTACTTTGCCGAATTAAATAATAATAAATGTATGGGACACTTACACACGGTCGTCCGACCCCAAAATAACTTAATACTTGGGTTATGGTAGATATATACTTGTATAATTTTTAGACACATACTTAAATACAAATATACACCCAGATTCGAATATCAACAAATTGAGTTATAGAAAATATTGGCCCTCGGCGGGAATCGAACCCGCATCCTGCGGTGCTGAAGGCAGGATTATTATCCAATCATAATAAATGTAGTAACAATAATAGTCTCATCTTCCTGCCCTTATCCCACTCTAAGTGGGGTCGGCACAAAATGTCATAAACATGTTGTCGCATGATTTGGCTACGTATTTCACGACCGGCCGCCTGCCTGACATCAACTTACCTTTGTCGTATTTTACGACACCTCGGTAAGAAAGAGTGTGATTTATTGTACTTAACCGGATACCAAACGGTAAGTTAACTTACTTTAGTCACCTTTTACGACACCTCGGTAAGAAATAAGGGTGGTCTATTCTACTCAGCCGGATACCACACGGCGGATCGACTTCCCATAGTCGCCTTTTACGACACCTCGGTAAGAAATGAGGGTGGTACTATTCTATTTCGCCAGATACCACACGGCGTGTAGTAACAATAATAGTATAAGGTAATAATAATATTATTAAGCAATTTCATTGTAAGATTCCTCAACCAAACTGAGCCACGAGAAACATTCAAATGTCATTTTAACCACAAACATCAATTAGCACGTGCACTACCAACGTCACGTATAGTTATAAAAAGTCACACATTTTCCTTAACTTGCGGTTTAACATAGAAGACTTATATAATATAAACGTATGCTACCTACTGGTATTTAGTAATCAATATTATTTAACACTAGCAACACGCCACGTCTTCTCATGGGTAGAAAGAAGGGCAATATCCGCCCTTGATTTAATTTTTACGATATGCGAGATATCCAATAAATGGCGTAAAGTATCATATTAGTTATTAATTATTAAGTTCATATTATATATAACATTCGAATTTATTTAGCATAGTTTATTTTTTTATGTATTAATCTTTTTATTTTTTCTTTCTTGTTTCTACTTCTATAACGGTGTGATTATATAAAATTTATTCTAATTCTTATTATTATTGTAATATATTATAATATTGTAATTAAGTATCTTTCGCCTATTTCTTAAACTGTAAACTAGCTTACGTCAGGAGTCTCCTCTATCTATTGAGAATTCCTTAAAATTGCAATAATTACAATATTGAGTTGGTACTCAAACGCAATACTTACGAACGAACGTGAACGTGAACTTACGTGAACGAACGTGAACTTACGTGAACGAACGTGAACTTACGCGAACGAACGTGAACTTACGTGAACGAACGTGAACTTACGTGAACGAAGTCGCGGGTAAAAGCTAGTGCTTTTCGTTCACATAGACAGTTGAGTATTGGATTAAACAATAACTTCTGTCACTCTGGATGGTGAGTCAACACTGCAAATATTTCATTAACGAAAATTAGATCGATCTTGGAGGGGTAAATAGGGAAGTAAAATGCAATTACTATTCTATAAAATTCTATAGCCTATGTGTTACCTCGGTGTATAAGGAATAATTGTGCCAAATTTCATCGATATTGGTTCAGCGGATTTGCGGTGAAAACAGACAGATATACTTTCGCATTTATAATACTCGTATTAATTTAAAAACTAATTTGACAAACGTAGTTGCAAATAGAGTATGTATGGATAACAACTTTGTTATAATTTTTGCGGATTAACGTTCAATACCGGGGATCTATACCGTCTCAATGGATTTCTACACTACACTTGGCTCGTGCACTTGAGTCCGACGGCTCTCAGTTGAAGTGCCTTGTCCGCCCATAAAGTACAACTTTAGACTTAAAATGATTGTAAATAACGTGCTTAATATTTTCCAACCATATCTGAGTCTGCTTGTACGCCGCGTGGTATCCGGCTGAATAGAATAGTACCACCCTCATTTCTTACCGAGGTGTCGTAAAAGGCGACTAAGGTAAGTCGACCCGCCGTGTGGTATCCGGCTGAGTAGGAGAGACCAACCTTATTTCTTACCGAGGTATCGTAAAAGGCGACTAAGGTTGTTGACATCAGGCGGCCGGTCGTGATGGACATGATATTTATAACATGTTGTGCTGACCCCACTCAGAGTGGGATAAGGGCAGGAGAAGTAAGTAAGTACTGTGACAATATATAAATGGTAAACGAATTTGACGTAAACGATATTGATTCTTGTTTTTCAATAAATTAACATAACATTACCATGAATGAATGACAAAATTATAGCAGAGATATTAAAGCAAAATAATTCTATCAATATTCTCTTAATTATTTAAAAGGGAAGTAAAAATCTAAGGTAATTTTACGTTGTTTAAAGCTAGTCCAATTGACTTTTTTATATTAACGTCACCGTAAACCTTACAATAGTATATTGGAGCCATTTCGAAAAGTGGTATCTGAATAGAAGCTGCAATTTTTTTTACTCCTATTGTGAACTTTTGTCCGTTTTGCCACGAAACCTTGCAGTTCGCCCGTCAAAACTCGATGCGCTATTTTCTCCCGACAAAATACGCTACTATATGCTATTTTCCCGTGAACACTACTGTTATCGATTTACCTCTGAATTTTAGAATTCTTTCGCTATAAAACGCGTCGACGAAAAATTCTTTATGAAAAGTTTATACGAATAAGGGTTTCTTTTCAGTATTCGATACGAATAAAATTTTTACAAAATGCACAAATCATTTGTGTATTTTATCGGTAAAAGGTAAAAAAATTTGCATAATTTATGTCATTGAAATTATAATTGTAATGTACATATGCTATTGTTGTGGTAAATTATATTAATAGCCTTTAATATGGATAGAAAATTTCAAAAAAATTAACCTTTTAAAATTATGATGCGATACGTTAAATGGGACTCTGTGACTGTGTAACTGTGAATGTGTTAAGTATGACTCTTACCATAAGCTTATGGGTTCAAACCCCAGGCAGGCACCATAGGGTTATTCCTTAAAACACCTTTATACCTAATTGATATTTACAAATTCTTACACAATCGATGAAACATTGTGAGCAAACCTGCATATAACTGAAAATACCTGGTAGTTGGGTAAACTACTGACATTCATGGCTTTCCGTCCCTAAAAGGATAGAGATCTATGCCAAACGGTGATGCAGTTAAAGATTACTTAGGCGAGTAAAAATTTTAAATCTACTATTATAAAAGAAATTTGAATTACTTTCTTCCATAACGAAACAAGACAGAGTAAAACTTCTAGAGTTTCCTATCTACTTTTCCGATTAAACGCAACGAAATTATTCTCTGTAATCAGTTTTGTGCGGAGTTTACAAGGTTTCATATTATCTAGTTTGAAATTTCAACAGTCATTCAGTCTAGTGATGTAATAACTTTTTCAACTCGGTATAAATAAATAACAAATTTACTTTAAAATACGTTATAGAGAGGTTTGAATCTATTCCCAGTATATCTCCCAGAGCGCCAGTTTTGCATTACTTTGGTTCTGTCCGCAAAGTAAGTGGTGTTTCTGTTAATTATTTTGTGAATGTTTACGAGGAGTTATAATATAGGAGTCAGTTATTAATAACATAGACCTTTGGGCTTGATCCAGTCTAGGATTACAATAGTGACAGACATGCAGACATGTTCAGAAGGAAGCTCATAAAAATCTAGGTCAGTTAGAAATAGAACAGCCTCGACATTTACACGGCATTCAAAGTACGGTGTTGGATATAGACCGGTGGATTGCAACGCAGTCCTATATACCATTTTGAAATCAGTATATATATTTTTTGTAACCAAACCAATAAAAATATATGGGAGAGTTACACGCACGGTCGTCCGTCATGCAGTTAAGTAACATAATATGTACTTGTGTTATGGGACAGACAACTGGTAAATATATTCTTGCATAACTTTATAAAAATACTTGAACACATATATACACACAAAATTGAAGTACTGAATTTTTTTTATATAAAAAATGTTCGCATTCGACGGTATCGAACCCGCGACCTGCCAAGCTGAAAACATGGTCACGCCACTTGCGCCAAAGGGCTTTCGTTCTATCTTTTACGCTTTCACGGCTAATCCTATTTTTTTTTAGGAAATGAGAAAAACACAGTATACAATTGAGGGTATTTTAACACTAAAGTTAACGAAAGCAAAGCCACAGGTAAAACTAGGTATAAATAAATTAGAAAATTCATATTTTAACTTGTTAGACATTTTTGTTTTATTTTAATTTACGGAATGATTATTCGATGCCATAACAGTTTCCGCTTGCGCCAATCGCATTGGCAAAAAAAATTAACGATAATATCGGGTTCAATAATGTATCGCACGGCATGGAAGGCTCTAGTGTGCGCAGGCGTAGTGTGGTTACGACTAAATTGCCAGTTATATTTTACGAGTTAAGCGCAAAGTTCGGCGGACACGGCCTTTGGGGATAGCATAGGGTTGCCATTAAAGGTTGGGCAGAAAAGCACAAATTTAGACACCTTCATCTTTAAAATACGCGGCATAAGTGGATCAAATATGGCAGGTTATCAGTTAAATGAACTGTCAAGGGACCTAGAACCAACTTGAGTTACAATTTTTGTTATTCATATTAAAGCGCCAGTTGGGAATGCCACTCAGAACTGGCGAGGAAGTCGCAGAGAATCTACAATACTAATAATATAATAGCACCAAACGTCATCAATATCAGTTCTTTAATATTTAAATGAGTTCATCTTGTCGAACGATTTTCCTCAAATTCAGCGTGTAGGGTGTTTTGGGAGAGAAAAATCGATGTAGGCTAGGATTTATTTAAAAAAAAATCGTTTTATTCCTGTTTTTGAGTATTAAAGACATGCTAAAATGTAGAATTGAAAGCAAAGGATAATTTTAGCTGTGAAATGTAAGGCTGCAATAGCCGATGGGTAACCGGCGGACCGAAAATGTTCAAAACCTAAGTCATCGGGAACTACGTTTTTCTTTTATTTTTTTAAATATTTTTTTTTATTTCTTTCAAAAAATTTCTGAGTAAGGCTCGCCCAGGTACCAATATTAATTTAATATTATGGCTATGGGTTTGGTTTCATTTTTTTTTAATCGACGTAATGCTAAGTATAGGAAGCACAATCTGTTCTCATACAACACACATTCACCACCACAATCTCAATCATTTCGTCCCGTAACCGAAGCATCATCAAAAGTCTTCAATTATTTTGCTATAAATCGCGTTTCTTAAGAAAATCTATATAATACTAAATGTAGAAAGCAAAACCGTTCTTAAATATCGGCGAGATGGTCAGTTAACGCATTTTAAACCTTTAGGCATTTCCTTATTTATTCGGAGGTTGCTGATATAATTTCTCTTGAGGTATGCAAATTTCGTCTGAACACTGAGTCACGTAGATCCACCGAGTGTAGCCCTTACAATCGGCTGCTAAGTAATGCAGACTGAGCTTTTGTTATTACGTTTCTACGTGATCAAATAAAAAATAAGAACTGGATTAACTAAGAAGTCGTGAAGTCCAATAGCGAGGAGTTTAAATTGGAACTTAGATCACCTAAAGTCAACGTGCCTAAAGGCAACGTGTAGGCTGGTGGTGTGACTATGACTAGTCATGTAGTGCAGCGTGAAGCTACGATAGACCGACGTCACAAAACATCTTGTTTTTTATTGTTTCATTTGCAAATATTATATTAAAAAAATATATTAATAATCAGCTGTGGTAAGCTGTGATAGCCCAGCTGGACACACGTCTCTTCATGAGATGGGTGTAAAAGGAAGGCTCGTTCCAATTAGTCTCTACAATCGTTAACCTCAGCTGCACGTGGTGCACCCTGCAAATAAACCAACGAGGTTCTGGTGACTTACTAATGACGGTATAACCATTCTATAGCTGACTTAAATACTACCAGACTGACAGTGGGCAGCAGCACTGTCGGTGGGACATGATCGGCACTGCAATCACTAACTCGCATGCCAAGATTGGTGATTATTGGCAGAACTTTCATAGTCATACACAATATCCTCTACTCATGATCTCACAATCAAGAGAAAACCTCCTAATACTTTAGCCTGCTTTTTATTACTAGACGATTCAGCCGCTACGGATTATTATTGACTCAATTTTTTATCGTATGTTATCTCATGATCATTTTTTTCTCTATACAGGGGTTGGAACTTAGAACCATCAAGCTTCACCAATGCCGATTAGGTTACTCCTATCACAAGAATTCGCTAAAGATGTACACATGTACTATGCTTGATGACTTACAATGTTTTTGTTGACGGAAGAGCGCGGTACTGCATCTGAACTATGGTTTATACCAGTGGTGAATACTGGTATGAACCAAACTTATAAGCCAAAGAGCCAAATAACAACATAGCAACAATTTAAAATAAAATTGGGAGCCAAATCTGCTTGTTTAGTAAACGTTTATTACACTAAATAAAACTAAATTTCATATTTAATAAATATTTATTAATGCGAACAATGGGCTTGCATCTCTTTGGAAAGTTTGAGTAAGTTTTTCATATTTGAAAATGTTATTGCGCCTTCCGTAGATATTTGTGCCAGAGTCGCACTTATGAAGCCAAAGGGCCACATGCGGCTCTGGAGCCGCACTTTGCCGACCACTGGTTTATATCATACGGTACATATAAGATAAACCATTGAAATTTCATTCAATTTCATCCTGAATTTCCATTCTATAGACGCTCTCGCAGCTTCACTGACTCCTTAAACCGCAACTCCCCGCAAATCGATATTAACCACAGCGTGAAACACAAAACCAATTTCAATTGACTTACGAATATATTGACCGTTACTAGTGTTTTTTATCATCAGAAAATGCAATCCATCCTTATATTTCTAAGTTCGTAACTAGAAATAAATACTTTGGTCTTGGCTTGTCTCTCTCTCTCTGTCTGCTACGCTTTCGTGGTTAATCTACTAAAGGAATGTTGATAAAATTATGTTTCTATTGTAGATTGTATATCGGGGTAGTATATAGAACAATAAAAAAAACTCCTATTTTCTCTACGGGAACAGTAAAACACAAGAAATTCTTATAGAGTAACTCAATATATAAGCTTCAATTGAGCCAAATTTAATCAATATTGGTTGAGCGGTTTAGACGTAAAATTAATCATACCAAAAGACTTATTTAACATTAATAACATAAGAATGAATTTGAATCCATATAATTTAGTAATTTTCTTCAGTTATTTATATTTTTCAAACTCTCGTAACCGCATCTTAGCAGAAACGGAAATTAAAAGTTGCGCGCGTTATTATTTAGAAGCGAATTACTAAACAGGTTCTTTAAATTCTGAAATATAATTAATTTAAAGCTTTATACATTTCTCATATTTGACTAGCTTGTGCCTGCAAAATCATGTCTGTTTTGACAAACAAATTATACCTATTCGTCGCTCTGTTCTGACTGAAAGAAGTACCATAATATTACATATACATATATATAATATAGGGTGACAACAATTTTATCAGAGAAAAAAAATCAATTTGTCAATTATTCTTAAATATTTAAAATAAGATTTTAAACACGAGACTTTTGAATTTACTGTTTATTAAAATTTCCCTTTATAAGGATTTATATTGACTCCTAAAAGTATATTTAATGGACAAAAGAGATTTGACTTTCAATTAAGGCGATTCGTGTATTAAATAATTTTTTGTTTCCTCTGTTTTTGAGCGACTTCTTACTAAGTAACTTCAAAACAACGTCTAGCTTTGTTGTGACCTGAATGCCGTTTGTAAATATAAAAGAGCTATTTGAATAAAGAATAATTTGAATCACAGATTTTGTCGATCCACACAAAATTTATAAGTACAAATCCAAAAAAATATTTTTAATTTGGAATTTTCATAGTCTACAATGAAGCTTCATCTCTCCTTTAAAGCATGGAACTTTCACGCAGTTCGAAGTGTTCCGACGGAGAATGGTGGGTTACATATACTGTAAAACTCTTTGGGCAAATACAATTCTCATTGTTTTTGTAAACTGTAAGTCGCATGTTGAATAGTTAATATCTTAAAGCTCATACGTTTTGACAAAAACCGTTTATCTGAAGTTCAAAGCCTCCAAATTCTTTGTAGGGATTTCACACTGTCATTTACAGGTCCATCACAGCTTCATATCACCTTTAAACTAGGATTTCCGATCATTTACGCAGTTTTATTGCTGGTCGAAATTTCTCGAACAAAAGCTTTCAAACTATAAAAGTTACTTGTTTTCTTTAACAGTAGCTTTTCCGTACGTACCATTAAAACTTTCAAGCTGTACGAATTCCACTCCGTGTTCGATTCGTTTCGATTCTTTATTCAAATAAGCTTGAAAACAAGCGGTATTGAGTTGTGTATCCTACAGCTTTTTCAGATTGCAGTCACAGTTGGCCTAAATTTTTTTAAATAAAAAGTTGTATTTCTTAATACATATCAAGCGAGATAAGGATGAAAAGTAAATAACAGCTTTTTAAATCCTCAATATTAGGCTTCATATAGGCTATATATAAGCTTTCTGTATAATGACAAAGGTAAAATTGATTTTAAAGTGGAATTTGGTTACAGTATCTGTTTTAACAGCATTGATACTACTGTGGAATTCATACTCGAAAATAAAGCAATTTTTATTTATTCATATAGTGAACGGTTGATGTCGTTACTTCAAAAACAAAATTACAAAAAACCTGAAAACAAATTCGTTAAAAAAGCACGAACGCAAAAGCCCAAATGTAAAGTAAATTTGAATGTGGAATTCAAAACTAAATGCGAAATATTTGTGATCAAAGTGACCGGTTCGACAATAGACTAGATTTTTATGAAAGGATCATAAATGCGAAATTCAGTTTGTCTATCTGATATTTGGCTCAATTAAAGCTTTTACACCGGGATAACCCGTTTAATCCCGTTTTTCTATCGGAAACGGGTAAAAAAACATGTTATAATTATAGATTTTAAACTTTTGCGATTCATACTTATTATTATAAAAACATAAGGGTCACATCACGATAAAATCGGGATACCTTTGTACAAAGTTCGAGGTTTCGGCAGAGTTGCATACACTATGGTCACGAACTGAGCCGCGGTGTCTTCGTTCGAGAGAGTAGCTTGCAACGTGAAGATAATAACAGTGTGGTGTGCAAGAAACCTTACGTGGATGGAGCTGTTAAAGTAAGGGTACTTGTCAAAAATAATGACTTTAGTGCTCAGGAAAGAAGACGCCGCGGCGCTCCAGTCACGGTAGATGCAACTCTGTTAAAACGTCGAAACTTATACAAAGGTAACTCGATTTCTCCGCAGAGTGAGCTATATGTTTATATAATAATAAACACATATTGCATATTATTATTCAGTCATTCATATATTTACAACTTAAATTACATTTTAAAATATTTTCTTAAATATATAGAAAAAAGCAATTAAAAATATAAAACAATTGTCACCCGCAACTAGAGAGCGGATAATAGACCCATGCTCCCGGCGGTTAGGGTTACAGAGTGAAGACCCTCCTTATAATGCGTGCACTTTCAAGCAACACTGCCTTCTGTATCCTGCCATTGATCCAACAACTAAGCGAGAGCCTCTTTAGATGTTGGTCGAGGCTCTTCGCTAGTAGACCATTTACGGATACAACAATAGGAACAATTATTGCTGACTGAATATTCCACATAGCGGTAATCCCATGAGCTAGATCCAAATAGTAGTAAAGTAAGTAAAGTAGCGGCCTGTTACTATCCCACTGCTGAGAATGAGGCCCTAGGAAGGATTGGAGCTAAGACCTACCACGCTGCTCCAATGCGGATAACAGGTTATACATATCTCCAGAATTCTCTAGGTTTCCTCACGATATTTTCCTTCACCGAAAAGCGTGTGATAAATTGCAATTAACAATTAGACACATAAGTTTTACCAGAAAAACTCATTGGTGTCTGCCCAGGTTTGAACCCGTGACCTCCTCGAAAGGTTATTACCGTTGGGCTATCGCAGCTTCTAGGTCAAGATATTTGTTAATTTTATTATTATTCTTATTATAGAGCTACTTAATCACTTAATAAAGTGCAAACAAAGTAACAGGTATCACTATAATTGAATATTTATTCATCAGCCGCAGCCGCAAAATTACGAATAATGATTGTATTATCTTATCTAAAGCTTATCACACAAATCTGTTGTTAGCATGTATGATAAGTTCGTTTAAATATACAAACTATAATACTGTATATATAAGATACAGAATGTAGGTGAGGAGTGACAATATGATAAGGGGTTGACACAGTCAGTGCCCGCATACTCTCACGCTATCGTTCGACTATTGTGTACTTAGATAATATCGGGGTAAGTAAATTAATGTAACAATCAGCATTTGCTGTTTGTTGCAAAGATCAGATATCCTGATAGTCGTAACATAGTGTTTATATATAGCCTTTGTAGACTTCAATACAATTATTAAATGTCTTGAGAATACTGTGATACTATTTAATTATAAGTTATAAAATACTAGCTGTGCCAGCAGTTTCGCCCGCACAGCGAAGCGTGCCGCAAAAGAAGATTTAAATTTTGTCTTTTTTTTATTGCTGCTCCTTTCCTACTAATCTTAGCGTGATAGTATATAGTCTATAGCCTTCCTCGTTAAATGGACTTTTTAATGGACGTTTTATGGAAGAATTTTTCAAATCAGTCCAGTAGTTCCTGAGATTAGCGTTCAAACAATCAAACTCTTGAGCTAATTTAGAATAGAAGTATAGATTAGGTATGGACGCTATATTCGAGTCGCTATGTGTGTGCAGCTCCCAATAAAGTGTTCAATGATGCGGATATATAGACCTATGATGTTCCAATAAATAGCATGCCATTAATGCCGTGATAGGAAATCGATGTCCATAAATGTATTCAGATTTACTCCGGCATCGGCATATAGACGGATTAATGGTGCTATGGTGCAGTAGTAGACACGCGATTGTGATTACACTTTGTACGATACACATTCTACACGACATGAAAGATGGCGTCGATCATACCATTAATAAATTTTAAACAAATCTATATATTAAGTTTTAGGAACAAACTATTATTTATATGATTATATTATATAAATGATGTATTTGTCTTTGATGGTCTTACTGAAATAAATAAACGTACTCAAATATTTTTTTAAGGTCGGAGTTATAACCAATTGCTGGACCGATTTGAAAAATTCTTTGAGTATAAGGTAATCTATTTATCGAGGAAGGCTATCTATATAACATCATTCTAAGATGAATAGGAGAGCAATAAAGAATATTACTAAAAAGGCAAAATTTAAAGCTTTCCTTGTGTGCGCTAAACTTGCTATTTATGCTAATATATAAAGCTGAAGAGTTTTTTTGATTGGTTGAACGCGCTAATCTCAGGAACTACTGGACCGATTTGAAAAATTCTTTCAGTGTAAGATAGTCCATTTATCGAGGTCGGATATATAAAATCAAGCTAAGATGAATAAGAAAGGAGCAGTGATAAAAATATTACGAAAACGGCAAAATTTAAAGCTTTCCTTGCGTGTGCTGAGTAAACGGTGAAAGTAATTAAAAAATCATGTATTACAAACTTGTTCCCCGGTAAAAGTTCTAAATAAAAGTCCAGGACAGCCTATGTCTAGCTTTTAAAGTTAACCTACTTTAATCATTTTTGTGATTATCAAAATACTATATTGCGGTTTTAATCATTCCACGCGGGCGGAACCGAAGTTGCTAGAATTATTATAAAAGCGATAAGTCTGCCTGTCTGTTGCCTGTCTGCAGTCGATTTTTCAAGTTAATTTACATTCAATAATGAGTGCGAAAAATGAGTAAATTATCATGTAGACGCAATCCCATAAACCGCGGTCCAATCTCCCCTTGCCACCCTAACTGAAGAATGCCTCTGCTCATAGCTAATGGCGCATTCACGCCTTCATTTATTACGTTTATACACCGGAATAATATATAGGCTATAGAAACCCTGTTAATTCTACAGGAATAGTATGACATTGAAAAGCGCCATCTATTATCCGACACGACAACAGTCCACGTGAACGAAATCACGGGTAAAAGCTAGTAATATATAAAGCGAACATTACCACATTATCACAAATTTATTGTATAATTTGACTGTTAAATGTTTGTCATATTATAATATGGATCACTCCAGTGCTTCGTTATATTTTCTTATTTTTGATTTGATTACTAATAGTATCAATTATAGCTTACTTCATTATTTGCTAAGAAACGGCAAGCCAGTTTCGAGTCATATACTAACTAACACAATTGTTCTATAACTTAAGTCTTTAGACAGTGGATCAATTTTCAACGAAACGTTAGCGCGTAACTTCCCAAACACTGACCACTCAAATTTAATTGAAACTATAAATTACTAACACGCTGCTTACAGCATTCATCAACGTTGCATACAATATCATTGTTTAATATCAGTTGGAAATTTTTAGCTGAAAACTGTTTGAAAGTTGTGCAAACTTGTGAGAGAATATGTAGAGTTATAATAATATTAAGTGAAACTGTAAAATACAAATTAAATTAATTATGAATTTTCTACGGGGCAGTCACTTTTAAAACGAACGCTTGAAGAGTAAATAAAAAGCGATAAAAACGAACGAAAGAACAAATGAGAAGCGAACGAGAAAAGTGAAATATACTAAGCGACAATTAGGTCGAGCGTTTTAAAACGATATTCAAGAAATAACAGCGATTTCAAGCTTAAAGCGCTGACGCTTGTGAAAAGATAACTTTTGTTTTGAAACGTGCGGTAACTTGATGAGGGAGGATAGGACACTAGGAAACGTGACTGGATCGAAATAACAAGGATCGCACCACTAGTCAAACAGTTGTGATCGTAAAGCATACTTGTTAAACAACATTGTAAAGGAAAATCAGTTTAGTCCGACGCCCGTAATGCCGACTAAAACTGTTATGCCAGCTTCGCTTCTCAATTAATTACATTATTGATAAAAATGAAAAGCAGTAATAGATAATGTAATTAAAATTACGTATACAAATCGCTTTAAGCTTTGTATTGTTTATTGACATAATCAAAATTTATATATCAAGTATCAAGGATTATAATGTTAAGCACGAACAGCTAAAAGTAATTAACATATTTAATTTAATGAGGATATATACTGTATACGTGTGAATAGTTTTCGCAATTCAGCATTGTATATAACCGATTTTACAAGTTAAAGTGATTCAAATAAAAAACATCATCAGACATTATGTTGGAGAAACCAGAAAGAGAACCCCTTTAGTATAACATAGAACTACAGAAGCATCGTTTTATAATATGTAGTAATTATCTACAAATATCAAGATATATAAGGTATATAAGTCCTGTCGGTCGAATAGGTTTATATCGATCTAGAAAAAAAATCACTAAGAAAAAGTTGCTTTTGGAAATGCAAATAGCAATGCAATTCTATTTTACATCATTCAAACTCTTCGTCGTGCTACTAAATTATATAAGGGTGAATTCTAACAGACGCGACTAGTTTTAGACGCTAGAAATACGAGTAGAACTTAAGTCAAAGTTTTCAGACGTAAGTCCTACGGGTTGTTTGTACTTTTCAACCAATATAACAAATATTTACGTAAGTCTGGAGTACACACGTGTTAGCGATCTGTGCTGTTATATTACCGGCTAGATATACCAGGCGCATTTCAGTGCTTATCGATAGTAAAATAACATCATCATCCTCCTGCCCTTATCCCACTCCAAGTGGGGTCGGCACAACATGTCATAAACATGCTGTCACATGATTTGGCTGCGTTTTTACAACCGCCCGCCTGCCTGACATCAACTCACCTTAGTCGCATTTTACGACACCTCGGTAAGAAAGAGGGTGGTCTATTTTACTAAACCGGTGGGTCAACTTACCTTAGACGCCTTTTATGACACCTCATTAAGAAATGAGGGTGGTACTATTCTATTCATCCGGATACCACACGGCGTCTATAGTAGAATAACATAGCAAGATAAATGTTGTCGCCAAAGACTTTCGGTTTGTTTTTTATAGCAACACCGTCATGAAACGAGAGTATCGCGCCCTTTTGACTGAAATGGTGGCACCACTGTGCCTTTGTTGTTTCCGGTGGAGTCTTCCTATTGCTAAAACGTGTCCAGTGACATTCATTTGTTCGTTATTCAAGAGAAGTGTATCTCAGAGCGGGAATTGTGATATTTTAATTATATCGTGTTATTGTAGACGGAGTGCGTTAATAGATAGTAGAATACTGACGTGGTAATCTCAAAAAGAGCATCCTTTAAGTTACTTGAATTTTATTACCTATTTCTTTATTCAACCGATACACGTCCACTGTGGGACATAGATGGAAAGTTGGCTCAAAAAGATCGTGGAAAGTCGCTGGATTTAACCAGTACATTATCTTGTGATATACAGAACTTTTAAAGAGAACTATGTCTTACACTGGACGTCCATAGATTGAGTAAGAAGAGTTGATTGGATAACTCAAGGTCTTCATGCAATAATTCGAAGTCTATTGCGTGAAGATTCTATTTTCGCCTTAGGTAATTAATATCGAGCTCTGTGGCCTAGACCTCTGGGTATGACTTCCAGTGGGGATCTGGGAATAGCTACTCCTAGATAGTGTTGTTCCAACTCACAATTAATAAGTGGAAGTGTAATGGTCATAACACCTACCCCAGCAAGCAGGTTTTTTGAACTCCTCGCATTATCCTCGCATATTATTTCTATAATAGCACAAACTACTCGTACATTAGAATATACTGTGATTCAAAATGATTTATTTAATTACATTTCTTAAGCACGCAGGTTTCTAAAACTACATTCTCGCATATCATTACTATAATAGCACAAACTACTCGTACATTAGAATATACAGTGATTCAAATTATTTTTTTTAATTTTATTTTTTAAGCACGCAGGTTTCTAAAACTACCTTCTCGCATATCATTACTATAATAGCACAAAATACTCGTACATTAGAATATACTGTGATTCAAAATGATTTATTATTTTTTTTTAAATTGCTAACCATATGAGAGTTTTTGACAGTTTTATAAAAACCGAAACGGCGTGCCGCCGTAAGGGGGTAGGGCGTTGGAATGGGTGGGGTGGGGGGTCGCTATATTGTAGTGCAGCGGAGACAACGCGTCGCCGCAAGTGTGCGGGCGTTAGCGGATTGGTCACAAAACATTGCAAACTGGGTTTGCGACTTTGCGAATGAAATACTTAACTTTATAGATGTAGTGCATGCCTTAAATGATATAAGATTCTTAGGGAAAAAATATCTCTATTGTCTGAACACAATTTTATGATATTGCCGTGGAGTCTATCTCCTAACCACGCTTAGATTATGGTAGTACTAAATGTGTGTAGACCTAGAGTGGAGGCAACGCGTGCAAGTTTGCGGATGTTGGCCGATCCGATCATAAAACTTTGTAAACTGACTGGCAAAGATTTTGTGAATGAAATTCTTATTCTTATTCTAAACTAGCTTTCGCTAGCGGCTCCACCCGCGTGAAAAGATTAAATTAAATCAAATAAAAATTAAATCAATCAAACAAACAAACTCTTCAGCTTTCTATATTAGTAAAGATACCTAGCTTTACAAATTTAGTCCATACACTATATGAAGATACCCAACAAGATACACTAAAGGCAAGTTTTAAGCCACGCTGCTTCATTTTATATATTTGTAGGTCCTAAGAATTCCCAAGATATGCAGAGTTTATCTTTCACGAAAAGCGCATAAATTGTAGTGATAGCGTAAAAGGTCTTAACAAAGGCACATATTGATGCCTTTCCAGGGCTTGATCCCGTGACCCTCTAGTAAGTCCCACGTCACTCCAATCAGTTATTAAGGAGCTCTATGGAGAGAACAGACTTTTGCCCAACAGTGGGATAATTACCGATATAAACCGATATATGAGGCTTCTCCGCTACACGTTATAGTTTACTCTTTAAGTACGATATTCTTTAAATTTGCATAGCCGTGTGGTATCCGACTGAGTAGAATAGACCACCCTAATATCTTACCGAGGTGTCGTAAAACGCGACTAAGGTAAGTCGACCCGGGTGTGGTGTCTGGCTGAGAATAGACCAACCACATTTCTTACCGAGGTGTCGTAAAAGGCGACTAAGGTAAGTTGACCCACCGTGTGGTATCCGGTTAAGTAGAATAGACCACCCTCTTTCTTACCGAGGTTTCGTAAAATACGACTAACGTAAGTTGACGTCAGGCAGGCGACCGGTCGTAAAAACGCAGCCAAATCATGTGACAGCATGTTTTCCGATGTTGTGCCGACCCCACATAGAGTGGGATAAGGGCAGGAGTATGATGATGATGATTCTTTGAATTTGCAATGGGCAAAGGTAAATAAACATTTGCGTTGTCGTATTTTCTTTTAAAGTAGAACCAAAATTGATCATGCGATGGTCAATTAATAAAAATATGTGGAATCGTCACCAAATAAAATTAAAATATTATCTTCCTTTGTAGTTTTTTAAATTACGTCCTTTATTCTAAAAACTAGGTCTTATGTCATATTTATGTAATTTTCCCCCCTTTTTTATCAATTCATTATCTTTCACTCACACGTCCTACCTACAATACAACGATATACCATTTCCATATCAATTAGGCAATACTGAATTAATTTCAATATCTGTTAATGTCGTTTAATTTTACACGAATGACGTTCATCCGAACGAGCTTAACAATGAACTGAGCGAAATACAATAAACCGATGAAATTAATATCAATTATCATCTTTCAATCTTTCAATTCATTAAAACATTGATGCATTCGTATATTATTAAAATAGTCTGCCTGTCAGATTGTTAGGCGAAAATCTCCTTTTTTATCTGGCCATACATAGACCATCAGAGAGGGTGGTGGTATATGTGATACATAGACCATCCTCTTTCTTACCGAGGTGTTGTGAAATACGACTAAGGTAAGAGGTCAGGCAGGCGGTTGGTCGTAAAATAAGTAGCCCCCACTTAGGGATAAGGGCAGGTAGATGATGACCCCATCACGTGTGTAAACAAATAAAATTCCTGTTTTTCCTTAGGGAATAGGAAAAAACAAATCATCTTCCTGTCCTTATCCCACTGTAAGTGGGGTTGGCACAACATGTCATAAACATGTTGTCACATGATTTGACTTATTTTACGACCGGCCGCCTGCCTGACATCAACTTACCTTTGTATTTTACGACACCGCGGTAAGAAAGAGGGTGGTCTATTTTACTTAACCAGATACCACACGGTGAGTCAACTTACTTTAGTCGCCTTTTACGACACCCCGGTAAAAAGTGAGGGTGGTCTATTCTACTCAGCCGGATACCACTCGGCGGGTCGACTTACCTTAGTCGCCTTTTACGACACCTCGGTAAGAATTGAGGGTCGTACTATTCTATTTCGCCGGATACCACACGTTGTGGTATAGGAAAAAAACAACATAGTACATTATTAAGGGTATAATCCGTAAGTAAATAGGTTTTCGTAGCACTTACGCTTCCATAGTCTTGAATTGAACGCTTATTCAGGTCTCGGAGAGCAATATTGTGTTCCAGGCACAATATGTCAACTTGACACCGTATATATTACGCCTCACAGCGACTTGACAGACCTTTGGTTTGACCGGTCGGGCTTCACTAATAAAACAGGTTAACCGGAAACCAATTTAAGGCAATTTATCAATGCACAAAGGGGATATTCTATTAAAAAATGGTTTTGTACATACATCTTTAATATATAAATGAGTTAATCTTGTATGTATATATATACTCTGAATCTCGGAAACGGCTTCAACGATTGTCAAGAAATTCAGCATGTAGCAAGGTTTTATTTAAAAAAAGACATTTACTACCTGTTTTCGGGCATTAAGAAAATAATAAAATGTAGGATTAAAAGGATATTTGAGCTGTCAAATGCAAAGCTGTGATAGCCTTAATGGCGGACCCAAAAAAATTATAACTGGGTTCAATTACCACATGTCACCCGGCGCTTTCTTTCTTTATATCTTCCTGCTCTTATCCCACTCTAAGTGGGGTCGGCACATCATGTTATAACCATGCTGTCTCATGCATTTTTACGGCAAGCCTGTCTGACGTCAACTTACCTCTGTCGTATTTTACGACACCTCGGTAAGAAAGAGGGTGGTCTATTCTACTAAACCGGATACCAAATGGTGGGTCAACTTACCTTAGTCGTCTTTTACGACACCTCGGTAAGAAATGAGGTTGGTCTATTCTACTCAGCCGGATACCACACGGTGGGTCAACTTACCTTAGTCGCCTTTTACGACACCTCGGTAAGAAATGAGGTTGGTCTATTCTACTCAGCCGGATACCACACGGCGGCGCTTTCTTTCTTTATAATTTTTTTAAATTGCATTTTTTTATATTTTTAAAAAATTACCGAACAAGGTCCGGTCACTCGGGTACTTCAGATCAACTAACTTGATAAATAATGGAAATAGAAAAAACCTTACCAATAACTGGCACATCTTTCAGACTTCCTCAAATATACTCATTTCGTATTCCATCAAATCTGTCACACATCTACGTTAACATTCTCATCTCATTCGTGTTCACCTTTCTTTAATATGTATACGTCGTTGTAATTCTCACAAATTAAACGATATCCATTTTTCTCCTCTTTTCATTAGTGCGCTAGACCGTAGAATAACGTAAATACATTTTGTGTTTTTTACTACAATTATGTATCTGTCGGATACAAGCTTTGCAAATTTACAATAGAGAAAAATGTTTTAAAGCGGGTCAACAACAGAATTTATAATTCCGATGTAAATCCAATCAAAACTCTATTAATTGGGGAATACATATTCAGTGAAATTCAGGTCAGGTCCTAAAAATTGTAATCCATAATAATTGACTACCGCAATTCAAATTTAAATTAAAATATTCTTTATTCGTCCTCTTATTAATAAAGGAATACTCCTCTTATATAGCCAATGATTTCATAAAAATAATTATTCCACTGAAATTGTGAGTGAATTTATATATTTATCTTCCTCCCCTTATCCCACTATAAGTGGGGTCGGCACAACATGTTATAAACATGCTGTCACATGATTTGGCTGTGTTTTTACGACCGGCCGTCTGCCTGACGTTAACTTACCTCAGTCGTATTTTACGACACCTCGGTAAGAAATGAGGGTGGTCTATTCTACTCAGCCCGATACCACACGGCGGGTCGATTTACCTTAGTCGCCTTTTACGATACCTCGGTAAGAAATGAGGGTGGTACTATTCTATTTCGCCGGATACCACACGGCTATTAAATTGTGAGTGAATAAATTAGTTTATAATAAGGAAAAAATTCAAAGATGCTAATAAAGCTTCACCGCTAGTAGTAAGCCGCTAAAAAGGATAAAAAGAGTGTCATTATACCCGAATTTATTAATATTTAAGCGTGTTTACATTTTAAGGGTGTGGGAAGGGGGGGGGGATTCCGCCCTCCTTATTCTAAGACACGTACAACTTGAGACCCTTCAAATGTGGAGTGAATACAGAAGCGCTACAATAATTAAGTCAACCGCGGTCCATCTTTCCATCGAGCAAACTTTTAAGTCATAAAAAAGATATTGTGAGTGTTTTCCACTTGAAACTTGTGTTATACTGTATGTGTAAAGTACGTTTTACTTAGCGGAATATCGTAGTAAAAATATGTATAAAATTATTATTTAATTATTATGGTTAAGTGCCTCTTCAGGTGACAAGAGGGCTGACTCCTTTTTCGCACAAAGCTTTCTTGCAAAGCTGATTTGCGATTAAACGCGGAAACGCTGCCACTATTCTTGGGACCATTCCACGTGGACATGATTTGTATAGTTCTAGCGTGTAAGTAATTTAAGATAGATATAACTTGTACATTTTAGATGTAAATATATTTGTACATTTTTCTTTGGATAAGGTTTTTTTTCGAAATCTCGTAAACGGCTCCAACGATTTTCCTGAAATTCAGCATGTAGGTTTTGGGGGAGAAGAATCGATCTAGGTTTTGTTAAAAACAATTCGTTTTATCCCTGTTTTTGTGCATTAAAAAAATACTACTATTTACATCACTACATAGTATAAAACAAAGTAGCATTCTTTGTTTGTCCATATATCCCTATGTATGCTTAAATCTTTAAAACTACGCAACAGATTTTGGTGCGGTTTTTTTTTAATAGATAGAGTGATTGAAGTGGAAGGTTTATATGTATAATACGGAGTAGAGAAACACTGTAATTTTTGAGGTTTCTCATGCGATGTCGTAAATAATTACATTTTTTCCGCTTACGTAGGTAGTAGTTAGTATATGAATTTAGATATTAGATATAGCAGGAAATCTTTTTGGTACAGGGAGAGGAAAATTGTTTTTCCCCAAATTTAACGCGTGCGGGCCACGGGCAGTAATGAATAAATCAAAACTACTGGATCGATTTTAATCAGTTTTTTTCACTGAGTGACATGGGTTATATATTTTATACCCGTGCGAAGCAGGGGCAGGCCGCTAGTTGAATATATAAAACTATTTTTGTCTCAGTCAAGTCAGCGTAGCCTATTCGGGAAACTGATGGTCTCGAGAAATGAAAATACCTATGGATATATGGATCACCCAGATATTACACATATGATATATTCTATTGCTCTTTCCATTGCCCATTAAGTGAAGGTTAGTTATAAGGCCCGTAGCGCGCATTAATAAAAATACGGGCTAAAAATAATTATGCGTATAAGTAGGGTAGTAAGGGGTGAGTCGGGGGTGATAGACTGTGTTTTATTCAATTATCAACAGCGCTGGCGCCTCGCTCGGTGGCAGGAAGCCCCGTGCCGCAGTGTTGTCTACTTAACTTTACTTATTGTACTTAGCCCTATCGGCTTTCGAGTATATGTTACTTTGTTTGTACTTACTGTATTTACTTAGAAAAAATTAAAATAATTCATTGTAGGCGGTAGCACTTTGCGGAATTCTATCTAATACTTTATAGTCAGCTTTCTACATGCATCCGTTTTGAGCCAAGTGATATCATCAGCGGAGTTGACGATCCCTGTCAATTATCACAAGTTTGTATTTCTTACTGTGCCCTACATATTTTTTTCAGAGACCTTTCCCATCAAAAGCTGTGGTAGCCCAGCGAAGCTGTGGTACAAACCCGGGCAGACACCAATGAGTTTTCTGTTAAAAACTGATGTGTCTAATTGATAATTGCAATTTATCACACGCTTTTCGCTGAAGAAAAACATCGTGAGGAAACCTGCATATCTCTAGAGAATTATGGAGATATGTGTAACCTATCAATCCGCAATGGAGCAGCGTGGTAGGTCTTAGCTCTAAAGCGTCTCTCCAAAAATGGAGAGAAGAGGCCTATTCTTAGCAGTGGGATAGTAACAGGCCGCTACTTACTTTCCCCTCTAGATTAGTTGCAGAAGTCCGTGTCTCTCGTCTGCGAAACCATATCCTAGTGAATCCATCTTTTCTAATTTTGATGTTCGGTAAATGCTGACTACATTAGATACTTTACAGTGTGCGTAGTGGGAGTTTTTTTAACCTACTCGATCGCGTTAGCGTAACGCCATTTGTATTTTTAATAGACATACTAGTGACTAAATTTATTTATGAATTGCATACATACACACACACACACACACACACACACACACACACACATACACGCACTCACACACGCAAGTACAAACAGACGCTACACACAGAAACACACACACACACACAAACACACACACACCCACAAACACACACACATCCACATGCACTAATCTTAGTTTTGGCGGATTTTTGTATTGTAACTAGTGATAAGATTAGCTTAAGGCATTAAAAGTGTAATCCTAAATTGGCTTAATTTATAATATATATTCATACTTTGTAATGAAATTGTAAAACGCTGTTGGATTGCCGAATAAATATATAAAAAAAATATATATATAGCAATCACTAGATGTCGCTGTTGCAGCGCCATACAAATTGGCGTGTCGCTAACGCGATTGAGTAGGTTAAAAAAACTCGCACTACGCGCACAGGTCCACCTTTTGACCACGTGATCCCGAAGCGTGAAATCGTTAGAAAGGAATTGGAAGTGAATAAGTGGCTAAAGAAGTTAAAAAGCGACGACAAAGTTGTTAATAAAGGCGTTTATTATTGTTTTTCAAACCTAGTCTTTCATCTCAAATAACATTTCGGCAGTATAAGTTACTTTATCACCATTTCTTTATAACTTCAAAAAGTAAAAAGAACTGATGTCCAGCTAATATTGCTTTTTTCTTAGAATTATACCCTGCCTGTATTGATTATAGCTTTATCATATTCAGGTACTTTGGTGACTCCAATTTTTATACTAAACTCTTTAATTCTTAAACTATTGACTCTTGACTCTAAGGTTAATGTACCAATGAATGACCTCAAGTGCAAGATCCTAAGTAAAAGAGAATAGTGCTGATTTATAAAAGTAGACGTTACTTTGCGTTTAGAAAATTTATGTATAATGATTAATTACAGCACATATCACAAAACCGTCACAAACAACACTAATCCTGCATATATAAGGTATGTGAACGGTTTCTACGCTTAGATTTTCCTAACAAACGCGGATTAAAGCAAAATAATTCAATTATAACTTTTGTAGAATAGGGTATATTTCGCTATAGATCATCATTAAAAGCAATCTAACCTTAGGCACTAAGAATTTTTCGAAAAGAAGAAGATTTTTTGAAAAGAAGAAGAAGAAGATCTCTCATATTCGCGCTCCTGAACGTTTTGTTCTCTATGTTTAAGAAGTATTTTTACACAGACCTTATTAAGTTAGAATATAGTTACACCAGATTGCCGAACCTTTTCACGCGTCATATTGCAG
Source organism: Morpho helenor (assembly GCA_029227775.1). NCBI lineage: Eukaryota > Metazoa > Arthropoda > Insecta > Lepidoptera > Nymphalidae > Morpho > Morpho helenor. The sequence continues at coordinate 14,241,805 of JARGCU010000030.1, forward strand.
ACGATTACTTTAAGTAGTGATTTAACCTGTCGGGGATATCAAGGATATTACCAGATAGACCATGTTTATTACTCCAAATTCTTATCATATAACTTGCTGCTTGTATGTAAAGCAGTCATCCTATCATCACCATGCAGATCATCAGAATGCAGAAATAAAATTTCAAAATTACCAAATATCTACTACAAAAAAATTATTGTTTTTCGAATAAAAAGAGTATGTACTTTTCCCACTAAAAATTTAAATTAATAGCTATGACACCACAATATGTGTTATACACAATATGTGAATTGAATAAATAACTTAGTTGACGGTATTAATCTGTGGCATGTTTTAAGGATATTTTGTTAGTTTTCCTTCTCAACGCGGACTAAGATGTAGACCTACTCGTAGTTTTAATTTAACTTTTTTTTATCTGTATATTAAATTTCATGAAACTCTTTGTTTTTTTATGTTCTTAAAACTAATTATGAATCCGTTAACTGATAGTTTAAGCGATACAAACACTCACAAATGTATTTAATAATCATATATTTAAACAAATCCAATAATCCGTATTCAATTTACATGTATTTTGCACACATAGTTGACGCTATTGCATTTGCGGTTAATACCGTACGCTCTCCAAGGAATTGTGGAGAGATTCCATACACTCGGCTCATTCACGTCGCTTGGATGTGGTATGCAGTGATTTTCAAGACTTTGCTAATGTAGAACTTCGCTTTATTAAACTCAAAGTTAATATCGAGATGGATTCTATTGAGTTGATTTTCACTTCAACTAATAAAGCGACGGAGCGTGCTACGTTTCGAAAGTACGTGGTTTAATCAGGAACTAGGTTATTCTGAGAAAAATAAAAATTATACACATAATATCTCAGTGTCACAAAGCAAAAAAGACAATGGGCAAGGTAAGTAGGAGGAAGGAACAATGGATATTGGGGTGATATGGTCATCGTAATGTCTCGTAGGTAGACTCCTACGAGGTGAACGGACAAATTGAAAAGGATCGCATCTAAGAGGATCAAGTGACGTGAATTATTCCGGGAAAGACCATGTCCACCAGTGGGCGTAGGATAAAACAAGAAAAAGATAGTTACAAGTTAGATAGATAGACACAATAAAGATAGACATATAAAGATACCAAGATAGATAGACTCCAGTTTTTCTGACCAATTAGGATTTTTAAGACTACTTAATCTAACTAGCAATTTGTTAAAAACTTCCACTGCGAAGAATTAGAAACATACAAAACAGTTGCTCTTTTATTTCAAATAAGTCATGTGAGTTTAAACTTTCGGATGGTGGAGAGAATCAAATCAAGTCAAAATAATCTTTATTCAGTTACGTTATTTACAAGGCCTTGTGAATTGTCAAAGATCTATTAGATTTAATATAGCTACACCTGATTCGGATTGTTGCTTACTGAGAAGAACTGTGGTGTGGTATCCAACTGAGTTGAAAAGACTACCCTCATTTCTTACCGAGGTGTCGTAAAAGGCGACTAAGATAAGTTAACCCCCCGTGTGGTATCCGGTTAAGTATAATAGACCACACTCTTTCTTACCGAGGTGTCGTAAAATACGACTAAGTTAAGTTGATGCAGGCAGGCGGCCGGTCGTAAAATATGTAGCCAAATCATGTGACAAGATATAACATGTTGTGCTGACCCCACATAGAGTGGGATAAGGGTAAGCAGATGGCTCTTACTGATACTGAAGAACCAGCAAGAAACTCTGCGGTAAATTTTTTAAATATTTTATATTTACATTATTTAACTGCGGCCTTGTTTGAAACTGAAAGGATTTTTAGCCGCAGAACACTCTGCTGATGGCTGTCGAGTGGGTACCGTACAGTTTACACCGTTAAAACGGATACAGAAAAACTAAAGAGAGTTAGGGCCTGTTTCACAAGTTACTGATAAAGTGTCAGATAGATAACCAACAAATGAACTAAGAAGCAGATAAATGTCTCTAAAGAGAGACTCTAAAAAGTTAAAAATTAAGAAAAAATATCGTGGCCGTTTAGAAATAGGTATTTGCTTTATCCAGCAGATAAACAAAATAACAGCCACATGATCTACCTGTTAACTTATAAGGGACTTCAAGTGCTGAATAAGCCTATGAGAAACCTGAGAAACTCAATATTCCGAGATGTGTGTCAAATATGTTCCGAATAAAAGCTAACTGACAGTTTATTGGTAACTTGTAAACAGGCCCTTACTCTTGTATTTTAATTTAGCGATATACGCTACACAGCTATTGGATCGTGGAATAAATCGATGTTAGAACTTAACGGAAGAAAAGAAAAAAGAATAACTGAAGAGAAAAGAAAAAAGAATAGTCATTATCTTCCTGCCCGTATCCCACTCTAAGCGGGGTCGGCACAACATGTTATAAACATGCTGTAACATGATTTGGCTGCGTTTTTACGACCGCCTGCCTGACGTCAATTTACCTCAGTCGTATTTTACGACATCTCGGTAAGAAAGAGCCTTGTCTATTCTACTAAACCGGATACCACACGGTGGGTCAACTTACCTTAATCGCCTTTTACGACACCTCGGTAAGAAATGAGGTTGGTCTTTTTAACTCAGCCGGATACCACACGGCGGGTCGACTTACCTTAGTCGCCTTTTACGACACCTCGGTAAGCAATGAGGGTGGTACTATTCTATTCAGCCGGATACCAGGGCGTAATAACTGAAGATAGTATAAGAGCAAAAACTTATGAGAACGATGTAAGGATATGTTTTTACTGACACCGACCTGCACTGGAGCAGTCGATGTTGCAAAATGCAATCGATAGAACACAACCCTCAATTGTGTGTGTCTCTATGTATGTATGTGTATGTGTGTGCAAGATTGCGTGCAAACATACATATATACGTTCACATGTGTTTGTAATAATAATCTTGATTTGCTCGTTAACGGCGCAATGAATATAAATTAATAACTTGATAACAGAATTGCAACATAAACGTGACTTCTCACCCTCCGTTATCTACTTATCAAATCGTATATTTCATAACAAAGTTCAACCTCAGGGGCAGGGAGCATTTTTTTTTATTCATCAATAGACTCAATTGACCACGACCGCGACTGATAAAAGTCATGGGTACAAACTAAGGTGGTAAGCTCGTGGGTTAACTCGATATTTGTATAAGAACGTTATATACGATATTAAACGTAAAAATACAATTATGCCTTCAAATGCCTTGCAGGTATCAGTAAAATATTAATCAAATTCAAATTTTCTTTATTCAAATAAACTTGTAAACTTGTACTTTTGAATTGTCAATTCTACTGCTGGTTCGGAAAGCTGTTCCTACCGAAAAGAGCCAGCAAGAAACTCTGTTGTTCTTTCCAAAATAATACTTATAACTAGTTACATTAAGTCACTTCATTTCTACCTTGTACAGGGTCGCACAGTTGCTATATTCACGCATTCTTATCATCTAAATAATCCTAAACAGTATAGTTTGTATCAGCCTCTTTTTTTAAGTGTTTTAAAATTGTTGTAATGACTAAAATTGGTTGCAGAATTTTATTATAGAATCTTATATCCACGTACTTACGTACCTTTTCAAGGCACAACCCAGCAGCAGTACCTGCAAGCTTATGTCGGCTCCTACTTTGTCTATTATATACACCACCTATCGTTCTATAACACTATCTTACGCTCAGAATTTTCTTTATCTTTGTTGTTATGTCAAGTTAGAATATAAATAGGTCAACTTACACTAGCGATTTCATATATCTAGTATAAACATCACGTTATCATGCTGACCTGAGGTCAGCTTATAAACTACCGATTGCTATCAGATATCACCTCTATTAACTATGAAGGGCAAATTACTATCAATGTGATATACTAGCATTATCACTCAAAGTGTATAAAAGTTTTTTAACGAGAATTGTTAAATCAATACTTTTATAATAAACTAGCAATCGCCAACGGCTCTGCCTGCGTGGAAAGATTAAAATCGTAATATAGTCTTTTGATAACCATAAAAATGGTTAAAGAGGATCAAACTTAAAAGCTAGACATATTCTGTCGCGGACTTTTATTTAGAACTTTTAGTGGGGAACAATTATTTATGCATGTCATACTTCACACAATCCAACCATCTTTTTAGCTCTCTCTAATCACATTTCTATCCTATCATATTTAATTTTATTTATCAAGTATTACTGTTAATTAATAATTAACATTTTCTTATATTAACATGCACTGTACTGTTTGTTACACAAACACTAGCATTTTACAACGCGCAAAACAATTTTTGCGATTTTGTCGTGGAATCTATCTCCTGACAATGCTTCGGTTGCGAAACAATTGTTGAGATTTTGGTGGTGAATGTGTGCAGTGCTTGTGTATTGTTGTGTTATCGGTGGCGGATTTTTACAAATTCTGTATGTATCAGGTATGAGAACGAATAGTACACTCTACATTTAGCATTAAGTACATATATTTTCTTTTATCGCGAATTATAGCAAAATAATATTTTCATTAGTATAGTATCATGGACCTTCGCAAAGTAACGCCTAATTCTATAAATGTAAAGAATTTTTAAATTTAAACTATCGTGAGTAGTATTCATAGTTATTGTATAGAACCGGCTATACTCACGTCTTATTCTATCGGGTTAGCCCGACTAGTTTCGAACCCGCCGCGATAACGTCGTGTAAAGAGCTCATGAATAAGTGTCCCGGATGGGTTCGATACTAGTCGGGCTAACCCGATAGAATAAGACGTGAGTATAGCCGGTTCTATACAATGTAAAGAATATTCTACGTTTCAAAAATCTGACTCTAATCGCGTAATACAGCAAAAACATTCTTTATTTTTTGTATTTTTTTTGTATTATGGAACTCCTCAAAGTAAGACCTAATTCTATAAACTCAATTTTGTGTTATAAATTGACAAATAGATACATCGAGTAAATAGTTCAACAACATCGAATAAGGGAACGTACTCACTTTGAATCCTTTGTGACTATACGGTAAATACAGTTGACATTTATTCAAACGGTTTCAAAGGATGGCTTAGCGATACCGAACATGGAAATAAATACATGTATCAGATTACCGAACGATCTTTTTATGTATAGAAATAAAAATGTTAGCTCGTTTATTTTTTTTATCTGGCAATTATTTATTTACTATCAGATCGAGAATAAGAATACACTATACAGTAATTTTTTCAGTGTACTGAACTCTATAAAATATCATCCCCTTGCCATTATCCCACTTTAAGCGGGATCAGCACAACATGTTATAAACACGTTGTCACATGATTTGGCAACGTAACGCCTGACGTTAACTTACCTTAGTCATATTTTACGACACAGCGATAAGAAAGAGGGTGGTCTAGTCTACTCAACCGGATACCGCACAGTGGGTCAACTTACCTTAGTCGCCTTTTACTACACCTCAGTAAGAAATTAGGGTGGTCTACTCTACTCAGCCAGATACCACACGGTCGTTCAACTTACCTTAGTCGCCTTTTCTACACCTCGGTAAGAAATGAGGGTGGTCTATTCTACTCAGCCGGATACCACACGGCATGTGTGGTAATCTTAATAGTATTAAATAAATAAATAAATACATGGGACATTTATACACATGGTCGTCCGTCCCCAAAGTGAGTAACTTAATACTTCTGTTATGGTATACAGACAACTGGTGAATATATACTTACATATTTATTAAATACATACTTAAATACAAATATACATACACCCAGGTTCGAAGACCAACGAATTAATTTATAGAAAACGTTGTCCCTCGGCGAGAATCGAACCCGCGACCCGCGGAGCTGAAGGCACGATCACTACCCACTGCGCCAACGGGCCAGTCACATTAAAAGTCATAATTGCGTAAAGTCAGAACTTTTTCACTTACATCCTTTCTAGGACTTTAAATCTCATTAATCGAACTGTGATCTCAAGGGTCCTTGAACCCAGAGTAATAGCTACCTTACACAGGTCGTCAAACCCTATTCTCAAATAGTTAGGTTTGGTCGATCAGGAACGTGACAGGAGAGGCTCATCGAAGATCGATAGTCCCTCATCCCTTCATCCTAGATTTTGGAAGTTTCTTATAATGTTTACATCTATTAAGAACGATTAATACTGATAATATGACCGACAACTCCTATAAAGAAAGACTTTCTGACGAAGAACGATCGTTTCGACGTTCAATTGGAAATTCTTCGTATTTCCTCATTCTTTATTTTATAATGTTGCTTTTTGCAATTTTAAGCTTTCCCATGAAACTTTTAGTTAAACATTAAGTATTTGATCTAAATGACGTAATCAGCGACGCAAACAAAAAGCGATGAGCCAGCTTTATCGCGGATTTGTTTGTATCAACTTAGAAATTAAGATCACCTTCACTATGCTTTTTCCATTAAAGGTGTTTTTTAATTCTATAATCTTCCATTGTATCCGCCATGTGGCTGAATAGAATAGTACCACCCTCTTTTCTTACCGAGGTGTCGTAAAAGGCGACTAAGATAGGTCCACCCGCCGTGTGGTATCCGGCCGAGTAGAATAGACCACCCTCTGTCTTACCAAGGTGTCGTAAAATACGACTAAGATAAGTTTTTTATTTTTTTTTTATTTTTAAGTTGACGTCAGGCAGGCGGCCGGTCGTAAAATACGTAGCCAAATCATGTGACAACATGTTTATAACAACATGCTGTGCCGACCCCACTTAGAGTGGGATAAGGGCAGGAAGATGATGAATCTTCCATTGTATGTACTAAGTTTATTTTATTCTTTATTCATATCACTACATATTATAAAACAAAGTCGCATTCTTTGTCCATATATCCCTATGTATGCATAAAACTTTAACAACCGATTTTGATGCGGTTTTTTTAATAGATAGACTGATTCCAGAGGAAGGTTTGTATGTATAATAACATTCAATACGGAGTAGAGAAATACTGTAATTTTTGAGGTTTCTGTAAATAATTACATTTTTTTCCGCTTACATTGCAAACGCAGGCTAAACCCTACGAGATTTATCCAAATGATGTACTAAGGTGTACTATTTGTACACCTTGAAAAGGTCTACAGAAAAGTCCGCGATGGTATATGTATATCTGTTATGGATAACCCACTATAGCATTTTTTGTTATTTACTTTTTACGAAAAATAATGCCATATTTTTGAAGCAATTTTTATACAATACAGCATTAATCCTTATCCAATTAAGTACCCTAAAATAAATTATTGATTTAATACAGATCAATATGGCCGTTTACAGCATGTAATTTAAGTGAACATTTTCGGAGATATTACAGATTTAAAATGCCGTGAGGACGCCGCGCTTCGCCCTATAGCACTTCGAATCTTTTAAGAGTTTGTTTAAAGACATTCTGTAATTAATTGTAAAAATAAAATACATAGGGAAAATGTAAAAGTAAATAAGTAAAAATGTACTATATGAATTTAGATATTCCAAAGATAGCAGGAAATCTTTTGGTATAGGGAAAGGAAATTGTTTTTCTCCAAATTTAACGCTTGCGGGCCACGGGCAGTAATGAATAAATCAAAACTACTGGATCGATTTTAATCATTTTTTTTACACTGACTGACATGGGATATATATTTTATACCCATGCGTAGCAGGGGCAGGCCGCTAGTTAAGTATAATAAAATTTCTTCAACGGATTCCTTGTGAATTAAATGACATTGTATTTTTTTCCATATTAGTACTTTATGATATTAGTATGAATATTTGAATGATATTATTTGAGTAAGCTGTCAGGTTCTAAGATGAACGAAATAAGATGGCTTAGCTATAATCCGCAACGGAAAAAGAAACGAGAAATATAGACTACCTATTCTATTGATTCCTATAGGGACGTGTGACGTGCAAATATGCCACTCAGGTTTTATCTCGAATGCCCCAAGAGACTAAGGACAGCTGAAAAATGATCGAATAGGATCGATCTTGAAATAAGGACAGTACTCTTCTTATATCTATTATATAACATGTTTACTTTCTTGCTAACATTTTTGAGATATTTGGAAACTAATGTTGTAATAATGCCTCACGAATCTTTTAACGTCCCAAATAAAAAAGATAGTTCTATAGCAATTATACTTAATGAATTTGCAAACACGAGTTATCTATACTAAGCTGAAGAGTTTGTTTGTTTGATTGTTTTAACACGCTAATCAGTCTCGGGATAGTCAATTAAAGCTCATGCACCTACCAGATTAATTTATAGGATGTAAACCCCCCCTTTTCTAGCGTATACATGGATAAAACTTGCATATTCAAATTCAAATTCAAAATATTCTTTATTCAAATAAACTTGTAAACAAGTGCTTTTGAATCGTCAACTCTACTGCTGGTTCGGAAAGCTGTTCCTACCGAGAAGAGCCAGCAAGAAACTCGGCGGTTGCTCTTTTAAAAATATAATTCTTAATACTATTTACATTATGTCGTTACTGTCTTGTACAGGTTCAAAGAGAGCTATATCCACACATTCATATCTTCTAAATAATCTTCAAGAGTATAGTAGGCTTTCTGTATCAGCCTCTTTTTAACAGTGTTTTTAAACTGCTATAATGGCAGTGCTGAAATTGATTGCGGAATTTTATTATAGAATCTTATACCAAAACCCACAAACGAGTTACGCACTTTTGCAAGGCGCAAAGCAGGAACCGCAAGCTTATGTCGGTTCCTGCTTTGTCTATTGTATACATCACCTATCGTTTTATAATTCTTTATATTTTTATGTAGGAATGTTTGTTATATAGGATGTAAACCCCCCCTTTTCTTGCGTATACATGGATAAAAACTTGCATACTTGTAGATACTATAATAATAAGTAAAGTTGGTACGAACAAAGTCGCGGTTACAGCTAGTGTATACATATATTTACTCGATATGCGAAAAAGCCACAGTTTGTCACTGGCCTATGAGTTAATATGAAATTACATTACAGCTAAAGTATTTCGGTTGTCATATGCCAGCTTATCAAAACAATATAAGACATTAGCGACTAAAAATACTTAGTGTTTGGATTACAAACGCGTAAAAAGTTTGTCGCGATCATATTTCAATACATTAAGATATTATTTATGGATATTATTTATTTATTTATTTCTTTCTTTATTATTGGGAAAACGCCGTGTGATATCCCTCATTTCTTACCGAGGTGTCGTAAAAGGCGACTCAGGTAAGTCAACCCTCCGTGTGGTATCCGGCTGAGTAGAATAGACCAACCTCATTTCTTACCGAGGTGTCGTAAAAGGCGACTAAGGTAAGTTTACCCACCGTGTGGTATCCGGTTTAGTAGAATAGACCACCCTCTTTCTTACCCAGGTGTCGTAAAAGGCGACTAAGGTAAGTTGACGTCAGGGAGGCGGCCGGTCGTAAAAACGCTGCCAAATCATGTGACAGCATATTTATAACATGTTGTGCCGAACCCACTTAGAGTGGGATAAGGGGAGGAAGATGCTGAAGATATTGGGAAAGAAGTACGAAGCTTACCGGCTAAGTATTCTTCTATCATTGAAGTTCTAGCAAGAAGTAATAGTTAACAAATATACACAGATAAAATAAATTAAGTTCCAAAATTAAATTTTTTATATTAGAGTTTATTTTTTTGGAATCGCTAACTCTATCGGTGGTTCAATAAATTGCTCCTTCCTACTTGGAAGACAGCAAGAAATTGTTGGTTACTTCTTTTAAAATATGATTATAACTAGTTACATTTTGTCATTGATATTCACATATTAATATTTCTAATCGAAAAGCGCATGATAAATAGTTAATATTAATTCAAAATTTGAGATAGCTCAGGTGAACTCATGGTCTCTACTGGCTTGCCATTTAGGTATACGGTTAGGTTAGGATTTTATTACATATATTAAACATGTATATAATCTTTAATGCAAAATAAACCAATACTGCTGCAATGACAGCTAGATAATCAGACATACAGACAGACTTTTAAATTTATGATATTAATATAAATCAACATTACAAATCTAGATAAGTTTAAAGTTTTAACAGATCAACACGTGATTCCACGGTTATTATTAACGAAGAGAAAACACGCTCTCAAAATATATAAACACTAGAAGCTCAACTTCTATTATTGCCGAGGCAATATGCCCGGCATAAATATCTGGTTAACACTGGCGCGACATTTGACCAAACGTTGGTGTGTTGGTGCCAAACTGATCACATGACATAAAAGACGACGGTCACGAGTGACTCCCACTGTACATTTGTGAGTAAAACTAAGACGAAATCCATTGGGACAAAAACATTTTTTCAACGTATTTAATAAATACCTTGGAACCAAGAACGATGCTGTGGATTCAGACAAAAGATTCAAAATATATGTTCCGAAGATTATTTTAATGTGCAAAAAGATTCCTATCTTACGTAAAATATATGAGAGGTTCGCGATTTTAAAATTGAATCATAATAATATATTTTTTTAATTAATTGTGCCAGTTTTAATGCATAGTTAACGATTTTTATTCGCCAAATCCACTAAAACTGGGATCTTTAAAATCTGGTAAATTTTGTAAGTTTTCTGTTTAGACTAAACAAAACAGTTAACAAAGGTTTGTCGCAGCTGGCTTATTGGTTCAATTATTTTATACTGAATTCAAACAAAACGAAAATGTAACGAATCAAAATGAAAATGATGAAATGAATGATAAATTTGAATTGCCTAAAGCTGCTAAAAGAACAAATAGCTTTTTCATAAATAATGCACTACGCAAAATACAGTTACGTCTAAAACATTAGTTACAACTGTGTTTTTGGAAGTCACCTATTAGAAATATTAGAGACTCCGAAACAGCAAAGCTTGTGTATTTTACTTACTTCCATATAATTATGTCTTACGGAATACTTTCATGGAGTAAATGCTCAGATTATATGTTACACGATTCTTACCGAGGTGTCGTAAAATTCGACTAAAGCAAGTTGACGTAAAAGATGTAGCCGAATCATGTGACATCATGTTTATAACATGTTCTGCCGACCCCACTTAGAGTGGTATAAGGGCAGGAGGATGATGCTTAAAGATAGTACAAGTACAAAAAATATTTACAAGTCTAAATCACTATTGACGCTGACACGGTACAAACAGAACGTAAAGAAGCATGATTAGTATTAATGGGAGTGTATCCTCAGCTTTTATCAGATTTAATTTTGTACATTTTTTAAATTACATTTTTAATTTTAAGTGCATTCTGTATTAATACGAGATTAAGTTGAATAAAAACAAAGCCGAACCTTTTACAGTTACACGTTTTTAATCATTTCGTTTATTTCCTTTGAATATTTTCCGGAATACATAATCTCTTTTTTGCTGTCCGCAATGTACTAATGGACGAAGCTTTTATGTCTTTATATTTTCAATTTTCACGTTTGGGTTTTAAAAAAAAGTTATAATTGAATTTTAAGCCCACTGCGTTGGAAATTGAAAACAAAAAATTGTAGCTAAAAATTCTAGAAATAGTTATTAATTTTTTAAATGAATAATGTTTTAGTTTCATGTGAATATATTTTTAAATACCTAATATAAAACAAAGTCTGACACTGCGTCTGTCTGACTGTTTCCGATAAACGGTTTTTACCATTAGACAGAGCTATGATAAAAAACTAAGGATTTAATACAAAAGTAATAATAAAATTATTTTGCTATAATCCGCGATGAAGTAAAATAGAAAATATATATAATGCTAAATGTAAGTGAACAATCGGTAATCATACCTGATACATGCAGGATTCGTAAAAAACACATGTACAAACCTCCACCACCGCCACCACCATACACAAGCACTATATACATTCACTATCACAAACTCAACAATCTTTTCGCCCCGCAACCGAAGCAGCATCAGAAGATAGACTCCACGACCAAAACCGCAAAGTATCTTATGGATCTCCGCAAAGTAACGCCTAATTCTATAAATTATATAAGGATTTAGTGTTTAACTTTTTAAGGTTTCGTCTAAATTGATTCAAATATAACGATAATTGGTTAAAATATCAGAAAAAGTCAAACTGCCTGGGAACTTTTACCGGAAACGCTATCCAATCCGTTTCAGATTTAACAGAAAAAATTACGTGGGAATATTAGTATTTTACAGGGTTCCAAAAAAGGTCCCGGCATATGTCAGGGTCACACTCGTCAAATTAAATAATAACTATTTCATTTTACCCTATTGCTACTCTATGATGTATTTTGGGTATTTGCTTCTGTAATAAAATTCGGTAAGCGCATATTAAACTTGCCAACAGGTTTTAAATTGAAGTATAAGTAATACGCTTACACGTAAAGCATATTACACTATTGAAGATTATTCTAAATGTTAAAAATGCTTAGATTTAAGGTAACAGAACTAGTAATTGACCATGTACTAGTAGTTAATCGTTTTGTATGTAATTATAAATAATAAGTGTTTTGTTTGTGTTAGCTAATAAAAAATAAATTTGTAATTACCTGTTGCCATCTATTAACAACTGCCCAAAACCCCAGAACTGTAGCCCGTTGTTTAATATTTAAAATTTAATATTTTTTATGAGCCACAATAAACAAAACGCTTATTATTTAATTTAAATTTAAATTAAAAATGTTTAAAAGATTGATCGCCGAGTTATTTACTGACTAACATTCTGGTCGTCAGTTCGTTGGGATACTACCGACGCTTTTCGATGCGCCGTCGCACATTCACATACTTAAAACCGCCATAGTTAATACCTTGCACCAACGTTCGCGGGCAGCGCACGAGTCTAGTTGACGTGAACCTAATAAAATTAATCTCCGACGAATAGTCACACTTGAAACTGTGTCAGTTATTCACAATCTCTTTTTGTCCCCGTCTATTTACGTCCGATATTTATTTTTGCTCGCGACAATATTTATTTTTCTACGGAATTGTTCGAAATAACACGTCCTTCGTTAGACGCACGAGTTCACAGCTAAAATTTCGTAATGTCTGTAAAATATATTGACAGATATGTTGCTTTTATTCTCTATGCACGTCAATATTATATTCTCTTCTATGACATATCTTCCTGCCTTTATCCCACTCTGAGGTCGGCATATGTTATAAACATGTTGTCACATGAGTTGGCTGCGTATTTTACGACCGGCCGCCTGCCTGACATCAACTTACCTTAGTCGTATTTTACGACACCTCGGTAAAAAATGAGAGTGGTCTATTATACTCAGTCGGATACCACACGGCGGCTCTTCTATGACATACTAAGTGACATCAAAATATATAAGAAATATCTATAGTACCAGTTAACTTAAAATATCGATATTTGTACGCATTGGAATAATTTAATATAATAAACAACACATTCATCAAATCTTATCGTCGTGAATATAGGTTTAAATATTATCGCATGTACTAAGTTTGTAAAATAGTTCATTTGATTCAGACGACGCTGCATATCACGCAAGACTAGCTCAAACCCAGTCTGCGAGCTCCCATATAACTTAAAGTATCGGGAATTGTCGTGCGTATTCGCACGTGGTTGGAGTATTCAATTTCGTATCCGAATTGCGCTCTGGAAAACAAAACATAAAATAAAAGCTAAAAACCCGTTTGAAATATTACAACACATGCACCCTATTTTCTACAGAGCACATAAATTACTTCCACAGAGAAGAAAAATATCGAATCTGACCCGAATGCGCGGGCCTGCGACAATAAAGCCGTGACCTCAAAGAAATCTATAATAGTCGCAATTCGCTCTCATTCTCTTACGTGTATTATAAAATCTTCGTTACGAAGAAAAAAAAAAAGTTAAAAAAAATCTAGAACGGCCTTTTACGTAATTTAAGTTAAAGTTAGCGAGTCTCTAAAAAAAATCGAAGTACATAAAAACATTATCATATAACAATTAACACATATCTATACTAATATAATATAATCTATACTATTATATAAAGCTGAAGAGTTTGTTAGTTTGATTGTTTGAATGCGCTAATCTCAGAAACTACTGGACCGATTACAAAAATTATTTCAGTGTAAGATAGTGCATTTATAGAGAATGGCTAAAGGCTATAGCCTAATAAGCAATACTGCTTAAGAAAGGCTATAGGCTATAGCCTATTGCCTTATAACATTACGCTGAGATGAATAGGGCAGGAGCCGTAATAAAAAATATCACGAAAACAGCAAAATTTAAAGGTTGCCTTGCGCGCGCCGCTTACTTACACGGTAAAAAGTCATGTAGTACAAAATTGTTCACCTCAAAAGTTCCTAATAAAATTCCGCGACAGCATATGTCTAGCTTTTAAGGTTAACCCACTTTAACCATTTTTATGGTTGTCAAAATACTATATTACGGTTTTAATCTTTCCACGCGGGCGGAGCAGCCAGGATTCGCCAGGATTGCTAGTTTTTAATAAAATTTCCGAGCAAGGCTCGGTCAACCAGATATTAATTCTTTATTTAAGTTGGCTTTTACAAGCACTTTCGAATCATAACTTTATAATGAAGCTATCAGTATCAGATTTCTACGTACTCTAGTTTCAACTAACATGTTTCAAAGTGACACATTGTTTTTGCAAATATGCCAAACAAAAAGACACATTTTCACGTCGGGCTTAGACCGAGTTGGTTAAAATTTATTGCACAATACAATTTATATTACTGACTATCTAACGGTTGTTCATATAAGATACGAGCGTGGCCGTGTGCTAATTAATGTTTATTTACTAAAAATGCCGTGATAGGCGAACGGTGTGGCTATGTGACTATTAAAAGGGGACCAAGTTCGAAACCCGTTCAGACATCAATGATAAAGTGAAAATACAAAATATATTGTAACGGAAGAAAAAAAAAGGAGAGCGAAATTTGTAACATTGAGGATAGTTGCGTAGAAGAAAGGAGAGGTGAGGTTTGGTGAGAAGAGTGCGCGTAGTTAATAGGTTGTCAAAAAATTGATTCGTCTTTTGAGGAAAAGTATCTTTGTAATATAATATTATTAAAACATCATATATTAAGAAAAGGACCATAATTTATAAAATTTTTCGTTAAAATAATTCACCATCAAAACCTTACTAAGACTCTCATTTGTTTGTTTGTTTTGTTAAGTGCACACACCCAAATTTATGTTATCAGTACGTAGATACGAGTAATTTTCCTAAAATCCGGTAAAGTAAACACATTTAAGAAATATGATTGACATGAAGATTTACTGCGTGGATGGCCTTGTTCGATTTGTTTATTGTAGCGTAAAATATCGTTTTACCAAACTCGTATCGCACTAAAATGATGGCACCAGAAACCAAGTCTTTCGAGTAAGAGACTTTGGGATAAAGGACGTTCGTAGAAATGTACCATCACTGTGCGTTTTCTACCGCATCTTTCACGGAGAGTGTTCCATGGAATTACATCACCTGATTCCTGCTGCACTGTACGTCACAGGTAAAAATATCATCCTCACCATCTGGATGAGTGGCGATCCACTTTTTTATGTCAGGGAAAACCATTATGGGTCGTCACCGCCCGACGGGGACGAGCGGCGGGTATGTCGGACTCGCACCGACTAAAAACCTGAGAGTGCTCCACCGCGCTGCTGGTGGCGGGGACAGGGTACCGTTGTACACATTGCCCCCATCACCGCCAGCAGCAACTCTGTACCCTATAGTGCGCCACCTCTGGGTCGTGGCCCCTCTAACAATGTTCCAATGGGAGCACCAGATGCATCGACCGCCTCGGGGACCTTTTCAGTGGGCGTCCGATAAACCCCGTTCGGAACGTCCAGAGGTCCTCGTTAGGGCGGCATACGACAGGCTTCGGCGAGTCGTCTACGCCCCGCTCGCCTGCGGCGGATCGGATCCAGGGACTCGACTTCCAGAACCCAACCCGCCGTCTCCTTCCGCGACATAACATCCTCGCAGAAGGACGCCATGTCGCTATCCACTACGGAGAGTTCAAATAATTTCATTCCACGCACCACCATTTTATGGAATGATCTTCCTTTGGCAGCGTTTTCGGATCGTACTACTTTCAAAAAGCGTATTTTTCACCTTCTTAAAGGACGGCAACAAACTCGCTCTGCGAGCAGTCGTGGGCAGCGGTAATTAAATAATAAATAAATAGATATATGGGATGGGATATCTCATAATTATGAAACCCGGATATAGTTAAACAAACGGGTCAAAAACCCTATATTAACAGCATAAGAATAGTCGATTTCTATTCATCAAATATGATCACGTACGACTACATTAAAAACTTACCTTCAATATTGCTAATTCAAGCGAAGCTATTGTTATAACATGAAGGTTCCATGTCTCAAAGTATTCACGGTTAAACGAAATATCGGTAAAAATGTTTATAAAAGTTTTCAGATCAATCTGGCAAAATTTTACTCGAAGAATATAGAATCATAATAAAAAAAATTCTTGTATACAAATCGCGTCGCTTTTATACAATTCGTTGCGACTGTTTTACAATTCAAATTGAACGGAAAATAAACCTCTATTTATGCTGGAACTAGATTAATACACTTGGAATAGACAATTGTTGACGCTAATAGTATTTGTAAACAAAATACAAGCGTGTTTATACAGAACTAAACCATGTATTTTTATTGTAACACCTACTTTGTGAACAAATAACCGCCGAGTCCCTAAACAAATAGAGTTGATTCAAAAACACTTATTTCCTTGTTTATTTGAATTAAGTATGTATTGAATGTGGATAACTTGGTTTTTCATCATATCGTCTTACTTGGGATGAAAAACAATAGAACCTCAGCGAAATTCTATTCCAGAGCGTCTGTTAGATCTTACATATATATTGAGGATCTAACAATAGTGATTTCTTAGTTTGGAAATGACGACTACCAATAGTGGGGGAAATTCTCATTTCCAAGGCCATTATCCTCCTGCCCTAATTCCACTCCAAGTAGTGTCGGCACAACATGTTGTAAACATGTTGTCACGTGATTAGGCTACGTATTTTACGACCGGCCGCCTGCCTGACATCAACTTACCTTATTCGTATTTTACGACACGTCGGTAAGAAGGTGGGTGGTTTATTTTACTTTACCGGGTATCACACGGTGGGTCAACTTAACTTAACTTAAAAGTCGCCTTTTACGACACCTCAGTAATAAATGAGGGGTGGTCTATTCTACTCAGCCGGATACCACACGGCGGATACATATTTTTAATGCATATGCGAAAATCCACAGTTAGTCAATCTCGGGTCTTGGTAATCTAAAATTACATTATAGCTAAAGTATTCCGGTTTACATTCGCCGGCCTATCAAAACAATATAAGACGTTTGCAACTAAATAACACTTAATAACACTTAGTATTTGGATCATATTTTAAAAGTTTAGTATTCTCTACTCTACTCCATGCTGGATACCACACGTCTGCTCGACTAACCTTAGTCGCATTTTACGACAACTCAGTAAGAAATGAGGGTAGCCTATTCTACTCAGCCGGATACCACACGGCTTATGCTCATTTCCATTATTGTTTCTAAATTTACAATTGAAAATTTTACGATTACGATTGACAACTGGCCTATTTCGTTTTGTAGTCATTCAATCATGATGCAATTAAAGTTAAAATGACCAAATCCAAAAGGCTGCTCTAAGCTTCAGATTACTCAGATAAATTTAGCAAATTTACAGCTAGAAAATCCTTTGGCAACCGCTAAGCTTTCTAATTCTTTCCAGTAAAAGCATTTCCCAAACCACACAAATTTCCAAAATTCACAAATATTTCATGATCCTAAAGTATTTCTATAACATTATTTGAATAAAGTATATTTTCTATCTGAATTCGAAACGAGAAGTGAATTTCCAGATATAAGATAAGAGCATTATATCTTACGGTTTCTATAACACTCGTACATCTCAGAGAACCACGTAATTCCTTTGTGAGATTAATTACGGCAAGGCAATATCGCGATCTGTATTAAACTTGCCTCTACCTGAGTATTAATAAAGTTAACGCGTGCTCATAAGTTTGTCACTATCCGAAATTGCATCCAGTTTATACGTGATTGCCATTTAAGCCATGCATATAAATAGCTTGTCACTAGGAAGATGATATAAATAGCTTGTCACTGACATATTGTATATCTTTATTACTGACATATCTTTATTAGTACTAATTCACGACGCATATAATGAAATTTCTGGAATACTGGATCTGAATTTCTGGGATTTGCACAAATTGCCAATTTGTTTAGGGGCAAAAAAGTGGTCCATATCTTTCTATGAAAAGAGGATAGTTTGATAGCAATGGGACTGATCTGAAGTGGCTACTTTGGGACATATGTTTAAAGTGTGGTCCCAAAGACGTAGTTTTTCCATCAAATTTTATCAATATTGTTTCTGCGCTTTAGTTGCGAAAACATAACACAGACTTTAGCAGAACAGACAGAAGACAGATTTTAGCATTTACCATTTTAGTATTTATTTATTTAGTTAATAAGATTAAAATTAGCAAGTGAATATTCTAGTGCGACGCTGAGTTCGACACGGCGCTGAACACGCTCGCGGACTGTCCAGCTTGGGCGGTTCAGCGGGTGGAACTCGTAGGACTGGTGCGACACGATCTCTCTTTGCCCACCGTGGTTCGTGCTATGGTGATCAGGGAGAGGTCGTGGGTAGCGATGGCCTCCTTCTGCGAGGAAGCTATCTCGCGAAAGGAGGTGGCGGGGCGGATCCGAGTCCTGAAATCCAATCCACCGCAGGCGAGCCGGGCGCAGGCGACTCGCTCGAGACCATCGCGTGCCACCCTAGCGGGGACCTTCTGGGCGTTCCGAACGGGGTTTATCGGACGCCCACCCTTTTAGGTCCTCGAGGCGGTCGATGCATCTGGTGCTCCCGATGCATCGTCCAGCGTAGGAGGGGCCACTTTAAGAGAGGCCCCGACTTAGAGGTAGCACACTTTGGGGTTCAGAGTTGTTGCTGGCGGGGATGGGGGCAATGTGTCCCACGGTACCCTCTCCTCGCACCAGCAGTGCGGTGGAGCACTGTCAGGTTTTTATTCGGTGAGAGTCCGACATACCCGCCGCTCGTCCCCTTGGGGCGGTGACGACCCATAATGGGATTTCCTGACATAAAAAAAAGAAAGCAAGTGAATATTACCAGTATGGATTATTTACTATTATACTTACTATAAAAATCACGCCCACGTAAAATACTGGCAGCATTTTCGCGTTGAATCGCTAAACTGATTTTTTGTGCTAAAAACATAGCATATTGATGGCAAATCATGGTAAGATTATTGTTCTCTGGTAATGTAACTGTAGAGAAGTACGGCACGGCGTATTGGTGGTACCGATATCACCATGACGACCACATGCAAACATTTCACCAACTTGTCTCTAGATTAAACACACGTCTTGGCAGTCTTGCATTATTATCAGGAAGGCCGTCTAACTAATGGATTCACAACCCGTCCTCCTAGGTTCCATTCGTGACTTAATCGATTAAGAATAAATTTTTGAAGAGCCAAGCGATTTACTCTTACTTTATCGTGCACTTGCATTCAATTTTAAAGAAAGAGGAAAAATATACGATAATGTATTCTACATTTCTAGGCTCTGTACAGTGGAAACTAAATTTAAAATTACTTAGATTTTCTAAAACACGGATTATAGCAAATTAAACTTATGTCTATACTAATATTATAAAGAGAAAAAATTTGTATTTATGTTTGTAATGTTTTCAGACAAAAATGACTGGACCGATTTCAAAAATTCTTTCACCAATTAAAAGCTGCGTCTTTATTGAGCAACATAGACTATATTACATTTTCAAATAAAATAGGGATCCGTAATAAAAAGTAATAAGGTGTAAAAAATTAGTCATAAAAATTCGAATATTCATTACATTATGAATATGTGTAATTAAATAAGAAATAAAACTTCTATGTTACCAAAAATAAATTTATAGTCCGACTGAGTACTTTGCACTGCCATGAGATCGGTATGTACGCGGGTGAAACCGCGGGATATTACTAGTACTATATAATTCCGCAAGCTAAAGCTTATTTCAACAAACATTATTATATTAATTATTATATTAACAAAATTTGCTGCCAGATTTCGGTCAAATTTTTATTTCCTTTTAATTACTTGTAATTGTGAACAAACTTACCTAATTAAAAAAAATATTGCAGGTTACACATTTCGTACGGCTTTTATCCATAGAGTTATTAATATTTTTTTTTTTTTTTTAATTATACAGGAAAAAACCCCTTATGGGTACCGCCGCCCGACGGGGACAGGCGGCGGTTATGTCGGACTCGCACCGACTAAAACGACCTGTGTGCTCCACCACGCTGCCGATGGCAAGGACAGGGTATCATTGTACATTTTGCCCCCATCCCGCCGACAGCTCTGATCCCAGAGAATAAACACCTCCAGGTAGGGGCCCCTCGAAAGAGAAACCCCCCTCCGCTAACCGGTGCATCGGGAGCACCAGATGCACCGACCGCCTCGGGGACCTGTAAGCCAGGTGTCCGATGTACCCCGTTCGGAACACCCGAAGGTCCCCAGTTAGGGCGGCAGACGATGGGCTTGGGCGAGTCACTAACACCTGGACTCACCAGCAGCAGATTGGATCCAGAACAACAGTTCGTGGAACCACTCCGCCCCCCTATGCAGAGCTAAGGGAGGCCATCGCTGCCCACGATCGCTCCCTGCCCACCGTGTTTGCTATGTCATGGTCGACAGGGAGAGATCGCGCCCCAAGTAGGGGCCCCAACGCCTTGGTGGGCGTTTCCGCCCCCACCGGGTAATTTTTTATAGAGGTTTTCTTCCTCGCAACCCGAAGGTCCCCGTTCCCATTGCGGGGCTTCCGGGTTTCGCCGACGGTGGCCGTAACCATGTCCAGCCAGACTTAGAGTAAGCCCAACTGGACCCGTCGCTCATTAGGGACTTCACCCCAACCCCCCCGAAGTCCCCGGCCCGTCCAGATTGCCCACTGCTAATCAGAGGGACAACTGGATTGGCCACCCCTCAGTGGTCCGTTCGCCAAGACTAAGCTTGCCCAGGGTGCGCCACGAGGAGGCCGACCACTTTGGCACCCCAGAGTTATTAATACTAAGGGAGCCATAGTTAGGCCTGTAAGTAATAGTGATACAATAATTAATGAGAGGGAAGATAAACTCGGATACTTCATCTTTGTTTAATTACACATAAATAAGAGAGACAGATAGATTGATTTTCGTTCTAATTTGCTTTCTCTTTATTTCTTCTTATAGTAAAAATGCACATTCTAGGTTCGCTTCCCTACTTTACTATGTCCCTATTTCTGCCTCGATAGAAAATGTCTAAGATGAAAATGCAAACGCGGAAGGGGTTGTACCATTAACAGCTTCTACACAGCTTCGTATCCTAAATCGTTATGAGGTACAGCATAAAAACCTAATTTCAGTAGTACTATAAAAATGAACTACCTAAAAACCTCCAAAAAGAGTAGCTGGAAATTCAAAACGTACAAGTCTTTTTGATCGTATCAAAAACGTTTAATTTATCGTTATTAAACTTAACTGGATAGCATAATGAAACAAATATAGTCAATTTAAATAAGCTCTTGCAAGGACTGTTGAATCGTGAAGGATCAATTAGATTTAATGAAGCTACCACTGTTCAAAATGCACTTACCGAGAAAAACCAGAAAGGAATTCAGAATAAAATCTTTCCAACATTTTCAATGTGCATAATTAAGCTCTATTGCAGTCAATCCAACTTTTATAATTTATATAATCTTCAGTTGTGTAATATACTTAACATCATTATCTTCCTGTCCTTATCCCACTCTAAGTGGGGTCGGCACAACATGCTATAAACATGCTGTCACATGATTTGGCTGCGTTTTTACGACCGGCCGCCTGCCTGACGTCAACTTACCTCTGTTGTATTTTACGACACCTCGGTAAGAAATGAGGGTGGTACTATTCTATTCAGCCGGATATCAAACGGCGTTGTGTAATATACTAAACGTTTCAGTTTATTTCTTACACTGAATTTGAACCTTTCTGTAGGCAAGTACGATATTTAAACTATCGTGAGTATTCATAGTTTATGTATACAAACCGGGAACTGTCCCGTACTTCTTCGCACCACGATAACGCCATGTCATGAGCTCATGAATAAGGGCCCCGGATGGGCTTGAAACTAGTCGGGCTAACCCGATAGAATAAGACGTGAGTATATGCGGTTTCAACATAAATTAAGTCTAATATATTTTAAATTATATATATTTAAATATTATAAGAAACGAATTCCCAGAATACAAAAACATAATAAATACTGATATATGAAGCTGAAGAGTTTGTTTGTTTGTTTAAATGTGCTAATCTCAAGAACTACTGAACCGATATAAAAAATTCTTTGAGTCTATGATAGTCAATTTATCGAGGAAGGCTATAGGCATACATATATAATATAACGTTACGCTAAGATGAATAGGAGAGGAGCAGCAATAAAAAATATTACATCATCTACCTGCCCTTCTAAGAACCTCACCTCGGTAAGAAAGAGGGTGGATTATTCTACTTAACCGGATACCACACGGCGTCAATAAAAAAATATTACGAAGACGGCAAAATTTAAAGCTTTCCTTGCGAGCGCTAAGTAAACGATGAAAAATATTCAAAAATCATGTATTACAAAATTGTTCCCCTCTGAAAGTCCGGGACAGCAAATGTCTAGCTTTTAAGGTTAACCCACTTTAACCATTTTTATGGTAATCAAAATATTATATTACGGTTTTAATCCTTCCACGCGGAGCCCGGAAAGAATATTATATTTTTATAGTAACAGACACATAAGCTCACCGTATCACAACTCTTAAAGTTAATATTAATCGATTATAAATCAAATCGATGACAGATTTTGGTAAGAAAAGTAAAACATGTAGAAATAAATAATGATAATATCTACATAAACCAATAGTAAATCTATAAATACGGACAATAGCCGCCAGACATGAAAGTTATTTAATACTGCAGCGTCATTTAGTTCCAGGGCGGAGCAATCATTAAAGCTCCCTGTTGTTAAATTCCTATAGAACAGACAGACAATAGGGTAGTCAATAATAACGTGCCTGCATAGCAATTCAATATAACGCAAGATCGTTTTCAATTCAGAATTTTTGACTATTAGTACGAAAGAAAAAAGAAAGAAAAAGTTAGTTTTAATAGAAAAACTCATTGGTATCTGCCTGGGGTTTGAACCTGCTAGCCCTTCTAAAGAGTTGCACAGTGACACCACTTGGCTATTACAGCTTTTAAAAAGTTATGAAATTATTCTTGTATAATACGCGTTTAATGAACGTTGTGTGAGACAAACCACAACCACAATTCTTCTATCTAGCATCAATATTAATGTCATGGGTGAATAATGGGTATTGTCACTTACAAATTATTCTAAAAATGTGCTTATAAAAAACATATTAATCTTGTAAGATGTTCACAACTAGTCGCATGCACGGCACAAACATTGGCACGTAGCTATATTAATATATAAACTTTAATTAAACCGTTGAAACACAATACAAGCGGTGTATTTTCGTTCGCACATGTGTATTTTGTAATGTACTCGCACGAGATTTGTGACGAGGCATAAATCAGGTGACGGTACGACCGAGAAAGTGTTGTTCTGCTATAGACGTATAGTCCACCGTAAAATTGCACCGCATCTTAGAAGCCGCGTCAGACACGCCGCAACAAAATCTATGTTGAGCACTCATACATCCAAACACGCAATATTCAACAGTCATGCAAACATTACGTAAACTGTGAACCTATTTTAGCAGGGATGTCGAACTTTTCAATTTTTAGCTGCATAATAAGTTAAATCGAATCAAAATCAAATCTTTACTCAAATCTTCTCCATTTCAAATTTTGACGTGACAACGTCTTAAATTAGATTGCGGCTTGGAGTCACTCATGAAAAAGTGTAACAACGCTCACGTCTGTTACGATGAGTCACCGAACGAAAGAGAGGCCCGCCGGACTGGCGAATGCCTTGCGTCTCTCTCCCACTCAAACATGATTGGTCCGCCGCGCGCGCAGCACTAGAATTAGGCGCGTTGAATCGGTGCGTGCTTGTGTCTCTGGTAAACAAAATATATTTCTATAGTTAAAACTTGTGCAATTCTTATTTTCATTCAATTCCTTGTTCCTATTGTGCAATTTAATAATATGAGTATCAATAAATATTCTACTGAGAAAAAGACGTTGTCACGTAAAATCTTTGCCCGCAAAAGCGACTTTACAGGCAACCGTTTTTTAACAACAGTTACGACGTAACGATGAAACTGAGTGCCTTTTTTCAGAAAATGGCAGATTCATATCCTGATGAGATCTTAATAATAAATTGTTAATGTAATGTTTAATTGCCTTTTGAAAACTGCATATATCTGTAGAATTTCTGGTACTTGCGAAACCAGCTAATCCGCATTAGCTAGCGTGTAGAGTTCAAACTTTAATTCTTCTCTATAAAATGTAGTCTACAATGCTAGTATTGATATATGTTATAGGTAAAAAGGTCCCTTCTTTACTCTTGTATAATAAGATCGATTTTCAAGAAGATATCGCGTTCGAATCAATAACTAGTTAACCGATGAACCTATGAATGTTGGCACCCCTGCATTATACAACGTACAACACAATGAAAATCACAACAGGTTACGGCGTCACACAATCTGTGCTGCTGACTGTTTCTCATACATTGTAAGCAAATACATTCCTCTTAAAGAATGCTCTTTGAACGCGTAGGTCATGGTGAAAGATTTATCATTTACTAAGTGCACCCAGCGGTTTTGCAAGGGATATATTTTGTTGTGTATTTTCTTTTGAACAATAAATTTAACACAAATAAATAATAGCCGTGTAATATTAAATAAATCATCAATAAATAAATATATGGGACACTTACACACACGGTGGTCTCCAAAGTAAGTAACTTAATACTTGTGTTATGGTAGACAGACAACTGGTCAATATATACGTATATAATTTTTAAATACATACTTAAATACAAATTTACACCCAGTATTATTTTAGGTATAGACAGAGCTAGTTGTATGCAAAATTTGATCCCGATTCATACATCTTAATCCATACAACAAGACACTGCCATTCGAAAATGGACGGTGCACAATCAAATTCCATGTATGTACAGAGAGAATAAAAAGGCGATTAAAGGGACATCAGGAATCCTTTTCACTTACAGCCTTTTGTCGACAAGCTTTATTCCTAGAAAAGCCACGCGTCTAATTGCCACGTGTCTGTACCGAGATTATTTCGTAGAAAACTTTGAATTCAAACGAAATTACCTATTCAATAGCAATGAAATGTCCCGCGAATGCCTACAGAATATTTATGCCGTCAATTAATGTAACAGGCGCGTGTAATTAATTAGAACGACATCACTTCTGCTTTGTGTACGAATGTAATCAATCGAATGTTTGCGTGGGGAATACGAGTGAATCATTCAAAGATTCCCCATAATATATAGGAGAGGAATGCGTGGGTCGGGTTTCCGTATGCAGATGGGAACTGCGCGTACGCAGGTGTTTCTATGGTAATATTCATTCTAGTACAAGTAGAGCAAGAATTCGTTTGCGCTGACTTTTGTTTTTAGATACCCTATTATATAAAGCTGTGGTAGCCCAGCGGTAACACCGTGCGACTCTTTCGAGGACGTCACGGGTTCAAACCCGGGCAGACACCAATGAGTTTTTCTGAAACTTATGTGTCTAATTGATAATTGCAATTTATCACACGCTTTTCGGTGAAGAAAAACATCGTGAGGAAACCTGCATATCTGTAGAGAATTCTAGAGATATGTGTAACCTACCAATCCGCATTGGAGCAGCGTGGTTAGTCTTAGCTCCAATCCTTCTCTCCAAAAACGGAGAAAAGAGGCCTATTCTCAACAGTGGGATAGTAACAGGCCACTACTTTACTTTACCCTATTATATATTAACTTTTACCCGCAACTTTGTTTGCATTTACTCTTGTCGCGTGATAGTTTGATAATAGATGGCGCTTTTCAATGTCATCCTGTTCCTGTTCAATTAATAAGATTTCTATAGCCTATATGTTACCCCGGTGTATAAGGAATAATTGTGTTAAATTTCATCGATATTGGTTTATTTTATTTATTTATTTATTCTTTTTATACATATATTTAGAAAAGAGAAAGAAAAATTAAAAAAAACACATGTATAAAGGCGGACTTATCCCTAAAAGGGATCTCTTCCAGTCAACCTTTGAGTAATAGAAGCAAAAAGACAAGAATTGAAGAAGAAAGAGAGTCATAAGCGGTTATTGGTCAAGCGGATTCTCCGTGAAAGAGTAACAAACATACATCCATACTCATAAATTTTCACATTTATAGAAAAACGAGAATGTTTTCTATGTTTTAGTTTGATTATTAAGTCTCAATTATATCAAATTTCATATCTCTTTTACAAAAGTATTAATAAAATTACTTTACTATAATCCATTACCATGATATAATCCATATAGCAAAATAATTATATATATATTCAAATTCAATTCAAAATATTCAAAATATTCTTTATTCAAATAAACTTGTAAACAAGTGCTTTTGAATCGTCAACTCTACTGCTGGTTCGGAAAGCTGTTCCTACCGAGAAGAGCCAGCAAGAAACTCGGCGGTTGCTCTTTTAAAAATATAATTCTTAATACTATTTACATTATGTCGATATAATATTAACTAATTATATTGAAGATATATTAGTCATATAGTATACTTAATTCGTAGAGCATCTAATAACCGCAAAGATAATTATATTGATGGCATACCGTCATAAAATCAATCAGTTCAGACATCATTGGCACGTTCCCAAACGCTGAGATAAATAAAAAGTATGCGGTACCGACCTATACGTACTGCTCTAGATTCGACGACTCGAAAAAAAAATATGAGGACGTTATGGCTCTTTCATATGCTAGCTAATGTGTTCAAATTCAAATCCGATAAGAAATAAAAGTGATGATAAAATTATTTTGCTATAATCCGCGATGATCGCGGATTCATCATTATTCATTCATCGCGGATTATAGCAAGTAAGTAGCGGCCTTACTCTCCCACTGCTGGGAATAATGGTAATAAAGTGGGCCTCTTCTTTCCGTTTTTGGAGAGAAGGATTGGAGCTTAGATCTACCACGCCGCTCCAAAGCGAATTGGTAGGTTACACGTATCTCCAGAATTCTCTAGATATGCAGGTTCACGATGTTTTCCTTCACCGAAAAGCGTGTGATAAATTGCAATTATCAATTAGACACACAAGTTTTAACAGAAAACTCATTGGTGTCTGCCCGGGTTTGAACCCGTGACCACCTCGAAAGCTGGCGGATTATAACATAATAATTTTATTATTACTTTTGTATTATGGATCTCCGCAAAGTAACGCCTAATTCTATAAATTATCCAATAATAAAAGTAATACTTTCAATAATTTATAGAAGCGTTTCATTGCGGAGGTACAAAATACAATAGTAATGAAGTATGACCTATTTTGTTTTGTCTTGGAGTCTATCTCAATCTACTTAGGTCAGGAAACGAAATGATTGTTAAGATTGTGGTGAATGTGTGCAGTGTAGTATTGAACTATTGTGGCTGTGGTGGAAATAATCATAACAATACATTTTGATGATTTAGATAAGATAAGCTAAGCTCAATGTTTGTGTTAGGAGTGGGTTCACGTCGGTAGTATAATGGCCAGGATTCGAACCCACGACCTCTCGATCGCAAGTTGAGTTGAATGGTTAGAGTAACTGTACTGTACTGTACATTACGCTACCGTCGCTACGTTAATTTGTCCCTATATATTTTTATTTATATTTAGTCACAAATACGTGTTGAAAAGAAAAGAAACGTTCACTTGACATAATAAGAAAAGCTAGCGAAAGATATCCTTGAAGTGACTTTTACAAATATTTTTATTGTGCTCGCATTCGTTGCAGTGAAAAGATTTTTATTTTTACCAGAGATTGCGAGAATAGACCTTAAATCTATCTGCACTGTTAGATTGTTTGACGGAGGAAAAAATAAAGTGTCTTCATCCATACTTTATAAAGCGAACGTCTTTTTGTCTCTATATCTTTCCGTTTCTCTGTCTTTTTGTTATACTTTCATGGCTAAATCCTGGAGAAGCATTAAGGAATTTGGTACATACCTAGACAGCATAAAGAATATTAAAAAATCCTATTTTTGGAGAAGAGCAAAAAAAAACACATAAATATGTAATTGAGAGTGTTTTTACATTTAAATAGGCGCGGACTAGTTTCGGGCACAGCTTGTTATTTCAGCATTCTTTTATATAAAATAAATAAAGATGATGTTTCCAATTGCATTCCATCATACATGTGCACATTTCGCACAAGAGTTTTACATCACTGAACGTAACTCAATAGATTCTAAATCAAATTATGTTGTATTATTAGAATGATAAACTATAATAGGAACGTGTTATCTATAGAACGAACAAGATCGTTCGCTGCGGATGAACGCTTAAGCCGCGAATGAAACTGAATGAATGACTCGCGCGCATCATTGAAGCGCAGCGGTGTTGAGCCGGACTACAATGAGGGTTGCCCACAGAGGATATTTTCATAAATTCAGGGAAAACTTACAACAGATTAGCTAATTCACAAAATGATGTCAAGAGTGCCCACTACCTAATAAACTCAAAATATAAAAAATCTACCTTATAAAAATATTCCGGGTAAATTGCTGGTACTTTAGAAATGTAACGCATTTATTTTCTTAAAATGGCATTAGATAACAATTTTATTGAAAATGCTTGTATCTGAACTTTAACAATTTCCTGATAATAATAGAAAATTAAAAAAGGTGGGATTCATTCGATTGGAAGAACTAAATGAGAAGTTTTCGTTCATTCATCAGTTTTCGTTACATTAGATAGCAAGATATACTTGCTGATTGTAGAAACTCTTAACGTTTATTTGTCAATTTTTACTCAGTAAACTGCATTGCGATCTTGGGTGTGATTATAATCTACAATTTCTAAACAGGATAATGGCTTAGAAAAGCACAATGCGCAATATATTTAAAGAAAATATAACAAAGATTACAAAGTGAATCGAAAATTTTAAGAGAGGTTTTGTCTTATAAATAAAATCGACACCAATACAGATGAATCTAAAGCCAATTTTAAAACCTATGAAGAGCGATTAAGAAAGATTTTTTTTTCGGGAGAAACGGCATTTATTAACTGGCAACATTTAAACGTCGTCGGAGCGCGCTCGCTCTATTTATACCCAATCCCGTGACCAAGGGGAGTGGAGATTGTTTACACCGCACCGCGTGATGGGAAGAAACCGAAAGTGGTCAGCTGCCGCCCGGCGTTTTCACTGTGCGTCAACTATTAATATTATCACTTAAATGACAACTGTTATACACTTTTATATGGTAATTTTATAAGGTTCTTGTATACACACTATTTAGAGAGGGTTCTGATTTTCATATTCTTAACCTCGTATTTTACTACTTCGACATGTGCAGGGTAAAGTTTTCGACGTTAATACATGATCTCTCTAAAGCACTAAAGTTTCGCTTTGATGTATTTTATATGCATGGAATCCTGACATGTTATAACGAAGTCATTCGCTGCATGTACCTCTAAGTCTCGCGATATACTCAAAAACTGTTAAACAGATTTGCAAGCAGTAATCACATATAAACAAATTATTGTATAATTAAGTTTTAGTTTAAATTCAGCTTTGCTATTACAGCAGCAAAAACACTGTTAAAAAGAGGCTGATACAGAAAGCCTTATATACTCTTGAAGATTACTTAGAAGATAAGAATGTGTGGATATAGCTCTCTTTGTACCTGTACAAGACAGTAACGGCTAAATGTAAATAGTATTAAGAATTATATTTTTAAAAGAGCAACCGCCGAGCTTCTTGCTGGCTCTTCTCGGTAGGAACAGCTTTCCGAACCAGTAGTAGAGTTGACGATTCAAAAGCACTTGTTTTGAATTTGAAATTTGAATTGTGTGAAAAATTAATATAATGCTAGAAAATTCCAGAAAAAGTCAAGCTGGCTGGGTGGGAGATTTTATCGAAAACGCTGATTAATCAGTATGGGATATAACAAAATAATATATGGTATACTGGGGATCGCCAGATTTCTCTTTTATAGTGTCACTACCACATGTGCCAGACGGCCAGTCAAATATTTTAAAAGTTATCGCAAAATTAAAAACTAACACGCCCTAAAATATTAATATAGTCTCCATGTCCTAATATTTCGTGATCGGGTAAAAATACAATAAATGAATGAAAAATTTGTTACGGGAAAAATATTCTAACTAATCTGTAGCTAGAAAATATTATGTCGAAAAGTTATATTTAATACAGAGAGGAAGCAAATTTGCTTGTTAAAAATATAGCGCTATTTAAGCAATTCTCGAGGGAGAATATTGAAACTTATTTAAAGCTTTATTCAATGGTATTTTAAGATATTATGCTGTCGGTGCAATTTTTATAAAGCTTAGCTATTTTAAAAGTTTGAAGTGAACGATTTGTTTAATCATTTATTCCTAGTTACAAAATTGAACTATGTGTATGCCATAAAATCATTATATTCACTAAATGAAATTGCTTTCATCTTCGTACGACATTGCTACTTTAATTAGTTAATTAGGTAAATTAAACAAATTTCAATAAACATTCACCGCAATGACTCTGAGGAAGCATCCTCACAGTAAAAGCACCGAGTGGTGCTTCATTCAAACTAATTTATGTTTGATGATTCAAAGCTATGAGACAAAGCTATCTAATTGAATAAAGATTATTTTGATTGTAACTGCAAAAATTGATTTGATTGTGATTTTATTTCGAATAAAAAATGTTTAAATAAATATGAGTTTTAACTAATTTAATTCAACGCACAGTAAGTCAGTAAGTCCTCAAGTAAGTCGGCAATTTTTCATCATTACCTTATGAATATTTCTTTCTCTCTCGCCCATAAACGATGATGTGCTTACCTGTAAAAGAAATAAACTCAAGTAAGCATTTTAACGCAAAATAAAAAAATAGTCTGTAAATAAAAAGAACATTATTATTTCAATATGTAGAAGTAAAAAACTTTCATAGCCAATTGGGTCGTCATTGACTCTTGACAATCGCAGGTTCGATTCCCGAGAAACCTATGTGTTTTTCTATTAAAAAAATAAAATAGATGTAAATGAAGTCGCGTGTCCCATTAGCAATTCCGCCAGTTTTCAGTGATATCAAAAGTGATGGAATCAAACAGGTAATAATCGATTATTCAAACATACTTATACATATGAATAAGTTATCCGTAATGAAAGTTATGGTAGAGATCACACGCTTAAAATAAAATATCAGAATTAGGCTAAATTTAATTAGATACATTGTAATGCTTACTTCAATGCGATCAATGACATCACGCTACAAACTATTAAAAAAACCTCGCGAATTTATTTAATGACAGGTCCCACTTCGGATATAAAGGTGTTCTACAAAACGTGCAAAACCGGGGCGGGTAGGCTAGTTAAAATATAATCTGTTCTTTAAGCGAACAGTCAAATATAAACTAGATTAAAAGAGGTATTAAGATTTCCACAGGGTAAATAGTACACAGGGTAAAATTAATATATTATGAAGAATTTATTTGCCCGTTTAGATTCATCTAAATTGGCATTCAAAAAATGTATACATCAGTAAATGTGTTTGACAATTGTGTACACCACTTAGCCTCTACGTCGATCTTATTAAGTCAGGATGGCGCATCGAGAGCGCGTGCTTAAATTGTATAGCGCCATCTAGGTCCTGTTTTTGTATCAGCGGTGTAAAGCTTTTTAAAATACAAATTGATATTCTATGCAAAATGACTGTGATTCTGAATCTGCATTTAAGTTAATATTCAGTACAATATAATAAAATTAATTGAGTTAAATAATATATGGAAGTAGGCGTTACTTAACGAAATTCTATTATACAAAAGGGTGGCAAGGTGACAGAATTAATTGAATAAGATCTAGAATGAATCTAGATAAGTTTTATTTGTTTAGTAGTTAAGTAGTAGTTAAGTTTTATTTTAATAAATGTCATTTTAAACCCTGTTTTCGGGCTCTAAATTTTTTTTTAAATTTACGTTGAATACAATCACAATTTTTCGTTGTCAAACGTAAAGCATGGTAGTTTATTCGGGTAACGGGCAGTCTAGAGAGGTGAAAATACATAGGATTGAGCCCCATCTGCCCTATTATTTTTTCATTTTTCTGTTCAATTTTTTTTATTTTTTTTTTACATTTTTTTAAAAATTACTCGGCTCGGTCACCTAGGTACTATTATTTTAAACGTGGTTTACCTATAGGGAAATAACACTATTATTACTATTGTAAGTTGAGTCCGCTTGAACACGTAATTTGTTTTCGTCATACTTTATCATATTTGAGTGTTTTGGAGACCGATATTATATATTTGTTTTGATTTCCTGTTGTGGGGGCTTCGGATGCAGGTGCCATTTATGTGAATACACAGGTTCAAGTACCACATGTCACCGGCCCTTTCTTTTATATCTTGAACGCCACACTAGTTTTGCATGGCTTTCTAGTCTGGCCAAAATAAATTTCGCAGTAAGTAAGTAGCGGCCTGTTACTATCCCACTGCTGAGAATAGGCCTCTTCTCTCCGTTTTTGAAGAGAAGGCTTGGAGTTAAGACCTAACACGCAGCTCCAGTGCGGATTGGCAGATTACACATATCTCCAGAATTCTCTAGAGATATGCAGGTTTCGTCACGATGTTTTCCTTCACCGAAAAGCGTGTGATAAATTGCATTTATCAATTAGACACATAACTATAACAGAAAAACTCTATGGTGTCTGCCCGGGTTTGAACTCGTGACCTCCTCGAAAGAGTCGCACGGTGTTACCACTGGGCTACCACAGCTCGCAGTAGTGATTTCGCAGTAGTTCGTTATATTTGCCGTTATATTATTTAGTAATTTTATAAAAGCATTAAAATTTAATGCTTTTCTAGTAATTTTAATAGAAAAATAATAAAATTACCGAGCAAGGCTCGGTCACCCAGGTACTTTAGATTATACGGTGTAAGGGATTAAGCATAAAATGCTTTGATCAATTTGATAAGGATTATTACTGTATCCGTTTGAATAGCTTTTCCAAAATCGCATTATCGACTTTTTACAGTTACAATGGGAAAGTATCATTAGAAAATAGATATATGATATATACATAGATATAAGATATATATACTATATACTAACATTTTTGTAATCGTCTCCTTCCACGCTGCAAGCGTTTTCGAAGAAAGCTTCAAAGAGACTTTGTACGAAACTTTCAACAATTTTAATCATATTTCAACCAATTTACGAAAAAATCTTAACAGATTATATACTTAAACCTTCCTCATGAATCTATATTATATATTTTTTGCGGAGCATAATATAATTTGTTTTTAAGTTGTTCGCACAGACAAACACACATAAGCGGCGTGGGAGTTTGTTTTATAATGTTTTTAAATCTAGAAACACGGACCACATATAGACATAAACAGACTCATGCTAGACATTGTCATCGATTATCGTAATCGATTGTCCAAATATATACACGCCTGCTGAAGGTAAACCGTAATACAATACTTTGCTACTCAGGAATATCAGGTATTAGGGTTGGCAGATATGTAACAAGTAATATATAAGTAAAATTTATAACACACTGTAACCATGACTTCTCTCACGTCTTAAATGTTTACTTACTAACTAATTTTAATGTTAAAATACCCTCAATTATATGCTATGTGGCTTCATTCCTCTTTCTGTTTCTGTTAGCCTAGTTCTAAATTTCATCAATAAAGTTCCAGCGAATTAACTGTGGGCCTCATAGGATAGTTCAGAGTCACTCAACGGGCGATGCACTTGGAGTTGGAGCTATGCGGAGTATCTCTATGTGATTAAATTAGAAATGAGGAGATCCGTAGAAGAATCAAAGTCACTGTCATAGATCAGCGTGTCACTAAGCTGAAGTGGCGATGGGCGGGACACATAGTTCGGAGAACCCTCATCGGTTCGTGGGGTCTCAAGGTGTTAGAATGGCGACACCGCACCGGAACACGCAGCGTCAGTACATTTTTGGGGTAGTCTGTCCACGTCGTAGGGTGTCCTACGACGTGGACAGACGACCTCAAAAATGTCGCAGGGAGCTACTGAATCACAAGCAGCACAAGGTCATGTGGTTTGGAGATCCTTTGAAAAGATTTATGTCCAGAGGTGGACGTCCATCGGTTGATGAAGAAGAAGAACTGTTAACTGTGAACTGTGAAACAGACAGACTTTGGTATTAGTATTTTAGTAATGATAAAATGCTTATTTTGCTCGAGTAATATTATTAAGTTTTCAACACCTCAGACAATCTATCCATTTCCAGCTGCAATCAGGTTTTTTTAAAAGGTCCATAATTACTTAGAATTTCAACAAACTTCATAAGACATGGCAGTCTCTCATCTCACTTGTTAACTATCTAATAAGACGATCTCTTCACAAAACTACGATTTTCCGGGAGATGAAAACCCTAATGGACAGGAAAATTCCGCTCCAAAAAAGGTGGTTGACTAAAAAGCCTTCATACATTTCTTTTCGGGTACGTATTAGCATAATATGAAGCATGATCCTCCACAAACGACCAACCAAGCCTAAGTTATAACAATAATATTATGCGCGTTACGGATATTGTATGGCCATTTAATCATTGGTTTAAATCTTCAATTATTATGACAGTCAATTAAACTTAGTTATATTGAAATTGTATGAGCCGTATACAAGATACAACCGTAATATTCGTTTCTTCGTGGAGTATATGATGATGCTTCAGCTACGGAGCGAAACGATTGTTGAGATTGCTTGTTGAGAAGTCCAAAAGCGTCACAGGAATAGATGCAATGTTAAGTTGTCTCAATGGGAAAGTTTATTAGTTTATATTTGGCGCGGGCTCGTGAAGAGGCAAATCTGCGATTTCAAGGAACAGCGTAAAGCTGAACTCGACGCCAAGCACGGTGGGCTAAAGGCTCGCCCACACGCTGCCATTCTAATATAATTATGTCAGTGTAAAGCGCACGGATCCTTGCTCCAAAGATTGGCTACGTAATGTATATCCAGGCACATCAGCGTCACTCCAACTAGGAGTCAAAATGGTCGCCATGACCGAAATCGGTCGGACCATTTAGTATCAGTTTCAATGGATGTATAGAGTGTTAGTTTAGTGGTGGTGGTGGTTTTGTAATATATGGAGTAAACGACTACTATTTTATCGGTCTTATAAGCAGTCTCCTTTTTAGAGATCATTACTTTTGTACTATGGGATTCCACAAAATAACGCTTACTTCTTTAAAGGACTTTAATATACAATATGGGTTCTTTTTATAAGTGAAACTTATATTCCCGCCATGCAAACTGTAAACTGCCTATTACACCTTTCAGTAAATGTAATTGAATTTTAAATACAGCTTTAAGTTAACACAAAGCGATATTAGTGCACTCTGACGTATTTAGCTCAAGCACCTTGGTTACTTAATAATGTCCGACGGGAGGTAATAGGATTTGGTCGGCTAAAGCTGACAATTAGTGTCTCTTTGTACTGCAGCAGGGGTCCATCTACAGTAAGGGCTCCTGTGAGATTAATTTAATTGATTCCGACGCGCTGATATAAGAGGATTATTAAGGAAGCAATATAACAACATTGCTTCCTTAATAATCCTCTTATATCAGTTCAAATTCAAAATATTCTTTATTCAACTAAATTATATAAGCACATTTGAATCGTGCCGAGCATGGTGAGACTCAAGGCACTCAATGAATAGAAATACTACCATATCTGCAGTATTTATTACGAAGCGTGTAGAGCGATGCAGCAGACGCTAGGTAACCATTTGATTGTTCAAAGCTGACAATTAGTGTCTTGTTAAGCGAGAATAACAGCTTTTCTCAAAACGGGAGCCATGCCAAAATAGCTCACGTCTTCAACAAAATGTAATTAGGAACCTTTTTAATTATTTACTTGCCTTAAAATCGTTAATTTATACTACTACGTTGCATTATTTAATCTTAAGAATGCGTATAAAATGTTAAACGAACCGTATAGAAACAGAGATTACGGATAACCGTTAGTAACGTTTCTTGACATTTTTAAAGTAAGTTTTATTAAAAAAAATCTTCTTTTCTTCATCAGCTTTTCATTATTCTGTATGCTCTCTAACTACGGCTCCAAGGTTTTCTTCAGGGGGGTTGAAACTCTCTAAAAAGCACTTTTCAGGTCGCTGCGGGCTCTATTTTTTGGTAGGCAACAGCAAGGTTATCTTACTTACCCCTTCAGGCCAGTGTTAAGGTCGTAAGACTTAGGTCACCTAAAAGGTGACCTGGGGGTTGCCAGGTAGATGATGATGAGTGATGAGAGATGGTGATCTTGTCTGGTAGTGTCCTGGTCAGGTGGTATGATTGTCTCGTCCGTTGATGTCCGTTGGTGTTTGTTTTGGAACAGGAAAGAACAGTTTATATTTGATGGTGTTTTAACGCTTAAGTTAATGTACAACTAGTATTATAAAGTAAATATCAAGGATATATTATATAGATATGACACTCAAGGAAAAACGAAATATCATAATTCAACCGAGCCCTCCATCATTGACAGCACTAAAATAAATGCGAGACCTATTTATAGAGAATGACAAAGAGCTTCTTCCACATAGCAACGATGCCAAAAACACGACATGCGCTGACCTATAAATGTACGATGGTAATTGTTCGCAGATAGCAACTTCACCTAATTCGATAACCCCACCACCTACTGAAGTAGGTCAATATTCCCTCCACCGATTAAAATAGCCGATTCAACTACTTTAATATACTCTTTTTCAACTTCAATAGAACCTTTACCAACTCCGAATACCCCACACTTACTTAAATAACCCTTTCACCGATTTCAATAACCTCTCTACCTATTTTAATAGACCCTTAACTTACTTCAATAATCCCTTTACCTGCTTTAATAGCCCTTCTACGATTAGAATTTAGATTAGAATTAGAATTTTTTACGATTAGAATTTTAGATTAGATTTCGATAGTCTCTCTACTTACTTTAATAACCTCTCTACCTTCTTCAGTGGCCCTTCCGCCTACTTCAATAGCCCCTCCACCTACTTGAATATTCTGTCCACTAACTTGAATAGCCTGTCTATCTACTTCAATAACTTTTCCATTTCATTCAATATCACCTTAAACTACTTCGATAGTCACGCCACCTACTTCAATATTCTCTCCACTACCTTAAGGAGACTGTCCACCTACTTAAATAAACTTAAACCTTTACCTATTTTAAAACTCTACCACTTTTCCCTTTTACACAATCCCTGTGTTAAGAGTCGTTCTTTCTCAATACTCGGTCATAACGACTAGAACTCAAATATACTTCTCTCAAAAGACTTCTAAAATTGGAAAATTTTGCCAAGGCGAGATAGCAGGTAGCTTAGTAAGCGTCTTTTATTCTATAATTCTTATAGATAATTACATTTTGTCATTGCTTTCTCCAGCAAGATCGGGCATGATTATAGTATCTTCGAATTGTTAGCATTTATATAATCTTCAGCTGTTATATAGAGCTTTATATATACGCATTCTTTTAATAGCCATTATAAACTGCTGTTATAGAGAAGCTAAAATTGCTTTAATTTAAAAGGGATATCGGTTTTCACTTTGTCTAGTATACATAAATACATAGCTTAAATTTAGAACAAAATAGTTATTCCAAAATTTCAAGTACTATAAAGTTGGGATAACGATTCATTTAAAGTTACTTAGATAACATTTCAATGTTAGGTATGTGAATATTTTTGATAGGTAAGGAAAAAAATTGATACAAAAAGTACAGTGTCTGATTTACATTTACGTATATTGCGGTACTAACTTTATTGCTTCTTTGGAAAAAATTTCTTACCAGCAAAAAACTTTTTGTTGATCTTATCAAGATAATATATTTCTTACAACTTAGT
This sequence comes from Morpho helenor, assembly GCA_029227775.1. Taxonomy (NCBI): domain Eukaryota; kingdom Metazoa; phylum Arthropoda; class Insecta; order Lepidoptera; family Nymphalidae; genus Morpho; species Morpho helenor. Next base: position 14,279,896 of record JARGCU010000030.1, read on the forward strand.
TACGTACGTAAAATCAAATTCAAGAGCGGAATATAATTATAAGAACACATTTTTATTATTATAATACTAGTGGTACCCGCAACTCCGTTTCGACACACTTAGGCGTTTAAGTATCCTCACGTGTTTTTCACTTTGATAAAAAAAACAGAATTTTTGTATCCTATATGTTACCCCGATGTATAAGCGTTAATTGTTTCAAATTTTATCAATATTAGTTCAGCGGATTAGTTGTAAAAGAGTAATAGAAAGAAAGAAGGTCAGAAGGAATTTCGCATTTCATAGTATAAGTAGTAAGATCCCGCGGTTTCACCCGCATAATTTTGATTTTTTTACACCTTATTACATTTTTATAACGGAACCCTATTTAAAAAAAAATATTATATAGCCTATATTGCTCAGTAACTATGCAGCTTTAAAATGGTGAAAAAATTTTTGAAATCGGTCCAGTAGTTTTTGTGTGAAAACATTACAAACGTACATTTTCCTTAATTTAATTTTTCCTCTTTATAATATTAGTATAATATTATTATAATCTTTATAGCTTTTTTATTACATCTTATATTAGAGGATGGTTCTGACTTCATGTAAATGTAGGTTTTATTTTTTCATCCTAAAACAATTTAAGATCCGAGTCTTTCTCTTCAACACTCAATAAATTAATTTAATATGAATTAAACAAAATAGATTTTAGTTGAAAACCCATTGCTGTTTGTCCGTGGTTTTATCACGTGACCGGACAAGAATAATATCACATAATAGTAGTCTGTTTTATAAATTGGAAGCCAGCGTCGGATCTCAAGTGAACTGCACTTGTTTAACTAATGCATATTCATTTCACGTTTGAAAGCAGTAAAGTTGACTCGAGAAGGCGGTAGAGGACATCGCATATTTTAGCTATACGTAAGAGAAATTATGAAGTAAATAGCTGTGCAAGCAAAGCTAATATTATTTGTTTACTTCGAAAATAAACCAGTTCTTTAATTAGCCTTTTAATATCCTAAGTAATAAATAAAGTTATGTACACCGGCTTGCTAATATGCCACGGCTGGGAAGAGAAATACCATTGGGTTAGAAAATAGCATATATCGAGAAGAGCCGGCAAGAAACTCGACGGTAGTTCTTTTCAAAATATATCATAGTTTCCACAATCAGGTATTTCGTCGGAATTTTTTTCTTGCATAGGTCAAAAGTAATAAGAACATTACCTATTTTGCTATAATCCGCGATAAAACAAAATATATGTAATGCTAAATGTAGAGTGTACTGTATATCGCAAAATCTTAGAGATTTTGTCGTGGAGTCTATCTCCTGACGATCCTTCGGGTACGGGGCGAAACAATTGTTGAGATTGTGGTGGTGAATGTGTGCAGTGCTTGTATATTGTTGTGTCATCGGTGTCGGGTAGTGCATGAGTTCTTACAAATTCCGCATGTATCAGGTATGAGAATAGTACACTCTACATTTAGCATTACATATATTTTTGTTTTATCGCGGATTATAGCAAAATAATATTATCATTACTTTTGTATTATAGACCTCCGCAAAGTAACGCCTAATAGTATAAATTATCTTGCATAGGTATTTTTTTACCATAGGGTAAAAAAATCCGACATGTAATTAGAAGATAAGTATGGGTAATAGGTTGACTGGCCCGTTGGCACAGTTGGCAGTGGCAGTTTCTTTGGTCGCGGGTTCAAATCCCACCAACGTTTTCTAACAAGAATTTATGGGTTCTTAAAATCTGGGTGTATATTTAAAAGTATATATCTGTCGCCCATAACACAAGTATGAAGTTACTTAGAGGGCAGACGACCTTGTGTGTAAATGGCTGATATATTTATTTATTTATATTTCATAGCCCTATAACCTTACCAAAAGTAAAAAAATTCATCAACATTGGATTAGCGTATTATATTAACGAGACAGTACGATAAATTTTCGCCTTTATAATATGAGTATGTATCTGAAAACGACACGGTTCACAAGAGACAAGGGTTTGACGAGTATGCCAGTAATGTCTGGCACCGTAGGAACTGCGTGTCGCTAAGTGCGTGCCATATGTGTACGAGTTGGCAAGTGACAGACACCTTGAGCTGCACTAGCACGAGAGACGGCCGCTAGTTTATCTTTTAGCCTAATACTATACAAATTCTGTAATTCTGTAATTAAAATATACTAATTCTTTATTAGGTTTTTTAAATATTCTGTATTATTCATTATAGTATAGAACTACGCAATAGAAATATTCATTACATATCATTAGAATGATTGGCCCTTTGGCGCAAGCAAAAGCCCTCCATTGATCTCCGGAGCCAGCGATATCTTTCCGTAGCGGTAAAAAAAGAAAGTATTATGTATCTTTAGGGTATGGACGAACGTGTGTGTAATAGTCTTTAAATAAAACTCCCCCCCCCCCCTCCTCAATACCTGTACTAAAGCTTAAAAACTACAAAAAGGATTTCTATGTGGTTTTCTCTACACAGAAACACACTTACACACTTAACTTATAGCATTTTTCTGAGAACCCTTAGAACTGCGATAACAATATTTTACAATAAGGATATGTTTGTATGAAAAAGTGATGTATGTATGGATATTCGTGTTCTTTCATATGATGTCATTGAATTAATACGTGTATTGCTCGACAACGTATGATATAATGGAATTATTGGACTCTACAACCAATTTGAATATATTGTAGCATGTCCTGTAGAAAACCGATAACATGGATTCCATAATGTATCCATGCATATGTGAAGCTTCTTTAACAATATATTTTCACGATTCAAAAGTGCTTATACAAAATTTCTTAAAACGTTGTGAATCGTGGGATGTATTAAAAAAGTGCATTAAGACACTGAAAGTTAGGAATAACGCATTTACGTCAAAAAGTAATAGAAATATCAGATCCTCATCATCCCATCATTACTTCATCATCGTCCTTTACTCGAGAGATTACTAGTCTTCAAGTGGATTATAACAAAAAGTTGTCGTTATAAACGGCAACATTATAACATTTAACAACACAACATTTAACATATTTTGAAAAAATACTCTTTACTGTCATAGGCTGAAATATGCTTTTGGTCTACTTTTAAAATTTTCTTAAGTTATAAAAAAAATAACTTAGCAGTAAGTCGTATTAAGTATTACGAGCGTAAGTACTAAGTCACTCAGTGATGGGCTTGGCATTGTAGAATTCTACATACAGATCGTGTAATGGATGTGACATCAGCAAATACGTGCCACGCCAAAGTCATGCTGTAATATTGTCATAACGCTATTACCAGACCAATCGCCAAATAAGAAAATGCGTCAATATACGTCATAAAGACGTAAGTGCTTTTTGCTTTTATACACTATCTTACTCCTGTTCTTATCGAGGTGTTGTAAAATACGACTAAGGTAAATTGACGTCAGGCAGGCGGTCGGTCGCAAAATACGTAGCCGAAGCATGTTTATAACATGTTGTGCCGACTTCACTTAGAGTGATATAAGGGTAGGAGGTTAATGACACTATTTTCCGCCTATACGAATTGGTAGATTACACATATTCCAGAAATTCTACAGAGATGTGCAACTTTACTATGCCGAAAAGCAAATGGTAAATCGTATACATTGAATCGGTACATACATTTTTAAAGACTATCCAAGTGTTCTTAGTTCGCAACCGTAACTGCTGAATAAGGTTCTGGCGGTTTCACGTTTCGATCATAACTATATGACAAAAAAAAACAAATTTCTTTAAAAAAAACCATGTCGTAGGATCAAAACATATAAATATATTGTTTATAAGTGTATTTCAACTTACTAGTTTTTCATCTTTCCTTTTAAATTAATATTTGCCCACAGCCGGATAAAGGCAAGTGATCAAGACCTTGTACTGCTCGAAACCACAACTTAGTGATATAGCATAGTAGTTTTATCAACCGTCTCTGACACTATATACGGTGTCGCAACAGTTAGTACGTTTTGCTAAATATTAATAAACCACACTTTTGTAGAGTAGAAAATGAATAGCTGACGGACGGCCAGAATGTTACTCGGTATTCAATACAGAAACAGGCTTTGATACCTTTATAGTTACCAAATCGATTTCGATGTAATTATTAAATAAATAAATTAAATAAATATATGGGAAACTTAATACTTGTGTTATGGATGAAAGACAACTGGTAAATATACACTTATATATTTTTTAAATACATACGTAAATAAAAATATACACCCAGATTCTAAGACCAACAAATTCATTTATAGAAAATGTTGGCCCTCGGCGGGAATCAAACCCGCGACCCGCGGAGCTGAAGGCAGGGTCACTACCCACTGCGCCAACCGGCCAGTTAGTGATTTCGCGATGATTTGTTTTTTTTTAAATTAAATACTGACAAATTTTCTTAGGGACTAGGAAAATTCAGGGTATATAATTGATGGTAATTGAACACTTAAGTTAACGCAAACGAAGTCGCAGTTCCAGCTAAAATTGCGTTACGCTAACGCAATTTGCGCTATAGACTAACATTACGCTAAGATTAATAGAGATAGAGGCTATAGACTATATAACATTACGCTAAGATTAATAGGAGCGGAGCAGCAATAAGAAATAGTACGAAAACGGCACAATTTAAAGCTATCCTTGCGTGCGCTGAGTAAACGATAATAGTTATTCAAAAATCATGTTCCACAAAATTGTTCCCCTCTAAAAGTTCTAAATAAAAGTCCCAGACAGCATATGTCTAGCTTTGAAGGTTAACCCACTTTAACCATTTTTTGGTTATCAAAATACTATATTACGGTTTTAATCTTTCGCGGTGGATCAGCTGACGATTGCTTGTTATTTATAAGTCTACTTTTTTAATTAATAAGACCGAGCAGAGCTAGAAATCACTATTTATATCAAATTCTGACCTAGATGTAACTGGATACTCTGACGGCTTGTTGCTAACTCAATTAGCGATCTGCAATGCTATGCCACCACTATGTATATGGAAGCTGAGATTTATACCTATTTAACTCATATATCTTTATATATTTATTATTATTTTTTATAATATTTAAATGGGTTAATCTTGTATGTATAGAAAAATCGATCTAGCTAGGTTTTATTAAAAAAAATAGTTTTATCCCTGTTTTTGGGCCTAAAAAAATACTAACATTTAAATTTAATATAAAACACCATTTTTGCCGTTAATTGTCAAGTCAGCTTAGCTTATCCAGAGAACGGGCGGTCTCGAAAATGAAAAACCAAGGATCAAACCCCACCTACCCAATATATTTTCTTTTTTTTTTGAGTTTCTCTTTTTTGTAAAAAAATTACCGAGCTAGGCTCGGTCAGGCAAGAACCAATCAATTTTTCTAATAAAACTTATGTGTCTAATTCATAATTGCAATTTATCACACGCTTTGCGGTGAAAGAAAACATCGTGAGTAAATCTCTAGAGAATTCTGGGTATATTTGTAACCTACCTATCCGCATTGGAGCAGCATGGTAGGTTTTAGCTGCAACCCTTCTTTCCAGAAACGGAGAGGACTACGGCCAGCAGTGGGATTAAAACATCGTCACTGTACTTTTTTATATAATAATGACCAACATAATAACGAAAACGCAATGTATATTAATTATATAAACGCGAAATTCTGCCGGTTTCTATTTCTTACACTATCTGCAAATGAATCTTACATACCATACATATATATAGGGTAAGAAATTCCTGCTTTTCCTTCGGGAATATGTAGAAATACATACTATATAATTGAGCATATTTTAACATTCAAGTTGATAAAGTTGTTGAAGAACTATGATAATCTTAATATATAAAACTGAATGTTTGCCTGTATATCCTTATAGCCTTTGAAACGGCTAAACCAATTTTAATGAAAATTTGCAGCCAATCTTAAGAATGACCAGTAAAGTTTGGTGACAATCTTAAGAATGACCAGTAAAGTTTGGTGACGATCGGAGCATTTTATTCAATTGTTCAGTTCTGTTTCAAAGAAAAGTCGAAACTAGACTAAGCTACAGCAACGCGTGGACAGACAGCTAGTTTTTTACGAATATCTTATAATACAAGTATCTTATAATAATAGATATAATAAAATATTCATTGTTTACGTCTACCTGTCAATTGTCAATCGTGAAATAGTGTATTTACGTCATGGCGTGAATAATGTCCAATCGGATCGGAAATAAACAGAAGCAGAATTGACCCTGACCTTGAACTTATTTACAAAAATAACTGACCATAAAGCGGGTGAACGTTGAATTGACCTTGACCCTACTTACGGCTCTTAGTCTAATTTCGTGATTTTTCCCGCTTCGCACAATCGTATTTAACGTAATTATTTATGAATGGAAATTACAGCGAAGATATACAATAACATCGTAAACGATTACAGTCGAATATTATGCATACTCTTGACGCGTCTATTAAATAAATAAATAAATATATAAATATATGGGACACTGTGTGTGTACACAGTCGTCCGTCCCCAAAGTAAGTAACTTAATAATTGTGTTATGGGTGACAGACAACTGGTGAATATATATACTTATATATTTTTACATACATACTTAAATAGAAATATACACCCAGGCTCAAAGACCAACAAATTCATTTATTGAAAATGTTGGCCCTCGGCGGGAATCGAACCCGCGACCCGTGGTGCCGAAGGCAGGGTCATTACCCACTGCGCCAACGAGCCAGTCAAATATACTATAAAAAAAAATAAGTATAATGTTGTTATTTTTTTATAATATACTTTATTTATAGATATCTAATATCTGGGTGACCGAGCCTTTATCGGTAATTTTTTTAAACATATAAAAAAAAGAAAGCTCGTTGCGCTCGTTACGTCGTGACGTGGCTCGTTGGCGCAGTTAGTAGTGCATTCGGTTCCGCGGCTCGTGGGTTCGATTCCCACCGAGGGCCAACATTTTCTAACAATTTTTTTTTTTGGTTCTTCGAGCCTGGGTATATATATGTATTTAAGTATGTATTTAAAATTATACATCAGTACATATTATAAAACAAAGTCGCATTCTTTGTCCATATATCCCTATGTATGCATAAAACTTTAAAACTACGCAACAGATTTTGATGCGGTTTTTTTAATAGATAGAGTGATTCCAGAGGAAGGTTTGTACGTATAATAACATTCAATACGGAGTAAAGAAATACTGTAATTTTTGAGGTTTCTGTAAATAATTAAATTTTTTTCCGCTTACATTGCAAACGCAGGCTAAACCCTACGAGATTTATCAAAATAATGTACTAAGTATTTGTACACCTTGAAAAGGTCTACAGAAAAGTCCGCGATGGTATATGTCTATCTCTTATGGATAACCCACTATAGCATTTTGTGTCATTTACTTTTTACGAAAAATAATGCCTTATTTTTAAAATAATTTTTATACAATACAGCATTAATCCTTATCCAATTAAGTAGCTTAAATAAATAGTTGATTTAATATAGATCAATATGGCCGTTTACAGCATGTAATTTAAGTGAACATTTTCGGAGATATTACAGATTTAAAATGCCGTGAGGACGCCGCGCTTCGCCCTATAACACTTCGACTTTAGCAGCGATGTCGCTTTTTCAAGAGTTTGTTTAAAGACATTCTGTAATTAATTGTAAAAATAAAATACATAGGGAAAATGTGAAAGTAAATAATTAAAAATGTACTATATGAATTTAGATATTCCAAAGATAGCAGGAAATCTTCTTGGTATAGGGAAAGGAAATTGTTTTTCTCCAAATTTAACGCTTGCGGGCCACGGGCAATAATGAATAAATCAAAACTACTGGATCGATTTTAATCATTTTTTTTACACTGACTGACATGGGATATATATTTTATACCCGCGCGAAACAGGGGCAGGCCGCTAGTATATATTTAACACTTGTCTGTCACCCAAAACACAAAAAAAAGCGCCGAGTGACTTGTGGGATTCGGTACCAGGTTTAGAACTTTATCGCAGATTTTTTTGATGTATTTTTGTCCACAATTCTTTTGTACAGTAGTTTAATGAATGTACTGGTGTACGCATGCGATTAGATTTCCAAGCAGGCGAGTTTTTTACAACCGCTCGGTCTATTCCATACATTTTACATCAAACTGGTATGCACTATTACCCTAAACCCGGAAGGTTTCCGGAAGAATTGCACCTTTCAGTAAAATCCGTACAAAATTCCGTTCAGTAATTGTTAGAAAATCTACCACATACAGACAAATAAATATATAGAAGTATTGATTGTGAAGGGTGACAGTTATTACAGTCAATTGTAACTATACTCGCTCAATATCAGATTACGAGATGTAGTCCAAATTACTCGAACCCGGTATAGAACCCACATTATCCCAGTATTGCCTACACTAATTGCATCTAGTATAATAAGTGCTTGTTAACGACATCCTTTTGAACCCAGACTCTTTCTAGGTAAGGGGTAAACATAAACTATTCCCGTCGTTAATTAATGTAACGTCAAGTCAAAATCCAATTTCCTTGCATTTCTACCATATTTTGCCGACATACTCGCCTTTTATAATTTAATATCGCATGCATCTCTTAGAGATATTTCAGGAAATAGTTTTATATTAGCATAAACGCCGTGTGGTATCCGGCGGAATAGAATAGTACCACCCTCATTTCTTACCGAGTTGTCGTAAAAAGCGACTAAGGTAAGACCGTGTGGTATCCAGTTAAGTAGAATAGACCACCCTCTTTCTTACCGAGGAGTCGTAAAATACGACTATGGAAAGTTGATGTCAGGCAGGCGGCCGGTCGTAAAATACGTAGCCAAATCATATGACAACATGTTTATAACATGTTGTGCCGACCCCACTTAGAGTGGGATAAGGGCAGGAGGATGATGAGTTTTATATTAGCATCACAATTTGTTAGTAAAATATTTTGTGTGCAGAAAAATGTGCAAAGATAAAAACTAAATTGACGATGTTATAAAATAGACATAGCGGAAACCAACAAGTTTGCGGCTTACAAAAGTAAGTATTTCATTTATGGATTTTGGAATACGATTGTGTAGGTAAATACTAGTAGTGTATTAGGTAGTGATAGAAAAAAAACGAAAAACGCTGTATAAAATACCATAACAGTCAATAAAAAAATATACATTTACGATCATTTGAAAAATTGAATATTATAAATGCAAAAGACTGTCTGTCTATTACACCCTCCCGGGTGATCAGCTGGATCAATATTCTTTTTATTTTTAGTTTGGTATATAATCTTCAATTTGGTATAATTGAAGACCATATACTAAACTAGCATATAAGATTTAAAACAAAACTACCATTTATCCTTCAAGATCAGTATAAAAAAACTCAGTAGTAGTTTCTAAGTAAACTAAGCTAAGCTAACTAACTAGCTCACTAAGCTTTTAAGTAGTAGCTTAGTTGTAGCTTTATTAATCATCTTGATCCTTGACGATTCAAAAGTGTCTTATTCTATCGGGTTAGCCCGACTAGTTTCGAACCCATCCGGGGCACTTATTCATGAGCTCTTTACACGACGTTAACGCGGCGATAACGTCGTGTAAAGAGCTCATGAATAAGTGCCCCGGATGGGTATAGCCGTGAGTATAGCCGGTTCTATACATTAACTATGAATACTACTCACAATAGTTTAAATTTAAAAAAGATTCAAAAGTGCTTGAAAGAGCTTATTTGGATTAGGATATTTTGATTTGAGTACATAATTAGGAGTGTTTTAAAACAACGCGAACGAAACACTTTGACTGGCCCGTTGGCGTAGTAGGTAGTGACCCTGCCTTCAGCTCCGCGGCTCGCGGGTTCGATTCCCGCCCAGGGCCAACATTTTCTATAAATGAATTTGTTGGTATCTGTGCCTGGGTGTATATATGTATTTAAGTATGTATTTAAAAATATATAAGTATATATTCACCAGTTGTCTGTCACCCATAACACAAGTATTAAGTTACTTACTTTGGGGACCGACGACCGTGTGTCACATATATTTAAAATAAAAAAAACAGCGGGCTTTTTAATTCATATGTAAAAGTTGCTAATATTGTGCAAACCATCAATAAAAATTTAACGTTATTCTTTACGAAAAGCCATTGGTAGCATTTGAATGTATGATCGGACGCTTTAGCTACTTGTAAGCCTGTTCACGCTCAGCGGACTGATGCCTCCACGTCGGAATGACAATATAACAAATATTTTGAATTCGAATTTGAATATGACACGCATGTGTAATTCCACAGGACGAAACCGGTGAAATGGCACGGGATGCCACAGAAGCTAACCCGTATCGATTCACTAAACGCGACCGACTGTCGGCTTACTATAGAATTTCAGTATATGCGTTTTTTATATTCGTATAGAAATAAACGGTTTTATGTGTAACAAACAAGCTTGAAGAATGCTTCTTCTTTTATTTTTGTTGGTTGATTTTAAGAGCATTGTACCCGAGTCATAACGCTGATTAAGTAAAAAAGTAAAACTTTGTTCAAGAATAATAAAATGCACCACAGGCCGCGAGTACCTAAATATTATGTATATTTTCCTCGTAACAACAATCTTCACCAATTATCCAATCCGATCTGATAATGAACTAACAATCGCCAGCGGCTCCACCCGCGTCATATAGTCTTAATATAGTCTTTTGATAACCATAAAAATGGTTAAAGTAGGTTAACCTTAAAAGCTGGACATATGCTGTCGCGGAGTCTTATTTAGAACTTTTAGAGGGGAACAATTTTGTATTACATGATTTTTTAATAGCTATTACCGTTTACTCAGCGCACGCAAGGAAAGCTTTAAATTTTCCCATTTTCGTAATATTTCTTAGTGCTGCTCCTCTCCTATTCATCTTTGCTTGAAGTTATATAACGAACAACGCTTATCTACATTAACTTACTTACTATAGTGATAGTTACTTACTTACCATAGTGGCTTACTATAGTACGCCGTGTAGTATCCGGCTGAGTAGAACAGACCACCCTCATTTCTTACTGAGGTGTCGTAAAAGGCGACTAAGGTAAGTTGACCCACCGTGTGGTATCCGGTTAAGTAGAATAGACCACCCTCTTTCTTACCGACGTGTCGTAAAATACGACTAACGTAAATTGATGTCAGGCAGGCTTGTTGGTCGTGAAATACGTAGACAAATAATGTGACAACATATTTATAACATGTTGTGCTGACCCTACTTAGAGTGGGATAAGGGCAGGAAGATGATGAGTGGCTTACCATAGTGTCTGAATGTGAGTGTTTTTTTTATAATTGTATAGAGAAAAACGGTGTAACAAACACTAAGCCCGAAGAATGGTTCATATTTTATCTGAGTTCAAAGCATTATCAAAGTTAAACTTTGTATGAGAATCGTAAAATGCAATACCGACGCACGTGAGCTGGGAGACAAATTTTCAGCAACAAAACGAGTGTCGAACTTCGCGTGACGTGAATGTGGTATTGTAACTTGTACTAGCGTTTACATACAGCTTTACACCTTTGATAATGTAGTGAAGCGGATTTTAATCCTTATAAATCGTTTTTTAAATAAAGCCTCCGGTAAGCGAATTTTGTAGAGTAAAATGATTGAAAAGTGTTTTACGACTTTGACACAAAAAGCGACAGAGATAGACATTGCAAACATTTACTTTAAAAGTTTAATGCTTTATCTCTTTGACATGTAAAAAAAGAAAGAGAAAATAAATTAAAGAACAATATATGTTCTATATATATATTTTTCATCATCATCATCATCCTCATGCCCTTATCCCACTCTAAGTGGGGTCGTATTTTACCTTCGTCGTACCTTACCTTACCGTATCTTACCTTATCACACCTTAGTCGTATTTTACGACACCTCGGTAAGAAAGAGGGTGGTCTATTCTACTAAACCGGATACCACACGGTGGGTCGACTTACCTTAGTCGCCTTTTACGACACCTTGGTAAGAATAGAGGTTGGTCTAATCTACTCAGCCGGATACCACACGAGGGGTCGACTTACCTTAGTCGCCTTTTACGACACCTCGGTAAGAAATGAGGGTGGTACTATTCTACTTAGCCGGATACCACACGGCTAATACATATATTTTTCATAAAAACATTAGGTAATAAAAACTTGTTATGTGCTCTAATCTATACTAATATATAAAGCTGTAGAGTTTGTTTGTTTGTTTGTTTGTTTGTTTGTTTGTTTGTTTGTTTGTTTGAATGATTGATTGTTTGAACGCGCTAATCTCAGAAACTACTGGACCGATTTGAAAAATTCTTTCAGTGTAAGATAGTCCATATATCGAGGAAGGCGTATATTATATAACATCACGCTAAGATTAATAAGAGAGGAGCAGCAATAAAAATAGTATGAAAACGGCAAAATTTAAAGCTTTCCTTGCCTGCGCTGAGTAAACGGTAATAGTTATCCGAAAATCATGTTCGACATAATTGTTTCCCTCTAAAATTTCTAAATAAAAGTCCGCGAGAACATCTTTTAAGGTTAACCCACTTTAACCATTTTTATGGTTATCAAAAGACTATATTACGGATTTAATCTTTCCACGCGGGCGGAGCCGCTGGCGATTGCTAGTTTACATATAAATTGGGAAAGAGAGACACAACTTAAAAGCTCCTATTTAGACATAAAAAATAACTACCAAGATGGTAATTTTTTTTAATTATTAAATAATATAAAAGTATCAAAAGGTTAATAATAACCAAGGTTTCATCCCAAGTGTTTTCACTTCTTTAGACCACCAAATACCCACTGGACTATCAGAACTTTACAAATGACAACTAAAATATCATTTACATTTTGTTCAAAAATTTTGCAATTTTTCAGTGCCCAAAAACAGGGACTTATTTTCCGATCTCGGAAACGGCTCCAACGATTTCAGGAAATTTTACAGCTTGTAGGTTTCATTAAAAAAAATGTCGTTATGTCGATGTTTTCGGGCACTAAATTTTTTTTTTTTCAAAATTTACATTGCATACAATTTTTGTTGTCAATTGTAAAGTCATGGTAGCTCATTTGGGGAACAGGCGATTTAGAGAAGTGAACACCTACTATCGAGCCCCACCTGTCAGATATTTTTTTCAAGTATCATCTTTTTTTAATTTGTAAACTGATGCAACATTTCTCCAACGTCATACAAATTAAATGCATGAAGCCATAACAGGATAATTAGATAATAAATTAATAATACCATGTAAAGGAAAGTTTTAAAGTGTTTAAAGTAAATTTGTTATACATAAAGGCTCAAAGCAAAATGCAATTAACTAAGCATATTATGCATGAGAATTTATGCCACATAATGGAGTTACGACCCGCTATCACGTATTTGGGTCAATTGGAACGAATAAGATCTATTTTGCGTATAATGGGAGAATGTTATAAAAAATGCCCTATTGGGGGATAATTTCGGTTAATACAGACGTTCTTACTCAGTAAATGTTTATTGGGGACCTACCTGTACTGTAGGCTCCAATATAAATAAAATGTATAATAAAAAAATATATGGGACACTTAACACACGGTCGCCAGTCCCCAAAGTAAGTAACTTAATACTTCTGTTATATTTTTAAATACATATTTAAATACAAATATACACTCAGACTCGAAGATCAACAAATCAATTTATAGAAAATGTTGGCCCTCGGCGGGAATCAAATCCGCGAATCGCGGAGCTGAAGGCAGGGTCACTACCCACTGCGCCAACGGGCCATTCAAATATAGCTAGTGAATCATTAATTTCGGCACAACACGGTATAAACATTTTGCATCATGATTTGGCTACGTAATTTACAACCGGCCGCTCTGCCTGACGTCAATTTACCTTTGTCATATTTTACGACACCTCGGTAAGAAAGAGGGCGGTCTATTGTACTCAACCGGATACAACACGTTGGGTCAACTTACCTTACTCGCCTTTTAAGACATCTCGGTAAGATATGACGGTGGTCTATTCTACTCATCCTGATTCCACATGGCGTGACGACTTACCTTATTCGCCTTTTATGTCAGCTAGGTAAAAAATGTGGGTGGTCTATTCTACTCAGCCGGATACCACACGGCTTGAAAATACGGATAATATGTACATAATAAATAAATGTATGGGGCTGCCCGTAAATAACTTGTGTTATACGTAACAAATAACTGGTAAATACATATATACACCCAGACTCGAAGAACCAACAAATTGTTTATAGAAAATGTTGGCCCTCGACAGGAATAGAACCCGCGACCTACGGAGCTGAAGGCAGGTTCACAGCCCTCTGCGGTAACGGGCAATAATAGAAAACGGACTATCATCCTAGCCAATACAATTATGAGCTCGCAATCAACTAATATTGAAAATAAATAATATCCTATTAAGGATTAAGGCAATATACGTCTTACCGAGTTATCTATTAGTTATATGTGTGGTATTTTTGTCGTAGGTTTAATATATACATACAGAAAGTATATAACTTTCTATATAAAAAGGTTTAATTCATTTTCATATATGCATGCTCGCAACGTATGCAATGCAATTAATTTATATGCTTAAAGCAACGAAATTACTTCATAAAACAATTAATTAGAGATATTGCATATACAAACAGAAATACTCAAATACTGGCACCAAATACTTCGTCGCTGTGTGTTTTCGACTTACCCTCCCTTGAATTGTATGCTACTTAATAAATTGAACACTTGAAGTAAATAAGGCACAAAGTACCTATCAATTAAAATTCGAACTAAGTATGCAGTTTGCTTTTAGAACCAAATTGTAAAAGTTTAAGAAAAAAGTGGATAAAGCACTGACTATTGTTTAATTTATTTCATTCTATTTTTTCACGGAATCCTGTGTTAATATTTTTTGTATGTAGGAAATAGTGTATTTTAAGGCAATAGTTTAAGTTTTAGTTACATAATTGTTAATAATGGTTTTAGTACTACATTCTGTCTACAGTCTTTTAGTTTATCGTACGTAGTAGTCTATAAAAGCATGCTGTGTCTACCTATAAGTGAAATTATATGTAATTAGCAAATAAGACCAATGTACCTATGGTTTAACATACATGTAATTTTGTTGGTAGGCCATAATTAAATAAATAAATAAATATTAAGTAAAGTAAGTAAGTAAGTAACGGCCTGTTACTATCTCACTGCTGAGAATAGGCCTCTTCTCTCCATTTTTGAAGAGAAGGATTGGAGCTAAGACCTACCACGCTGCTCCAATGCGGATTGGTAGGTTACACATACCTCCAGAATTCTCTAGAGATATGCAGGTTTCCTCACGATGTTTTCCTTCACCGAAAAGCGTGTGATAAATTGCAATTATCAATTAGACACATAAGTTTTTAAGAGAAAAACTCATTGGTGTCTGCCCGGGTTTGAACCCGTGATCGTCTCTAGAGATTCACACGGTCGCACCGCTGGGCCATCACAGCTTAAATATTAAATACTATAAATTAATACTATAAATTATAAATAAATATTAAATACTATAAATTCTACGTAGGTAGTACCTACTTAATAAGATTCCTATTTGACCATACTATAAAACAAATTCCCCAAATTCTGTCTGTATGTATGTGATCGTCTTGCCCAAATTGTAAACATATTTTGTACGTAAGGTTTAATATAAATTGGCTGAAATATATATTTGTGACACACTGATTTCTCCATGAGCTAAGCATATACGCACTATATTTTATTTGTGTAAGAAGTGCTAGCGCTAAATTGTCATAACATTTACAATGATTATTATCAATTCAAAATCTTTAATATTTAAATGAGTTAATCTTGTATATATATATTTTCCGAATCTCGGAAACGGCTCCAACGATTTTCCTGAAATTCAGCATGTAGGAGGTTTTGGGGGAGCAAAATTGATCTAGCTAGGTTTTATGTAAAAAAAAATTTGTTTTATCCCTGTTTTTAGGCATTAAAATACACTAACATTTATAGTGAATTGAATTTTCGCCATTAACTGTCAAGTTGGCGTAGCTTATTCGGGTTACGGGCAGACTCGAGAAATGTGAATGCCAAGGATCGAATCCCCAACTAAATAATTGTTTTTTTTGTTTTTTTTTTCGTAAAAAATTACCGAGCGAAGCTCGGTCACCCAGATATTGTATTATAATACTACTAAAGTCATAGACTTGTTTGTTAAAAATAATCAGGAAAACAATATAATCTAGGATTTCTTAGGCCCTTCCTCCCTTATAGAATTCAGTCTACAATACGTCATTCTCCTGTCCTTATCCCGGTCTAAGTGGGGTCGGCACAATATGTTTATAACATGTTGTCACATAATTTGGCTTGGAATTTTACGACCGGCCGCCTGCCTAACGTCAACTTACCGTATTAGTCGTATTTTACGACACCTCGGTAAGAAAGAGGATGGTCTATTCTACTCAACAAGATAAAACACGGTGGGTCAACTTACCTTAGTCGCCTTTTACGACACCTCGGTAAGGCATGAGGATGGTCTATTCTACTCAGCCGGATACCACACGGCTATCAGGCTACAATACAATTGCTATGATCAAATATTTTGATTGTTACCAACAGGATATTAACAATGCTATAATAAATATATTGCTAAGTAAAATCTTCATCTGTGCGACTATGACCTTCATCAAAAAGTTATACGCGTGTAAGATGCGCCATTACAAAAAATATAAAGGTTAGATATGATTATCGGCACTGGAAAGCAAAAAAGAAACTAATAATATTAATAATAACGTTAATATATATCCTCCTGCCCTTATCCCACTCTAAGTGGGGTCAGCATATGTTATAAACATGTTGTAAAATGATTTGGCTGCGTTTATACGACCGGCCGCCTGCCTGACGTCAACTTAGCTTAGTCGTATTTTACGACACCTCGGTAAGGTGGGTGGTGTATTCTACTAAACCGGATACCACACGGTGGGTCAACTTACCTTAGTCGCCTTTTACGACACTTCGGTAAGAAATGAGGGTGGTCAATTCTACTCAGCCGGATACCAAACGGCGGGTCGACTTACCTTAGTCGCCTTTTACGACACCTCGGTAAGAAATGAGGGTGGTACTATTCTACTTAGCCGGATACCACACGGCTAATTAATAATAACGTTAAGAATATTATAATTAATCATGTTCAGATTATTGTTTCTTTTTCACAAAAAAATTACAAGTTGCATAGGCTGGCAAGTGGTGTAAAAAGGTCATTGAAGACATCTACATAATTAGCTATTAATATTAGTATATCTAACTCAATATTTTTAAATCGCTTAGGTAGGTACAGCTGCATTAAATAATTCGATACCATATAAGGTAATGTTAAACGATTTTTACAATAGTCGATCTGAAAATGTTCCATATTCAAAAGTCTTTTATCACATTCTAACAAACACAAAATGTTACACGCTAAAATAGGACAGATGATTTGTGAAATGTTCTCGAAGTTTAAATAATTAAATTAGCTACGCGACAATAGATGGCATGCATTTATATTTCCGTATCCGTATTCTATCTCATTCTAATAGATTTATAATCATACACGTTAAAACAGAACAGAAAGTTTTGTAGAATGTTCTCGAAGTTGTGATTGTTAAATATTAATTAATATCAATATCATTGGTAATAATGTAAAATGTGGGTAGAACGATATTTTTACGTACCAATTCCCGTCGTAATGTAAACAATTGCTTTACAAGTATAAGGATGTATGTGACAATTTTAATATATTAATATTTATTCGAAAAAATAATTTATTTCTTATAAATATTTACACATTAAATTTCTGTTTGAGACATAAAGAGGAAAAAAAATTATTTATGAATTATTTTTTGTAGGATGGGAAAGTAATGCTTAATTTTATAAATTATTTGAAGAAGATATAAGTGTTTTTTGTAGTATCATTATAGTAAATCGATTATAGACTTTAAAACACTTTCAAATAATTCGTTTGTAATAAAACTACTACTTTTAGCTCCTGGTGTTTGTTTTTAAAGAATACTGAATGATATTCCCTGTACATATGGACGTGACTATTTTTTTTTATAAATCTAAAATTGACAAGTTCTTTCATTCCCTAATCTTTAATATTCAAATGAGTTAATCTTGTATATATATATATATATATATATATATATATATATATATATATATATATATATATATATGTTCTGAATCTCGGAAACGGCTCCAACGATTTTCCTGAAGTTCAGCATGTAGGGGGTTTTGGGGGAAAAAATCGATCTAGCTTTAGTTTTTTTTGCTGTCAAAAGTAATGTTGCGATAACCGATGGTTAACGCGCAGATAATGTTCACAACCCAGGTCTAAATCCCACTTATCATCGACGCCTTCTTCCTTATTTTAATTTTTTTATATCTTTTAAAAAATTACCGTACAGCTCGGTCACCCAGGTAATATAAAATAATATAATATTTACTATAAAATATTATTAGATAATTATATTTTAAATATAATAAATCCATATCCACGCTAATGTTATAAAAGTTGAAAGGCGGTGTATTTCTGTCTGTTATGATTTCATGGTTAATCTGTTTGAGCAATATGATGAATTTGGTATAATTAAATATTATCGGGCTAAAGCATAGGATAAGGAAATTAACGTTTTTCTTCGAAAACGAGAAAAACACATGATGAGTTTTTAGTTTTTTAATTTTGCTTAAGTTGATGCGAACGAAGTTACGGTTACAAGTAGCACTTATTAGGTTTCTTATTTCCTTCAATTTTTTTTACGTAATAATAAGTATATTTTAACACTTCAAACTACTAAAGGTATATATATAACCTCAAACAGTTAGATATTACTTTACTATCTATCGCAACAGTGTTGTGGTTTCAAGGTCAACTGCTGGATCGAAGTCTAAGTCTAAGCATAAGCTATCTTGAGAGGTCTTGCCAATATTTATAGAGACATCGATTCCTAAAAGCAACTTAGGCTATATGTGTATGCAACGGTAATTTTATTTCGTTTTCTTGGTATATCAGTTAATTTTAAAGAATAGATGACGCGCGCAGGTGAATCTGGTAATTTATAAGCCAGAATGTGGCAAAGTTTTCCCTTAATGTCTAAAGAAAGTTTAGGAGACTTTTGTTAGCAATAAATCTCCGAAGCCTTCGAAAAGTAATAATTCATGAAATTATGAATTATAATTATAGGGAAATAAAATTCACTTACCCCTTTTTCCCTGTCAAGCATCTGATTTTCGAGGACACCTCGGTATAAAAGGGATCTCGCTCAAGCAAACGACGCATTTGGACGGCTGTCGCGAGCATCGTAAGTAAGTGTTTGCATTTATTTTATTCTTTCTGTTTCTAGAATTTTTCTGTATGTTTTAATGATTTTTGTTGTAAACTTATATCCAGTGTTTTGTGTTAATTTGATTTTTTGAATTTTTAGTAATGATCGCACCGCATCTAGTTCGAATTTACCGTTTTCTAAATAGTAGCCCACCACGTGTCTTTTTATTTTATTTAATGAAACTTTTAAATCCGCTACTTTCTGCTTTTCTATTTGCAATTAATTATATTGTGTGCTCATAAATTCATTGTTAGCTGCGTCTTTATACCATTTTCAGTTGCAAAGGTCTCACAAAATGGCGCTGTATACACGTGGCTATCAAAGTGTAATCGAATTGATATTATTTTATAGATATTGTCCTTTATAATTTTAAATTGATGTTTCTGTTAACTTAGCGAAATGAAATTAATAAAAATCATTTTTTTTACAGGAGCCAGCATGCTCGCGACACGTGCTCTGCTAATGAGGTAAGTTGAGTTTTTTCTGAAATCGGGAGTGTTAATAATTAAATTTGTTGTTTTCCTATTGCAATCACTTCATATAATAATCACTTATTGTAATTTTAACATATGAAAAATATTTTCGTGTTCAAATTTCCACGTGGTGTAATTTATTGTACTGATTTCTTTGTGGTTAGCTTTATGATATTTTCTTGGTTTCTGTTAACGTTTTAAAATATACCGACCACGTGTCCTTTTTTATGTGCGTTGAACGATTTCATTGTATAAGCATCTATTATAGAACATCTGCAATTCAGTTTTATTTAATTTCTTTGGACACAGTTTGCCTTTTTTACGAGTATCAATTATATATGCATATAATTTTAATTAAATTTTTCTGATTATGAAGCTAGAATTATTAAATTTTTCATAAGATCCGAAAATAAAGTACAGTATAATTTTTGAAATAAAATTAAATTATACACGTGTATCAAAATATTCAATATTCACTTAATAAACTTTAACATATATATTTTTTTAATATTTAAAATAATTACTGTTCACTTTATTTTGTTGTTAACTATTAGTTAATTATGGCTATAGCTATGTAACTTCGCCGTAGCCGGTCCCAAGCCCGGTTGTGAAAGAAGGAGGGTTGGTGGAGAGCGTACACTTGTAAGATCTGGGGAAGCCGTAAAAGTACGCAACGCCGAGTGTGGGGCGGCGGTCAAGTAACCCCTTGAAAATGGCCACGCAAGCCACGGGAACTAAATAACCCCGGAAAAAGTCGACGTAGAAGGTAATGGGAACCCACTACGATTATGTCCCAAGAGAACCCTATGGAAAAAGTCAACTGTAGAAATTCGTGTAAGTCGGACGATCCGGCTGACCCCCGGCGCTTACCGATATCCGGGTCGTTAAGTGCGAAATGTGCGACCGAAGGCTACTCAGGAGTGCGTCATCAAGCTCCTAAAATAGCAAATGTTACTGAGGACCAGGGAAAATCATCATCTTTAAGATCAAAACACAAAATTGACCAAATATCGGCACAACTGGATATACCCATCAGTACCGCACTACACAGAGCTGCCGATCGCAACATCTGGAAAAGGGCAGTTGATAATTTGAAAAAGGGTCACGATCCTCAGCAATGAGGGAACGATTCAGAAGAAGATAGAACATCTGCAATTCAGTTTTATTTAATTTCTTTGGACACAGTTTGCCTTTTTTACGAGTATCAATTATATATGCATATAATTTTAATTAAATTTTTCTGATTATGAAGCTAGAATTATTAAATTTTTCATAAGATCCGAAAATAAAGTACAGTATAATTTTTGAAATAAAATTAAATTATACACGTGTATCAAAATATTCAATATTCACTTAATAAACTTTAACATATATATTTTTTTAATATTTAAAATAATTACTGTTCACTTTATTTTGTTGTTAACTATTAGTTAATTATGGCTATAGCTATATGGCTATAGTAAAAAATTGCTTAAGAATGTCGTGACTTTACAAAAAGTTTAGATAATATTTTACTATGCTAGTAAGACCATAGTAATTTCTTATAATTTTTTTTTTGTAAATTATAATTTATCACACGCTTTTCGGTCAAGGAAAACTTCGTGTGGATACCGGCATGTTTGAGGAGAATTTCTGGGATATATGTATGTATGCATATCGCATTGGAGTAGCTTGCTAGGTCCAAGTTCTAACCCTTCTCTTTAAAAGGAGTTACTTTACACTTATTTTACTGATTGTATGATGCAGGATAGGCGCTTCCCCGTCGGGCGGACGCCGTCTGATGCCCCGACACCCGGCATTGACCTCCCACAACGCCGGCTGTTGGACCGCTGACTCTTAATATTAAATGTAAGTATACCAGAAAAAAATACTCTGTATTAATTGTTGTTATTTTGCTTACTTAGCTTACTTCCATAGCATTATGTCTTATGGAATATGGGGTAAATGCGCGGATAATGTAGAAACAATTGTTTTACAATAAAGAGCCATACGTGGTATTTACAATTTAAGCCCGCGTGATTCTCTGCGAGAGAAGCTTAAGGAAATAGGTATTCTTACATTTGCTTCACAGTACATTTTAAGTAATTTAATTTTTGTACATAAAAATATAGAGTTATAGAACAATAGGTGATGTATATAATAGACAAAGTATTTGTAAATTGTGAATTTGAATTTGAATGACATAATAGAGCAATATTAAATTATTTTTTCAGCAACTTAGATCGCGACTCATATGTTAAAATACTCCTAATTATGTAACTATCTATTTTCCTGGATGGAGATACGGGATTTTTTCATCCTATATGTTAGTTATATATATATATGATAACAATATTTCATCAATATCGCTTCAAGGGATTAGTCGTGATAGCGTGACATATCTATGCAGACAAACTACGAAAGTCTGCCTGACTTTCGTATTTATAATATTAATATGTATGTATAATTTAACAAACACGGGTATTTATTCATGACACTACTATGATACTAGACATGATTCTGAACCAAAATAGGACAGACAACTGGTGAATATATACTTATATATTTTTTAAATACATACTTAAATAAAAATATACACCCAGACTCGAAGACCAACAAATTCATTTATAGAAAATATTGGCCCTGGGCGGGAATCGAACCCGCGAGCCGCGGAGCTGAAGGCAGGGTCACCACCAACTGGGTCAACGGTCCAGTCAAAGTATAGGTTTCTATACATTAAATTATATTTTATGTCGTTATTGACAAATTTTTAAATTTTTTACAGCGTCGGCAGTCGGCAGTGATTATTGCATAGATGCACACACATACACGCACGCACTAAGTTAAGGTTTATAAAATTCTTCATATTACCGCTTACTTTATGAAGATATCTCTCCAGGCTGCAGGTTAAGTTGTAGTATTGGAACTAATAGGTTAAGGAATTATAATAATATATAGGTTATTAATAAGGAATGTTCACGTCTCTACGTCATCTCCACACAGTTAGTTGGGGTTCGGACTTGGAATTCAATAACAATAAGGCTCAGAGCTCGCGGATTAAATTGTTTGTAGACCGTTATATGCACACTTTATATAATGGGTTTCTGTATTCTTAATTTTATTGCTGGTTTATTCATTAAGGTAGGTTAAGGAATATTTTTGTATCAATATTCAAATGTTTTCCTCCTAAATGTGTTGGAATTCAATGACAATAGGCTTAAGGAAGTCGGCAATTATTATGTAATTTTATATCATAAGGGTGTTGGGTTTTTTTAATGTAGTTAAGTTTTTTTTTTTCATTTTATTAGTCTTTTAAGTTTTTTTGGTTAACATCACTTTGCCAGTATAAGTAATAAAGTATTATATTAGTAGTATATTAACTTTTTTATTTATATTAAATTGATGCGGGAATCGGTATTGCGCCTCTCGGAAAATACTTTTAACACCACAATCAGCTCAGCATTATATAGATTTTCTTAGCAAATTTAAATTATGTATAATTTATTCAAAAAGTATAAGTGGTTGAACTTAACCGCAGAGGCGCACTTAGTTTATATGGTTTGTCACTTTTTTGCACTATTAGATTATATTAAACAAATAAATGGTTTTGGGTAAAAAAAATTGTTTTATTTTTTTTTTTAGCGATATTGGATTGATCTAGGTTTAAAGCTTGAAAAACACAAGTAGTGGCGTAAAAGTTACCTACGTATGTTAGCGTACCTTTATATGTATGAATTTAAAAATGAATCTTCTTCTAAAGGCTTTTATTTAACTTGCCGTGTAATGTGAAGGAGGAATATTGCAAGTAAAATTTAGTAGTAACCTAACTTTACATATATATTGATAACAAACGCAGATTATAGCAAAATAATTTTATCATTATATTTGGAACCATGAAATAAACCACAAACGTCACTTAACTTTGCCGGTTCTGACGTGCTCCTATTATAATTTACTATTTATCAAAATACATATAAAATCATCGCATTTCTCATCGATAGTTATATATTTGTGCCGTTCACAGTTGAGAACCTAGTCATGGAGTCAAAGTGCGGAATTTTTTTTCATCCGTTTTATCACCTTAGTTAATTGCCTCTACAGGTGATGATAGGAATAGCTCCTTTTTCGCACAAAGAGTCAGCTTAGCGATTCAGCGCGAAAACGCTGCCAGCATTCTTGGGAAAATTTCCATAGTCCTAGTGAGTAAGTAATCTTAGATAGATATAACTTGTACATTTCTGTTGTAAAAAAACATATAAAATACATTTTCACGTTTGTTGTGGCCAACTAATATGAAAGCATAATGTCCGTGTCGGACGTCAAAAGCTAAATTGGAAATAGGGTGATCGATGTTTTTCATGAAAATGTATAAGGTCAAAGCAATATCATGAAAAAAATTTATCCCAATACGTTATCGCCAATGACATCGGGAACTGACGACCGGAAAATGAAGGCGAATCAATATTCACTCAAGGCCAAGTTTATAAATGATCGAAAAGGAGAGATATAACGGAAACTTATAAGATAACACCTGTTATTATTGTGATTGTGCAGTAAGGCCTCCTGTTTTATTGGAGACTTGAATTTATTTTATTTAAACTAAGGATTATCAACGGGTTATATAATAAACCTAGCTAATAGTATAACTAACTTAATACCTGGTTGACCGAGCCCTTCAATAACTAATACTTAAGGTAATTTTTTACAAAATAAAAAAAGGAACAAAAACAAAGAAAAAATTAATTAGATTGTTGGGGATCGATCCTATGTATTTATTTACATTTCTCGAGACTGCCCGTTCCCCGAATAAGCTACGCTGACTTGACAGTTTAAGGCAAAAATAGTGTTTTATATTCAATATATATTTTAATATTTTTAATGCCCAAATTAAATAATAGCTGAGCACCTGGGTGACCTTGCTCGGTAATTTTAATGAAGAAAATTAAAAAGGAAGAAAGGCCGTTGACATGTGGTACTTGATCCCGGGTATTTTTACTTTTTCAATCCGTCCGTTCCTTATTTAGGTATCACAACTTTACAAATGATAGAAAAATTAAGCTTTGCATTCTACTTCCATTTTAGCAGTATTTTAGTGCGTGAAAACAGAGATAAAACGTTTTTTTTTAATGAAACCTAGCTAGATCGATTTATCGCCTCGAAACCCTTTACATACACCCTAAGTTGGAAATACAGAAAATAAATACATACTAGCTGTATACATACATACTAGCGTGGACTGTTGTCGTGTGATAGGTTAATAATAGATGGCGCTGTTCAATGTCATCCTATTCCTGTAAAATTAACAGGATTTCTATGGCTATAGAAGAAGGTTTATATGGATATAGAACATATAGGCTTATATGTTACTCCGGTGTATAAGGAATAATTGTACCAATAATGACCTTTAACTGACCAAGGAATAATTCTCGACGTAATACTACTTTCCGTGTATCATCCACTAGAACCAAATAGGTGAATAACAGTGTCATAGACAGGTGCTACTTTTTTCGGAACTTGATATTATTTCCACTCCCTCTTTCTAATTTTAAACAAGCTGTTAAGAATAATATTAACAAAAGAAATCCTATTTAATTTTCAACTATATTATATTAAGAATAGGAGGAAGGGCTTTGGGGTTTTTTTTTAATTCACCTAATAAAAAAGATTGTACGTATAAAAGTATTTTTTGCATAATGTGGTAAATTTAAGGTAGAGTAAATAAATATAAACACGTGGAGGTTTGTGCGTGTGTTTTTACGAATCCTGCATCTATCAGGTATGAAAAAGGATTGTCCACTCTAAATTTAGCATTATATATATTTTCTATTTTACTTCATTATTTTATAGCAATTTAATTTTACTATCACTTTTGTTATATGTACCTACAGGGGTAAAAAATTATGATGACATAAAATTACAACATAAAAAAATTAAATAAAAAAGGGAATTGAAATGAAACTAAAAGGAACGCAACATAGGTTATTGAGATGGAGTAAATAAGAAAAGAAAATACTAAATCTAAAATTACAGCCGTGTGTATGTTCATAAGGATGTTTGTAGTGAGAGCGTGTCTTAAAATAAGTGATTCGCATTTAGGTAAAATAAGTATGTAGGTAAGAGGTAGGTAGGTTAGTATGAGTATGAGTAAGTGTTGTGTTTATTTGAGAGTGTTTCAAATAAGGTATTAAAACAATAATTTCCCTTTAGTTACTTTGTAAATTATTTTAGTTTAACGCAAAAACCAGTTTATATATATAAAGGTATACGATGAATTTTTCGGAGCAGAAACAATATAAAGAATTTGCTGAAAGCTTCACAAATATCTGAACAAAAAATATTTTCATTTACGTTCGATGTGTACTTTGCAACATCGGATTTATCGGTTGTTACAGAATATTTACTGATAGTATAACATGAAATATTTACTGTGAGATTTATAATTCCGATATTGGTTGTTTGTATTACCTTTTTATCTATAACAATTCCGAGATTGAGTATTATCTCACCTGTCACTGTTTATTTTATTAAAAAAGGGGAGTCACAAAAGTTTTATATGGATATAAAAGCAATTATATTCATATAGATTATAAGCTGTACTCGAGCTTAGATAACGTTAATTAAAACGACATTAATGTAGCTGTAAACTCTTAATATTGTATAAACTCGCATTTCGCAAATAAGTACTTGTTTGAGCCTTGCTCGGCAATTTTTTGCAAAATAAAAAAAAGTAAAAGGGTAGGTGGGGCTCAATCCTAGCTATCTAATCCTAGCTATATTTTCATATCTAGAGACCACCCGCCACACGATCCCCGAATAAGCTACGCTGACTTGACAGTTTTTGGCAAAAATAGTGTTTTATACATTAAATTTAAATTTTGTATATGAATTGAAAATTGAATTTTTTTTTTAAATAAAACCTAGCTAGATCGATTTGTTCCCGAAATCGATTGTTAACGAATGGCTCTTATTGAATTAAGAGTATTGTATTTCTGCTGAAAATAATGACTATTTTAACATTGTAAGTCCATAGACGATATCAGTTTTAAATTACTTATACGCTAATTCCACTGGGACAAGATTTGAATAGTACTAACGTGTATGGAATTTAATATAGATATAAGTTGTATATTTTCGTGCCGTGTAGTATCCGACGGAATAGAATAGACCACGCTCATTTCTTACCGAACTGTCGTTAAAGGCAACTGATTTAAGTGCCGTGTGGTATTCGGCTGTGTAGAATAGACGACCCTTATTTTTTATTGAGTTGTTGCAAAAATCGACTAAGGTACGTTGGCGCCAGTCGTAAAATACCTAGCCAGATCACATCACAATATGGTTTAAACATATGCCGACTCCACTTAGAGATAAAGGCAGGAGAATGTATGATATATGATAAGTTGTATATTGTCGTTGTAAATAAATAAAATAACTAGTATACATAAAATTAAGTACGTGGGTGACCGAGCCTTATTTATTTTTTTAAAGATATAATAAAAAAAAATGAACATTGAAAAAAAATTGAAAAATAATTGTGCTCAAACCTAGATATTTTTACCTCTCTAGAGCGCCCGTTCTCCAAATGAGCTACGATGACTTTACATTTGACAGCGAAAATTATCTTTTGAATTCAACGTAAATTATAACATTTTCCTAAAAACAGGGATAAAAAGACATTTTTTAATGAAACCTAGGTAGATCGAATTTTCCCGCCAAAAAGCCCCTACATGCCGAAATTCAAGAAAATCGTTAGAGCCGTTTCCGAGATTCGTAAAATATATATATACATACAAAATTAACTCATTTAAATCTTCCTGCCTTTATAGCACTCTAAATGGGGTCGTCACAACATGTTATAAACATGTTGTCACATGATTTGACTGTGTTTTTACGACCTGCCGCCTACCTGACGTCAACTTTACTCTGTCGTATATTACGACACCTCGCTAAGAAAGATTGTGGTCTATTCTACTAAACCGGATACCACACGGTGGGTCAACTTACCTTAGTCGCCTTTTACGACACCTCGGTAAGAAATGAGGTTGGTCTATTCTACTCAGCCGGATACCACACGGCGGGTCGACTTACCTCAGTCGCCTTTTACGATACCTCGGTAAGAAATGAGGGTGATACTATTCTATTCAGCCGGATACCACACGGCATAAAATTAACTCATTTAAATATTAAAATTAATAAAGTATTTTCTGCGGCATAACATATAATTGGTACCTCTAAAACTTGACAAGCATCAACTTGTAAACACTTCATAAACTAACTGTAACCAACTTCTTGGCAAAGTGCCTCTCTGTTTTAATTCAAATAAAATGTCTGAAAATGTAAATAAAATTGACCTAGGTCAATCCACGACTACCCTTAATTATATCGTAGTTAATGTATAGAACCGGCTATACTCACGTCTTATTCTATCGGGCTAGCCCGACTAGTTTCGAAGTCATCCGGGGCACTTATTCATGAGCTCTTTACACGACGTTATCGCTCATCGCGTTAGAGCTCATGAATAACCCGGTAGAATAACACGTGAGTATAGCCGGTTCTATACATTAACTATGAATAGCACTCACGATAGTTTAAACTTAATTATATCTTTAATATTTAAATGAGTTAATCTTGTATGTGTATCATCATCTTCCTGCCCTTAACCCACTCTAAGTGGTGGCACAATATGTTGTCACATGATTTGGCTGCGTATTTTACGACCGGCCGCCTGCCTGAGGTCAACTTATCTTAGTCGCATTTTACGACACCTCGGATTTTTTTAGCTGTCAAACGTAATGTTGCGATAGCCGATAGGTAACGGGTGGACTGAAAATATTCAAACCCCGGGTTTGAATCTCACATGTTATCGGTGCCTTATTTCTTTTATTATTTTTAAAAAATATATGTTATAGCCCATACTAATATTAAAAATATCATCGCCCATACTAATATTAAAAAATGTGAAAGTGTTTGTTAATTTTCAACATTTTGTTTATTTAACGCAATTGTTAATGTATATTAGTCCTTATTTCCATCTGAACGAATACGGATCGATGTCATTTTTGGTATGAAGGTAGTTGAAAAACTAGAAAGTGAAATGAGCTACATTTTTCCTCGGCACTGATATTAGAATAGATGAAGTGGCGTTTAAAAACTAGTGTCATAAATTCAAAATAACCTTTAACTCTTCACCTATATCCCCACCAAAAAAGCATAGATTTGTTGTTCCATTCAGACGTACAAAAAGGACAGACAAACGTATTTTCGCGTTTATAATAATAAAATAGATATTACATAGCGATGTATATGACAGTTATATATTGTTACCGCTTTATTAAAACCCGTACGGTTAGACGGCGTGTGTCAAGGTTTACCTCTTTGCCTATCTAAATATAGTTTTAAGAGTTTTATCTTTCTCATAAGAACACAATGTTCAAATATTTATGTTTGGAGTTACTTCTAAAGACGTACGAAGCGCAAAAAAAACTGTATTTTAGATAGAATAAATTAAACAATATATTCTGCGTCTTTCGCTATTATAGAGAGAGATCCCGTGGACCCCAGACTTTCGTCATTCTATAAAAGCTGAAACTTTGTCAGTGCATGCTCCCAACACAGATAAGAACGATGGTAGATTATGGAATTTGGATCATAGTGGCTTTGGGAGACACGAGGTACTCAGGGTTGCAAAATTCCGAATTAATTTCGTCACAGTATAAAGCTTGATCTTTTGATATTACCTTTAGAATAATATTAAAAATCACGTCAGTCAATGCCAGACACTTAGCATAGTGGAAACCCCCTGCCAGACACCCTTAACGTTCATGAAATTTGACTTCTATTTACGTCATAGTATAAAAGCTGATTTTAATATATATTACTGGGATAAGAATAAGATGATGTTTCCCCTTTAGCCAGACATTTTTCATAGTTCCTACCCCAGCCAGACAAGCATAACAGGTTGCGGTTGGAAAGAGCGGGAAGTATATATAAGGGTAGGTGCGAACGAGATGGCGAGTTAGGTCGTTACGTACTCGGCAGTTTTTTTTATGGGATGGTGTTGTTAAAATATTAAATTAACAATACTTGAAAATAGCGTATAAAAAACCCTGCCTTCAGCTCTGCGGGTCGTGGGTTCGATTCCCGCCGAGGGCCAACATTTTCTATAAATGTATTTGTTGGTCTTTGAGCCTGGGTGTATATTTGTATTTAAGTATGTATTTAAAAATATATAAGTATATATTCACCAGTTGTCTGTCTACCATAACACAAGTATTAAGTTACTTTGGGGACGGACGACCGTGTGTGTCAGTGTCCCATACATTTATTTATTCTTGTATAAATCATGAGTTCATGAGTAGTTTAGAGTATAAAAATAAAATAAAAATTTGACCAGGAAGACTCCATCCGGGGTATTTTCACTTCATTAGTCCGCCCGTTATCTGCTGAGCTACGACAACTTTATAATTGACAACTAAAATATCATTTGCATTCTATTCTACATTTAAGCATTTTTTCAATTCCCGAAAACATGGATAAAAGTCATTCTCCTTAAAATAAACCTAGCTAGATCGATTTTTTCCCCCAAAACCCCCTACATGCTGAATTTCATGGAAATCGTTGGAGCCGTTTCCAAAATTCAGAAAATATAAATAATTATATATATACAGGATTAACTTATTTAAATACGTTTATTTAAATAATTTAATGTGTACGTTCAACATTAGCAGATATGTCTGTATAACAAAAAATATATTATGATGTATTTTAATTCATAGTCGAGACCCTAGGACCTTGACCCTCTGGAGTCAAGTTGCAAAAACACTTTTATCCTTTTTAACACCTCGGTTAATTGCCTCTTCAGGTGACAAGAGGGCTGGCTCCTTTTTCGCACAAAGAATCATCTTAGCGATTCAGCGCGGAAACGCTACCAGCATTCTTGGGACCATTCCACGTGGACAAGATTTGTATAGTCCTAGCGTGTAAGTAATTTAAGACAGATAAAACTTGTACATTTTTCCTGTAGGTTAATAAATAACTTTAAAAAAATCATAGATATGGAAAGATATTTCCCCTATTATGAATGCATACGTGTGTGTAATGACATGTGTGTGTGATGAACTGTATCTGTTAATTAATGAAACGAAACTACGACATACTAAAAACGCTCCAAAAATCTACAACCAACATAAAAATATATCGTTAAAAATGTTCAGTACGTACCAAGTTACAGTCTAGACATTTCGTTTATCAATGGCCACCATTGAAAGCGTGCCAAGAAACTCCCTCGGTGAGGAATATAACCCTTACAACTCGTGAGAAACTACTGTTCCACTGGAAACGTCCTAGAAACACGTATTCAGTATTTAAAAAAAACACAAATAAAAAAGTAAAATTTACATTTAAGGGTCTTACAGTTTTTTGATTGTCAATATTGAACCCGTACAGACAGTAAGTAAGTAAGTACTGTGTGGTATCCGGCTGAGTAGAATAGACCACCCTCATTTCTTACCGACGCGTACATAATACTGGATTCACTAATGCATATGTACTCTCATACTATTAAATTTCATATCAAATTTTATGTTGAATAATTCTCGCACTTGACTATTAAGCATAACGCCGTGTGGTATCCGGCTGAATATAAGAGACCATCCTCATTTCTTACCGAGGTGTCGTAAAAGTCGACTAAGGTAAGTTGACGTTAGGCAGGCGGCAGGTCGTAAAATATGCAGCCAAATCATGTGACAACATGTTTATAACATGTTGTGCCGACAACACTTAGAGTGGGATAAAGGCAGGAAGATGATGATGATGATGAATATTGAAACCGTACCAAAGGCTTTATCGACGGCATAGAGAATATTTTAAATACCGATTCTATTTCAAAACTTCTGCTCACATAAATACCTCGGAGAGACTAATACTTACTGGCAATACTGAAGGTAAAAGACATAGAGGCCGTTCAACAACTAGGTGGTCTGACCAACTGCTCCAGTCCTGCACGTGCGCCAAATTTTATAAGGTAGCAACAACGGCCACCAAAGGGAGCACAAATTATCCACTCAAATATACCGACCACGACCTTCAGTTATGAAGTTACGACTAGAGAGAAAGAGAGAGCTCACATAAAGAACCACCAAAAGTCTGTTAATGAAAATACAGCAATAATAGAGACATCGCAAGTTTGGGCCCACATAGCACTGCGTTTATCGATGGCTTTCATTGAATCCGTGCCAACAAACTCCCTCGACGAAAAGAAACGCCCAAACTATCGATTGTGTACGAAAACTTCTGTATCCGTTAAAGGCGTCCTAAAAACGTCTAACCGAATCGATTGCTTACATTAAATCCACACCAAGATAATTCCTCGACGCAAAGTAACAAAATTTACCCTTTTACTATATAATTGACTGCCAAACGTCTGTTGGTCTTTTCAAACAATTCAACTTTCGATAACGAGAAATTTTTATATACCTATTCCAAAAAA
This sequence comes from Morpho helenor, assembly GCA_029227775.1. Taxonomy (NCBI): domain Eukaryota; kingdom Metazoa; phylum Arthropoda; class Insecta; order Lepidoptera; family Nymphalidae; genus Morpho; species Morpho helenor. Next base: position 14,312,131 of record JARGCU010000030.1, read on the forward strand.
AATTCTTAAATATAATACAGTTTGTTTAGTGCGCCTCAAAAATTTCAATCAGTAACAAATACAGTAAAAATAGTTCCACTCATCCCCCCGTTATAGTATCCGTGCCAAAAAACTCCCTTGAAGAAAAGATACATAAATTCACGTCCAAAGTATCGACCCTGTAGCAAAACTTCTGTATTAATTAAAAGCGTCCCAAAAACCTTTTCCTTTATTAAATTATAACAGGAAAAAAGTCGTGGCACTAAACGCTTGTAAGGTTTTCCAATTGCAACCATTAAAATTATACCAAAAAAGTCCCTTAATGAACAGATTTTTTAAAATAATTAGCTATCCATGTTAACGCAAGATTTTTGTGCTGAACTAAAGTCGCTAATAGCGCTTATAACTCAACAATAAAGAAAGACAAAAGTTTGATTGCAATTTTTAGGTCCTACCTTCCTCCTTGTTTATCGACCGGCACCAATGTTCCCGTGCCAAAAACGGGAGTACTTGACAAGAAACAAATTTTACCCCTTACCATAAATTTAGTTGCAGAATCGGGAAAAAATTACAAAAGTATAAGTTTGAAATCTAATAAGTAAAATAGAAACTACGTACACGTCTCTCATATTATTGATTTTTATAACATCTCGGTTAGTTTCCCAGATAACGTGACAAGAGTAATGGCTCTTTTTTCGCACAAAGAATCACCTAAGCGAGTTAACGCGGAATCACTGTCAGTTTTCTGGGGATATTCCACGTGGGCACTATATTTTTTGTCAATTAATTGATGATGCACTTAATAAAAAATGATAATCAAATCAATTGTACCAAATTTCATCTAGAATTACCCATGAAAACGTCAAATAGAGAAGGACTTTACTACGCATTACATTAGTATGGATAATTCTATCATTACTTATATTTGGAAAAGTCATAATTACCTCTATGAAATTCGAACCCTTAACAATATCGCGTATTTCAAACCTTTAAGGAAAGACGTATGAAAGTAGTTGGATGGAAGGTTTACAATTGCGTTATCGGCAGTGGAAATCTCATAACATTCACTGCTTTGTACATCGTATCAGTACACACCCTATGTACACACGCAACTAAATAACTGTTTACGAATCACCATACAATATATTATCTGTTACTATCAGATTTAATATTTATTTCGTAGATAACACTGCGGCTATGAGTGTATAAGATATGTATGCGTATTTTGCAAAACGTCGACCTTAATACAGACGTCAACCTCCTTACAACTCTTTGCGTTTTTCTTTAAAGCGAATCACACTTCTCGCTTTGCAGTTTGACGAGTCGACTTAGAATCAACATTTCTTTTTCGGAATTCAGCGCTGTTTGAAGATCCCAGTGAAAATCTGCGGGTAAATTGCAATTCACAGCTAGATACGAATCGAGTATATGTCGTCATATATCGTTCAATTTCAAAGATATTTCCAAAAGAAACCACATTAATCTTTGTCAAAGTTACTCTGGGAAACTTTTTCAATTTTTCCTTTCCTAGAAAACTAATTTGCTGAATGTTCAAAATATTTCAACAAATAAGTTATACGAATATGTCTAGCCTTTAAAAAGTACCTATTTTATATAACCTGAATTTTTTTGTTTCTTTCCAGTGACGTGTTTATTCTGCTTTAAAAATTCTTATACCGAAATCAACCTTGTAAACCGTTATTACACATGTACGTACGAATTTTTCAGTTTTGTTCAGATTTACCACAACTTAAATACAAATAGTCCATAGCTCATAAAACTAAAATAACTTTCGTGCCATGCAACCGGCGTGGTAAATTATGAATGTTCAACAAGCGAGGTCAATTTCTTACTTCTTCCATTCTCTTTTTAATTATTTACACACTACTCACTAAATGTTTATAGATCACACGACCTTATCTAAAAGTCTGAACTTCGTTACAGATGGATGAGAGACCCATATGAATAAATTCCATTAAAAGTTAACTGACTGGCGTACATTATTCGTTGAGAAGGTTTCAATTATTGCACAGGGATCGATTAATTCGACTTTAAGTTAAGGGTAGTAATAGGGACCGTTGGCTCAACCGGTCTGAACGTATCATCCCAATAACAAAGATACACCTGATAACTAGTTAATTTTGAAAAAAAATTATAATCAATATTTTTATACATTTTAAATCAATACTAATTAATATCTGTCTGTCTGTCATGCTTTTATGCCTAAACCACTAGTTGGTAACTATTGATGAACTTTGATATAATCGAATCTCATATATCAGCTAGATCGTGGTATAAAAAAACTCCCGTTTTGCTTTCGAGAACAAAAAAAATACAATACATATCTGAGCTTACTTTATAGCTTAAGTTTATACGAACAATGTTGCCGTGTACATTTAGTTAAGATATAAACAAATCATCCGATTTTAATTTTGACTTTAAATACATAAATTTACCGCAACGTCTTAACTCTTGAGGTTATAGTCTAAAGCTTTAACCGCAATTATTTAATGGCAGCCAAACATTTCCACCCAAGGGGTTAATATTAATCTTGATAATGTATTATGTTGCCTACGGCAAATGGCAAAGGTCACTCGGAAATTTGTATCAAAAGTAAATACAGTTGGTTCTGTACACAAGTGATTGTTTGTTGAACAAATATTTTCAAATATTGTGCTCGACATAGGACGGACTTGTAGGTGGTGAGGTCAATAAAGAGACTACATTATAATCTTCGATGGAGAAAAGGGTTATGAGACGCTTCTACTAGGGAATATATCGCATCGCATCAACTGTACATTGTCGGTTAATCTACGTCTACAATGCTACTATTTATCCGCCACGAATCGCGACGGTTTTCTATAAACTCGTGTAAATCACTACATAGTATAAAACAAACAAAATAAGTCACATTTTTTGTTTGTCCATATATCCCTATGTATTCTTAAATCTCTAAAACTGCACAACTGATTTTGATGCGGTTTTTTTAATAGATAGAGTGATTTAAGAGGAAGGTTTATATGTATATAATAACATTCAATACCGAGTAATTTTGGTGTTATTTTTGAGGTTTCTAATGTGATGTAAATAATTACATTTTCTTCCGCTTACATTGCAAACGCAGGCTAAGCCGGTATTGTATAAAATACTATCACTTGTTGTACCCTACACTTCTTCCATTTCAACTTTAATTTTAAAATATTCTTAATTATGTATTAGAGATGTGTCCGTGTACCCAAAGGAAACATACATATATGTGAGCCTGGCTTATAAATTTCAACTATATCAAATTTCACTAATATTCCTTTGGAGTATTAGCTGTGAGTACAGACGATAGGCAGACAAATAGACAGACAAAAAGTCAAAAAGACACGCATTTAGTATGAGGCTACTTTTAACTAGAAAATTTGTAATATTTAATAGAATTAGGCGTTAGTTTTCGGAATACCATATTACAAACAAATATTATTGTTTGGCCGTGTGGTGTCCGGCTGAGTAGAATAGACCAACCCCATTTATTACCGAGGTGTCGTAAAAGGCGACTAAGGGAAGTTGACCCACCGTGTGGTATCCGTTTAAGTAGAATAGACCACCCTCTTTCTTACCGAGGAGTCGTAAAATACGACTTAGGTAAGTTAACGTCAGGCAGGCGGCCGGTCCTAAAATACGTAGCCAAATCATATAATGTAATAATAATAAATAAAATAATAACTGATAATAAATAAAATAATTAGACTGGCCCGTTGGCGCAGTGGGTAGTGATCCTGCCTTCAGCGCCACGGGTCGCGGGTTCTATTCCCGCCGAGGGCCAACATTTTCTATAAAAAGAATGTGTTGGCTCTTCGAGCCTGATGTGTTTATTTGTATTTAAGTATGTATTTAAAAATTATATATGTATATATTCACCAGTTGTCTGTCACCTATAACACAAGTATTAAAATTACTTACTTTGGGGACGGGCGACCGTGTGTGTAAGTGTCCTATATATTTATTATTATTTATTATTTATTACTTATTCATATGACAACATGTTTATAATATGTAGTGCCGACCCTACTTAGAGTGGGATAAGGGCAGGAAGATGATGATAACTGCTCCCCGCGGTGCACAGGTTACATAACGAGTACGACGGTACCTATAGGTAGCTAGTAGAGATGTTTCGGAATACTTTAGCGGAATTTGATACCGGAGTTGTACTCACTGTGAAGCTGTAGCTGATGTACTGTTTACTGAATGTTATTTGCACGACAACGGTTTATTTAGAGGGTTATTACTGAATGGGGAGTCGCGACCTAGAATGGAACATTGGATCATCAAACATTGTATCAATAGGAGTTTTATTTCTCAATAGAACGGTTAACATTCATTTATCAAATTTTTGTTTTACTAAAAAGAGCTATACGTGGCATTTATAATTTAAGACCGCGTGATTCCCTGCGAGAGAAGTTTAAGGAAACAGGTATTCTTACATTTGCTTCACAGTATATTTTAAGCAATTTAATTTATGTACATAAAAATATAAAGAATTATAAAACGATAGGTTATGTATACAATAGACAAAGCAGGAACCGACATAAGCTTGCGGCTCCTGCTTTGCGCCTTGCAAAAGTACGTAATTCGTTTGTAGGTTTTGGTATAAGATTCTATAATAAAATTCCGCAATCAATTTCAGCTTTGCCATTACAGCAGTTTAAAAACACTGTTAAAAAGAGGCTGATACAGAAAGCCTACTATACTCTTGAGGATTATTTAGAAGATAAGAATGTGTGGATATAGATCTCTTTGAGCCTGTACAAGACAGTAACGACATAATGTAAATAGTATTAAGAATTATATTTTTAAAAGAGCAACCGCCGAGTTTCTTGCTGGCTCTTCTCGGTAGGAACAGCTTTCCGAACCAGCAGTAGAGTTGACGATTCAAAAGCACTTGTTTAGAAGTTTATTTAAATGAAGCATATTTTGAATTTGAATTTGAATTTATCAACATTTGCGTACTATACTTTTGTCATCTCAATTTTGTGTATTACACTTAAATTTCGTCCTTGACGATTGAAAGGCTTTTAGAATAAAGATTGTTTACGATTATATATTGCTGATTATAATTATTATCCGCATCGCCAGTTTGTTCAAGTCGTTACATTACTCCTAACTGTGTGTATGTGTTCCTTCTCCCGACGGCAAAAACCAGGAAGTTTTAGTTAGTCTAGTATATAAGTTTAAATTGTAATAAATGTATCAAGTATCTACAGAATACTTCTTCAATCCTAATAACATTATTCACTTAATAGCAAAATTTAGTAAAAAGCTTCCAAAATTAAACCTGGTTGAGTGAGTCTTGCTCGGTGATTTTTACAAAATAAAAAAAGAAACTTCAAAAAAAAAGAAAAAAATAATTAGGTACTTGCGATCGATCCTAGGTATTTACATTTCTTGAGACTGTCCGTTCCACGAATAAGCTACGCTGATATGACAGTTTATGGCAAAAATAGTGTTATATGTCATATAAATTGTAGTATTTTTTAATCCCAAAAGCAGGGATGAAACGTTTTTTTTTTACATAAAACCTAGCTAGATCGATTTTTCTCCCCCAAAACCCCCTACATGCTGAATTTCAGGTAAATCGTTGGAGCCGTTTCCAGGATTTCAAAAATATATATACATATACATACAAGATTATTCATTTAAATATTACAGATAATAACATGGACATGCTAGGGATGACATACACTAGACTTTGTTAGCAACAAATTGTTACATCCATCTTTTAAGACAGAAGGAGGGTGATAGATGTTCGATATCAATTAAATAAATCAGTATTTGAACCCAGGACCACTGACAAGGGTCACCCAGTCCCACCATGCGGCTATTAAGAATAAGAATAAGAAAAACTTTATTTATGTGGCACATTACAACACAGGGCGAAGAGTAACAAGATGACAAATGATAATGATAAAAGATGAAAAAAAAAGTTAAAAAAAAGACAAAATATACATAACTTAAAAATAAAAAAAGAAACTTAAACAATATTAATACCTAAAATTACATAATTTATAGAATTAGGCGTTACTTTGCGCAGATCCATAATACAAAAGTAATAATAAAATTATTTTGCTTTAATCCGCGATGAAGTAAAATAGAAAATATATATAATGCTAAATGTAGGGTGGACAATCGGTTATCATACCTGATACATGCAGGATTCGTAAAAATCACATGCACAAACCTCCACCACCGCCACCACAATACACAAGCACTGTATACGTTCACTATCACAAACTCAACAATCGTTTCGCCCCGCAACCGAAGCATCATCAGGAGATAGACTCCACGACCAAAATCGCAAAGGCTTTGCGGATTATAGCAAAATAATATTATTATTACTTTTGTACCTAAAATTACCTTAAATTACTTCACCAACAACTCCCAGCGAGGTAATGTGCCTTCACAAATTGGAGAACCACTCGGCTATTGTTGAGGTCGCGAGACCCTAACACCGATTTTCAGTGGTCACCAGTAAGCGCCCAAATACACCCGACAGTGGCTTTTCGACTATTCACTAAAGAATACTCTATTAGAGCCACAATTAGAGTATTGCCACCCGTACTATATTATATAGTATCGTACTATATTTTAGTCAATTGTACTATATATTATAGAAAAACAAATAATAAAATACTATATTTTTATCGCTAATTCAATTGTCGCGATATTTTGAATCATCTGTGAATGGAATGCACCCGCAGCACTGTATAGGGAATGTTTGAACGAAACTCATTCATGTAAATACAAGGCTTAGTTAGTAACTCTCTCCATTGTCATTGTCCAGCAAAGAGTAATAATAAATAATCATGGAAAAATAAATAATCATTGAACATAGATGTGTACTATTTTTTTTCCTGAATGTCCTAAAAGTACTATATTTTTTTTATTTAAAAAGAAAAATACTATTTTAATTTAAAAAAAAGGTGGCAACCCTAGGCCACAAGATACAAAATAATCACACACTGACACGCAATACTAATCAAACAGCCATCATAGTCAAATGAACTAGACGCACGCAATATAAAAGTGATTAAAAATCCTTCACTCACTCGTACACTTGTTCCAAACGAAGCGACATAAGCATCATCCTAGACTTTTTCAAATAATTAATATAAAAAAACATATTTTTTTGTTTTGCATCCGTTACAATTCTTTCTGAAATCTGTGGGGACTAATAGTTTTGTTACATTATAAAGCTTAATTAATAGCACCTGGGTGACAGAGCCTTGCTCGGTAATTTTTAAAATGATGTGAAAAAAAAAAGTTAAAAAAAAAAATAATAATAATAGGGTAGGTGGGGCTCGATCCTAGGTATTTTAACCTCTCTAGACCGCCCGTTACCCAAATTAACTACCATGACTTCACGTTTTCCAGCGAAAAATTCTGATTGTATTCAACGTAAATTTCAAAAAAATTTTAGAGCCCGAAAACACGGATAAAACGACTTTTTTTAAATAAAACTTATCTAGATCAATTTTTCTCCCACAAAACAATTTATTTCCCAAAAAAAATTATATTAATGCAACAGGATATTATAACTATCCTTATTATCATCATCTTCCTGCCCTTATCCCACACTAAGTTGGGTCGGCACAACACCTCCCTGACGTCTACTCATCTTAGTCGTATTTTACGACATCTCGGTAAAAAATGAGGGTGGTCTATTCTACTAAGCCGGATACCACACGGCGGGTCGACTTACCTTAGTCGCCTCTTACGACACCTCGGTAAGAAATGAGGGTAGTCTATTCATACTCAATCGGATACCACACGGCTAATTATAACTATCCTTAATGTAATTTATTAATCTTTTATTTTATATTATCCTTACGCATTATAAAACGGTGGCTTCAACATGCGAACATCGAGGCTTTCCAAAATAAGGATGAACTTAGAACATTGAAAAAAAATAATTCTAAACTTTTCTAGAAAACGTAGTGTGATAGCTTAGTGAAAGAGAAAAACGATAAAACATGCACTAGCTGTTCCTAACAAACAAATTGCTGTAACTGACGTTTCAATGTCAGAAAACAGGTCAAGGGTCTTGATAAGGGGGACTCAATGATGCCGTTAGCAATGCAAATCTCAATTACGCTAACACCAGATGCGACCTTTGACTTCCTGTCTCGCAAATGTTTGTGCAGTAGCTACGTACATCTATTGAGGAATGACATCCCCTATTGAAGCCTAAAAGCCACCCCCTCCCTTTCTAAGTTACACCTCCCGGTTGAGTTATAGCGCTTTGTATAAAACGTTATCGTTCAAACAATATTCAGTATATTCGTATCTAAAACAGTTATAATTACGTTTTTATATAAATTTAATGTGTAGACTAAGACAAAAAACATTTTGAATTTGATTTTACGTAGTCATTTAAGACCATTAGAGTCACAATGTCTGCTTTTTGATTTGTTGCATAAGTCAACAGAAAAAAAATGGCGGGCAGACTCTTGTAGCACTACTCCGGCGTCTGTCCATCTGTTCGCGCTGAACTCAAAAACAACGAAACGGGTTTTATGAGGAAAGTTGCCCACTGGGTGCTTTTATCGGAAAACGCCGCCTTAACCGTTTGAGATTCAACAAATTATGGTCGAATTGTTCGTCAATATTTTATGTCGATGTATTAAAGAAATGTTTTGTATTGGAATCTGATAGACAAAACCGTAAACAATAAATAATATGTAATATATCCGTACCAGGCATGAATATATTGATAAGTCGACTTATTTATTTTTTTGTTTATTTCTCTTTATATATATAGTTAGAAAAAAAGAAAAAGTAAAAAAAAAACACATGTATAAAGGCGGACTTTCCCTTACGGGGATGTTTTCCAGTCAACCTTTGAGTAAAAAAAGAAAAAGGACAAGAATTGAAGAAGAAAGAGAAAACGGGTAATATAGAGAACATGAAAAAGTTTATATAAATTTAACTATAAATAGTTTAGTAGGACGTAAGTAAAATTAAATAATAGATTAAAAATCTATTATTTAATTTTACTTACGCCATTTTAAATGTTTAATCGTAATAGGCATTTGGATTGCTTCATTTATATGATGAATATTTCAGCGAATCGATGTCTTTAATATGGCACATACAAACTTGTGAATATTTAAATAATCTCTTAAACGTTTACTAAACGTCAATCTATTTATAGCTGCCCTGAAAAGTGCATTTTCAACTTGTTAAGTTATTCACGCTTTTACGGATATATACATTTTATGACACAAATTAATTACATTTACACTTCTATGAGTTAATTTTATTTATTTTTTCTTCGGCTCTCGAAAGTCTCTTCAGTGAGCGCAATTTATTTAAAAATGTATAAGTACAAAGATTTAGGTTCACTTATTAAAATACGAATTTATTACTATGTTAGCGACGTTATAGTAAAGCAATAAAAAGAAAGACTAGGGTTGCAAATCACAATTAGTAAATAGTCAAACTATTAGATTTGACCTTCGATGTCCTGACACCTGGCCTTTGGAAAAACACTGGTGTTTAACTTTAAAGCAGGGTTGCCACCAAATTTAAATATATGCACAATAATTATTCATGTATGCTTGATTAGGGGGCTCGGTCATATTAATTAGCAAAGAAAATCTTTGCGCAACCCATAGCTTATTTTATGTTATTTTATGCCGTATTTTAATATCAAGGGTGTACAAAAGTATATTATTGGTGAAAAGCATATGGAGCGTACAACCATGATGAGCAAAATTGATTAACTAATAACCCACAAAATTCACCGTTTTACTCTTGTGAACTCGGTAAGAAATGAGGGTGGTCTATTCCACATACCACCCTCATTTCTTACCGAGTTGTCGTCAAAAGCTACTAAGGTAAGTTGATCCGTCGTGTGGTATCAGGCCGAGTAGAATAGATCACCCTCATTTCTTAACGAGTGTCGTAAAAAGCTACTAAGTAAGTTGACCTGCCGTGTGGTATCGGGCCGAGTAGAACAGACCTCCCTCATTTCTTACCGAGGTGTCGTCAAAGGCTACTAAGGTAAGTTGTCGCCAGGCAGGCTGACGGTCGTAAATTAAATAAAACATGTTGTGCAGACCCCACTTAAAGCGAAATAAGGGCAGAAGAATCATCATCATCATTTATTATTTCTAAAAACTGTTTTGAAATTATTATCTTAAAAGTTCTAACCACTATTATTTGTTATCATAATACCGTTCCAACTTTCTCCTTCATCATATAATTTATTTAACAAGGATCTGGATTTCAAGAGTTACATTAAAATTTTCGTAATCTAAACAAGTTATTTATACTAGACTATAAATAAATAGTGTAATCTCGATCATTTTTCCGGTTAGTGAAATATTTTATCGGAATTTATATGTTAAGCGGAAGCAGTTTAGCAGAGAATTTATACGAGAATTTTTATCTCAGATACGGAAATTTTCGATAAAATTTTTCTCTCTCTGCACGAGTATATAAGTTTAGAAATATGTAATATGATATCAAATTGTAGTGCACAGGGAATTTAATGCAAATAACGCATTTGCGATAAATCAATAGTTATTTTAACGCTGGTAGTTTATTAATCTTTATCTATACTGTACTAATATATAAATAAAATATATAAAGCTGAAGAGTATGTTTGTTTGTTTGAACGCGCTCCATTTATCGAGGAAGGCTATATAAGATTACGCTAAGATGAATAGGAGAGGAGCAGCAATAAAAAAAATATTACGAAATCGGCAAAATTTTCCTTGCGTGCGCTAAGTAAACGGTGAAAGTTATAGAAAAATCATGTACTACAAAATTGTGTAAAAAAAGTCCGCGACAGCATATGTCTAGCTTTTAAGCTTAACCAAGTTTAACCATTTTAAGGTTATCAAAATACTATATTACGGTTTTAATCTTTCCAAGTGGGCGGAGCCGCTGGCGATTGCCAGTGATATATATATAGAAGCGGTAGTGGAATGGTTGGGGTAACAGACCTGCGATCGAGGTCGTGGGTTCGAATCCCGGCCATACTACTGACGTGAACCCACTCCTAACACAAGCATTTAGCTTAGCTGGAGGGGTTAACAAGTTTACTAGTTATTTATAACCCAAATTGCTAGTAACCTTTTAAAAAATATATATTTGACCAACCCGTTGGGGCAGTGGGTAGTGACCCTGCCTTCGGCTCCGCGGGTCGCGGACTCGATTCCCGCCGAAGGCCAACTTTTTCTATAAATGAATTTGTTAGTCTTTGAGCCTGGGTGTATATTTGTATTTAAGTATGTATTTAAAAAATATATAAGTATATATTCACCAGTTGTCTGTTTACCATAACATAAGTATTAAGTTACTTACTTTGGGGACGGACGACCGTGTGTGTAGGTGTCCCATATATTTATTTATTTATTTGTATATAATAAAAAAAATACTTGAAATTTCTACACATTATAAACTCAAAGTCCACAAAATTGTGTGCAGACTTTATTAGCACATCACTAAATAATATAAATCAAAGTACTTTAATCCTTTAATTTGATCAGAATGATCACGAGGGAGGTTTAACTGTGAAATATACTAAAGTTATCATAAATGAGTTGAAGTGTGACGATAATTGTTGAAAACGTCGCAAGAATTAAAACCGCGTGGGAGCTTTAATCGCAATCGCTGCTTAATCCGTTTCAAATATAACAAAACAATTTATAGTTGGATTATATGTACCTCTTGAATAAGACTACAAAAATTTCAGCTGTGGCATTTTTAATGTGGTTGTAATTCATTGAATGCAAATGCATTCTAACTTCTAAAAACATGTCACGTACGATAATAATAAGTAATTTACTCATCATCTTCCTGCCCTTATCTCACTCTAAATGGGGTCGGCACAACATGTCATAAACATGTTGTCACATGATTTGGCTACGTATTTTATGACCGGCCGCCTGCCTGTCATCAACTTACCTTTGTCATATTTTACGACACCTCGGTAAGAAAGAGGGTGGTCTATTCTACTAAACCGGATACCACACGGTGGGTCAACTTAGCTTAGTCGCTTTTTACGACACCTCGGTAAGAAGTGAGGTTGGTCTATTCTACTCAGACGGATACCTCACGGCGAGTCGACTTACCTTAGTCGCCTTTTACGACACCTCGGTAAAAAATGAGGGTGGTACTATTCTATTTCGCCTGATACCACACGGCGAAATAATAAGTAATTTACTATTTAGACGATTGTTTTTAATTTTGTGAATTTTTTTTTTACTATTTAGACGAATATAATAATAATACAGTATAAAGGAAATATAAAGGAAATGTGAAGCGTAAAGTAATGACCTCGGTTAATTGCCTCTTCAGGTGACAAGAGTGCTGGCTCCTTTTTCGCACAAAGAATCAGCTTAGCGATTCAGCGCGGAAACGCTGCTAGCATTCTTGGGACCATTCCACGTGGGCACGATTTGTCCTAGAGTGTAAGTAATTTAAGATACATATAACTTGCACTCTTTTTCTGTAAATAAAAGCTAAAAAAATAAAAAAATGCCCTATAATATTTAATATTGAATTGCGAACTGGACTGAATTAAGAACACCCAAATTTGTTATAATTTTTAAATACCAGTATTCGTAGAAATCTAATTAACTGAAATATTGAATTCTATGAACATTTAATACAATACAAATAATATTAACTGAAGCGAGCTTCATATCGCAGAATTTCGTAATACAATTTCATCACGGATTATTTCCAGGGTTTTACCGAGAATTAAACCAAAATAGTTTGATCATTTCTTTTGTTGAAAATTCACGTTCAAATTTATTATGTTCAAAGTTTAATTAATCCTGCAATTTCCGTATTGGAATTTAATTTAACATTACACAGTGTACTCCGACTCGGCTATATTTGGAATATCGTAATTCTCGCTTAAACATATGTAGGTATATCTTATTGATAAAATGTTAATGATAACGCTTAAAATAAGGAATGCAGAAAACAATCAAACTAACTAAAAGTAGATGTGTATAAAAAATTAAGTCACGGACAAAACCCATTAAGGAACTTAGCTAAAGATTCTATGGAAGGGACGCAAATATTAAGGTACTAGACTAATGTAGGATAGGTATAGTATAGTATTAGGTTAATGTAGAAGATTTGCTTTCCCAATATTTAAAAGTAGTCGAATTTGCATCGGAAATTAGTGTAGGTAGATCGAACATGAGTTTAAACATGCGAAATCAAAGAAGTACCTAAGTAGAACCGCTAAGAACCAATTCGGTCTTATGCAATAATTACTCTCTTACTCTTAATTAAATAATTGTCTATGGCTTCTGTACTCTAGTATAATAACTCTATGGTTAATCTACTATCATTAATAATATTTTTTTTTTGCGATTTTGTCGTGAAGTCTATCTCCCGATGATGCTTCGGTTGCGGGGCGAAACTATTGTTGAGTTTGTGATAGTGAACGTATATAGTGCTTGTGTATTGTGGTGGCGGTAGTGGAGGTTTTAGCATGTTTTTACGAATCCTGCACGTATGGTATCAGGTATGAAAACGGATTGTCCACTCTTCATTATTACTTTTTTATTATGCATCTCAGCAAAGTAATGACTAATTCTATAAATTATTTATTATCATTAAGTAATGTCAATTGTCAAATGATTATATGCGCGATATAAAATGAAACATTTAGAAAGTTTTAGTTTGGCGCTCAAAGTAAATGTCACAGTTAATTACTGGCTTTAATTAGATCGTAGCGTTATTAACGGGTCATTGGCGTGTGTTGGTAACACTGGCCAGTGAAGCTCTCGTAGAGTACTAATTAAATTATCGCAGCCACAAGCAAAGCTCTGCAATTTGGTGGTTAACAGCCATATTGTGGTCAAGCACTTTAACACTGCTAACGGTTCAGTATGCGCTGCACTTATTAACAATGCAAATTCGAATTTAAAATATTGTTTACACAATGTTTCCGTTGAGACCCTAGGGCCATGGAGTCAAAGTGCAATTTTTTTTATCCGTTTTAACATCTCGGTTACTTGCCGCTTTAGGTGACAAGAAGGCTGGCTCCTTTTTTACAAAGAATCAGCTTAGCGATTCAGCGCGGAAACGCTGCCAGCATTCTTGGGACTATTCCACGTGGGCATGATTTGTATAGTCCTAGTGTGTAAGTAATTTAAGATAGATATAACTTGTACAATTATTGAAATAAATATCATGTTTCCGCGGCTTAAGGATAAAATATCTTCAGTTATGTGTTTTTTTCTGTTGAAGGAAATTTTTATCCTATATATTATCTCGGTGTGTAAGCTTCAATTTTATAAATTTCATCAATATTCCTCCAGCAAAACACAAAAATAGTTTTTGTGAGTTAACCATAAGTTATAGAGACATGCTTCTACGTACTTTTTTTGTAGTATTTTTGTATTATTTTGTATCTACAATTTTCTATTCATTTCTTCAGTATATCTCTGCTGTTTTATGCGGCGCGTGGGACTAAAGCCCGAGTTTTTTTTACAACCATGCGACCTCTTTCACGCAATTTACGTAAATTCGTTGTGTGTTGTACTGTAAACTTGCAGTATTTTTAGTAAAAACCGATCAAAAATCCGTTAGGTACATTTTGTAAAAATTGATAACATACAGACAGACAGCTTTTGGGACCGAGCCTTGCTCGGTATTTTTTTTTAAAGACAAAATTTAATAATATAATAATTGAAAATTTAAAAATTTAATTATTTATCATTTTAAAAATTTGGGCAGGTGGGGCTCGATTCCAGGTATTTTCATCTCTCTAGACCGCCAGTTCCCCAAATAAGCTACCATGACTACATTTGACAGCAAAAATTGTCTATTCTTTCAACGTAAATTTTAGCATTTTTTTCAGTGCCCGAAATAAGGGATAAAACGAAATTTTTTTAAACCCAGCTAGATCGATTCCTACCTCCTCCCCCAATCCCTCTACATGCTGAATTTTATAAAAGCGTCAAAAAGAATAAACTTCATTTGATGAATAAATAATATTTTTGATGAAAATAAATAGCTTTGTGAAACGTTTCGCAATATCACTTATTTTGATGCGACACCAATCTTTGGTGCTGTTAAAGGAAATCCTACATAAACCCAAATAAATTGCGGTTGAAAATGTAATTGGAAAGGTACCTTTTCAACGTAGACAAATCTAATTTCTTGGTCTAACATCAAATTAAAATGTGATATTTAACTTCGAATGGGCGATACTAAAGAGAAAAAACAGAGTACCCAAATTACCTTATAACTAGGCAGCATAGATTTAGCCTCTTAATAGCATACGAACAATGAAATATCAATTTTAAACACATATTTTTGTATATTAAATTCTAACATTAATTAAAATAATATTTGATACCTAATAACAAATAATAACCAAATCGTTGGAGCATGTGATGAAATGTAAATTTTGAACAAAAATTTCGGCACTAGTCCCCGACTTGGTGTGTGAATGTATTTACATAAGTAGAAAAATCTTATATGTATTCCCTGACTTCGCTTCCCTTATCCATATGAAGAAATAAAAATATATTCATAACTAGGAGTCCCGCCCTAGCTTCGCACGGGTATAAAGCATATAGCCTATGTCACTCAGTGATAATCACAGTATTTCTCTACTCCATATTGAATTTTATTATACATATAAACCTTCCTCTTCAATCACTCTATATATTTAAAAAAAACCGCATCAAAATCTGTTGCGTAGTTATAAAGATTTAAGCTAACATAGAGATATAAGGACAGACAGAGAAAGCGACTTTGTTTTATACTATGTGGTAACGTTTATAGCTACTACTATTTTGATAATTGTCAAATTTTTACCATACTTACCCAAAGACTAAATTACGTTTAGCTGTCATTTATGTTTTGTTTTTCCATGTCATAGTCGTTTTTGTTGTACCACGTTTTATAGTGACTTGACGGGATAAAATAAATGCGGTCGAACGGGATAAAAAGTATCCTATGTCCGTCTCCTGGTTCTAAGCAACCTCTCCACCAGTTTTCAGCCGAATTTGTTCATCCGTTCTTGAGTTATAAATAGTGTAACTTAGACCAACTTTCTTTTATATATATAGATAATAACAAAAACAATCTTATGAGTTTGCAAAGCATGTGTAAGTTAAGTTCTTACTAAGAATATAATCTGTGGCTTAATTATGACAAAACTAATGAAAATATTATTTTGCTATAATCCGCGATAAATGCGCAATATAATATTTTCATTTGTTTTGTATTATGGACCTCTGCAAAGTAACGTAGTATAAATTAGCTTAATTATGACGTAAGAGTCAAATAAAATATGCACAATATGAAAATATGCAATATGGAAAATATCCATACTTATAGCATAAAAAGAGCCATTTATGATATATAAGTATGGATTATTTCTGTTCAAACCCCGGGCAGACACCAATGAGTTTTTCTACAAAAACTTATGTCACCTATTTATATGTCTTTTCCGTGAAAGAATAAATCGTCAGGAACCCTGTTATCGCCGACGCCGAATGCCGCTCCAGTCATCTCGACTTCACCACCAAGACTCCAAAATGGCGGTGTAAAGATGGCGCTACCTTCAGTGTGACCAGTATTTTATCCAAAATACCTCAGCAAAATGTTGCTAGCGACAACAAACTTTTATTGGAGAAGAGTAGGAGGCCCTATATTACTTTCCATTGATAAGAAGGACTACTGCCTAGCAGTGGAATAGAAATAAGCTGCTACATAGCAACATATAAAAAAGCTTCAATTTGCGACCACAAAGCTAATAGAAAGACGCACGCTGAGTAGAATAGACCACCTTGATTTCTTACCGAGGTATCGTAAAAGGCGACTAAGTTAAGTTGACCCGCCGTGTGGTATCCGGTTGAGTAGAATCGATAATTCTCTTTTTTACCAAGGTGTAATAAGCGACTAACGTAAAGCGACGTCAGACGTATACGGCCGGTCGTAAAATACGTCACACTAACATCACAACATTGTTAAAACATGTTGTGCCCCCACTTAGAGAGGGATAAGGGCAGGAGAATGATGATGAAAGCTTATAGAAATACGAATTATTTACATTACAAATAATATATATTCATATTTAATTATACACCTACCCGCTGCTTTTTATTATTGTTACGTGCTGTTAAAATATTGCCGAATATAAACTTTTAGACCTATTTTAAAAGACCAACGTTTTCATATCACGTAAAAGGGAAAACGGCGGTACTGAATACAAATAGAACTGATTTATTTACATTTATAACACCGCCTTCAAAGGGTATGCTAATCATGTAATACGATTACCTTTTTTATATAATGCCTAGTTCACATACGCATAGGCGTCAAAGTGATATATATATCTATACTAATATATAAAGCCGAAGAGTTTGTTTGTTTGATTCTTTGAACGCGCTAATCTAAGGAACTACTGGACCGATGTCAAAAATTCTTGGAGTGTAAGATAGTCCATTTATCGAGGAAGGCTGAAGTCTATATGACATCACGTTAAAATGACAAGGAGAAGAGCAGCAATAAAAAATATTGCGGACACAGCAAAATTTAAAACTTTCCTTGCGTGCGCTAAGTGAACGGTGAAAGTTATTAAATAATCATGTATTACAAAATTGTTCCCTAAATCTGAAACGTCCTAAATAAAAGTCCGCGACGGCATATGTCTAGCTTTTAAGGTTAACCCACTTTAACCTTTTTTATGGTTATCAAAATACTATATTACTGTTTTCATCTTTCCACGTGGGCGGAGCCGCTGGCGAGATATTTATATATATATATATATATATATATATATATATATATATATATATATATATATATATATATATGTGTGTGTATATATACATATATAGTGACGATCACGAACGATGTGAGACACCCACCACGACTTAATTGCTTGTTTGGACATAAAATACGTAATACGTACTTAAAAATATCCATAAAATTGTACACGGAAGTAACTTGTACCTATGAAACGAAAAAACGAAAAATAATAAATAAACGGTCCCAATGTGTAAGCGAAATGAATAAACGAAAAATTTATTAATTTTCATGTCCTTGTTTTCATACTCGTCAACAACTATACGAAACGAATTGCGACTAGCGAACATTTCGTATCGATAATCAGAACTTCGGATCGTATCGCCTTTTTATTGGACCATAAATAAAGCTTACAAACTCTGCTCGTGGATTCCAATTCCAGATTGGATGGATGGTACGCACGCCTCTGCTGTATTAAGGTTTTTAAGGTTCAAAATAAACAATGAAAACCACGAAATATTGTCGTTACACAGCTTCTGATTTCAACTTTTACTTACCTGCGCTATTTATCAATAATAGATTTTTGATGTTTGTATTCAAATATTTATTTAAGCGTAAGTAGCTCAAATCAAAATGATTCGTAAAGCTACCAAAACACCATATTATGTATTCTCCTGCATACAGCTTATCAATATTTACTTTGCTAACATTTTTTCAAAAGTGATGAAAATATTATTTCGCTATAATCCGCGATAAAAAAAACCTCATGCACTACTCGCAGCGACAAAATTTTCATATTCTTAGTCTTCTTTACAGTATTCTTTTCCATCCCCAGACTCCTTCCTATATTAAAGACCGTTTTACTTTCCTTGGCACTACCTCCCTACTTTCCCAAAATCTTCATTCACTGAGCGACAATAAGCTTAAGTTTCCATACTGTCGCTCCTATTGCTATCACTCTAGAAAACTCTTTATTTATAGTCACTCTTTCACTGTACGGGCTGTAACATTGTGGAATATGCTACCTCGATATATTAGACACGCACAATCTGTTGGCATTTTTAAACATCGTCTCAAGACTTATTATTTATCATTGTAATTTAATATATAAGTAAATAGCGTGTATAAATTTAAGTACTGTGTATATAAATATGTATGTATTAGTGTATTATTATTCTAATATGTATTAGGGTGTATTTATTAGAATGTATTTACGTTTATTAATAAATACTTTGTGCACCGTCCTGTATACCTACTCCTAGTTTTAGTGTCTCTAATATTAGGTTGCCTGTAAGAGATCACTATTAGTAATAAGGCCGCCTTTGCACTACTTTTAAATTTAAGATTATTTATGTTTGTTTGTTTTTTCAAATTGTGCAATAAAGTATTTTTATTATTATTATTACTCGCAACCAATAACACAAGCACGCTTTCACAGATTATTTGCTTGAGCAAAATTTAAGAAATTTGGTACAATTGAAGCTTGTATGATGGCTTAACATATCCGATAAAAGTATTCCCAATATTTTTTCGGAAACAACGTTGACGTGAACATATTACAGCTTGTTTTATATAAAAAAACTTAAGTGATATCAATATCTACAATATATCGCTTTGCATTGACGCCGTGTGGTATCCGGCTGAGTAGAATAGACCGACCTCATTTCTTACCGAGGTGTCGCAAAAGGCGACTAAGGTAAGTCGACCCGCCGTGTGGTATCCAGTTGAGTAGAATAGACCACCCTCTTTCTTACCGAGGTGTCGTAAAATACGACAGAGGTAAGTTGGCGTCAGGCAGGCGGCCGGTCGTAAAAACGCAGCCAAATCATGGGACAGCATATTTATAAAATGTTGTGCCGACCCCACTTAGAGTGGGATAAGGGCAGGAAGATGATGATGATATCGCTTTGCGTTGAAGGCAATACAATAGGAAGCCTACATAACTCTGGACTATTCTTCGTGTAACCCTTCTTGGAAATTCGTAATGAGTCTAGGCTCCAATGCTTCTCTCAAAGGATAGATTAAGTCCATTAGTGGGGCTGTAATGTGGGATATGTGTACCCTACCAATCTAATTGAGGCAGCGTGGGTACCAAGCTGCAATCTTGAAACGGAGACATAATTCTTCGTGTAACCCTTCTTGGAAATTCGTAATGGGTCTAGGCTCCAATGCCTCTCTCAAAGGATAGAAGTCCATTAGTGGAGCTGTAATGTAGGATATATGTAACCTACCAATCCAATTGAGGCAGCGTTGGCACCAAGCTGCAACGGGGAGACCTTACTTTCTTTAACCAAAAGTGTAGTAGTCAGTACAACGATAAAAGTTCGCAGATAAAAAAACTTGCGATTCTAAATGCGGTTCAAGCAATTTGTCACCGCACTCGTCACTGGCGTGAGGGCTTGTTGACATTTCCGACTACAATTTGACAGTCATTCAAATTACGTAAGACATGGCAACGAGTTCCGTTTTTTTTCCATAACCTTTCTGTATTGTTACGTACGGGGTTCGAGATTTTGGGTTATTTATTTACTTCTTTTTATAGATAGTACATGAGTGACCGAGTCTTGCTAGATAATTTTTAAAATGACGTAAAAAAATTAAATAAAAAAAAAATTTAAAAGAAAAATGAAAAAGAATAGGCCAGGTGGGGTCTCAATACTATCGACCGTTCCCCAAATGAACTACCATGAATTTACGTTTTACAGCGAAAAATTGTGATTGTATTCAACGTAAATTTAAAAAAAAATCATTGCCCGAAATCAGGGATAAAACGACATTTCTTTGAAATAAAACTTATCTAGATCGATTTTTCACCCTCAAAACCCTCTACATGCTGAATTTCAGTAAAATCGTTAGAGACGGTTCCGAGATACATACGTACAAGATTAACTCATTTAAATATTAAAGATTAGAAAAGAGAAAGAAAAAGTAAAACACAACGTGTATAACGTCGGACTTATCCCTAAAAGGGATCACTCCCATTCTACCTTTGAGTAACAGATGGAAATGGACAAGAAGTGAAGAAGAAAGAGAATACGGGTAATATAGACAAAAAGAAAAGTTTATACTTTAACTATTTAAACTATTAATTAATTTTGGTAAAATAAATAGATGAAAAGATGCTATTAATATATAATTACTTAAGACAAATATAATACCGAACGGGAAAGAGATTTGCGGATTGATACTGGTAAATCATTCCACAGCTTAGCACCTTAAAAGCTTAATGATCTCGAGTAAGTCAGCGAGGAGTATCAAGGCAAGATTTAAGGTATTTATAGATCTTAGCCGGCCACATCCTACATCCGACAAGAAGTTGAAACGATCTTTAAGATATATTGGGATTAAATGATTGAAGAGTACTTTATAAAGAAGTGATATGTAAATTTCTTCTGGATCGGATAGGGAGCCAATTTAACTTCCCAGTGACTCGTTTAAAAACTTTATAACATGTTTTCGGTACAAGTTTTAGTTACAATAGTGGACTAAGTCCATTTTTCAATAGCTTAGGTCACTATGGTATCATTTGTTCGCTTCCAAATTCTTCACTGATCGTTTATTCAAATACTGAATCCTCAAGCCGCCGGATACAGCCGTTTATATAGCAATATATTCAAACTATAAAGATCCATTTCTCCACAAATCCTTAAGGAAACTTTTACAATTTGCGAACAACTTATTATTCAAATTAATTTACTTTTTAAGAGATTATCTCGTGCCTCTTTTTGCGAAAGTTGTAGCCGATATTTCAATTTACAAGAATAATTTTCAAAGTTATATAGTGAATCTAATTGTTATGACTAATTTATTGATTTATTTCCCACAATCTTTAAATGACACTTTATATTGCAATTTGTTTTATATTGTTGTTGCGGATTTTTTTTCCAACAACACACTTTTCATTTGATTGTTTCATATTTTAATTTCATCTTTTTAGTTTAGGTTCTTGGGATAATCTACTTTTTAACACAAATCTAATCAAATTATGTTTACAAGAACTGTGTTTTAGTTAAGTAATATTCAATGTTATCTATTAATTGCTTTGTATTTGTTTCCTCGTTAGTCATAATAGGTAAAAGATTCAAAGTGGTTCTTAAAGCGAAGGAAGACATATTAGATTCACTTTGACACAAAAATAAAATATCTTCTATTAATCTAAAATCTAAAAATAAATGATAATAATTTTCTATTAATAAAATATCTTCTATAATATTTATTTTTTAATTAATCCTTTTAAACAATTATCTAAGTTTCATACTGTTTATAGGTAGACTAAAATCACTTAATTTATTTCTTACCAAATTAACTTTTTTCGTCTTTTTTTTGTGGGCGTAATTTTTTAGGAATTAGTATCTCTAATTTGCCTTAAATTTTCTAATTTGCCTATAACATCCATAACTTAACTTATTAATTTCTTTTCCACTTTAGACAGATTTTATTTAATTTGCCGCACTTTAATCACGTTTTACGTGAAATTATTTTCAGCATCTTAAACATTTTACGAACACAAAAGTAATAATAAAATTATTTTGGTATAATCCGCGATGAAGTAAAATAGAAAATATATATAACGCTTAATGTAGAGTGGACATTTAGCATTATATATATTTTCTATTATACTTCAACGCAGATTATAGCAAAATAATTTTATTATTACTTTTGTATAAAGGATCTCCGCAAAGTAACACCTAATTCTAACAAAAAATGTATTTCAAATTTGGACTGGAAAGACAAACGAATGAAACAAGCAAGAAAAAGGCTGTAATAAAAATAGATTGCCATTTTCTGTGTGTGAACGTGACTCGCCAACCGATTAGCGCCGGGCTCTGTTTGCGGGGAGATTACGTTTAACAGCCGCTGTATTGTCTAATGCCACACATTCAATAAGTTCGACGTGTTATTTAAAGATGTCGACTTTACTTACAACGTTCGAACCTCGTTAAAACTGCTAGTATTGTCCTAAAAAGCAAATCAAGCGCAAGAGACTACGAACAGTGCATTTTTTTAGTATTTTACAAATACTAAACCATCTCTATATGTACGCGGATACAATAATCGCACGCAATTCTAAACTAAATCGTTCATCGGGCCTGTTATTTCAAAATAATATAAAACTCATTAATCCTAACACTTCGAAGGACGTAAATATAAAGTATTAGTTATATACAAATAGTAATTTGGAGGCAACTCCAGACACGTGTAGCAACCTATTTCCAACAGTATAATATAATGCAAAAAAACAGACATTTTAAATAAGCAGCTCAGATAGCTCGCAAAAGTGTATATAGTCAATTGCAGAAACAAAAGTAATAATTAAATTATTTTGCTATAATCCGCGATGAAGTAAAATAGAAAATATATATATTGCTAAATTTAGTGTGGAAAATCCTCCAATTATTTCATACTGATATATGCACGATCCGTAAAAACACATGCACAAACCTCCATCACCGCCACCACAATACACATGTTCACTATCACAAACTCAACAATCGTTCATTCGCAACCGAAGCATCATCAGGAGATAGACTCAACGACAAAATCGCAATGCGAATCATTACCCAAACAAGCTTTGTTATATACTAATTGGTTCAATCCAACCATTTATTTTATTTGGCCGTGGTGGCGGTGGTGGAGGTTTGTGCACGTGTTTTTTACGACTCCTGCATGTATCAGGTATGATAACCGATTGTCCACTCTACATTTAGCATTATATATATTTTCTATTTTACTTCATCTCGGATTATGGCAAAATAATTTTATTATCACTTTTGTATTATGGATCTCCGCAAAGTAGCGCATAATTCTATAAATTGCAGAAACGTTAAGTTGAATATAGTACTATTACAGACATAATATTACCGGAAAACACTCAGTGTTTTCATCCGATTTCAAGTTATCTGTGTGAATGCAACGTGCAATCCAATTATTATTAGATCCTCTTTGCAGTCTGGTTTAGTTTATTTGAATCTGTGTTAACTTATCCCGCACGCAGTCATTTGTTGGATGGTCATGTTGCAAAATGCTGCTTTATGGACTAATTAGTTTCACAGTTAACGCTCTTCTAATATCCGTGAATTCTACATCGTACCTTCAACCTTTTAACCTGTAACTGAAGAATGACTTTAATTGAATAACGCCATACACTGCGTTGTTTACTGGTGCTTGGAAAAGACTTCCTCTCTCATTTCAATAAAGTAATACGAAGCTTGGCCTTATAAAAGTTACCATCATTCCATGGTTTCTTGAACCGTAAAACATATATATGCTACAGTCTTCTCCTAAGAGTTAGATTATTTCATCATTATGAACTTCCTAATTGTGTTTAGTTGCTCACATTTCATCTTCAAGGTTAGTTTTGTCAAAAATATCTATTTGGCTAATCTTACTGGCAAATACTCTAAGTCTTTAAGAGATAGTTAAGTTAGTGCGTTGCAGCTAACTGTTCGTAAACGAAAAGCATATTTCCTTCGCTTTCAAAACAATCTGAAAATTGCTCATTGATTCCATCACATCCATAAACAAGAGTTAAAGCTAGCAGTTCTAACAGAAAAGTATAAAAGTCGTTAAAAACTACGGCTACTTAAGTAGACCGAAATCTTTTATAAGCAATTAAAACTAATCCTTATACTGTCTTGGCGACTAAAATTCATTTATATTTAAATGCATATGAGAAAAAATCTTTCATATAGAAAGACTACATAAATTACATCAAAAACTACAAGTAAAGATTATCCGACGCTACGAGAAATTGCGATGTTTGAATTCAATTTATTCGCGGAAATAGGTTATCATCAGCAAGAGCAAATCACTACTGAATGCATGCATTACATATTTATATTTTTCCTTTTCGCTTCGTTAATATAAACTCACATACATGTATTTTTAGATCTTTCACTTTATCTTGATTATTTTATATGATTCTTTTTTTTCAATCAAGGGACATCCCCCGAAGTTGATATCCAGTGACATGATGAAGTAGATGTAGTGCGTCACGCCACGCTATGTTGTGTTTTTCACGGTTGTCAAGCCTACTTGGGACTTCAATGCACATCAATTCTTCGTATTGGTAGCCCCACTCACTGCCGCTTTAAATCCGCTTTACGATGGCATACATTTAAAATTGTTTTATTTTCACAATCGTCAGAGCAAATACATGCTGTAAGCAATCAAAATATGATTAGCAGTTCTAACTGAGAGTAATAATATTGCATTATATTGGCTTAATATTCAAATTGTTTTGACTATCAGACTATCAAGTCTCTTTGATGAAGTTTCGATTGCAGGAAATATAATTAAATGGGTATGTCTCAATTTACCTTGCCATCCAATGCATTCCAAAACAGAGATGGGATTGGATCTACAATTAATTACTCCACTGAACGCAACAGCAAGTAACAATTCTACCTTTAAGTACTATGTTCCCAGTAATAAACTGTTAACTCTGTTAACTAACAGTCTATTTACTCTGTGCCAGTTCCGATATACAAAACCGCAATTCGATATTTAAACCTCAATTATTTACAAACGATTCATTATTCAGAACGGCATTGTCTTACACTTGCAGTTCGAACTTCACTCCACTCGAAATTACGTGGTTCGAATACAATTTCAATGCGGAAATTGCTAATCACCACCCACCGTGGTTTACTTTTACTTGAAGTGGATGCATTGAATTCTTCGTTGGAAACAATACCGAATGATTATTATTTGCTTTACTTCTAGATGCAAAGAAGAACGAAACTTATTGTTTTGTCAATACTAGTGTCTTTGTTAGCATTCTAACCAATGATTATTTGATTTACCCAATATACATTGCGCCTTTAACTAATATATTGTAATGAAAAATTTGTCTTATGGTAAAAATTGTGAGGAATGCAGATTTTCAGACTTAGTTTTAAGCGTATTAATTTAAATATTCCTTGCATCCTGCAACTTAATATTGGTTTCACCAATGCATATGTACTCTCTTTTATATCTAATTTTATGTTGAACATTTCTAGCACTTAACTATATAACGTAACGCCGTGTGGTGTCCGGCTGAATATAATATACCACCCTCATTTCTTACCAAGGTGTCGTAAAAGACGATTAAGGTAACTTGACGTCAGGCAGGCGGCCAGTCGTAAAATATGCAGTCAAATCATATTACATCATGTTTCAAATATGTTGTGGCGACCTCCATTCCATTGGAATAATGGCAGAAGAATGAAATGATGATGCGTATTAAGCGAAATGGGAAGTAATTCTATTTGAGTTTTTTGCTAAGTCACAGGAAGACTAACAGAAGAAACATCGTTGAAAGAGTGCATTGGTGAATGTGTCGAAGCATCAAGGAACAGTCCTTATTAAATTGGAATATAGTTTTGCGATTTTTTCATCTATCGCATAAGCGGTTCGGTTTTGATTTGAACGGTCGGAACGATTGTTGAGATTGTGTTAGTGAATGTGTTCAATGCTAGTGTGGTGTATTGATGGTCGTTGTTTGTGATGCACGCGTTTTAACGAACTCTGCCTTAAAGTATATAATTTATTTAAATAAGGAATTACTACTCTATTGAACAAGTTTTAGTCCTTTATGCTTGCATCTTCACCACATCGCCCCATAAACGGAGTACATCACAAATTTATCTCGATAAATTATAATTAAGACTACTCTTACATTACCTGATTTAAATTTGATGAGATTGACCAATTGTGAGTTAAGCTTACCTGAAAAAGAAATATACATTAACAACAACGTAAAATCTATAAAGAAGTAATTTTTAAAATGATGAAAAAAAAAATTGAAAAGAAAAATAAAAAATAATAGGGCAGGTGGGCTCGATCCTAAGTATTTTCACCTCTCTAGACCGAGCGTTCCCCAAATGAAGCACCATGACTTTACGTTTGACAGCGAAGAATTATGATTATATTCAACGTAAATTTCAAAAAAAAATTAGAGCCCGAAAACAGGGATAAAACGACATTTTTTTTTAAATAAAATTTAACTTGATCGATTTTCCCCCCAAAACCCCTTACATGCTGAATTTCAGCAAAATCGTTGGAGCCGTTTCCGAGATTCTGAATATATATATATGTATATACATACAAGATTAACTCATTTAAATATTAAAGATAAATGGTTTATATAAGATATCTGTGAAAATATGAGAAATACATAATGTATTTTAATAATATTAAGAGCGGTACCCTCCATAGTTGAAATGCCCTAGTATGAAAGAGAACAGCAAAATATAGTCTTTCATCCAGTCGTTCGAATCTATACCAGCTTCAGTTAAAATCAAATATCTATATCTATCTCATATCTTATTTTAAACACTCCGAGCGTAACTATTTCCTATGTCTAGAGAGATTGCGCTTTTCATTAAAGGTTGTCGTATATTGCCGTATTAGGGTTTAGTTGAAGAGTTAAATTAAAGAATTAGAGTTATGTGTACAAAACTAATGAAAATATTATTTTGCTATAATCCGCGATAAAAGAAAATACATGTAATGCTAAATAAAAGAAAATACATGTAATGCTAAATGTGTACTATTCGTTCTCAGACCTGATATATGCAGAATTTGTAAAAACTCATGCACTACCCGCCACCGATAACTCAACAATACACAAGCAGTGCACACATTCAGCATTCAGCCTTCAGCTCCGCGGGTCGTGGGTTCGATTTCCGCCGCGGGCCAACATTTTCTAACAACAATTTGTTCGAACCTGGCTGTATATTTGTATTTAAGTATGTATTTAAAATTATATATGTATATATTCACCAGTAGTCTGTCACCCATAATACAAGTATTAAGTAACTTACTTTGGGGACAGACTGTGTGTGTAAGTGTCCCATATATTTATTTATTTACCATAAGTGGCTAATTAGGAATTCTGGTAGGATTTGTATTAAAATAAAAAAAATAAAACGTTTTGTTCTGGAGGTACCTATAGCGCTTTTTTTAGCGATCTTGCGCCTTTGACTTATCTCTTCTAAATCAGAACAGGACAATAGCAATTACACTCATGACTAAATATTACTCCATTAACTGACTGATTTATTATCACGTCTCGTGTAGGAGTAATGCACGAGAATGCATCTATTAGGTACTTGCAGATAACTATATAACTGCTCTTCGGAAATAGACTCGACCTTGTGTTCCCGCTTGTCGGGGAGCGCTGAGTAAAATGTCATTGTGAAGCAGTGTTTATCTACACGTAGAATAGACAGTGGCTTGATTACTCTATAATCTATATTCGGAGTAAGTTGAGAAGGAGTTCGTGTCAATCAGTTCCACAAGTTGGTAAATCTTTAATATTTAAATGAGTTAATCCTATAAATCTTGGAAACGGCTCCAAAGATTTTCATGAAATTCAGCATGTAGGGGATTATGAGAGCGTGTAGGGGATTATGGGGGGATATATCTAGGATATGCTAATTAAAAAAAATTAAAAAAAAGATAGAAATTGTCTTTCTATCACTGTTTTCAGGCACGGAATTTTTTTTAAATGAAGCAGAACGGAATTTTTTTGAAATGTTTTAAAATGTTAAATGTAAATTATATTTTAGCTGTCATTTGTAGCTTAGTGGATAACTAAAGAAGTGAAAATACCCCGGATCGAGCCCCACTTGCCCAATTATTTTTCTTTTTTCAAGTTTCATCTTTTTTATATCTTTTAAAAGAATTACCGAGCAAGACTCGATTATCGTTTTTGTTATTTACAAATTTTTGTGCGCTGAGAATATCTGGGAACAAAGTGTCTATGTCACTCTACACTAAAAATAACATCAATTGTGCTCCTTCCTTCCTCCTTTTCCTTTAAGCACACTAAATTCACATATTTTAAAAAATTGCGATCAATAGGCAATTATGACCTTATCGAGACAAATTTAATTCCTTTTTTTTACTCTTTAGTATGATGCATCATAGAAAAGTAGAATGATGTACAGAAATATTAACACGGCCTTGTTCGTAATAGTGACTCTGCCGAAAATATCACAGTAGCGGCTCAAAATAGCATACGATTGTCAGGATGATAATCGATTACAAATCAGTAGCGGAGTAAAAGTAGCTTAGATCAATATCTATTCCAACAGTGTATTTATTTATACCAAAAATCACATTAACCCATTGGTCAGAAAAAACAAATTTTCACATTTATACTCAACATGGATGTAATTAATTAGCAAATAAATTATTAATTACTTATTTATTAAATACCCAATATTATATAGGTCCGTAAATAATTGTTATCATACAAATACGATTCTAAAAAAGCAAATTGAAATTTAGAAATAGAAGTTTCAATAGCCGAATGCAATTTGACTCAAAAATGTGATTGAAAAAGATATATATAATATTTTACATTGTATAACAAATATATAAACTTGAATTAATTTAGTCATTGGTTTGTTGTATTAATTGTGCCTAAGTAAATTTCGTATGCCATTATTTTATATGACTGTAAATTGAACAAGTGGTATTAACTTTTTATAAAAACGTATTTCGAGTTGCACTAATAGTTCTCAGCCTTACTAAGGTGGTAAGTACGAAGCAAAATGATCACAAGCTGTAACATTCAAAATTATAAGATTATATAAGACTAGCAATCGCCAGCGGCTACGCCCGCATGGAAAGATTGAAATCGTAATATAGACTTTTGATAACCATAAAAATGGTTAAAGTGGGTTAACCTTAAAAGCTAGACATATTCTGCCGCGGACTTTTATTTAGAACTTTTAGAGGAGAACAATTTTATAATACATGATTTTTGAATAACTGTCACCGTTTACTCAGCGCACGCAAGTAAAGCTTTCAATTTTGCCGTTTTCGTACTATTTTTTATTGCTGCTCCTCTCCTATCCATCTTAGCGTGATGTTATATAACATGTAGCCTTCCTCAATAAATGGACTATCTTATACTGAAAGAATTTTTCGAATCGGTCCAGGAGTTCCTGAAATTAGTGCGTTCAAACAATCAAACAAACAAACAAACTCTTCAGCTTTATATATTAGTATAGATATATTATTTTGCCATATAACAGATATTTGCTAGCATCTGAATCCCTTTACTAATATATCTCGGGTGGAACAAGAAGTGGGTGTGGGGCAGGCTGTATGCACCCATCTGTATGCACCCATCTGTATGCACCCATTATCAAATCATCACCATACGTTCGTCCGGTGCCCCTTTGTAGCCCAATAATAAAAATGTTAAGAGGGCAACTGGTCAAAGCGGCATTCACAAGCTTCCTTCGACCAAATATCAGAACCTCTATCCACTAAAAGGTTACATCAACTCTTTTCTGGTTTGGTATCGATATTCCTTAAAATTCTATGCCGTTGTATCGGTTCTTCACACAATTTTACTATACACATGTAGATGTAGTAAAGTACGAATGTAATACGATATAATGGCCTTATTGTTCTCTTTGGAGTTGTTACTAAAGAGAAAACACAAGACCGCACAATGCGGACTGCTCTTTTGTGATTTATCTTTTGCCCTTCTAAGGTGAAAAGTTTCTTCTTTCAAGAAGACGAAGTTTCTAAGTAGGAACTGTTGTTTTGCAGTTAGCGTCGGAGCTGTTTGAAGTTTGCTTCACTTTGCCAGTTCAAGCCTCACCTCGCAATAATTCAATTAAATTAAATGTTGCAAAATTATTATAGATACTCAAATTTGTTATAAAAATGTGTAATATACACTATTATAATTCAAAAAATAGTATAACAAATCAATAATTATGGACATTACGTCTAGTTAGAAACAAGATTTTTAAATAATAGACCTAAAACGTAAAATGTTAATTTAGTTAAGTAATTAATTATTTATTATTTGACTCGACCGTTCTTCCATAGCTGATCATTTTATATAACAATTTTGATTAATACACTTAGGTTATATAGATATACATATACATATTAATCTATGTGTATCTTTTTATGTCTACACAATTTAAAATGTAGCCAAATAAATTGACTCAATTTGATTTGTTAAACGTTCCGCTAATGCATGAAAGTGTGTACTTTCGATTTTACAAGTTAAAAAAGGGGGATAATAATCAAACACAGACCAATAGCTTGAGTTAAATGAATAGTTAATCCTGGTATTTTTAATATAATATAGAGTCAAATATAATTGTACTTGTAGATGTAAATGTATGATGTAGATGAAAAAAATACTACATGTGAATAACTTGACTTGAACGGTTAGCACCTTAGCTTTATTGGTATACTAGCTGTGCCAGCAGCTTCACCGGCATGGAAATCAGTGTCACAAAAAATTTCCCGTTTTCACAATATTTTAGTTGCTGCTCCTCTCCTATTCATCTTAGCGTGATGTTATATAGCCCATAAACCCTTCTCAATAAATGGACTATCTTACACTCAAAGATTTTTTTAAATCGGTCCAGTAGTTCCTGAGATTAGCGCGTTCAAACAAACAAACTCTTCAGCTTTATATGTCAGTAAAGTTATAGATGATTTGCTCGTAGCATAATAACATGCGTCGTTTAGAATTGTATAATGGTTATCACGATAACGATCACATCTTTACAGGACTGACAGCCCTTACGGATGACTGACATCTCCACTTAGCATTAAAAAGGTCACATAAAGATTAACATGGACCGGTGATGCGAAAAGGGATCGGCGACTTTGGAGGTGGTGAAAATCACGAGAATCTAAAAATATCATACCTGCTACTTCGTTCATGTCAATTTTATATGTGCCTTCATTAATGTCGTAAGTGTTTTTTCTTCTGATTTTATTTGTATCCCATATATTGCCTGAAATTGTACCGAATTTCATAAATAAGTCTTAAGCCAA
This sequence comes from Morpho helenor, assembly GCA_029227775.1. Lineage (NCBI taxonomy): Eukaryota > Metazoa > Arthropoda > Insecta > Lepidoptera > Nymphalidae > Morpho > Morpho helenor. Next base: position 14,343,703 of record JARGCU010000030.1, read on the forward strand.
ATTAGTCTAAGTGAAGGCGTAACATAGACATGAAGACTTTCGCATTTTTAATATCAGTATGAATGACGGAGTTAGAAAGCTCGAGGAGGTTTGATATGGGTTTTTTAAGTTTCATCTACTGACGTTAGATTTTTAGTCCTATAAATTATGTGCCTTATTTTCTATGTAGATATCGTGATTTAACTTTTCCTTAATAAATAATATCCACGTACGGATAATTCAACTGTTACCTGTTGGGCGTTTTGTGTCCAATAAAGTTACAAACAAATAACAAACGCCTGTAATAAAGTCGATAAAAGTCAGAAGTTTGCGCAGTCAACAAAAAGTGCACGAAAAATTCGATTTCGCCGGAACTATCAAAGGGAAAAAGAGTTAACAAATAAACCGATGTTTTCATATCCGCAATAGTTTCATTCCCTCTATCGGATTTTTTTTTGGGTGTGCCTCTGACAGGGCGAAAAGTAATACGCCAGTAAACAGTGGGAGTGACGACGCGCCGTCCGATTTCTTGTATGGCCGAAAACGCTAGTCATGGTTTCCTTTGGCGAAGACCCTTTAACTTACCCATTACGTTGAAGGTCCAATTTCCCTATTTGTTAAATTGGCTTTTTTGCTTGCAGTTCTTCGAATATATTTCTCAAGGCCATTAATCGAAAAAACTTTAGCAGATTGTAGGCAGCGTTAAGCGTATTTGTTTCTCCATTTGCACCCTGTTGAAACAATGTTCGACCACCATAGCGCAATCCAAAAATACGAATTGTATCTTTAAAATAAAAACATTTGTATTATTAATGTAAAAGCCACTTTAGCAATTTCATAGTAATGTGTTATGACGGTACTAATTACAATTATTATTCATGTTTTATTAATAATGTTTTTAAGATATTGCATTAATTTTTAACTAAGTATTAAATGTTATGAATAAATATATTGTTTCTTTTTTAAGCATAATTACGTTCCATAAGCATGGTACACAACTATGTCTCTCTCTTTCCCTCCAGCTATGAATCCCACATGGTGGTAAAGTCAGCCTTCCTTATGCTTCTCTTCCACTTCGCTCGGTCATGGACATCGTCGTCAGTAACTTTGTATACACTCTTATCTTTTAGCACTACTTCTTTCCATCTTGTCTTGGGTCTTCCAACTGGTCTTTGACCCGGGATGCAAAGCTGTAGTGCCAAATTTGCGATGCACTCAGGTGGCTTTCTCTTGACATGTCCATACTATCGCAGCCTACTCTCCTGCATGTTGTCGGCTATACAACACATGGTGCAACACATGGCACAATATTATGGATATAGTTGTGTACCATGTAGTTGTATATATTATCCACAATATCTCGCTTTTAAGCATATACATGAATGTCTAAATAATTAACAAATAGACCTACCAAATTCAGGTCACCCGTTCAGTTACTAACTCGTGTCGCGGTATAATATGTAATAGCACAAAGAGGCCAATATTACAAATGCCGTAGGTGTATTCAGCTTCAAATTTACTGGAGCGTAGCAAATCATTATTGATGCTGCAGATTATTTTAGAACAAAGTAAACTACGACTCACGAATGGTTTTAGTGCTCAGTTCTCAAATTACTTCTATCTCTGCGGTCTTTCTTAATTTCTGACGATCGTGGTTCTGGATTCTATTCTCGAGTGAATCTGTTGTTTTCAACGGCTTCTATTAATGGTCATTATTGCTATTTATTAGCGGTACAAGATCGTATGGGGTGTAGATTCCTGGAAGAAGCTTTATCCAGAAGTGGACGTCCATCCGTTGAATTCATTTCGTTGAAATCCGTTGATTACAATCTCATAAAATTTGCATGGCTAGTACAGTTGGTCAGGCCAATTAATTGTTGAGCTTTCTATCAATTTTTTGTAACTTTACCCTTAGGTCGCTACTGATCTTTTACATTTGACATCTAACACTTACCTAAATATATGACTAGAAATCTAAAAAATATATTATGGATTGTTGCCGAAAAATGGCAATAGTAAAAGTAGAGTAACGGCATGTTACTATTCCACAGCTGGTCGAAGGGCTCCTCTTGATTGATTGATTGAGCTGAAATTTTTCGTACTGACAATGTTTATGATAAGCATGACCTGATTCTGCTGTAAAAATTTTCTCCAGGCGAGGGAACTCCTCAATGGTTAACAGTAAGTAGCGGCCCGTTACTCTCCCACTGCTGAGAATAGGCCTCTTCTCTCCGTTTTTGGAGAGAAGGATTGGAGCTAAGACCTACCACGCTGCTCCACAGCGGATTGGTAGGTTACACATATCTCCAGCATTCTCTAGAGATATGCAGGTTTCCTCTCGATATTTTCCTTCACCAAAAAGCGTGCGATAAATTGCAATTATCAATTAGACACAAGTTTTAACAGAAAAACTCATTGGTGTCTGCCCGGGTTTGAGCCTGTAATCTCCTCGAGAGTTACACGGTGATCCGACTATCATAGCTTACAGTTAACAAGGATATGAAATTTTGTTAAAAGCTTTTATTTATTAAAAGCTTTTATTATGTTAATTAATTAGTTGATCTGAAGTTAACGCTTAGCATAATTATGGCTAGTCAAAGCATATCACGATGAAAATGTATTTATTTATGGCAATATTTAATTTAAAAAGATCGGATGATATAACGTAATGAGTTCCGTTCTCGATAATTCATTAACGGAATCCAATATCGTGTCATCTGTTCGCGATGAATATAACGATCGGAAATTATTTAATTAATTTTATGTCGTCAATAACTGCTATGAATTTATAATCGAAACTAGTGACACCCGCAATTTCTTTCGCGCTCAACATAAGCGTTTAAGTGCCTTCAATGCAATAGTTTTTTCCAAGATCACACATTTTTTTATATACTGGTCGAGTAGATTAGACACGAAAGTGAAGTAGCAAAATAGACAGATATACACACAAAGAATTCGCACTTGTAATATTATGTATGGACTAGGTGTACCCGCTTCGTTGCGTCTACTTAAATACCTTCAATTATGTGATGTATTTTCTTTAAATCGATGGAAAATGAGATTTTTCAACTTACATGTTAGCCCGATTCATAAGTTGTAATTGTGCAAATAAACAAAGTAGCCGTGAAAGCGTAACAGACAGAGAGACCTGCATAAATTGGAATTGCAACTTTATATTTATTAATTTTATTATTCACTGGCCCGTTGGCGCAGTGGGTAGTGATCCTGCCTTCAGCTCCGCAGGTCGGGTTAGATACCCGCTGAGGACCAACCCTTTCTATAAACAATTTTCGGTTCTTCGAGCCTGGGTGTATATTTGTATTTAAGTATGTATTTAAAAATTATATTATTATATGTAGTAAGTTACTTACTTCAGGGACGGACGACCGCGTGTGTAAGTGTCCCATATATTTATTTAATTATTTATTTATATGAAATTTTAAAATAGCTATAATTATGTGCTATGTATATCCTGTTTCCGAATGAAAAAGAAAATTTTGTATCATTAGGTAGCCAGACATAGTTTATAGCGTACTTAATTATTTATTTTTGCAAAATCCACAGCTCTTAATCTAAGTATTAATTTAGTTTGTACATACAGCCAATATATACCAAATTATAATATAATAATAATATATACCAAATAAAATACAGCCAAATTATAGGCATTACTTTGCAGAGTTTCATAATTCAAACGTTAATGAATCATTGGCTATAATCTGTGATTAGAGAAAATCGATGTGATGCTAAAAGTAGAATGTGATCATAAATTATGCAAGCAGGACTCGATGCACTACATTTTGTCCCATTCAAGAATAAATATACATAGGACATGTAACTTTATTCTTCGATCATTATCCTCCTACCCTTATCCCATTCTGAGTGGCTCGGCACATGTTATACACATGTTTTCACATGATTTGGCTACGTATTTTAAGACCAGCCACCTGCTGACGTCAACTTACCTTTGTCGTATTTACGACGCCTCGGTAAGAAAGAGGGTGGTCTATTCTACTCAGCCGGATACCACACAGTGGGTCAACTTAGCTTAATCACCTTTTACGAGACTTCGGTAAGAAATGAGGGTGGTCTATTCTACTCAGCCGGATAACACACAGTGGATCAACTTAGCTTAATCACCTTTTACGACACCTCGGTAATAAATGAGGGTGGTCTATTCCATTCAGCCGGATACCACACGGCGTATCAAAGATGCGTGACAATCGAAAGATACGACTAAGGTAAATTAACATCAGGCAGGCGCCCGGTCGAAAAATACGAGTAGCCAAATCATAACACAACATGTTTATAACATGTTGTCCCGAGCCCACTTACAGTGGGATAAGTGCAGGACAATGATGATGTAACGCATCTTTGCGTATTTATCATCCTCGCATATTGTTAGAATTTGTTTATCCGATCTTAGTTTTCATCAATCCGACTAATATTATAAATGGGCAAGTTTGTGAGTATGTATGTTTGTTACTGTTTCAGGCCGATTCCGCTGAACCAATATAATAAATAAATAAATAAATATATGGGACACTCACATACACGGTAGTCCATCCCCAAAGTAAGTAACTTAATACTTGTGTCATGGGTGACAGACAACTGGTGAATATATACATATATAATTTTTACATACATACTTAAATACAAATATATATTAAATGAACGAAACAATAATATCAATGAAATTTGGCACAATTATTCCTTATACACCGGGGTAATATATAGGCTATAGAAACCCTTTTAATTCTACAGGAATAGGATGAGATTAAAAAGCGCCATCTATTATCAACCTACAACTCGACAAACTCTTCACGCGAACGAAGTTGCAAGTAAAAGCTAGTAGAGCATATTTATAACATGATTTTTCGATAAAATATATGCGATTCGCGAGTTCACCAGCTGTGCTTTCATATTTCTCTACAATATACATATACTTTGTATGTAAAATGCAATGTACCTATCAATTATAGACTAAAATAGGATATTTTTTAGATATTATTACGATAACCTGACCTTTAGACTCTCGTATTGGATCGTTTGGACGTTTTGGATCGAAGCTTCCATCTTAATAACAAACATAGAAACTTTTGCCCAGCTGTGGGTTATAATGGGATACAAATACTAAAAAAATAACAATAATCAGTTGCTCGACTTAATGACGTTACGCTGTAGTAATCTATACTAATATATAAAGCAGAAGAGAAGAGCGTTCTTTAAACACGATAATCTCAGGAACAATTTGACATGGCTATATAACATCACATTAAGATAAATAGGAGAGGAGCAGCATAAAAGATATTACGAAAACGCAAAATTTAAAACTTTCCTTGTGAGCGCTAAGTAAACGGCGAAAGTTATTCAAAAATCATGTATTACAAAATTGTTCTAAATAAAAGTCCGCTACACCATATGTCTAGCTTTTAAGGTTAACCCACAATAACCATTTTTATGTTTATCAAAATACCATATTCCGGTTTTAATCTTTCCACGCGGGCGGAGCCGCAGGCGATTGCTACTTGATTATACTAAAGGCGTTTAAAATCGATGTTTTAAGTCTTAAATCTTATTTTAATTACAAACTATTAAATAAAGTACGGCGCATAGTCAAGGTTGAAGTAAATCGATTAAACAAACTCGGCAACTGAATAGAGACTAGTTTCACTTTCGTTCCAGCTTCCCGTTTCCTGTTTTCCCGATTTTCCTGTTTGTTTACGTTGTCATTTTCCAACGTATTGTTTTTCATTGAGTGCATTCATTAACAAAGTTTAGTTTTTCAAACTAAGTCTACCAATATAGGTTATTATAAAAATAATTACAATGTTCTACATAGATTTATTCGTGATTTTTATTTTGGTATAAGGTGCCATAAAAATTTAGATAGGTAATTGCAATAATTGAGTTTTATTCATAGTCAAATTTAAAATACTCTTCATTCAAACAAACTTATAAGCTCGTTACGAATCAAAATTCGTCAAATCTACTGCTGGTTTGGAACCGATAAGAGTCAGCAAAAAACTAGGCGGTTGCTCTTTGCAAATAATAATTCTTATAACTAGTTACATTTTGACATTGCTATTTTATCTTATTTTATCTTACACCAGTACTCGCATCTTCGTTAGCTTCACCTTAATTGTGAAATACTCTAAGTTATAATTTACGTGTGTTTTTGTTGTTTCCGAATGTAAAACGGATTTTTTCCCGATCTGTCAAACCTGTATTCAAATTCAAATTTTCAAAATTCAATTCCAAGTCAAATTCCATCAATGATGCTTAAGGGGCCTTCTTATAACGCAGATTATTTTAAGGGATTACTTTACTTAGTTAATATTTCAGGCATGGGTAGCATTGAACATATGCTCTTGTATTAAACCCTTTTAATGAAGCCTTTATTGAAATTATAAAAGTAAAAGTAAAAGAAATTATAAAATATAAAAGTATATTACCGTATGAGTTTTCAAAAAATGAAATATATTAAAAGAAATTGTATTTTATTAAAGTTATTTACTTACATTTGTAAATAATTGTGTAGAGCTTTTAAGTACATTTATACGTGCAGAAAATTATTCTTTTCTATTTCTATTATTCTCTTATAATAAAAATCTTTTTGTGAGAAGTATAAAATTACAGGTACTAGGAAAAAATGAAATAATATTATCTCGATGTTAATTAAAAACACAAAAGAAAAAGAATC